>OY019134.1:39380594-39989048 GCA_955652365.1 Eristalinus aeneus | reverse complement strand
ACTCGTCGGCATCCGAAAACATGCGAAAAATTGTTTAAAGTTCATTCGGACGTCCAGGAGGCCAGCAGTGGTCGACGAAGGATCTTAGGCTGAAAACCCAAATTCCGCATACTCGGGTATTGCGTGCCGCATACCTCGAAAATCATGAAATTTTCAATTTCGGTAAAAAGTGACTGGATGTACTCGTCGGCATCCGAAAACATGCGAAAAATTGTTTAAAGTTCATTCGGACGTCCAGGAGGCCAGCAGTGGTCGACGAAGGATCTTAGGCTGAAAACCCAAATTCCGCATACCCGGGTATTGCGTGCCGCATACCTCGAAAATCATGAAATTTTTAGTTTCGGTAAAAAGTGACTGGATGTACTCGTCGGCATCCGAAAACATTCGAAAAATTGTTTAAAGTTCATTCGGACGTCCAGGAGACAAGCAGTGGTCGACGAAGGATCTTAGGCTGAAAACCCAAATTCCGCATACCCGGGTATTGCGTGCCGCATACCTCGAAAATCATGAAATTTTTAATTTCGGTAAAAAGTGACTGGATGTACTCGTCGGCATCCGAAAACATGCGAAAAATTGTTTAAAGTTCATTCGGACGTCCAGGAGGCCAGCAGTGGTCGACGAAGGATCTTAGGCTGAAAACCCAAATTCCGCATACCCGGGTATTGCGTGCCGCATACCTCGAAAATCATGAAATTTTCAATTTCGGTAAATAGTGACTGGATGTACTCGTCGGCATCCGAAAACATGCGAAAAATTGTTTAAAGTTCATTCGGACGTCCAGGAGGCCAGCAGTGGTCGACGAAGGATCTTAGGCTGAAAACCCAAATTCCGCATACCCGGGTATTGCGTGCCGCATACCTCGAAAATCATGAAATTTTTAGTTTCGGTAAAAAGTGACTGGATGTACTCGTCGGCATCCGAAAACATGCGAAAAATTGTTTAAAGTTCATTCGGACGTCCAGGAGGCCAGCAGTGGTCGACGAAGGATCTTAGGCTGAAAACCCAAATTCCGCATACCCGGGTATTGCGTGCCGCATACCTCGAAAATCATGAAATTTTTAGTTTCGGTAAAAAGTGACTGGATGTACTCGTCGGCATCCGAAAACATGCGAAAAATTGTTTAAAGTTCATTCGGACGTCCAGGAGGCCAGCAGTGGTCGACGAAGGATCTTAGGCTGAAAACCCAAATTCCGCATACCCGGGTATTGCGTGCCGCATACCTCGGAAATCATGAAATTTTCAATTTCGGTAAAAAGTGACTGGATGTACTCGTCGGCATCCGAAAACATGCGAAAAATTGTTTAAAGTTCATTCGGACGTCCAGGAGGCCAGCAGTGGTCGACGAAGGATGTTAGGCTGAAAACCCAAATTCCGCATACCCGGGTATTGCGTGCCGCATACCTCGGAAATCATGAAATTTTCAATTTCGGTAAAAAGTGACTGGATGTACTCGTCGGCATCCGAAAACATGCGAAAAATTGTTTAAAGTTCATTCGGACGTCCAGGAGGCCAGCAGTGGTCGACGAAGGATCTTAGGCTGAAAACCCAAATTCCGCATACCCGGGTATTGCGTGCCGCATACCTCGAAAATCATGAAATTTTTAGTTTCGGTAAAAAGTGACTGGATGTACTCGTCGGCATCCGAAAACATGCGAAAAATTGTTTAAAGTTCATTCGGACGTCCAGGAGGCCAGCAGTGGTCGACGAAGGATCTTAGGCTGAAAACCCAAATTCCGCATACCCGGGTATTGCGTGCCGCATACCTCGAAAATCATGAAATTTTTAGTTTCGGTAAAAAGTGACTGGATGTACTCGTCGGCATCCGAAAACATGCGAAAAATTGTTTAAAGTTCATTCGGACGTCCAGGAGGCCAGCAGTGGTCGACGAAGGATCTTAGGCTGAAAACCCAAATTCCGCATACCCGGGTATTGCGTGCCGCATACCTCGGAAATCATGAAATTTTCAATTTCGGTAAAAAGTGACTGGATGTACTCGTCGGCATCCGAAAACATGCGAAAAATTGTTTAAAGTTCATTCGGACGTCCAGGAGGCCAGCAGTGGTCGACGAAGGATGTTAGGCTGAAAACCCAAATTCCGCATACCCGGGTATTGCGTGCCGCATACCTCGGAAATAATGAAATTTTCAATTTCGGTAAAAAGTGACTGGATGTACTCGTCGGCATCCGAAAACATGCGAAAAATTGTTTAAAGTTCATTCGGACATCCAGGAGGCCAGCAGTGGTCGACGAAGGATCTTAGGCTGAAAACCCAAATTCCGCATACCCGGGTATTCCGTGCCGCATACCTCGAAAATCATGAATATTTTAATTTCGGTAAAAAGTGACTGGATGTACTCGTCGGCATCCGAAAACATGCGAAAAATTGTTTAAAGTTCATTCGGACGTCCAGGAGGCCAGCAGTGGTCGACGAAGGATCTTAGGCTGAAAACCCAAATTCCGCATACCCGGGTATTGCGTGCCGCATACCTCGAAAATCATGAAATTTTTAGTTTCGGTAAAAAGTGACTGGATGTACTCGTCGGCATCCGAAAACATGCGAAAAATTGTTTAAAGTTCATTCGGACGTCCAGGAGGCCAGCAGTGGTCGACGAAGGATCTTAGGCTGAAAACCCAAATTCCGCATACCCGGGTATTGCGTGCCGCATACCTCGGAAATCATGAAATTTTCAATTTCGGTAAAAAGTGACTGGATGTACTCGTCGGCATCCGAAAACATGCGAAAAATTGTTTAAAGTTCATTCGGACGTCCAGGAGGCCAGCAGTGGTCGACGAAGGATGTTAGGCTGAAAACCCAAATTCCGCATACCCGGGTATTGCGTGCCGCATACCTCGGAAATCATGAAATTTTCAATTTCGGTAAAAAGTGACTGGATGTACTCGTCGGCATCCGAAAACATGCGAAAAATTGTTTAAAGTTCATTCGGACGTCCAGGAGGCCAGCAGTGGTCGACGAAGGATCTTAGGCTGAAAACCCAAATTCCGCATACCCGGGTATTGCGTGCCGCATACCTCGAAAATCATGAAATTTTTAATTTCGGTAAAAAGTGACTGGATGTACTCATCGGCATCCGAAAACATGCGAAAAATTGTTTAAAGTTCATTCGGACGTCCAGGAGGCCAGCAGTGGTCGACGAAGGATCTTAGGCTGAAAACCCAAATTCCGCATACCCGGGTATTGCGTGCCACATACCTCGAAAATCATGAAATTTTCAATTTCGGTAAAAAGTGACTGGATGTACTCGTCGGCATCCGAAAACATGCGAAAAATTGTTTAAAGTTCATTCGGACGTCCAGGAGGCCAGCAGTGATCGAAGAAGGATCTTAGGCTAAAAACTCAAATTCCGCATACCCGGGTATTGCGTGCCGCATACCTCGAAAATTATGAAATTTTTAATTTCGGTAACAAGTGACTGGATATACTCGTCGGCATCCGAAAACATGCGAAAAATTGTTTAAAGTTCATTCGGACGTCCAGGAGGCCAGCAGTGGTCGACGAAGGATCTTAGGCTGAAAACCCAAATTCCGCATACCCGGGTATTGCGTGCCGCATACCTCGAAAATCATGAAATTTTTAATTTCGGTAAAAAGTGACTGGATGTACTCGTCGGCATCCGAAAACATGCGAAAAATTGTTTAAAGTTCATTCGGACGTCCAGGAGGCCAGCAGTGGTCGACGAAGGATCTTAGGCTGAAAACCCAAATTCCGCATACCCGGGTATTGCGTGCCGCATACCTCGAAAATCATGAATATTTTAATTTCGGTAAAAAGTGACTGGATGTACTCGTCGGCATCAGAAAACATGCGAAAAATTGTTTAAAGTTCATTCGGACGTCCAGGAGGCCAGCAGTGGTCGACGAAGGATCTTAGGCTGAAAACCCAAATTCCGCATACCCGGGTATTGCGTGCCGCATACCTCGGAAATCATGAAATTTTCAATTTCGGTAAAAAGTGACTGGATGTACTCGTCGGCATCCGAAAACATGCTAAAAATTGTTTAAAGTTCATTCGGACGTCCAGGAGGCCAGCAGTGGTCGACGAAGGATCTTAGGCTGAAAACCCAAATTCCGCATACCCGGGTATTGCGTGCCGCATACCTCGGAAATCATGAAATTTTCAATTTCGGTAAAAAGTGACTGGATGTACTCGTCGGCATCCGAAAACATGCGAAAAATTGTTTAAAGTTCATTCGGACGTCCAGGAGGCCAGCAGTGGTCGACGAAGGATCTTAGGCTGAAAACCCAAATTCCGCATACCCGGGTATTGCGTGCCGCATACCTCGAAAATTATGAAATTTTTAATTTCGGTAAAAAGTGACTGGATGTACTCGTCGGCATCCGAAAGCATGCGAAAAATTGTTTAAAGTTCATTCGGACGTCCAGGAGGCCAGCAGTGGTCGACGAAGGATCTTAGGCTGAAAACCCAAATTCCGCATACCCGGATATTGCGTGCCGCATACCTCGAAATTCATGAAATTTTCAATTTCGGTAAAAAGCGACTGGATGTACTCGTCGGCATCCGAAAACATGCGAAAAATTGTTTAAAGTTCATTCGGACGTCCAGGAGGCCAGCAGTGGTCGACGAAGGATCTTAGGCTAAAAACCCAAATTCCGCATTCCCGGGTATTGCGTGCCGCATACCTCGAAAATCATGAAATTTTCAATTTCGGTAAAAACTGACTGGATGTACTCGTCGGCATCCGAAAACATGCGAAAAATTGTTTAAAGTTCATTCGGACGTCCAGGAGGCCAGCAGTGGTCGAAGAAGGATCTTAGGCTGAAAACCCAAATTCCGCATACCCGGGTATTGCGTGCCGCATACCTCGAAAATCTTGAAATTTTTAATTTCTTTAAAAAGTGACTGGATGTACTCGTCGGCATCCGAAAACATGCGAAAAATTGTTTAAAGTTCATTCGGACGTCCAGGAGGCCAGCAGTGGTCGACGAAGGATCTTAGGCTGAAAACCCAAATTCCGCATACCCGGGTATTGCGTGCCGCATACCTCGAAAATCATGAAATTTTTAATTTCGGTAAAAAGTGACTGGATGTACTCGTCGGCATCCGAAAACATGCGAAAAATTGTTTAAAGTTCATTCGGACGTCCAGGAGGGCAGCAGTGGTCGACGAAGGATCTTAGGCTGAAAACCCAAATTCCGCATACCCGGGTATTGCGTGCCGCATACCTCGGAAATCATGAAATTTTCAATTTCGGTAAAAAGTGACTGGATGTACTCGTCGGCATCCGAAAACATGCGAAAAATTGTTTAAAGTTCATTCGGACGTCCAGGAGGCCAGCAGTGGTCGACGAAGGATCTTAGGCTGAAAACCCAAATTCCGCATACCCGGGTATTGCGTGCCGCATACCTCGAAAATCATGAAATTTTCAATTTCGGTAAAAACTGACTGGATGTACTCGTCGGCATCCGAAAACATGCGAAAAATTGTTTAAAGTTCATTCGGACGTCCAGGAGGCCAGCAGTGGTCGACGAAGGATCTTAGGCTGAAAACCCAAATTCCGCATACCCGGGTATTGCGTGCCGCATACCTCGAAAATCATGAAATTTTTAATTTCTTTAAAAAGTGACTGGATGTACTCGTCGGCATCCGAAAACATGCGAAAAATTGTTTAAAGTTCATTCGGACGTCCAGGAGGCCAGCAGTGGTCGACGAAGGATCTTAGGCTGAAAACCCAAATTCCGCATACCCGGGTATTGCGTGCCGCATACCTCGAAAATCATGAAATTTTTAATTTCGGTAAAAAGTGACTGGATGTACTCGTCGGCATCCGAAAACATGCGAAAAATTGTTTAAAGTTCATTCGGACGTCCAGGAGGGCAGCAGTGGTCGACGAAGGATCTTAGGCTGAAAACCCAAATTCCGCATACCCGGGTATTGCGTGCCGCATACCTCGGAAATCATGAAATTTTCAATTTCGGTAAAAAGTGACTGGATGTACTCGTCGGCATCCGAAAACATGCGAAAAATTGTTTAAAGTTCATTCGGACGTCCAGGAGGCCAGCAGTGGTCGACGAAGGATCTTAGGCTGAAAACCCAAATTCCGCATACCCGGGTATTGCGTGCCGCATACCTCGAAAATCATGAAATTTTCAATTTCGGTAAAAAGTGACTGTATGTACTCGTCGGCATCCGAAAACATGCGAAAAATTGTTTAAAGTTCATTCGGACGTCCAGGAGGCCAGCAGTGGTCGACGAAGGATCTTAGGCTGAAAACCCAAATTCCGCATACCCGGATATTGCGTGCCGCATACCTCGGAAATCATGAAATTTTCAATTTCGGTAAAAAGTGACTGGATGTACTCGTCGGCATCCGAAAACATGCGAAAAATTGTTTAAAGTTCATTCGGACGTCCAGGAGGCCAGCAGTGGTCGACGAAGGATCTTAGGCTGAAAACCCAAATTCCGCATACCCGGGTATTGCGTGCCGCATACCTCGGAAATCATGAAATTTTCAATTTCGGTAAAAAGTGACTGGATGTACTCGTCGGCATCCGAAAACATGCGAAAAATTGTTTAAAGTTCATTCGGACGTCCAGGAGGCCAGCAGTGGTCGACGAAGGATCTTAGGCTGAAAACCCAAATTCTGCATACCCGGGTATTGCGTGCCGCATACCTCGAAATTCATGAAATTTTTAATTTCGGTAAAAAGTGACTGGATGTACTCGTCGGCATCCGAAAACATGCGAAAAATTGTTTAAAGTTCATTCGGACGTCCAGGAGGCCAGCAGTGGTCGACGAAGGATCTTAGGCTGAAAACCCAAATTCCGCATACCCGGGTATTGCGTGCCGCATACCTCGAAAATCATGAAATTTTCAATTTCGGTAAAAAGTGACTGGATGTACTCGTCGGCATCCGAAAACATGCGAGAAATTGTTTAAAATTCATTCGGACGTCCAGGAGGCCAGCAGTGGTCGACGAAGGATCTTAGGCTGAAAACCCAAATTCCGCATACCCGGGTATTGCGTGCCGCATACCTCGAAAATCATTAAATTTTTAATTTCGGTAAAAAGTGACTGTATGTACTCGTCGGCATCCAAAAACATGCGAAAAATTGTTTAAAGTTCATTCGGACGTCCAGGAGGGCAGCAGTGGTCGACGAAGGATCTTAGGCTGAAAACCCAAATTCCGCATTGCGTGCCGCATACCTCGGAAATCATGAAATTTTCAATTTCGGTAAAAAGTGACTGGATGTACTCGTCGGCATCCGAAAACATGCGAAAAATTGTTTAAAGTTCATTCGGACGTCCAGGAGGCCAGCAGTGGTCGACGAAGATCTTAGGCTGAAAACCCAAATTCCGCATACCCGGGTATTGCGTGCCGCATACCTCGAAAATCATGAAATTTTCAATTTCGGTAAAAAGTGACTGTATGTACTCGTCGGCATCCGAAAACATGCGAAAAATTGTTTAAAGTTCATTCGGACGTCCAGGAGGCCAGCAGTGGTCGACGAAGGATCTTAGGCTGAAAACCCAAATTCTGCATACCCGGGTATTGCGTGCCGCATACCTCGAAATTCATGAAATTTTTAATTTCGGTAAAAAGTGACTGGATGTACTCGTCGGCATCCGAAAACATGCGAAAAATTGTTTAAAGTTCATTCGGACGTCCAGGAGGCCAGCAGTGGTCGACGAAGGATCTTAGGCTGAAAACCCAAATTCCGCATACCCGGGTATTGCGTGCCGCATACCTCGAAAATTATGAAATTTTTAATTTTGGTAAAAAGTGACTGGATGTACTCGTCGGCATCCGAAAACATGCGAAAAATTGTTTAAAGTTCATTCGGACGTCCAGGAGGCCAGCAGTGGTCGACGAAGGATCTTAGGCTGAAAACCCAAATTCCGCATACCCGGGTATTGCGTGCCGCATACCTCGGAAATCATGAAATTTTCAATTTCGGTAAAAAGTGACTGGATGTACTCGTCGGCATCCGAAAACATGCGAAAAATTGTTTAAAGTTCATTCGGACGTCCAGGAGGCCAGCAGTGGTCGACGAAGGATCTTAGGCTGAAAACCCAAATTCCGCATACCCGGGTATTGCGTGCCGCATACCTCGGAAATCATGAAATTTTCAATTTCGGTAAAAAGTGACTGGATGTACTCGTCGGCATCCGAAAACATGCGAAAAATTGTTTAAAGTTCATTCGGACGTCCAGGAGGCCAGCAGTGGTCGACGAAGGATCTTAGGCTGAAAACCCAAATTCCGCATACCCGGGTATTGCGTGCCGCATACCTCGAAAATCATGAAATTTTTAATTTCGGTAAAAAGTGACTGGATGTACTCGTCGGCATCCGAAAACATGCGAAAAATTGTTTAAAGTTCATTCGGACGTCCAGGAGGCCAGCAGTGGTCGACGAAGGATCTTAGGCTGAAAACCCAAATTCCGTATACCCGGGTATTGCGTGCCGCATACCTCGAAAATCATGAAATTTTTAATTTCGGTAAAAAGTGACTGGATGTACTCGTCGGCATCCGAAAACATGCGAAAAATTGTTTGAAGTTCATTTGGACGTCCAGGAGGCCAGCAGTGGTCGACGAAGGATCTTAGGCTGAAAACCCAAATTCCGCATACCCGGGTATTGCGTGCCGCATACCTCGAAAATCATGAAATTTTTAATTTCGGTAAAAAGTGACTGGATGTACTCGCCGGCATCCGAAAACATGCGAAAAATTGTTTGAAGTTCATTCGGACGTCCAGGAGGCCAGCAGTGGTCGACGAAGGATCTTAGGCTGAAAACCCAAATTCCGCATACCCGGGTATTGCGTGCCGCATACCTCGAAAATTATGAAATTTTTAATTTCGGTAAAAAGTGACTGGATGTACTCGTCGGCATCCTAAAACATGCGAAAAATTGTTTAAAGTTCATTCGGACGTCCAGGAGGCCAGCAGTGGTCGACGAAGGATCTTAGGCTGAAAACCCAAATTCCGCATACCCGGGTATTGCGTGCCGCATACCTCGGAAATCATGAAATTTTCAATTTCGGTAAAAAGTGACTGGATGTACTCGTCGGCATCCGAAAACATGCGAAAAATTGTTTAAAGTTCATTCGGACGTCCAGGAGGCCAGCAGTGGTCGACGAAGGATCTTAGGCTGAAAACCCAAATTCCGCATACCCGGGTATTGCGTGCCGCATACCTCGAAAATCATGAAATTTTTGATTTCGGTAAAAAGTGACTGGATGTACTCGTCGGCATCCGAAAACATGCGAAAAATTGTTTAAAGTTCATTCGGACGTCCAGGAGGCCAGCAGTGGTCGACGAAGGATCTTAGGCTGAAAACCCAAATTCCGCATACCCGGGTATTGCGTGCCGCATACCTCGAAAATCATGAAATTTTTGATTTCAGTAAAAAGTGACTGGATGTACTCGTCGGCATCCGAAAACATGCGAAAAATTGTTTAAAGTTCATTCGGACGTCCAGGAGGCCAGCAGTGGTGGAAGAAGGATCATAGGCTAAAAACCCAAATTCCGCATACCCGGGTATTGCGTGCCGCATACCTCGAAAATCATGAAATTTTTAATTTCGGTAAAAAGTGACTGGATGTACTCGTCGGCATCCGAAAACATGCGAAAAATTGTTTAAAGTTCATTCGGACGTCCAGGAGGCCAGCAGTGGTGGAAGAAGGATCATAGGCTAAAAACCCAAATTCCGCATACCCGCGTATTGCGTGCCGCATACCTCGAAAATCATGAAATTTTTAATTTCGGTAAAAAGTGACTGGATGTACTCGTTTAAAGTTCATTCGGACGTCCAGGAGGCCAGCAGTGGTCGACGAAGGATCTTAGGCTGAAAACCCAAATTCCGCATACCCGGGTATTGCGTGCCGCATACCTCGAAAATCATGAAATTTTTAATTTCGGTAAAAAGTGACTGGATGTACTCGTCGGCATCCGAAAACATGCGAAAAATTGTTTAAAGTTCATTCGGACGTCCAGGAGGCCAGCAGTGGTCGACGAAAGATCTTAGGCTGAAAACCCAAATTCCGCATACCCGGGTATTGCGTGCCGCATACCTCGGAAATCATGAAATTTTCAATTTCGGTAAAAAGTGACTGGATGTACTCGTCGGCATCCGAAAACATGCGAAAAATTGTTTAAAGTTCATTCGGACGTCCAGGAGGCCAGCAGTGGTCGACGAAGGATCTTAGGCTGAAAACCCAAATTCCGCATACCCGGGTATTGCGTGCCGCATACCTCGAAAATCATAAAATTTTCAATTTCGGTAAAAAGTGACTGGATGTACTCGTCGGCATCCGAAAACATGCGAAAAATTGTTTAAAGTTCATTCGGACGTCCAGGAGGCCAGCAGTGGTCGACGAAGGATCTTAGGCTGAAAACCCAAATTCCGTGTACCCGGGTATTGCGTGCCGCATACCTCGAAAATCATGAAATTTTTAATTTCGGTAAAAAGTGACTGGATGTACTCGTCGGCATCCGAAAACATGCGAAAAATTGTTTAAAGTTCATTCGGACGTCCAGGAGGCCAGCAGTGGTCGACGAAGGATCTTAGGCTGAAAACCCAAATTCCGCATACCCGGGTATTGCGTGCCGCATACCTCGAAAATCATGAAATTGTTAATTTCGGTAAAAAGTGACTGGATGTACTCGTCGGCATCCGAAAACATGCGAAAAATTGTTTAAAGTTCATTCGGACGTCCAGGAGGCCAGCAGTGGTCGACAAAGGATCTTAGGCTGAAAACCCAAATTCCGCATACCCGGGTATTGCGTGCCGCATACCTCGGAAATCATGAAATTTTCAATTTCGGTAAAAAGTGACTGGATGTACTCGTCGGCATCCGAAAACATGCGAAAAATTGTTTAAAGTTCATTCGGACGTCCAGGAGGCCAGCAGTGGTCGACGAAGGATCTTAGGCTGAAAACCCAAATTCCGCATACCCGGGTATTGCGTGCCGCATACCTCGAAAATTATGAAATTTTTAATTTCGGTAAAAAGTGACTGGATGTACTCGTCGGCATCCGCAAACATGAGAAAAATTGTTTAAAGTTCATTCGGACGTCCAGGAGGCCAGCAGTGGTCGACGAAGGATCTTAGGCTGAAAACCCAAATTCCGCATACCCGGGTATTGCGTGCCGCATACCTCGAAAATCATGAAATTTTTGATTTCGGTAAAAAGTGACTGGATGTACTCGTCGGCATCCGAAAACATGCGAAAAATTGTTTAAAGTTCATTCGGACGTCCAGGAGGCCAGCAGTGGTCGACGAAGGATCTTAGGCTGAAAACCCAAATTCCGCATACCCGGGTATTGCGTGCCGCATACCTCGAAAATCATGAAATTTTTGATTTCGGTAAAAAGTGACTGGATGTACTCGTCGGCATCCGAAAACATGCGAAAAATTGTTTAAAGTTCATTCGGACGTCCAGGAGGCCAGCAGTGGTGGAAGAAGGATCATAGGCTAAAAACCCAAATTCCGCATACCCGGGTATTGCGTGCCGCATACCTCGAAAATCATGAAATTTTTAATTTCGGTAAAAAGTGACTGGATGTACTCGTCGGCATCCGAAAACATGCGAAAAATTGTTTAAAGTTCATTCGGACGTCCAGGAGGCCAGCAGTGGTGGAAGAAGGATCATAGGCTAAAAACCCAAATTCCGCATACCCGGGTATTGCGTGCCGCATACCTCGAAAATCATGAAATTTTTAATTTCGGTAAAAAGTGACTGGATGTACTCGTCGGCATCCGAAAACATGCGAAAAATTGTTTAAAGTTCATTCGGACGTCCAGGAGGTCAGCAGTGGTCGAAGAAGGATCTTAGGCTAAAAACCCAAATTCCGCATACCCGGGTATTGCGTGCCGCATACCTCGAAAATCATGAAATTTTTAATTTCGGTAAAAAGTGACTGGATGTACTCGTCGGCATCCGAAAACATGCGAAAAATTGTTTAAAGTTCATTCGGACGTCCAGGAGGTCAGCAGTGGTCGAAGAAGGATCTTAGGCTGAAAACCCAAATTCCGCATACCCGGGTATTGCGTGCCGCATACCTCGAAAATCATGAAATTTTTAATTTCGGTAAAAAGTGACTGGATGTACTCGTCGGCATCCGAAAACATGCGAAAAATTGTTTAAAGTTCATTCGGACGTCCAGGAGGCCAGCAGTGGTCGACGAAGGATCTTAGGCTGAAAACCCAAATTCCGCATACCCGGATATTGCGTGCCGCATACCTCGAAAATCATGAAATTTTTAATTTCGGTAAAAAGTGACTGGATGTACTCGTCGGCATCCGAAAACATGCGAAAAATTGTTTAAAGTTCATTCGAACGTCCAGGAGGCCAGCAGTGGTCGAAGAAGGATCTTAGGCTAAAAACCCAAATTCCGCATACCCGGGTATTGCGTGCCGCATACCTCGAAAATCATGAAATTTTTAATTTCGGTAAAAAGTGACTGGATGTACTCGTCGGCATCCGAAAACATGCGAAAAATTGTTTAAAGTTCATTCGGACGTCCAGGAGGCCAGCAGTGGTCGAAGAAGGATCTTAGGCTGAAAACCCAAATTCCGCATACCCGGGTATTGCGTGCCGCATACCTCGAAAATCATGAAATTTTTAATTTCGGTAAAAAGTGACTGGATGTACTCGTCGGCATCCGAAAACATGCGAAAAATTGTTTAAAGTTCATTCGGACGTCCAGGAGGCCAGCAGTGGTCGACGAAGGATCTTACGCTGAAAACCCAAATTCTGCATACCCGGGTATTGCGTGCCGCATATCTCGAAAATCATGAAATTTTCAATTTCGGTAAAAAGTGACTGGATGTACTCGTCGGCATCCGAAAACATGCGAAAAATTGTTTAAAGTTCATTCGGACGTCCAGGAGGCCAGCAGTGGTGGACGAAGGATCTTAGGCTGAAAACCCAAATTCCGCATACATGGGTATTTCGTGCCGCATACCTCGAAAGTCATGAAATTTTTAATTTCGGTATAAAGTGACTGGATGTTCTCGTCGGCATCCGAAAACATGCGAAAAATTGTTTAAAATTCATTCGGACGTTCATGAGGCCAGCAGTGGTCGACGAAGGATCTTAGGCTGAAAACCCAAATTCCGCATACCCGAGTATTGCGTGCCGCATACCTCGAAAGTCATGAAATTTTTAATTTCGGTATAAAGTGACTGGATGTACTCGTCGGCATCCGAAAACATGCGAAAAATTGTTTAAAGTTCATTCGGACGTCCAGGAGGCCAGCAGTGGTCGACGAAGGATCTTAGGCTGGAAACCCAAATTCCGCATACCCGGGTATTGCGTGCCGCATACCTCGAAAATCATGAAATTTTTAATTTCGGTAAAAAGTGACTGGATGTAGTCGTCGGCATCCGAAAACATGCGAAAAATTGTTCAAAGTTCATTCGGACGTCCAGGAGGCCAGCAGTGGTCGAAGAAGGATCTTAGGCTAAAAACCCAAATTCCGCATACCCGGGTATTGCGTGCCGCATACCTCGAAAATCATGAAATTTTTAATTTCGGTAAAAAGTGACTGGATATTCTCGTCGGCATCCGAAAACATGCGAAAAATTGTTTAAAGTTCATTCGGACGTCCAGGAGGCCAGCAGTGGTCGACGAAGGATCTTAGGCTAAAAACCCAAATTCCGCATACCCGGGTATTGCGTGCCGCATACCTCGAAAATCATGAAATTTTTAGTTTCGGTAAAAAGTGACTGGATGTACTCGTCGGCATCCGAAAACATGCGAAAAATTGTTTAAAGTTCATTCGGACGTCCAGGAGGCCAGCAGTGGTCGACGAAGGATCTTAGGCTGAAAACCCAAATTCCGCATACCCGGGTATTGCGTGCCGCATACCTCGAAAATCATGAAATTTTCAATTTCGGTAAAAAGTGACTGGATGTACTCGTCGGCATCCGAAAACATGCGAAAAATTGTTTAAAGTTCATTCGGACGTCCAGGAGGCCAGCAGTGGTCGACGAAGGATCTTAGGCTGAAAACCCAAATTCCGCATACCCGGGTATTGCGTGCCGCATACCTCGAAAATCATGAAATTTTCAATTTCGGTAAAAAGTGACTGGATGTACTCGTCGGCATCCGAAAACATGCGAAAAATTGTTTAAAGTTCATTCGGAGGTCCAGGAGGCCAGCAGTGGTCGACGAAGGATCTTAGGCTGAAAACCCAAATTCCGCATACTCGGGTATTGCGTGCCGCATACCTCGAAAATCATGAAATTTTCAATTTCGGTAAAAAGTGACTGGATGTACTCGTCGGCATCCGAAAACATGCGAAAAATTGTTTAAAGTTCATTCGGACGTCCAGGAGGCCAGCAGTGGTCGACGAAGGATCTTAGGCTGAAAACCCAAATTCCGCATACCCGGGTATTGCGTGCCGCATACCTCGAAAATCATGAAATTTTTAATTTCGGTAAAAAGTGACTGGATGTACTCGTCGGCATCCGAAAACATGCGAAAAATTGTTTAAAGTTCATTCGGACGTCCAGGAGGCCAGCAGTGGTCGACGAAGGATCTTAGGCTGAAAACCCAAATTCCGCATACTCGGGTATTGCGTGCCGCATACCTCGAAAATCATGAAATTTTCAATTTCGGTAAAAAGTGACTGGATGTACTCGTCGGCATCCGAAAACATGCGAAAAATTGTTTAAAGTTCATTCGGACGTCCAGGAGGCCAGCAGTGGTCGACGAAGGATCTTAGGCTGAAAACCCAAATTCCGCATACCCGGGTATTGCGTGCCGCATACCTCGAAAATCATGAAATTTTTAGTTTCGGTAAAAAGTGACTGGATGTACTCGTCGGCATCCGAAAACATGCGAAAAATTGTTTAAAGTTCATTCGGACGTCCAGGAGGCCAGCAGTGGTCGACGAAGGATCTTAGGCTGAAAACCCAAATTCCGCATACCCGGGTATTGCGTGCCGCATACCTCGAAAATCATGAAATTTTCAATTTCGGTAAAAAGTGACTGGATGTACTCGTCGGCATCCGAAAACATGCGAAAAATTGTTTAAAGTTCATTCGGACGTCCAGGAGGCCAGCAGTGGTCGACGAAGGATCTTAGGCTGAAAACCCAAATTCCGCATACCCGGGTATTGCGTGCCGCATACCTCGAAAATCATGAAATTTTTAGTTTCGGTAAAAAGTGACTGGATGTACTCGTCGGCATCCGAAAACATGCGAAAAATTGTTTAAAGTTCATTCGGACGTCCAGGAGGCCAGCAGTGGTCGACGAAGGATCTTAGGCTGAAAACCCAAATTCCGCATACCCGGGTATTGCGTGCCGCATACCTCGAAAATCATGAAATTTTCAATTTCGGTAAATAGTGACTGGATGTACTCGTCGGCATCCGAAAACATGCGAAAAATTGTTTAAAGTTCATTCGGACGTCCAGGAGGCCAGCAGTGGTCGACGAAGGATCTTAGGCTGAAAACCCAAATTCCGCATACCCGGGTATTGCGTGCCGCATACCTCGAAAATCATGAAATTTTTAGTTTCGGTAAAAAGTGACTGGATGTACTCGTCGGCATCCGAAAACATGCGAAAAATTGTTTAAAGTTCATTCGGACGTCCAGGAGGCCAGCAGTGGTCGACGAAGGATCTTAGGCTGAAAACCCAAATTCCGCATACCCGGGTATTGCGTGCCGCATACCTCGAAAATCATGAAATTTTTAGTTTCGGTAAAAAGTGACTGGATGTACTCGTCGGCATCCGAAAACATGCGAAAAATTGTTTAAAGTTCATTCGGACGTCCAGGAGGCCAGCAGTGGTCGACGAAGGATCTTAGGCTGAAAACCCAAATTCCGCATACCCGGGTATTGCGTGCCGCATACCTCGGAAATCATGAAATTTTCAATTTCGGTAAAAAGTGACTGGATGTACTCGTCGGCATCCGAAAACATGCGAAAAATTGTTTAAAGTTCATTCGGACGTCCAGGAGGCCAGCAGTGGTCGACGAAGGATGTTAGGCTGAAAACCCAAATTCCGCATACCCGGGTATTGCGTGCCGCATACCTCGGAAATCATGAAATTTTCAATTTCGGTAAAAAGTGACTGGATGTACTCGTCGGCATCCGAAAACATGCGAAAAATTGTTTAAAGTTCATTCGGACGTCCAGGAGGCCAGCAGTGGTCGACGAAGGATCTTAGGCTGAAAACCCAAATTCCGCATACCCGGGTATTGCGTGCCGCATACCTCGAAAATCATGAAATTTTTAGTTTCGGTAAAAAGTGACTGGATGTACTCGTCGGCATCCGAAAACATGCGAAAAATTGTTTAAAGTTCATTCGGACGTCCAGGAGGCCAGCAGTGGTCGACGAAGGATCTTAGGCTGAAAACCCAAATTCCGCATACCCGGGTATTGCGTGCCGCATACCTCGAAAATCATGAAATTTTTAGTTTCGGTAAAAAGTGACTGGATGTACTCGTCGGCATCCGAAAACATGCGAAAAATTGTTTAAAGTTCATTCGGACGTCCAGGAGGCCAGCAGTGGTCGACGAAGGATCTTAGGCTGAAAACCCAAATTCCGCATACCCGGGTATTGCGTGCCGCATACCTCGGAAATCATGAAATTTTCAATTTCGGTAAAAAGTGACTGGATGTACTCGTCGGCATCCGAAAACATGCGAAAAATTGTTTAAAGTTCATTCGGACGTCCAGGAGGCCAGCAGTGGTCGACGAAGGATGTTAGGCTGAAAACCCAAATTCCGCATACCCGGGTATTGCGTGCCGCATACCTCGGAAATCATGAAATTTTCAATTTCGGTAAAAAGTGACTGGATGTACTCGTCGGCATCCGAAAACATGCGAAAAATTGTTTAAAGTTCATTCGGACGTCCAGGAGGCCAGCAGTGGTCGACGAAGGATCTTAGGCTGAAAACCCAAATTCCGCATACCCGGGTATTGCGTGCCGCATACCTCGAAAATCATGAAATTTTTAATTTCGGTAAAAAGTGACTGGATGTACTCGTCGGCATCCGAAAACATGCGAAAAATTGTTTAAAGTTCATTCGGACGTCCAGGAGGCCAGCAGTGGTCGACGAAGGATCTTAGGCTGAAAACCCAAATTCCGCATACCCGGGTATTGCGTGCCACATACCTCGAAAATCATGAAATTTTCAATTTCGGTAAAAAGTGACTGGATGTACTCGTCGGCATCCGAAAACATGCGAAAAATTGTTTAAAGTTCATTCGGACGTCCAGGAGGCCAGCAGTGATCGAAGAAGGATCTTAGGCTAAAAACTCAAATTCCGCATACCCGGGTATTGCGTGCCGCATACCTCGAAAATTATGAAATTTTTAATTTCGGTAACAAGTGACTGGATATACTCGTCGGCATCCGAAAACATGCGAAAAATTGTTTAAAGTTCATTCGGACGTCCAGGAGGCCAGCAGTGGTCGACGAAGGATCTTAGGCTGAAAACCCAAATTCCGCATACCCGGGTATTGCGTGCCGCATACCTCGAAAATCATGAAATTTTTAATTTCGGTAAAAAGTGACTGGATGTACTCGTCGGCATCCGAAAACATGCGAAAAATTGTTTAAAGTTCATTCGGACGTCCAGGAGGCCAGCAGTGGTCGACGAAGGATCTTAGGCTGAAAACCCAAATTCCGCATACCCGGGTATTGCGTGCCGCATACCTCGAAAATCATGAATATTTTAATTTCGGTAAAAAGTGACTGGATGTACTCGTCGGCATCAGAAAACATGCGAAAAATTGTTTAAAGTTCATTCGGACGTCCAGGAGGCCAGCAGTGGTCGACGAAGGATCTTAGGCTGAAAACCCAAATTCCGCATACCCGGGTATTGCGTGCCGCATACCTCGGAAATCATGAAATTTTCAATTTCGGTAAAAAGTGACTGGATGTACTCGTCGGCATCCGAAAACATGCTAAAAATTGTTTAAAGTTCATTCGGACGTCCAGGAGGCCAGCAGTGGTCGACGAAGGATCTTAGGCTGAAAACCCAAATTCCGCATACCCGGGTATTGCGTGCCGCATACCTCGGAAATCATGAAATTTTCAATTTCGGTAAAAAGTGACTGGATGTACTCGTCGGCATCCGAAAACATGCGAAAAATTGTTTAAAGTTCATTCGGACGTCCAGGAGGCCAGCAGTGGTCGACGAAGGATCTTAGGCTGAAAACCCAAATTCCGCATACCCGGGTATTGCGTGCCGCATACCTTGGAAATCATGAAATTTTCAATTTCGGTAAAAAGTGACTGGATGTACTCGTCGGCATCCGAAAACATGCGAAAAATTGTTTAAAGTTCATTCGGACGTCCAGGAGGCCAGCAGTGGTCGACGAAGGATCTTAGGCTGAAAACCCAAATTCCGCATACCCGGGTATTGCGTGCCGCATACCTCGGAAATCATGAAATTTTTAATTTCGGTAAAAAGTGACTGGATGTACTCGTCGGCATCCGAAAACATGCGAAAAATTGTTTAAAGTTCATTCGGACGTCCAGGAGGCCAGCAGTGGTCGACGAAGGATCTTAGGCTGAAAACCCAAATTCCGCATACCCGGGTATTGCGTGCCGCATACCTCGAAAATCATGAAATTTTTAATTTCGGTGACTGGATGTACTCGTCGGCATCCGAAAACATGCGAAAAATTGTTTAAAGTTCATTCGGACGTCCAGGAGGCCAGCAGTGGTCGACGAAGGATCTTAGGCTGAAAATCCAAATTCCGCATACCCGGGTATTGCGTGCCGCATACCTCGAAAATCATGAAATTTTTAATTTCGGTAAAAAGTGACTGGATGTACTCGTCGGCATCCGAAAACATGCGAAAAATTGTTTAAAGTTCATTCGGACGTCCAGGAGGCCAGCAGTGGTCGACGAAGGATCTTAGGCTTCATGAATATTGCGTGCTGCATACCTCGAAAATCATGAAATTTTTAATTTCGGTAAAAAGTGACTGGATGTACTCGTCGGCATCCGAAAACATGCGAAAAATTGTTTAAAGTTCATTCGGACGTCCAGGAGGCCAGCAGTGGTCGACGAAGGATCTTAGGCTGAAAACCCAAATTCCGCATACCCGGGTATTGCGTGCCGCATACCTCGAAAATCATGAAATTTTTAATTTCGGTAAAAAGTGACTGGATGTACTCGTCGGCATCCGAAAACATGCGAAAAATTGTTTAAAGTTCATTCGGACGTCCAGGAGGCCAGCAGTGGTCGACGAAGGATCTTAGGCTGAAAACCCAAATTCCGCATACCCGGGTATTGCGTGCCGCATACCTCGGAAATCATGAAATTTTCAATTTCGGTAAAAAGTGACTGGATGTACTCGTCGGCATCCGAAAACATGCGAAAAATTGTTTAAAGTTCATTCGGACGTCCAGGAGGCTAGCAGTGGTCGACGAAGGATCTTAGGCTGAAAACCCAAATTCCGCATACCCGGGTATTGCGTGCCGCATACCTCGAAAATCATGAAATTTTTGATTTCGGTAAAAAGTGACTGGATGTACTCGTCGGCATCCGAAAACATGCGAAAAATTGTTTAAAGTTCATTCGGACGTCCAGGAGGCCAGCAGTGGTCGACGAAGGATCTTAGGCTGAAAACCCAAATTCCGCATACCCGGGTATTGCGTGCCGCATACCTCGAAGATCATGAAATTTTTGATTTCGGTAAAAAGTGACTGGATGTACTCGTCGGCATCCGAAAACATGCGAAAAATTGTTTAAAGTTCATTCGGACGTCCAGGAGGCCAGCAGTGGTCGAAGAAGGATCTTAGGCTGAAAACCCAAATTCCGCATACCCGGGTATTGCGTGCCGCATACCTCGAAGATCATGAAATTTTTGATTTCGGTAAAAAGTGACTGGATGTACTCGTCGGCATCCGAAAACATGCGAAAAATTGTTTAAAGTTCATTCGGACGTCCAGGAGGCCAGCAGTGGTCGACGAAGGATCTTAGGCTGAAAACCCAAATTCCGCATACCCGGGTATTGCGTGCCGCATACCTCGGAAATCATGAAATTTTCAATTTCGGTAAAAAGTGACTGGATGTACTCGTCGGCATCCGAAAACATGCGAAAAATTGTTTAAAGTTCATTCGGACGTCCAGGAGGCCAGCAGTGGTCGACGAAGGATCTTAGGCTGAAAACCCAAATTCCGCATACCCGGGTATTGCGTGCCGCATACCTCGAAAATCATGAAATTTTTAATTTCGGTAAAAAGTGACTGGATGTACTCGTCGGCATCCGAAAACATGCGAAAAATTGTTTAAAGTTCATTCGGACGTCCAGGAGGCCAGCAGTGGTCGAAGAAGGATCTTAGGCTGAAAACCCAAATTCCGCATACCCGGGTATTGCGTGCCGCATACCTCGAAAATCATGAAATTTTTAATTTCGGTAAAAAGTGACTGAATGTACTCGTCGGCATCCGAAAACATGCGAAAAATTGTTTAAAGTTCATTCGGACGTCCAGGAGGCCAGCAGTGGTCGACGAAGTATCTTTGGCGGAAAACCCAAATTCCGCATACCCGGGTATTGCGTGCCGCATACCTCGAAAATCATGAAATTTTCAATTTCGGTAAAAAGTGACTGGATGTACTC
This sequence comes from Eristalinus aeneus, assembly GCA_955652365.1. NCBI lineage: Eukaryota > Metazoa > Arthropoda > Insecta > Diptera > Syrphidae > Eristalinus > Eristalinus aeneus. The sequence continues at coordinate 39,968,475 of OY019134.1, read as the reverse complement.
GTCGGCATCCGAAAACATGCGAAAAATTGTTTAAAGTTCATTCGGACGTCCAGGAGGCCAGCAGTGGTCGACGAAGGATCTTAGGCTGAAAACCCAAATTCCGCATACCCGGGTATTGCGTGCCGCATACCTCGAAAATCATGAAATTTTTAATTTCGGTAAAAAGTGACTGGATGTACTCGTCGGCATCCGAAAACATGCGAAAAATTGTTTAAAGTTCATTCGGACGTCCAGGAGGCCAGCAGTGGTCGAAGAAGGATCTTAGGCTGAAAACCCAAATTCCGCATACCCGGGTATTGCGTGCCGCATACCTCGAAAATCATGAAATTTTTAATTTCGGTAAAAAGTGACTGAATGTACTCGTCGGCATCCGAAAACATGCGAAAAATTGTTTAAAGTTCATTCGGACGTCCAGGAGGCCAGCAGTGGTCGACGAAGTATCTTTGGCGGAAAACCCAAATTCCGCATACCCGGGTATTGCGTGCCGCATACCTCGAAAATCATGAAATTTTCAATTTCGGTAAAAAGTGACTGGATGTACTCGTCGGCATCCGAAAACATGCGAAAAATTGTTTAAAGTTCATTCGGACGTCCAGGAGGCCAGCAGTGGTCGACGAAGGATCTTAGGCTGAAAACCCAAATTCCGCATACCCGGGTATTGCGTGCCGCATACCTCGAAAATCATGAAATTTTCAATTTCGGTAAAAAGTGACTGGATGTACTCGTCGGCATCCGAAAACATGCGAAAAATTGTTTAAAGTTCTTTCGGACGTCCAGGAGGCCAGCAGTGGTCGACGAAGGATCTTAGGCTGAAAACCCAAATTCCGCATACCCGGGTATTGCGTGCCGCATACCTCGGAAATCATGAAATTTTCAATTTCGGTAAAAAGTGACTGGATGTACTCGTCGGCATCCGAAAACATGCGAAAAATTGTTTAAAGTTCATTCGGACGTCCAGGAGGCCAGCAGTGGTCGACGAAGGATCTTAGGCTGAAAACCCAAATTCCGCATACCCGGGTATTGCGTGCCGCATACCTCGAAGATCATGAAATTTTTGATTTCGGTAAAAAGTGACTGGATGTACTCGTCGGCATCCGAAAACATGCGAAAAATTGTTTAAAGTTCATTCGGACGTCCAGGAGGCTAGCAGTGGTCGACGAAGGATCTTAGGCTGAAAACCCAAATTCCGCATACCCGGGTATTGCGTGCCGCATACCTCGAAAATCATGAAATTTTTGATTTCGGTAAAAAGTGACTGGATGTACTCGTCGGCATCCGAAAACATGCGAAAAATTGTTTAAAGTTCATTCGGACGTCCAGGAGGCCAGCAGTGGTCGAAGAAGGATCTTAGGCTGAAAACCCAAATTCCGCATACCCGGGTATTGCGTGCCGCATACCTCGAAAATCATGAAATTTTTAATTTCGGTAAAAAGTGACTGAATGTACTCGTCGGCATCCGAAAGCATGCGAAAAATTGTTTAAAGTTCATTCGGACGTCCAGGAGGCCAGCAGTGGTCGACGAAGGATCTTAGGCTGAAAACCCAAATTCCGCATACCCGGGTATTGCGTGCCGCATACCTCGAAAATCATGAAATTTTTAATTTCGGTAAAAAGTGACTGGATGTACTCGTCGGCATCCGAAAACATGCGAAAAATTGTTTAAAGCTCATTCGGACGTCCAGGAGGCCAGCAGTGGTCGACGAAGGATCTTAGGCTGAAAACCCAAATTCCGCATACCCGGGTATTGCGTGCCGCATACCTCGAAAATCATGAAATTTTCAATTTCGGTAAAAAGTGACTGGATGTACTCGTCGGCATCCGAAAACATGCGAAAAATTGTTTAAAGTTCATTCGGACGTCCAGGAGGCCAGCAGTGGTCGACGAAGGATCTTAGGCTGAAAACCCAAATTCCGCATACCCGGGTATTGCGTGCCGCACACCTCGAAAATCATGACTGGATGTACTCGTCGGCATCCGAAAACATGCGAAAAATTGTTTAAAGTTCATTCGGACGTCCAGGAGGCCAGCAGTGGTCGACGAAGGATCTTAGGCTGAAAACCCCAATTCCGCATACCCGGGTATTGCGTGCCTCATACCTCGAAAATCATGATATTTTTAATTTCGGTAAAAAGTGACTGGATGTACTCGTCGGCATCCGAAAACATGCGAAAAATTGTTTAAAGTTCATTCGGACGTCCAGGAGGCTAGCAGTGGTCGACGAAGGATCTTAGGCTGAAAACCCGAATTCCGCATACCCGGGTATTGCGTGCCGCATACCTCAAAAATCATGAAATTTTTGATTTCGGTAAAAAGTGACTGGATGTACTCGTCGGCATCCGAAAACATGCGAAAAATTGTTTAAAGTTAATTCGGACGTCCAGGAGGCCAGCAGTGGTCGAAGAAGGACTGGACTGGAGTGACTGGATGTACTCGTCGGCATCCGAAAACATGCGAAAAATTGTTTAAAGTTCATTCGGACGTCCAGGAGGCCAGCAGTGGTCGACGAAGGATCTTAGGCTGAAAACCCAAATTCCGCATATTGCGTGCCGCATACCTCGAAAATCATGAAATTTTTGATTTCGGTAAAAAGTGACTGGATGTACTCGTCGGCATCCGAAAACATGCGAAAAATTGTTTAAAGTTAATTCGGACGTCCAGGAGGCCAGCAGTGGTCGACGAAGGATCTTAGGCTGAAAACCTAAATTCCGCATACCCGGGTATTGCGTGCTGCATACCTCGAAAATCATGAAATTTTTAATTTCGGTAAAAAGTGACTGGATGTACTCGTCGGCATCCGAAAACATGCGAAAAATTGTTTAAAGTTAATTCGGACGTCCAGGAGGCCAGCAGTGGTCGACGAAGGATCTTAGGCTGAAAACCTAAATTCCGCATACCCGGGTATTGCGTGCCGCATACCTCGAAAATCATGAAATTTTTGATTTCGGTAAAAAGTGACTGGATGTACTCGTCGGCATCCGAAAACATGCGAAAAATTGTTTAAAGTTCATTCGGACGTCCAGGAGGCCAGCAGTGGTCGACGAAGGATCTTAGGCTGAAAACCCAAATTCCGCATACCCGGGTATTGCGTGCCGCATACCTCGAAAATCATGAAATTTTTAATTTCGGTAAAAAGTGACTGGATGTACTCGTCGGCATCCGAAAACATGCGAAAAATTGTTTAAAGTTCATTCGGACGTCCAGGAGGCCAGCAGTGGTCGACGAAGGATCTTAGGCTGAAAACCCAAATTCCGCATACCCGGGTATTGCGTGCCGCATACCTCGAAAATCATGAAATTTTTAATTTCGGTAAAAAGTGACTGGATGTACTCGTCGGCATCCGAAAACATGCGAAAAATTGTTTAAAGTTCATTCGGACGTCCAGGAGGCCAGCAGTGGTCGACGAAGGATCTTAGGCTGAAAACCCAAATTCCGCATACCCGGGTATTGCGTGCCGCATACCTCGAAAATCATGAAATTTTCAATTTCGGTAAAAAGTGACTGGATGTACTCGTCGGCATCCGAAAACATGCGAAAAATTGTTTAAAGTTCATTCGGACGTCCAGGAGGCCAGCAGTGGTCGACGAAGGATCTTAGGCTGAAAACTCAAATTCCGCAAACCCGGGTATTGCGTGCCGCATACCTCGAAAATCATGAAATTTTTAATTTCGGTAAAAAGTGACTGAATGTACTCGTCGGCATCCGAAAACATGCGAAAAATTGTTTAAAGTTCATTCGGACGTCCAGGAGGCCAGCAGTGGTCGACGAAGGATCTTAGGCTGAAAACCCAAATTCCGCATACCCGGGTATTGCGTGCCGCATACCTCGGAAATTATGAAATTTTCAATTTCGGTAAAAAGTGACTGGATGTACTCGTCGGCATCCGAAAACATGCGAAAAATTGTTTAAAGTTCATTCGGACGTCCAGGAGGCCAGCAGTGGTCGACGAAGGATCTTAGGCTGAAAACCCAAATTCCGCATACGCGGGTATTGCGTGCCGCATACCTCGAAAATCATGAAATTCTTAATTTCGGTAAAAAGTGACTGGATGTACTCGTCGGCATCCGAAAACATGCGAAAAATTGTTTAAAGTTCATTCGGACGTCCAGGAGGCCAGCAGTGGTCGACGAAGGATCTTAGGCTGAAAACCCAAATTTCGCATACCCGGGTATTGCGTGCCGCATACCTCGAAAATCATGAAATTTTCAATTTCGGTAAAAAGTGACTGGATGTACTCGTCGGCATCCGAAAACATGCGAAAAATTGTTTAAAGTTCATTCGGACGTCCAGGAGGCCAGCAGTGGTCGACGAAGGATCTTAGGCTGAAAACCCAAATTCCGCATACGCGGGTATTGCGTGCCGCATACCTCGAAAATCATGAAATTCTTAATTTCGGTAAAAAGTGACTGGATGTACTCGTCGGCATCCGAAAACATGCGAAAAATTGTTTAAAGTTCATTCGGACGTCCAGGAGGCCAGCAGTGGTCGACGAAGGATCTTAGGCTGAAAACCCAAGTTCCGCATACCCGGGTATTGCGTGCCGCATACCTCGGAAATCATGAAATTTTCAATTTCGGTAAAAAGTGACTGGATGTACTCGTCGGCATCCGAAAACAAGCGAAAAATTGTTTAAAGTTCATTCGGACGTCCAGGAGGCCAGCAGTGGTCGACGAAGGATCTTAGGCTGAAAACCTTAAGTTCCGCATACCCGGGTATTGCGTGCCGCATGCCTCGAAAATCATGAAATTTTTAATTTCGGTAAAAAGTGACTGGATGTACTCGTCGGCATCCGAAAACATGCGAAAAATTGTTTAAAGTTCATTCGGACGTCCAGGAGGCCAGCAGTGGTCGACGAAGGATCTTAGGCTGAAAACCCAAATTCCGCATACCCGGGTATTGCGTGCCGCATACCTCGAAAATCATGAAATTTTTAATTTCGGTAAAAAAGTGACTGGATGTACTCGTCGGCATCCGAAAACATGCGAAAAATTGGTTAAAGTTCATTCGGACGTCCAGGAGGCCAGCAGTGGTCGAAGAAGGATCTTAGGCTAAAAACCCAAATTCCGCATACCCGGGTATTGCGTGCTGCATACCTCGAAAATCATGAAATTTTTAATTTCGGTAAAAAGTGACTGGATGTACTCGTCGGCATCCGAAAACATGCGAAAAATTGTTTAAAGTTCATTCGGACGTCCAGGAGGCCAGCAGTGGTCGACGAAGGATCTTAGGCTAAAAACCCGAATTCCGCATACCCGGGTATTGCGTGCCGCACACCTCGAAAATCATGAAATTTTCAATTTCGGTAAAAAGTGACTGGATGTACTCGTCGGCATCCGAAAACATGCGAAAAATTGTTTAAAGTTCATTCGGACGTCCAGGAGGCCAGCAGTGGTCGACGAAGGATCTTAGGCTGAAAACCCAAATTCCGCATACCCGGGTATTGCGTGCCGCATATCTCGAAAATCATGAAATTTTTAATTTCGGTAAAAAGTGACTGGATGTACTCGTCGGCATCCGAAAACATGCGAAAAATTGTTTAAAGCTCATTCGGACGTCCAGGAGGCCAGCAGTGGTCGACGAAGGATCTTAGGCTGAAAACCCAAATTCCGCATACCCGGGTATTGCGTGCCGCATACCTCGAAAATCATGAAATTTTCAATTTCGGTAAAAAGTGACTGGATGTACTCGTCGGCATCCGAAAACATGCGAAAAATTGTTTAAAGTTCATTCGGACGTCCAGGAGGCCAGCAGTGGTCGACGAAGGATCTTAGGCTGAAAACCCAAATTCCGCATACCCGGGTATTGCGTGCCGCATACCTCGAAAATCATGAAATTTTCAATTTCGGTAAAAAGTGACTGGATGTACTCGTCGGCATCCGAAAACATGCGAAAAATTGTTTAAAGTTCATTCGGACGTCCAGGAGACCAGCAGTGGTCGACGAAGGATCTTAGGCTGAAAACCCAAATTCCGCATACCCGGGTATTGCGTGCCGCATATCTCTAAAATCATGAAATTTTTAATTTCGGTAAAAAGTGACTGGATGTACTCGTCGGCATCCGAAAACATGCGAAAAATTGTTTAAAATTCATTCGGACGTCCAGGAGGCCAGCAGTGGTCGACGAAGGATCTTAGGCTGAAAACCCAAATTCCGCATACCCGGGTATTGCGTGCCGCATACCTCGAAAATCATGAAATTTTCAATTTCGGTAAAAAGTGACTGGATGTACTCGTCGGCATCCGAAAACATGCGAAAAATTGTTTAAAGTTCATTCGGACGTCCAGGAGACCAGCAGTGGTCGACGAAGGATCTTAGGCTGAAAACCCAAATTCCGCATACCCGGGTATTGCGTGCCGCATACCTCGAAAATCATGAAATTTTCAATTTCGGTAAAAAGTGACTGGATGTACTCGTCGGCATCCGAAAACATGCGAAAAATTGTTTAAAGTTCATTCGGACGTCCAGGAGACCAGCAGTGGTCGACGAAGGATCTTAGGCTGAAAACCCAAATTCCGCATACCCGGGTATTGCGTGCCGCATATCTCTAAAATCATGAAATTTTTAATTTCGGTAAAAAGTGACTGGATGTACTCGTCGGCATCCGAAAACATGCGAAAAATTGTTTAAAATTCATTCGGACGTCCAGGAGGCCAGCAGTGGTCGACGAAGGATCTTAGGCTGAAAACCCAAATTCCGCATACCCGGGTATTGCGTGCCGCATACCTCGAAAATCATGAAATTTTCAATTTCGGTAAAAAGTGACTGGATGTACTCGTCGGCATCCGAAAACATGCGAAAAATTGTTTAAAGTTCATTCGGACGTCCAGGAGACCAGCAGTGGTCGACGAAGGATCTTAGGCTGAAAACCCAAATTCCGCATACCCGGGTATTGCGTGCCGCATACCTCGAAAATCATGAAATTTTCAATTTCGGTAAAAAGTGACTGGATGTACTCGTCGGCATCCGAAAACATGCGAAAAATTGTTTAAAGTTCATTCGGACGTCCAGGAGACCAGCAGTGGTCGACGAAGGATCTTAGGCTGAAAACCCAAATTCCGCATACCCGGGTATTGCGTGCCGCATATCTCTAAAATCATGAAATTTTTAATTTCGGTAAAAAGTGACTGGATGTACTCGTCGGCATCCGAAAACATGCGAAAAATTGTTTAAAATTCATTCGGACGTCCAGGAGGCCAGCAGTGATCGACGAAGGATCTTAGACTGAAAACCCAAATTCCGCATACCCGGGTATTGCGTGCCGCATACCTCGAAAATCATGAAATTTTTAATTTCGGTAAAAAGTGACTGGATGTACTCGTCGGCATCCGAAAACATGCGAAAAATTGTTTAAAGTTCATTCGGACGTCCAGGAGGCCAGCAGTGGTCGACGAAGGATCTTAGGCTGAAAACTCAAGTTCCGCACACCCGGGTATTGCGTGCCGCATACCTCGAAAATCATGAAATTTTCAATTTCGGTAAAAAGTGACTGGATGTACTCGTCGGCATCCGAAAACATGCGAAAAATTGTTTAAAGTTCATTCGGACGTCCAGGAGGCCAGCAGTGGTCGACGAAGGATCTAAGGCCAAAAACCCAAATTCCGCATACCCGGGTATCGCGTGCCGCATACCTCGAAAATCATGAAATTTTTAATATTCGGTAAAAAGTGACTGGATGTACTCGTCGGCATCCGAAAACATGCGAAAAATTGTTTAAAGTTCATTCGGACGTCCAGGAGGCCAGCAGTGGTCGACGAAGGATCTTAGGCTGAAAACCCAAATTCCGCATACCCGGGTATTGCGTGCCGCATACCTCGAAAGTGATGAAATTTTTAATTTCGGTAAAAAGTGACTCGATGTACTCGTCGGCATCCGAAAACATGCGAAAAATTGTTTAAAGTTCATTCGGACGTCCAGGAGGCCAGCAGTGGTCGACGAAGGATCTTAGGCTGAAAACCCAAATTCCGCATACCCGGGTATTGCGTGCCGCATACCTCGAAAATCATGAAATTTTCAATTTCGGTAAAAAGTGACTGGATGTACTCGTCGGCATCCGAAAACATGCGAAAAATTGTTTAAAGTTCATTCGGACGTCCAGGAGGCCAGCAGTGGTCGACGAAGGATCTTAGGCTGAAAACCCAAATTCCGCATACCCGGGTATTGCGTGCCGCATATCTCTAAAATCATGAAATTTTTAATTTCGGTAAAAAGTGACTGGATGTACTCGTCGGCATCCGAAAACATGCGAAAAATTGTTTAAAATTCATTCGGACGTCCAGGAGGCCAGCAGTGGTCGACGAAGGATCTTAGGCTAAAAACCCGAACTCCGCATACCCGGGTATTGCGTGCCGCACACCTCGAAAATCATGAAATTTTTAATTTCGGTAAAAAGTGACTGGATGTACTCGTCGGCATCCGAAAACATGCGAAAAATTGTTTAAAGTTCATTCGGACGTCCAGGAGGCCAGCAGTGGTCGATGAAGGATCTTAGGCTGAAAACCCAAATTCCGCATACCCGGGTATTGCGTGCCGCATATCTCGAAAATCATGAAATTTTTAATTTAGGTAAAAAGTGACTGGATGTACTCGTCGGCATCCGAAAACATGCGAAAAATTGTTTAAGGCTCATTCGGACTTCCAGGAGGCCAGCAGTGGTCGACGAAGGATCTTAGGCTGAAAACCCAAATTCCGCATACCCGGGTATTGCGTGCCGCATACCTCGAAAATCATGAAATTTTCAATATCGGTAAAAAGTGACTGGATATACTCGTCGGCATCCGAAAACATGCGAAAAATTGTTTAAAGTTCATTCGGACGTCCAGGAGGCCAGCAGTGGTCGACGAAGGATCTTAGGCTGAAAACCCAAATTCCGCATACCCGGGTATTGCGTGCCGCATACCTCGAAAATCATGAAATTTTCAATTTCGGTAAAATGTGACTGGATGTACTCGTCGGCATCCGAAAACATGCGAAAAATTGTTTAAGGTTCATTCGGACGTCCAGGAGGCCAGCAGTGGTCGACGAAGGATCTTAGGCTGAAAACCCAAATTCCGCATACCCGGGTATTGCGTGCCGCATATCTCTAAAATCATGAAATTTTTAATTTCGGTAAAAAGTGACTGGATGTACTCGTCGTCATCCGAAAACATGCGAAAAATTGTTTAAAGTTCATTCGGACGTCCAGGAGGCCAGCAGTGGTCGACGAAGGATCTTAGGCTGAAAACCCAAATTCCGCATACCCGGGTATTGCGTGCCGCATACCTCGAAAATCATGAAATTTTTAATTTCGGTAAAAAGTGACTGGATGTACTCGTCGGCATCCGAAAACATGCGAAAAATTGTTTAAAGTTCATTCGGACGTCCAGGAGGCCAGCAGTGGTCGACGAAGGATCTTAGGCTGAAAACCCAAATTCCGCATACCCGGGTATTGCGTGCCGCATACCTCGAAAATCATGAAATTTTCAATTTCGGTAAAAAGTGACTGGATGTACTCGTCGGCATCCGAAAACATGCGAAAAATTGTTTAAAGTTCATTCGGACGTCCAGGAGGCCAGCAGTGGTCGACGAAGGATCTTAGGCTGAAAACACAAATTCCGCATACCCGGGTATTGCGTGCCGCATACCTCGAAAATCATGAAATTTTTAATTTCGGTAAAAAGTGACTGGATGTACTCGTCGGCATCCGAAAACATGCGAAAAATTGTTTAAAATTCATTCGGACGTCCAGGAGGCCAGCAGTGGTCGACGAAGGATCTTAGGCTGAAAACCCAAATTCCGCATACCCGGGTATTGCGTGCCGCATACCTCGAAAATCATGAAATTTTGAATTTCGGTAAAAAGTGACTGGATGTACTCGTCGGCATCCGAAAACATGCGAAAAATTGTTTAAATTTCATTCGGACGTCCAGGAGGCCAGCAGTAGTCGACGAAGGATCTTAGGCTGAAAACCCAAATTCCGCATACCCGGGTATTGCGTGCCGCATACCTCGAAAATCATGAAATTTTCAATTTCGGTAAAAAGTGACTGGATGTACTCGTCGGCATCCGAAAACATGCGAAAAATTGTTTAAAGTTCATTCGGACGTCCAGGAGGCTAGCAGTGGTCGACGAAGGATCTTAAGCGAAAACCCAAATTCCGCATACCCGGGTATTGCGTGCCGCATACCTCGAAAATCATGAAATTTTTAATTTCGGTAAAAAGTGACTGGATGTACTCGTCGGCATCCGAAAACATGCGAAAAATTGTTTAAAATTCATTCGGACGTCCAGGAGGCCAGCAGTGGTCGACGAAGGATCTTAGGCTGAAAACCCAAATTCCGCATACCCGGGTATTGCGTGCCGCATACCTCGCAAATCATGAAATTTTCAATTTCGGTAAAAAGTGACTGGATGTACTCGTCGGCATCCGAAAACATGCGAAAAATTGTTTAAAGTTCATTCGGACGTCCAGGAGGCTAGCAGTGGTCGACGAAGGATCTTAGGCTGAAAACCCAAATTCCGCATACCCGGGTATTGCGTGCCGCATACCTCGAAAATCATGAAATTTTTAATTTCGGTAAAAAGTGACTGGATGTACTCGTCGGCATCCGAAAACACGCGAAAAATTGTTTAAAGTTCATTCGGACGTCCAGGAGGCCACCAGTGGTCGAAGTAGAATTTTAGGCTTAAATCCCAAATTCCGCATACCCGGGTATTGCGTGCCGCATACCTCGAAAATCATGAAATTTTCAATTTCGGTAAAAAGTGACTGGATCTACTCGTCGGCATCCGAAAACATGCGAAAAATTGTTTAAAGTTCATTCGGACGTCCAGGAGGCCAGCAGTGGTCGAAGAAGGATCTTAGGCTAAAAAACCAAATTCCGCATACCCGGGTATTGCGTGCCGCATACCTCGAAAATCATGAAATTTGCAATTTCGGTAAAAAGTGACTGGATGTACTCGTCAGCATCCGAAAACATGCGAAAAATTGTTTAAAAGTCATTCGGACGTCCAGGAGGCCAGCAGTGGTCGAAGAAGAATTTTAGGCTTAAAACCCAAATTCCGCACACCCGGATATTGCGTGCCGCATTCCTCGACAATCATGAAATTTGCAATTTCGGTAAGAAGTGACTGGATGTACTCGTCGGCATCCGAAAACAAGCGAAAAATTGTTTAAAGTTCATTCGGACGTCCAGGAGGCCAGCAGTGGTCGAAAAAGGATCTTAGGCTAAAAACCCAAATTCCGCATACCCGGGTATTGCGTGTCGCATACCTCGAAAATCATAAAATTTTCAATTTCGGTAAAAAGTGACTGGATTTACTCGTCGGCATTCGAAAACATGCGAAAAATTTTTTAATGTTCATTCGGACGTCCAGGAGGCCAGCAGTGGTCGACGAAGGATCTTAGGCTGAAAACCCAAATTCCGCATACCCGGGTATTGCGTGCCGCATACCTCGAAAATTATGAAATTTTCAATTTCGGTAAAAAGTGACTGGATCTACTCGTCGGCATCCGAAAACATGCGAAAAATTGTTTAAAGTTCATTCGGACGTCCAGGAGGCCAGCAGTGGTCGAAGAAGGATCTTAGACTAAAAACCCAAATTCCGCATACCCGGGTATTGCGTGCTGCATACCTCGAAAATCATGAAATTTTCAATTTCGGTAAAAAGTGACTGGATGTACTCGTCGGCATCCGAAAACATGCGAAAAATTGTTTAAAGTTCATTCGGACGTCCAGGAGGCCAGCAGTGGTCGAAGAAGGATCTTAGGCTAAAAACTCAAATTCCGCATACCCGGGTATTGCGTGCCGCATACCTCGAAAATCATGAAATTTTCAATTTCGGTAAAAAGTGACTGGATGTACTCGTCGGCATCCGAAAACATGCGAAAAATTGTTTAAAGTTCATTCGGACGTCCAGGAGGCCACCAGTGGTCGAAGTAGAATTTTAGGCTTAAATCCCAAATTCCGCATACCCGGGTATTGCGTGCCGCATTCCTCGACAATCATGAAATTTGCAATTTCGGTAAGAAGTGACTGGATGTACTCGTCGGCATCCGAAAACATGCGAAAAATTGTTTAAAGTTCATTCGGACGTCCAGGAGGCCAGCAGTGGTCGAAAAAGGATCTTAGGCTACAAACCCAAATTCCGCATACCCGGGGATTGCGTGCCGCATAACTCGAAAATCATGAAATTTTCAATTTCGGTACAAAAGTGACTGGATGTACTCGTCGGCATCCGAAAACATGCGAAAAATTGTTTAAAGTTCATTCGGACGTCCAGGAGGCCAGCAGTGGTCGAAGAAGGATCTTAGACTAAAAACCCAAATTCCGCATACCCGGGTATTTCGTGCCGCATACCTCGAAAATCATAAAATTTTCAATTTCGGTAAAATGTGACTGGATTTACTCGTCGGCATTCGAAAAGATGCGAAAAATTGTTTAAAGTTCATTCGGACGTCCAGGAGGCCAGCAGTGGTCGACGAAGGATCTTAGGCTGAAAACCCAAATTCCGCATACCCGGGTATTGCGTGCTGCATACCTCGAAAATCATGAAATTTTCAATTTCGGTAAAAAGTGACTGGATGTACTCGTCGGCATCCGAAAACATGCGAAAAATTGTTTAAAGTTCATTCGGACGTCCAGGAGGCCAGCAGTGGTCGAAAAAGGATCTTAGGCTAAAAACCCAAATTCCGCATACCCGGGGATTGCGTGCCGCATACCTCGAAAATCATGAAATTTTCAATTTCGGTAAAAAGTGACTGGATGTACTCGTCGGTATCCGAAAACATGTGAAAAATTGTTTAAAGTTCATTCGGACGTCCAGGAGGCCAGCAGTGGTCGAAAAAGGATCTTAGGCTAAAATCCCAAATTCCGCATACCCGGGTATTGCGTGCTGCATACCTCGAAAATCATGAAATTTTCAATTTCGGTAAGAAGTGACTGGATGTACTCGTCGGCATCCGAAAACAAGCGAAAAATTGTTTAAAGTTCATTCGGACGTCCAGGAGGCCAGCAGTGGTCGAAGGAGGATCTTAGGCTAATTGGGTTTTTAGTCTGGAATCCCTTCTCCACCACTGGTGGCCTCCCGGACGTCCGAATGAACTTTAAACAATTTTTCGCATGTTTTCGGATGCCGACGATTACATCCAGTAACTTTTTATCGAAATGAAAAATTTCGTGAATTTCGAGATACCATACACCGCCAAGAGGTAATTGGTTGGATTTTGTAAAGTACGAGTAAGATAGCTGTATACGTATTTATCCGCTTTGGATACTGTATGAATGTGGTTGTCCAGCTTTTCGTGGCAAAAGGCCTTTGTGAGCGTTCTACTGCATCTACACATTCGTTGCACAGATAACTTGTACAACTTAACTCAAGAACAACAGTTTTAAAAATAACTAAATGCGGTTGATTGTTGATATTTCGCAGAGAAAAACCAATACATCCATTTCTTATGAGAAAGGCAACTAAAGGACAACCGCAACAAGGGTATTAGTTTGATATGGATCAACGTGGAACGGGACACTCTCTGATGAAGAACATCCATAAGTGGTTGGACTCATTTTGTCCAGTATGAACCACACATTTGGACTGTCCCTCATTGGATTTGGTTTGCCTCCTTAATGGATCGAATTTAAAGTTACGGTTTTCTATGCGGATAATTGAATAAAGGTACGTTTGTAGTTGAAACGTTTCAAACTTCGGTTTTTGAAAGACAGTCTGCGTTCTTTCGACACTAAGTGGTTCTCTTATTGTACCCGGCTTTAAACTTTGTTATTTGAAAGAAGTGTTGTTTTTAAAACAACGACTTCAGCCATGATCCCATTCCATAATCATTCACAAAGTTCCCCCAATCAATTGTTTTCTACCCCAAGAGGAATCATTAAAAACCAATTTACTCAGTGCTGGGTTGAGGTTTTTACTTCTTCTTCTTCTTGTGGAGCTACAGTACGCGGTGAACCTGGGCTTAGGTTTTTACTTATAGCTCGCCAACCGCCATCATCATTGATTGGCATTTCTCGCATGTACTCTGTCATTTACATCAATCCCTCGTCCTTTGCCGCACGTCCTATTAAAACAATTGTATATCCCTTGATATCGGAAACAAACACCCGTAACGTTATATGATATAACTTCGAAAAGGTGGTTTTTAAAAGCGAACGGAAAAAGCAATATCGAATATCTTGACAGAGAGAAAAATCCCAAAAAATGAAAATCTTACTATGTGCACTTATGGATGAAGGAGCATCAGGATAAGGAATATAAGCATTTTTCCAGAATTAACACATAGAAGCGGCACGGTCTTCAAAGCGTAACACCATTGTTCAAACACAGCCTTTGGAATAGGTAATGTGGCGAGTGTGTGGAGGGCGTAATCTCATAAAATTTCCATTGTTAACTCATTATCCCTTCTTTCACTGCGCTAGAGCTGACACAAGCGGGTCCTTTGAATTTATTCAGCACATTTGGAAGTGAACGCCAAGATGCTGAGAATGCTACTTAACGCGAAGGGAGTAAGTGAATTCGTTGTCCCGTTTGGTAAAAGACTTTTATTCGATTTCTTCCTGCTTACGGCTCTCGATGTGGATTCTGGTTCTCTTCGATGTAAGGGAGTGAAGAGGGCGGGAGTGAAGAGGGCGGGTTCGTTGATTCATTGCAAACTTTAACCAAAGTAATTAGAATTTTCCAGTAGGAACTTCGATGGTTGTACACAGAGAGTGGGAACTTCGGTATGAAATTAAGCAGGGACGGGGTGTGATGTGCTAAGGCGAGAAACATGTTTATTCATTCCAGAGGATATGGCCTAGGGAGTGTATTTCAATGGGGAGAAAGAACGCAAGAAGGCTTGTAATTAAATATTTACTTAAATAGGACTTATTGAGTAATTTTTGGAAATATGTAGCTTAAAGAATGATTTTTAATGGGCTTGCACCTTCCATGCCTGCATCCTTTCATCCTTACATCCTTGCACCCTTGCATACTTGCATACTTGCATACTTGCATCCTTGCATCCTTGCATGCTTCCATCCTTGCATCCTTGCATCCTTTCATCCTTGCACCCTTGCATCTTTGCATCCTTGCATCCTTGCATCCTTGCATCCTTGCATCCTTACATCCTTGCATCCTTGCATCCTTGCACCCTTGCATCCTTGCATCCTTGCATCCTTGCATCCTTGCATCCTTGCATCCTTGCATCCTTACATCCTTGCATCCTTGCATACTTGCATACTTGCATACTTGCATCCTTGCATGCTTCCATCCTTGCATCCTTGCATCCTTGCATACTTGCATCCTTGCATCTTTGCATCTTTGCATCCCTGCATCCTTGCATCTTTGCATCTTTGCATCCCTGCATCCTTGCATCCTTGCATACTTGCATCCTTGCATCTTTGCATCTTTGCATCCTTGCATCCTTGCATCCTTGCATCCTTACATCCTTGCATCCTTGCATCCTTGCATCCTTGCATCCTTGCATCCTTGCATCTTTGCATCCTTGCATCCTTGCATCCTTGCATCCTTACATCCTTGCATCCTTGCATACTTGCATACTTGCATACTTGCATCCTTGCATACTTGCATCCTTGCATGTTTCCATCCTTGCATCCTTGCATCCTTGCATCCTTGCATCCTTCCATCCTTGCATCCGTGCATCCTTGCATCTTTGCATCCTTGCATCCTTGCAGCCTTACATCCTTGCATCCTTGCATACTTGCATACTTGCATCCTCGCATGCTTCCATCCTTGCATCCTTGCATGCTTCCATGCTTGCATCCTTTCATCCTTACATCCTTGCATCCTTGCATCCTTGCATCCTTCCATCCTTCCATCCTTCCATCCTTCCATCCTTGCATCCTTGCATCCTTGCATCCTTGCATCCTTGCATCCTTGCATCCTTGCATCCTTGCATCCTTGCATCCTTGCATCCTTGCATCCTTGCATCCTTGCATCCTTGCATCCTTGCATCCTTGCATCCTTGCATCCTTGCATCCTTGCATCCTTGCATCCTTCCATCCTTCCATCCTTCCATCCTTCCATCCTTCCATCCTTCCATCCTTCCATCCTTCCATCCTTCCATCCTTCCATCCTTCCATCCTTCCATCCTTCCATCCTTCCATCCTTCCATCCTTCCATCCTTCCATCCTTCCATCCTTCCATCCTTGCATCCTTGCATCCTTGCATCCTTGCATCCTTCCATCCTTCCATCCTTCCATCCTTCCATCCTTCCATCCTTCCATCCTTCCATCCTTCCATCCTTCCATCCTTCCATCCTTCCATCCTTCCATCCTTCCATCCTTCCATCCTTCCATCCTTCCATCCTTCCATCCTTCCATCCTTCCATCCTTCCATCCTTCCATCCTTCCATCCTTCCATCCTTCCATCCTTCCATCCTTCCATCCTTCCATCCTTCCATCCTTCCATCCTTCCATCCTTCCATCCTTCCATCCTTCCATCCTTCCATCCTTCCATCCTTCCATCCTTCCATCCTTCCATCCTTCCATCCTTCCATCCTTCCATCCTTCCATCCTTCCATCCTTCCATCCTTCCATCCTTCCATCCTTCCATCCTTCCATCCTTCCTTCCATCCTTCCTTCCATCGTTTCATCCTTCCAATTCTTCCTTCCATCCTTCCATCGTTTCATCCTCCTACCCCCTCAGTCACCGCTAAAAAGTGAACGAACACATATACCGTGAATAACATACCCTGTTTCAATTCGATGACCCTTTTCAGTAAATCTTAGCTACATGACATGTGACAGGTCGCAACAATTACCCGGAAGTGGGTGCGTTGGAAGCTTTTGTTTGAGCTGGCCAAGCTTTGTAGACTCGAATTAAGTATTCAACCATGCCACCCCTACACAATGAATATATTTTTTGCTTGGGTTCATTGTATCTTCCAGCGGCTGCATTCAATCCTTATTAGAATGTTTTTTTTTTTTGTGCTTACACTCTCTCCCTGCAATGGTCACACAATGACGGAACCATAATTCGTCATCCATTCGAGCACCGCACGTCCTTAGCAGCGCATGTCCTGTGGGAACAATGAAAACTTCACTGACAATGTCCTGACACAACAGCAGCATTGTGGCTCCCGAACGAAGCAGGATACGGAAAAAGGTGGGAAAGAATGCGCTACATTAACACGATTGCATCAAAAATCTCCATCAGAGATGCACACCACCATCACCAACCAACAACAAAGGGTAACCGTTGCTGTGGAGCACTTTTGCTATCGTGCACTAACTATTTTACTGCTAAACGCAACTACAAGACATGCACATGAACACAGTGCTAAACATGGATGCCGGCGACTTAACAGGCGGACGTGTCCTGGGTGTCCTCTTCAGCATTTCCTTCTAGACTCAAGCTCCTTTAAGCTGCTTTACGCGCCATGTTTGTTGAAAATTCTCGATACGTGTGGATGTTCTCATGCAGCAGCAATCTTTGCTCCATGGCTGTGAAGAACTTTGGAACGGGGCTAGTGCGGAAGAACACTGCCAATTATATCGAACACACGGATGCAAAAGAAGTGAACAACGTCGCGTAAAGAAGAAACATGGGGAATACCCCTCTAAATTCTCACCAGAATCCCCCTGCAGAACCTGATAGCCGTGTCTATATCGAACAAGGATTAGCTCCGGCTGGCGAATTGACGTTTGAAACTCTCAAATTGTCCCGATAAGTCCTTTGCAATTACAGAAAAGGCGAACTTGAACCAATTTCGTTATCCCCTTTCATCGATTGCCGAAGGACAGTTTCTCTGATGTAAGTGATTTGTATGAGTGCCCCATTCGTTTTTAGTACTTTACGAGAGCACTTACCGTGTTCCTTGTCCTGTAACATGACGGTCTTGGCCCGCTGTGTTTTCTGCCTCTCAAGAGGAAACAATTACAGATAAATTGCAAAAGTTTGTCAAGATTTTGATTGTCCCAACCATGGAGAATGAACGGCGTTGCTCCTTGTCCCGGACACTCGCTTATACACTTGTAGATTTCAGTGTTTATGGGCAACAGATGCTGCTCATACGCCTCGTAGACTTTGCATTGAATTAATGCGGTGGATGTTAAGGCAAAATGAAATTAGATTTTCACTATCTAGGACAAGAGTTAAATGAGTGAAAATGAGTCGACATAAGAAAACAATTTCGTGGGTTCATTCTGTTACGGTAAAATGCCGCATCAATCGGATTTCAATTTCATTTTTTCAAAATTGAACGCTTCAGGGCCTTAAACAGGAGTGTACGTCCAGTGACTTTGTACCAACTGGTTTAAGCTGAATTTGCATCTGAGCTGAGGAGGGTTTTGAAAGACGGTTGGTGTCAACTTCACTGTCAGGCAGAGTTTTCTTCGACATTGAACAATTTAGCGGCTGGAGAGGAAAACAGCTTATGCACGCGAGAGACTGTTCAAGCTCAGCTCAGCTCAGCTCTTCAAAGCAGCTGGAGAGGATTAAGTTGAGCGCATCATATGACGGCTTGTCCATGCCTCCACCTCCTCTCAGGCGACTAGAACCTTACTTTCGTCATTCACTGCACTGGGGAATCACATGCCAGACCTTACCGCTATGACAGAGTGACTTGTCAAGGATTTCGCTTTAAAGTGCATGCTAAATCCGTTGCTTTCTAGGACACCTCCACCTTCACTGCTTCCTAGCACAGAGTAAGGGCAGCTTTTGACTGTTGCCTTTGGTGACGACAGAGAGGCACATTTCGTCTCTATGTCCTGTATTTTATACACCAGCGCCTCAGCTTTCGCATTCTCGATGAGTTCCAAAACCAGTGTACAACAGATCCGCCAACCGTAAAACATATGACGCATACTGCTAAGACCCACCACTTCGCAGCTGTTCAGGTCCATCCCAAAGGCTTACTTCTTTGCCCGCTTCCGTTTTTGCTTTGAAGAGGCTGGTTCCCCAATTGGGGTTAGTGTTTAAAACATCTACTGTTCCGCCATTTCACGCCAAATACCATGCTGCAGCCTTATCTTTCTTGCTAAAGTTGGCTCTAGTGACGGGTGTCTCGAACTGAAGCTGGAAGATGTTGAAAGCCGTGGTTCCATTGTTAGTCCACACATATTGAGTTCAATAGGCATACCAATACCCTGGAAGACCGGTTCCTTTAACCTGAGAGCCCAGATATATTCTTCTATTCGCAGAGCATTCAGTGTTATTTCCCAGGCCCAGAACCTCTTTATGAAGAACGTTCCTTCGACAACGAACTTTAGAATAATACGTCGGTTATTGGCGATGCAGATTACTCTTTGAGATAGCAGTTCTTGGGGTTATTGATATAGGATCACTCTGTAGGACAATGTCACAATTTGTGTGGCGATTGGTCCTCTCGGAGCCGAAAATTGTATGCCCTTGAATACATTCAATGATAAACTACATTGGAACGGAGAAAGAATGGAGGCATCTTCATTTTAACGAATTGAATGTGTTTATAATTCAGACCCATAGGATCCTTTTCACATTATTCATTGCGAAATATCGGCCAACAAAGTAGCCTGGACGTTCTTCTTTGCATGTCGCTATAGTACGGGATGAACTTGAGCATCAACAAACATGCCTCTCCAGGCAGCAGGTTCTCTCGCCAGCTGCCTACAATGCACACTTCAAGTTGACTTAGGTCCTTCTCAACTTGCGTGCGCTTTCTTAGTTTACGCCCTATCTATTTTCGTTTTCTTAATGAATCGGATTCAAGCCGTTTCGGGCGGGACACTAGTGTGCTAGCCATCTTAAGCATTTTAATCGAAGACGCTTGACCAGGCACATGCCGCCGTACATTCCATAAAGTTGATTCTTTTCCCCAAATGCCATTACCTTAAGCAGGGCCAAGAAACGCGTACAGATTTTTTTTTCAAAAAGATTACTGATTTCCTCCTCAGCTTTCCAAGTTTCCGCGCCGTAAAGCAGGACTGGGATGATCATGCTTTTATACAAGAACAGTTTAGTCTTTCGAGGAAATGCCCCATTACTCAATTACGACTTGAGCCTGAAAAGACAGCGAGTGCACCGAGTCCACGCATCTGCGATAGACGAATCCTTAACTAAGGTGAAGTTCCTGCTACCTGCTTTGTTTGAGACGTCGATGTTGTATGTTCTTCTTTGGCGACAGCATATACTTTGCATCACCCTCATACGTACACCGCCAGACCCGTTTAAGCCGCTTGCTCTTCACTGCCAGCAAATGCCTCATTAACGACTCTTCCAACCACGTCAATGTTGTCTACTTGTCCATATGCACGCTATTATATGCAACCTCAGCACCGACAAGAAAGTGGTTAGCATCGATTTGTACTTCTTGAGTCTTTTCAGGATCAGGCGTAGAGTGAAGATCAACTTAATTCCACTCGCCACAGACTGAATCCATAATGCAGGCACAGCGTCCATATCAAGTCCAGAGTCCTTACAACTTAAAACCTCATCGGATATTTGAACTCCGCAAACAGGAGAGCAGGAACACCCTTGTCAACAAATACAAAACGGAGGACGGTTATCTCCACCATCGATTGTCAGCGATGGAAAAAGAAGATGTTCACAATAAAAGGGAACGCACACTGCACATCCATAACTCATAATGTAGTCCCTACGAAGTATATATCCGTTCCCCGGATATCTGTGGGTGTATCTCCTGTGCATCTACATCGAATTAGATTTACAAATCAGAAGGCCCTTTCTTTCCATGCCATCAGTGAGATGGGGGTGAAAGAACCTATATCCCCACAAAGTCACACTACAACCGAAGTTCTAAATCATGTCCACTGGCTCAGGTAGCGGTCATTGTTTGTGGCATTGTGGGGCAAAGTGCGCTACAAATGGTTTGCATATTACATTCCGCTGTGCTTCATAAATCTTCGACTATCGATTAGAAATGAGAATCGAATTCACTGAGCATCGATTGTGGTGGAAGAATTTATTGGAAAACTTTCACTGTTCCTGGAATACAATAAATTATTGGACTACAATATTTGAATGAACCCTACGCTGTAGTAAGGACTGAACCTTACGATGAGACATGCTAGCAGTCCTTCGTCAGGAATGATGATTATGTGCGACAACCAAGAAGAAAACCAATTATCTGGTCCTGCTGTGAGTGACTTAACAAGCGACCACCTCCTTGAGCAAATAACAATAAATGATAATTATGCGAACACAATTTGATTTTTATTTGCTTCTGGAGCGCGGGGTGAATTAAATCTAACATGACAGTAGTCACAGCGCCATTGGTTGAAATGACGATGAAGAGGAAAAGGGGGTATTAAGTATTTACTTACTGGCAAATTATCTTTTATGTTGAGCGTACTTGAAAGCATTTGCGGCGATAGTCAGGACCGCAAATTGTGTCGTTGTCAAAGGGAATAATAAATGACTACACTGAGAAGACGTCACATCTGCTCCAAGCAGTAGCTCTTGGATTTGGATGATAAGAGAAGATTAAGAACCTTGCCAAAGTGTGGAGTAATGAGTTTTGGTTTCGTATAGCTTTTGGTTCTTAGCTTTTGAACAATTTATATGCAGCATCTAAACCTTTACATAAGGCAATGTAGATGTTAAAACAGGATCTAAAATGCAGAGGCTGGAATCCAGTAGTTCAGACAAAAACATCTGGGGGCCACTTTGTTCCATTCATGACTAACTGACTCATGCCCCGACAGACCGATAACAAGGAACAAGGAACCAGAATAATTTATCCGTTTATAAATAAGAAATCTATGCTAAGCAATATTAACAAAATCATTTTGTTCAAAACTATTTTTCAACCCATACTCTTAGATATATAGTTGCCCTGTTTCTTTTGATTGTGCAAAAAACGCATATATTGAAACTGCAAAGAAGTCAAAATAAATTACTTCAAATGATGATTGGATTGCCTAGAGATTTTCCTACTGCTTGTCTCCATGATATAACCTGCGTCAACCTTATAACTACTATCTATACACCTATCCCCCGATTTACACGGTTCTTGTCTTACACGTTTTCGCTTTTACACGGTTTTCCAAATACGTTTTTCTTTTGTTTTTATCGCACTCTACTAAATGCTCGCAGAGTTAATGACTGATAAAGAACTAAGTGAGGATGATTTAGTTAACTTAGTTTGCGAAAGTGAGTCTGACAAATCTCATGAAGAAGAATTAGTACCAGTAACATTCACTGCTAAAGTCATCCGCGAAGGACTCGCATTGGGAAGAAAACTGGGTAATCATTTTATACAAAATGGCACAAACGTTGAAAGGGCTTTACGATTCCAACGTGACATAAATCGCTGCTTGGCTCAATATGAAGAAGTTTACAAAGATCTTACAAAAAATTCGAAGCAATTGTTAATAACCGATTTTATTACCATCTCTCAGAATTCAAATATTTCTGCTTTAAACATCGAATCGGCACAAATAACTTCGAGTGATGAAAATGAATTCCAACCTTCGATTCCGAAAAAAAGAATGAGAGTAATTTCTGATAGAGATGAAGGATAATAAAACAACTTTAGTTTTATTTTTTGTTCTTCTGTTTAATGTATTGTAATTAAGTAAAAAAAAAGCAGTGTTTCCGTAAAATATTACATTTTTATTTTTATTTCTGTGTACACCTAAAAATGCTGAAAAAAAGTGCCAACTGTTAAATAGCAAAATTATGCATTTTCTGCAAGCTTTTCGATTTACAGTTTTGACTTGAACATTTTTAATTTTCGATTTACCCGTTATTCTCAGAAACGTATCTACCGTGTAAATCGGGGGATAGGTGTATATATATATAAAAATCAACGTTTGTTTGTTTGTTTGTCCTTTATAAACTCTTAATCTTAATCCCAACTGATTTACAATTCCAATTCAAACGTTTGCAGTTTCCAGCGCGACTCGCCTATGCCATTACCATCAACAAGGCACAAGGGCAATCCTTACAAGTGTGTGGCCTGAATTTAGAAAATCCGTGCTTCTCTCATGGACAACTGTATGTGGTCTGTTCACGTGTCGGAAGACTCTTAACTAGTAAGAGATAGAGCATTGATGTCTTTGGCAACTTTGTTTAGAATTCTGTCAAAAGAGTTTCGGTACCAACTTTTGTTTGGGGGGATAGCTCCCCATATAGATGAAGTTAGGGCCTATGTTCAAAGTTCGCCTGATCCTTTCGAGTGATACATCAATCAAAAGGTTTTTGAAAATAAGATTGAGCTCTCTTTCTCTAATTTCTACACGGTTGTGCATACAAATCTGGAAAAATCATGGAAAATCCGTCTCAATGAATACATTCAACTAAAATAAGTTCACGCATTCAGGCTTAGACACTTTGGGAGTTATTGGTAAAAATCTTTAAAACATCAATATGCTAATTTTGGAAAATTAAAAACACAGTATTGAAGATCTGGGTCAACGCGCTAAGGGAACATAATTATCCAACCATCGTTTCGAATAATAAATTGGAGATATCGCAGGTTAAATGCTTTTTGTTTCCCATATATTTTTCTCGCTGTAACCAGTGAATCGACTCGAGCCTCAGTGGAGCACGCACATTGTACAATTCAACCCCTAAATACACACACAACGCACACTAAAAGAAGTGATCGTGTGCTGTTTTGGGACGTATATATGCCTACGCGTGCATAGATGTGTGCATAAATGCATGTATGCCCGTGCATAGATTTAGCGCTGGTCCAAATCTGAATTTGGATTTGTACATTCAAATACATATGTATACGGTATTTGAATGTACATTACAGTGTAACTATTTCGTATCACGTTTGAATGTTAGTACCGAATGTTAAACTACTCCAACAATAGCAAATCAATGTCAATATACAATGGCGTACAAAATATCATTGGAAGCGCCCATTGCACACTAAAGGACTTAAGAGGAATCGAATGTGTTTTCGGAGGTGCTCTAATTTTATAGTTTCGGGTTTTTAACAAACATTTCCCGTTATTCCGCGTTCAACGCTGGCTAACGAACTGAATGCATATTTAAAATTATCCGTTAAACCATACTTATAAACCCAAATTGCAACTTGATGGATCCGCTAAACGTTTTGCAAAACAATAATTGGATGATGGAAATGGTAAATTAAGTGTCGATAAGGTCACACAATGTATCTTATTGCCACCAGACTTCTGCATATTCGCATCAAATGCAGACGAGCCAATACATAATACATGGCTCAGTGAACGTGCTATATTTGCAGCCAAAAACAACGATGTCAACTCAATTAATTTCACCATTCAATGTGAAATACCTTGAGAAGCGAAAACATATAAATCCATTGATATTGTGTTGAACCAAGACGAAGTTGTCAACTATCCAACTCAGTTCTTGAATTCACTTGACTTACCTGGCATGCCTCCGCGCGTTTTAACATTGAAAATTGGCGTGCCTATCATTTTGCTTCGAAACATTAATCCAACACGACTTTGCAACGGCACTAGGCTTTCAGTAAAAAAAAATGATGGCGAATATCATCGAAGCTACTTCAAAGGAGAAGATGTCCTATTGCCTCGCATTCCAATGATCCCAACTGATTTACCATTCCAATTCAAACGTTTGCAGTTTCCAGCGCGACTCGCCTATGCCATTACCATCAACAAGGCACAAGGGCAATCCTTACAAGTGTGTGGCCTGAATTTAGAAAATCCGTGCTTCTCTCATGGACAACTTTATGTGGTCTGTTCACGCTTCGGAAAGTCTTCTAATTTATTCGTTTATGCCCCAGATAGAAAAACAAAAAATATTGTATATCCAAGAGCACTTCAATAAACAAAATTAAAAATAAATTAAATTTGATTTATTTTATGCGTTGCAAAGCGCGCAAAGCCAATATAGCTAGTGTTAAATAAAATCCAACTAAAATTCTACATTAATTGTTCTTTTTTTGCAACATACCAGGTATACCCGTATGAAGTCAGCGTCAAGATAAAAATGCCTCGATAGGGAACATTTGTTATGAACGAGCCCTTATTTTTTTTCGTTTGTTTGCTATGACATCTGTGGAAAATATTAAGTATACATCAAGTCATTGAACAGACAACATCATATTTTTTCATGGTGTTAAAAATGTCGATTTTTGTACCAGAAAGTGATGATTTGCGGAAAGCATTAATTTTGCGTTTTCATTTAAAGTAAAGTGCTGCAGAGTTGCATCGAATGCTTTTCGAGGCATATGGTGATCATGCTCTATCAGAAGCAACATGCAAAAGATGGTTTCAACGGTTCAGAAATAATGATTTTGATGTGAGAAATGAAGAACGTGGAAGACCACCAAAAAAGTTTGAAGACGCCGAATTGCAAACGATATTGAATGGAGGTGAGACTTTGAGTCAAAAGCAAATGGCAGCAATGTTAAATGTTGCACAACAAACAATTTCTGACCGTTTAAAGGCTATGGGATAGATCCAAAAGTGTGGAAAATGGGTGCCACATGAATTGAATGAAAGACAGATGGCAAACCAGGAAAACACTTGTGAAATTTTGCTTCAAAGACACGAAAGAAAATCGGTTTTGCATCGGATTGTTACTGGCGATGAAAACTGGATTTATTTTAAGAATCCTAAACGGAAGAAATCGTGGGTAATCTGGGACAACCATCAACACCGACTGCAAAACCAGATCGATGCGGGAAGAAGACAATGCTGTCTGTTTGGTGGCACCAGAGAGGTGTGCTGTACCAGAAACCTAGTGAAACCGTTAATACTGATCGCTACCGACAACAAATGATCAATTTGAACCATGCATTGATCTGGTGGTTGATCGAGAAACCACCAGAATGGGCCAAAAGACACGGGAAGGTAATTTTGCTCCATGACAATGCACCTGCACACAAAGCAAAACCGGTTCAGGATACAATCAAAACACTTGGATGGGAGCAGATATCCCACCCGCCGTATTCACCAGACTTGGCTCCTTCCGACTACCATTTGTTTTCATCGATGGTTTGCTTTAAAAGACGAACAATTTTATTGGCGTTGTGTTCACAAATTGCCAGAAAGGTCGTCAAAATGTGTAGAAAACAATGACCAATACTTTGAATACAATTTTTTTACTTTCCCATTAATAATTAGTGTTTTATTTAAAAACAAAAACGCTCATTTCATACTGGTACACCTGGTGATCTAATTGCTCAATTAAGTATGCAAGATGGTTAATGTGCAATAGTAAGTTTCAAATTTAATTAAGGGTTATTGGCTTAAAGTCGATGACATTCCAGGAGCACACTGTAAAATCGTTGTCCTTTTTCGAGCCGTGTCTTCGTTGATGTTCCGCCCATTCTTCAGAGGCAGCTAGCTCTTCCGTAACACATGTTTTTTTTTCTGTGTGTGGGTTGTTAGCCCTCCGTACCACTACTGGGGAAGCGTTGCGTGCATTGGTTCATTCAACAACGGGCGTCTATGCATCGACAACGAACCATGGCAGCGATCAGCAACTTTGCCCTGTGAACATAGACCTGGAACCCGAGCGAAATGGTTGCTGGTTTTTTTTAGTTGAGTTTAGTTTAGAGTTTATTGTCTTAGATATATAACAAAGAAATGAATATACTAAAATGCCTAACAATAACATCCGTGCTGGATATACCTTAAGATGTCCTTTGGCCTCACAATATTAACCTACATTACATTAAAATCTGTGACGCCATGATACTTTTCTGTAGAAGAAGTTTGACACCTTAAGCAACGTCACCATAAACATCGCATAACTTTTTGTGAGCTTGCGATGAGTTTATTCTTTCTGAAAATAAAAAGGCAAACAACAACAGACTCCAAACAAAAACTACACAACCGATCAAACGAGTTTTTTTACTGAGTGGCAGTTGAGGTACCACCTTTCAAATAACAAGATGTGTTTGACACCTGGATAGCGTCAGCATAATCAACTAAAGCCAATCAATATTACAATAATAATTTCTTCCTTAAAAATGTTCTTACAGTATCTTCTTCTATATCCTTATATTGCAGAAACAGTGTTAAATCGTTTTTAGAACACACTGTGTTTATAATTTTATACACTGCTGTAGTGTAAGACCATCCTTACTTTAAAGCATTATTGTATATAAATGCATGTATAACTGTAATATTTACTAAATAAAATTAATGTTTCCCGTCAGATTACGGTCAGTCATCAGCCGACAAAGTAATAACTAACACCAAATATATTTTTCTTAATGTTAGAAATTAAACGAATAAATTAAATCTGCTTCCTAAAATATTACACGTTTTAAGCAATTCTTTCCCCACAACAAGTGTCACGAGGCCTTTAATCCAAGGAGCCTAAACATAAAACTCCCTTCTTCGTATCCAACGAATTAAAGCTTCCTCACGCACACGTGGTGTGTATTATTTGCAAATATAATATGAACTTGAGGAAAATTACCCAAACGACAGCGACGACGTTGGCGAAGTTGCCGCTTCCCCTTGTCTAGCGAATTTGCATGGGATATTGTTTTCGCGTAGCCACAATGTGAGCACTTGCAGCTGATTGATTTCATCCATCAATCAATGTTTCGTTTTGGGGTGCGATGGAAAGACAGAGGATTATTCTCCGGAAGGGGGTATCAACATCGCATGTTCCCGACTGCGGCCGTATAATGAGTGGGCTGCTTTCATTTCTTCTGTGGTCATCAATCAGCGCGATGACGGATGCACAAGAGGCTGAATCTTTTCGAGGAAAAAAAATTTCATAACTGACATATTATCCTCCTCTGCGGAGGGTCGATAGCTGAACGCTGAAATTGCCTAACTTTGACAAGGATCGAATGGGTTAGATGTACTTTTTTGTTTTATTTTTTGTCAACATTTGGTTTTTACAGATTTGACTATGTGCAGGATTCTCTAAGGATGTTAATACCGCGAACGTTGGTCAGATTTGTACAGCGAAGCTTCCATTCCGCAAAAAAAAAATGTTAAATTTAGAAAGCAACTGGAAACAACTCCCTTCTAAAAATTCAGTTGCTTCCAGCTGGAAAATATTCTCGACTGCTGAGAAGCAACAAAACCAGTTTCAGTGAACGAAATAAATAAACATCGAGTTGATTGCTGGACATTAAATAAAACCACATGACAGACTCTCAGTACACTTGAAAGAACAAACTTGGGCCATATATAAAAAGTGTTACAGTGATCGGATTTTGTTCAAATATGCCCTGTTTTGTCCGATAATCTGTTTCCATCTAGACGACAACTTCGTAATGCCTCCCTCGTAGAAGGCCCCTCCTTATTTGCGAAGAACTCGGACAGCCACTTTTCACAAGTCTTTCTTGAGTTCAAATTCTCACCACCAAGGGCGTTTGGTATAGACAGGAACAGGTGGTAATCACTTGGCACTATGTCCAGGCTATATGGTGGATGCGATAAAACCTCCCATTCGAGCTCCCGTAGCGTCTGACGAGTTATCAACGAAGTGTGTGGTCTGGCGTTGTCCTGCTAGAACATTACACCCTTCCTGTTGGCTAATTCTGGACGCTTCTGTTCGATCGCATGCTTCAAGCTGTCCAGTTGTTCGCAGTAGATGGTATAATTAAGCGTCGGCCCATTTGCGAGCACTCATAGCGGATGATTCCCTTCCAATCCCACCAAACACACAGCAAAACCTTCCTGGACGTCAATCCCGGCTTGGCCACTGGTTGGGACGATTCACCGGACTTCAACCACGACCGTTTACGCTTGATATTGTCGTATGTGATCCATTTTTCGTCGCCAGTCACCATCTGCTTCCAAAATGGGTCGAGTTCGTTCCGTTTCAGTAGCATATCGCAGGCCTTTGCTTCACATCATGCGGCACTAAAACATCAAGCTGTTTTTTGTATCTAGCCTTCTGCAGATGGTTTATAATGATTTGGTCACTAACTTCCATCTCCTGGGCGATGTCACAAGATGCCACATGCCGGTCTAAATCGATGATTTCCATGATTCGATCGGTATTCGTCGTCACAAGTCTTCCGCCGGCTGGCTTTTCTATAGTGTCGTTTTCACCGGCTCTGAATCGTCGAAACCATTCCTCCGCAGTTCGAAGTGATAGAGTACCATCCCCCAAAACACCATTAATCCCACGGAACGTTTCTCTAGCGGATTTGCCTTTAACGAAGGAAAACTTGAAAATATCGCGAATTTTGGCGTTAGTGAACTCCATGTTTACACGTCTATAGCTGTTGAACGCAATATCCAAACTAATCATGTATAGCGTCGTTTTGTAGGTTATGTAAAGACCTTTCAAATGATAGTATAATATTGCCAAATACGAGCTCTGTAACGCTTTGTACATAGCCAGAAATTTCAAAATAAAAAATGTCGGAAGGGAGATATTTGGCAAACTTATATTTGATATTGCATTAATTACTTAAAGGACGTATTTGTTAAAGGACGTAAGCTTGAACTTCTTATACCGTACTTCAGCCTTGGTCAGAAATAAGAACCATCGCTTCGGTTAAGAGCTTCCTTAAACCTTAAACTCAAAGGGAAAAGCCAACAATTTAGTGTTAGGAGTCTACGTCAACAAGGTATCCAAGATTACAGGAATTGAATGCCCTTATCCCCTTACAAACTGTTTCGCCAGCTAATGTAGGCACATATGGTTAATGGTATATGTCGTCGATTTTGTCCATTTCAGGACCGCAAGTGCCAGCATACATACAGAGGAGCTAAACACTGCCATCATTTACTTGTCCTTTTCTTCCGAACTCATCAGGAAATATTTATAAGCTGCTCCCTCGAGTATGCAGCGATTCCAGTGTTTAAGCAAAGCAACATGCTTTCATGTGACTTCTTCAAAATCAGTCTTGAGAGGATCCTGCGCAACTGAAACTCAAACAATTTTCCAAGAGCCCGTTCAACTGCTTGCTTACGGAAACGACGTTGACGCGATAAGACGATCCCAGTGAACCGTCAATGAGGCATTTGCAGACATTTAAGCAATTGTGGCCAAGAGAGGTATTGCGGTGAATGAGGGCAAAATAAGGAATAGGCTGTCATCACGGAAAGATGCACAACAGCACAGAGATGTGTGATTTTTTAAAGTAGTTTCCTATCCCTTTTATAGCTTGCAGCCCATTTTTAAATGCGGATATTGTGTAAGCTTTTAGGTGACCTTTCCTGCTTCAGATTAAATCAAAAACGTAATACATCGCTCGACAAGATTCGCGGTGTCACAATTGTCAATCGGAAAGTTTCCTTTCGCAGTTTATATATATATATTGACAGTAACTAAAGGTACTTCCCTTTAGTTGCTGTCAATTAACTTGTAAAGAGCATGGAAAATAAGTAAAACTTTAGTCCAGAGATTGACTCATCTACTTGTACACGCCAATATTCTAACGCCACAATGCTGAAGTGTTTAATTTTGCTCTCCTTTGAGTCGTACCAAGGCTCTTCTCCAATCTTTCTCCTTCCCTTCGTAACCTTCCATTTCGCTTGTGAATTATAGTTTTCCATACATTTTTCTGTCAGTCATAAGATCTAGAAATTAACTTCACAAGATAGTGTCGAGCTGGTTTGATGAGAAATTAGCATAAATTGTTTGATTGATAAATAAAATTGTTTGAGCGTCTAAACGTTATCATTATCGTCGGTCCTTGCCTCCAAAAACAACTTTCACATTCATTCCGGGTCCACAGTATCCAGAAGTGCGATAAAGACACAGGCGCCTTCATACGTGATATATATACCCGAAAGGTGTTCTTTCTGTGATCAATCATACAACGAGTTTCAAAGGACTTTCCGAGTCTGTTTGTCAAAACTCAATTTTTATCACTTTTATTTTAAAGAAAATCACATATAGTTCGGAACTAAACCGAAGAATTTCACTTTCATCGCTGCCATGAGACAGAAGTGTTTTTTGCTAAGGACCGAATGTTTTGACTCAAATATGACTGCTGGTAATACCATCGTTCTGCGGTTTCTTAAGTCTAGAGACATCAGGGGCTATAGTTGGCTTTGTTGGCATTGAACAGTCGCCTGTTTATTTCTTTCATCACGTTGTAATCGTCAGCTTCTGTTGAAGTGCCTAATTGAGCTGTTCCCATTTCGTACTCCAGGTCCTCTAAGGTTTTCTCATTTGTACTTTCCCCGAGACGATGCCATTATGTTTACATATATTCAGCAAACTCAAAAAATATTAAGCGTTCACCTATTTACTCTGACTCGGTGGCCACCAATTACTTCAGTGGTGCAGTGGTGTGTTGAGGTAATCGGACGTATTTCTGACCTACTACCCGAATCGAGTTATTAAAACAAAGTAGTAAAAGTGATAAAATTGAGTGGTATTTAATTTGAATTATGAGAAAAAAGATATTGTTGTGAGCAGCAACGAATAATTAATTTGTACGTGAAAGAGCGAATGTCCTACGCTAAAATTGGAAAGCTAATCTCAAGAAGTAAGTCTATGATTAAAAGAACAATAAACCGCTTCAGGAACGATGGACAAGTAGACACAAAAACAAGACCTGGGAGACCATCTAAGCTCTCTGCAAAAGGCAAACGATAAATAAAGCGGATGATAGACAAGGATCCCTTCAAAAGATTCAGATTCAGATTCATGTATCCCCAGGAGAAAACCCTTCATCAGTAAGACCAATAGAGAAAGGAGACTATCATTTGCAAGAAAGTATGTAATCAAGTCTCCAGGTTTCTGGCCCAAAATGATTTTTTTAGACGAATCCAACATAAACGTTTTTTGATCTGACGACCATTTGAGGGTGTGGTGAAAGCCCAATGATGTCTATTATCCCAAAAATACGGTGAAAACATTAGAACACGGTGATGGAAGCGTTATGGTATGGGGTTGTATGAGATCGAGCTTGGGCAAACTGGAAGTGATTGAAGGTATAAAGAATCACGTTTCGTACATTGATATCTTAAATGGAAAAGTTGGGGATATCGACAGAATATTACTTCCAGCAAGAAAACGTTCCCAAACATACCGCACATAATGTGGCTATTATTGAACACACCCCACCTTCTAAAGACCAAGTTACAAAACACAGACATCAACCCTAAAGAGCCAGTGTGGGATGCTTTAGAAAGAAGGATCCGCACCCACGATATTAAAAACAAAAGAGACCATTTGAAAGAAGCTTTGCTATTCGAGTGGAATAACATAAACACACCATTTGTTGAATACTGAGAAGCATCTATGCAAAATCACCTTAATGAGATAATTAGGATGAACATTGATTGTTCTTAATACTAAGACTCAAAGTATTTCTTTTCATTTTCTTTTATAATCGTACGCAAAATTTAAGAACTTAATTTTGCTACTGTTTCTGATTTCATAATAATTTTTGAATAATAATAACAAATTCATTTTAGCAATATCTGAAAGCTAATGGTTTCTTATATTGAAATATAATTTTGAAAACCAATTCTTCAACTATGGAGTGGGAATAAACTCCATTATTTCTTCTTGTAGCGCTACAGTCTGGGGTGGACCTGGGCCTCAACAAACATGCTTCTCCAGCTAGCACGATCTTTTGCCACCTGTCTCCAGTGGCGCACTCCAAGTTAGTTGAGGTCCTTCTCCACTTGTGTGAGCCATCTTAGTCTAGGCCGTCCTCTGTTGCGTTGTCCTAATGGCTCGGACTCGCAACAGTGATGACCATACGCTCTACATGGCCTAGCCATCTTAGGCGTTGTATCCGAAGTTGATTGACCAGGTGCATGACGCTTTACACACTTGGATAAAGTAACTTGGATTGTGATCTTCTCCTCCAGATGCCATTAACGCAAACAGGACCGAAAATCTAACGCAAAACTTTTCTCTCGCAAAGTCTAAGGGCCTCTTCGTCCGCTATTAGTAACACCCAGGCTTCCGCGCCATAAAGTGGGACTGGGAAGATCAAGCTGTTATATAAAGCGAGCTTAGTTCTTCGAGAGAGGGCTTTATTACTCAATTGCCTCTGGGGCCCAAAGAAACAGCGATCGGCAAGAGTGATTCTGAGTTTGATTTCGGTACTGATGCTGTTGTCCCTGTTTACCGCGGAGCCGAGGTAGAAAAAGTCAGAGGTAGTCACCTCCAAGATTATGCTGTCTAGTGTAACTCTCTTTCCAAGATGTCGATGTTGTGTGTCCTTCCTTGATGACAGCATGTACTTCGTTTTGCCCTCATTAACCACTAGACCCATTTTAGCCGCTTCCGCTTCAATGCCAGCAAACGCCTGATTGACGGCTCGCTGTGTTCGTCCAATCATGTCAATGTCATCAGCGTAAGCTACCAATTGAACTGGCTTTTGGAAGATCGTGCCTGGTGTCGACTTGTGAGTTACGCACTATCTTCTCAAGCATGATATTAAAGAAGTCACAGGACAGTGCGTCGCCTTGCCTAAAACCTCGGTGAGTCTCGGTCTCGGTGAGTTCGTTACCGACCTTGACGGAGCAGCGAGAGTACTCCATTGTCATCCTACACATTCTGACGAGTTTGGTAGGAAGGTCAAAATTAGACATGGCACTGTATAGCTCGTCTCTATGCACACTGTCATATGCGGCCTTAAAATCGACGAAAAAGTGCCGAGTGTCGATTTGCACTTCTTGGGTCTTTTTCAGGATCTGCCGTAATGATAGATCTGGTCTACGGTGGACTTTCCTGGCCTGAAACCACACTGATAGGGACCTATTAGGTTATGGACAAACGGTTTCAGACGCTCATACAATACGGCAGAGAGGTTCTTGTTGGCGATGTTAAGAAGAGTAATTCCTTGGTAATTAGTGCAGTCAAAGGGGTTCACCTTCTTCTGGACCGACAAACGACGCTGAGATTCCACTCATCGGTGATGAGTTCCTCTGCCATATCCTACATATAAGCTGGTGCAGCCGCCCAAACAACCCATCTCCAGCTGCTTTAAATAATTCCGCGAGCAGTCCGTCCAGCAGCTTTGTTCGACTTCAACTTCGACATTGCTATTTTCACCTCGTCTAAGTCGGGCAGACGGAATTCTTGTCTATCGTCCATCGTGGCCGCCGTGGCATAGTGGGTAGAGTGCGACGCTCACACGCCGAAGAGTCTAGGTTCGATTCTCGCCTGAACACCTCGAATTTATTAAGGCACCACCTCTTTCGAGCTGCTGACAACACTCAAAGAGCAATAAATCAGTCTTCGCGAGAGAACAGTACCAGGGCAAGCTAGCCCCTGGTCCCCCTGTGGACTGTCGCGCCAACAATTATTATTATTACCGTCCAAATTGAGTGGAAAATGCTGCCTAACAGCGGAATTTGGGCCCTGATTGCCGGAAATGATCCTTTCAGATTCTCAGCAAAGACTGCTACTCTACCACAAGTTGTCCATTTTGATTCCGGCAGTCTTCGGTCCCAACCTTGTACTCCGGATAGCTGTTTTACCTTTCGGTAGAACTTCCGGACTTCATTCCTGCCATAACACCTTTCCATTTCCTCGACCGCGCGCTTCTCATGCTCCTTCTTTTTCCTTCTGAGAAGCCGGTGCTCTTCCCTTCTTCTCTGTCCGTTGAGTTCACGAACAGCCCGCGTTGTTCGATGCAGAGTTGCCTTACAGGCGTCTTGTTTAGCTGCGTGCGCTTGCCTGCACTCCTTGTCAAACCATGAGTTCCTTCTGGGTGGTGACGTGAAACCCAGCACATCAGTGGCAGCTTCTTTGATGGGTTCTTGACAACGTTTTCAGCTCTCTTCTATGTTCAATGCAGGCAGCGTCGAACTATGAGCGAGTTTCATAAGACTCGTTCGGAAAAGTTTCCAGCGATCGGCTGCGATTGTAGCTTTTCGACGTCAAACCGTTTTTGTCGTTCGAGGACGGTAAAAAACTGTAGGTCCGTTCTACTCATGAGAGGACAGTAGCGCGCACAACACTAGTAGTTCATGACACGCTTTCCTCCGATCATGTCTTACACATGAACTGGTGTATGCACTCAACTGGACTATCTTCAGCTGCTTTAAGTAGCTCTGCAGAAAATCCGTCCGCTCCAGCAGCTTTTTTAAATTTCAGTGTCTATATTGCTGTCTTGACCTCTTCTAAGTCGGGAGCGCAATACTTGTCTATCATCATCCAAATTGAGTAGAACATTCTGCCTATAGCGCGATTTGGGCCGTCTTCGCTGTTAAGAAGTCTGCAAAAATGATCCTTCCAGATTCTTAGCACAGACTGCGATTCTACTATAAGTTATCCATTTTCGTTCCTGCAGAGTTCGGTCCGAACTTTGTAGCCATTTTGCCTTTCGGTAAAACTTTCGGACTGCATTCCTGTTATAACACCTTTCCATTTCCCCAACCGCGCGCTTCTCATGCTCCTTCCTTTTTCTTCGAAGAAGCCCTCCCCTTGTACAGCTCACGAACAGCCCTCGTTGTTCGATGCATCGTTGCCTTGTAGTTAGAAAGTGAAAATCCCTCTGCATCTTGGATTAAGCCAATCTGATCAAGATATACAAGATATACAAGATTCCACTTTCGGTGGAAGGAATGCACTTCAGCGTGCGTCGCCCTTTGCAAGAAATCATTTTTGTCTTCCAATGCCGGAAAACTGTCATTCGAATAAAGTGAATTTGATGTTAAATTCAACAACTTTTTTGTTATTTATTTAGTTCCAAAGTACCTTTAACGAAACACCCCTTATAATATCGCAACACGCAAGTTGGAAGTGTGTTCGATAGGAAAACAAAATTTGAATAATTCAAATCAAAATCAAAGCATTTTCGCCCATTCCGGATACCGATAGAACGTGGTGATTATAATTTAGTCCGCAGCGGAATGAAGTTGTAGCGAAAGCACTGACACTTACCTAAAATCGATTGGAATTGGATGGGCAAACTGAAAAAAGTGAGAGAATACTGCGAAATTCCCGGCAGCAACATTACAAATATTCCGTTGCCAAATTCAGAAATGATATCCATTAGAAATGAAATCGCTCCACAGATATGTGTGCAGCACGTTTCCGAAACTACTGAATGCGGGAACAGTTAAAATGAAAAGAGAGGGACTTTGTTTCAATGCACTGCTCCAGGACACATCAGCATTGCAGAGGTGCTGGGTATGAAATCAATTTGCATTTTCAAGCAGCTTAGGGAAATTATAAAGAACCTTAAAAGCTTAAAACTGTGCGTTTTGAACAAACGACGCACTACCACCTGAGTGATCGAATATTTAAATAAATGCCACGATTGTATTGTTTTTTGTTTATTCGTTCATTCATAAATTTCTTTTTACAATAACAAATTTGCGGGGGGGATGGGCCTGTCCACGCGAGGTAACGTTGTTGTTGCGATCAACAGGGCGAGCTGCCAACACTTTCCACGTTAGTGCACAGGTCAAGTTGACATTTTGCTTCCACTCGATGCCCCCTGGATATCCATCATAACACCCATTGTGTTGAGCCCCTCTGCCCGAGAGTTAAAATAATGGGTCAGACCTACCAGTCTGTGGGTTGTGCGTGAGGTTCCTTCCTTCCTCACCACGTAAAAATAAATAGTTCAGAAACACCGAAATGCCTCAGTTAATGAAGGACCAACTGCTGACGACCCCAGCAGACGTTATAAGGACAATGATTTTCGGTTCTGAAAGTGGAATGTGAGGTCCCTTAACAGGCCACGTGCAGCCGAACAACTTCCGAAAGCTCTTGGCTTGTAAAAGACAAACATTACCGCCATCCAGGAAGTGCGATGGGATGAACCTGGCATAAAAACGATGAAAAACTGCGACATCTACTACAACGATTGCTACAGAGAGGGGAGGCAGCGCTTATTCGGATGCGGATTTGTTGTTCGAGGCAGACGTAGGCAAAAAGTCTTGAGCTCTGACCCCGTCAGCGAACGCCTCATGACAATCTGCATCAAGGCTAAATTCGAGCGAAAATCAGCCTTATTCGCGCTCATCTCCCGACAGAGTAGAAGGATTAACACACCAAGGTTGGTTTCTATGATCTCATAGAAAGAACATACGATCGATGTCCCAGATTAAACTTAATATCGAGACATCAACCATCGGAAACTACAATCGGAAAGCTACAATCGCAACTGATTGCTGGGAACCTTGCCTACCGAGTCTCCCTGAAACTTGTTCAGAGTTGTATACTACCTGCACTGACCATAGAAGACGACTGAAAACGTTATCAAGAAGCCACCAAAGCAGCTGCCACTACAACGCTGCAATCGAAAAACGAGGGCTTCTCGTACAGAGAAGAAGGGAGGAGTACCAGCTTTCTTAGAAGCAAAGGCAAAATAGCTATCTGGAATATATATACAGTTCGGACCGAACCGTGCAAGGACGAAAATGGATAACTTATAGTAGAATCGCAGTCTGTGCTGAGAATCTGGAAGGATCATTTCTGTAGACTCCTTAACGGCGATGGCGGCACCAATTCCCCCATTAGGAATTCCACTCAACTTGTGTTTGCTTTAGTAGTCAAACAGAGAAAAAAATTATGACTCCTTACCACTTTTGGGGGAAGTCAATGTGTGCTGGTTACTTTAACGAACTGCCCTTTATTTACAAATACTTTCACTTAAATACTACAAATTTCCTAACTCTACGATAATAATGCGAAAACGCGGGAAAACGAAATGCACAAAGGTGAGTGAATCGTGCTGTTGTGCATTCTTGAGCGCTGTGCTTCATCGCTTGGCGTCGTGTTTTATTATCGTTGTGAACGATCACAACAACTTGGACGACAATTGTGAAGAGTTCCGTCCTCCGACTTAGCAGAAGTCAAGACAGCAATATCGACACTGAAATTAAACAAAGCTGCTGGGTCGGAAGGATTGTCTGCAGAGCTATTAAAAGCAGCTGAAGATGGCCTAGTTCTCATCTGTAAGACATGATCGGAGGAAAGCGTGTCTGATGAGTGGAATCTCAGCGTCGTTTGTCCGGTACAAATAAAAGAAGACCCCTTTGACTGCGTCAATTACCGGGGGATCAGACTTTTTAACATCGCATACAAGATCCTCTCTGCCGTATTGTGTGAGCATTTGAAACCTTTTGTCCACATCCAAATAGGTCCCTATCAGAGTGGTTTCAGGCCAGGGAAGCCAACGATAGATGAGATCTTCACTTTACGGCAGATCCTGAAAAAGACTCAAGAAGTGCAAATCGATACTCACCACCAATTCGTCGATATTAAGATCGCATATGGCAGTGTGGATAGAGATGAGCTGTACAGTGCCATGTCTGGTTTTGGCATTCCTACCAAACTCGTCAGATTATGTAGGATAACGATGAAGAACTCTCGCTGCTCCACAGATATCGGTAACGAACTCACCTTCAATGTCAAAAAATATATTAGATAAGGAAGCACTGTCATGTGACTTTTTTAATGACATTCTCGAGAGGATCGTGCGTAACTCACAAGTCAACACCAGAAGCACGATCTTCCAGAAGTTAGTTCAATTGGTAGCTTACGCTGATGACATTGACGTAATTGAACGAACACAGCGAGCCGTCATTGAAGCGTTTAATTAAATGAGTCTGGTGGTCAATGAGGGCAAAACAAGGTACGTGCTGTCACCAAGAAAGGACGACTTGTGGTCCTGTTTGCGTTGATGGCATCTGGAAGAGAAGATTTAACAACGAACTCTATGGGCTGTGTAACGACGTGCGACTGGTCAAGCGTCTTCGGATACAACGCTTAAGATGGCTAGGTCATGTAGAGCGTATGAACACCACTGCTCCAGCCCGAAAAGTCTTCGAATTTGAGCCATAAGGGCAACGTAACTGAGGACGGCCTAGGCTAACGTGGCGCACACATACGGAGAAGGACCTCAACCAACTTGGAGTGCGGAACTAAAAGGAGCTGGCAAAAGATGTGCTGGCTGAAGAGGCATGTTGGTTGAGGCCCAGGTCTACCCGGATCGCCACAAGAAGAAGAAGAACTACATGGTAAGGAGGATGTCGAATAAGAGGCTGCTCTCCTACAGGGATATAGCAACTATAAGTCTAAATAATCTCCGATTTAGTTTATTATTTTCGTGATAGAAGGGACGTTGATAGGGTCTGAGATTCAATTGGTGTTTTAAGCCCCATCAGGTGCACCAGCTGCCGTCAGTTTTAAAAACTAATTATTGGTCCTCCATAGCCAATTTACATTTAGAATAAATAGTATGGAAAATATAATTCAATTAAGTAAAAAACAGTTAAAACTAGTTTCAGTTTGAATTTATTAACTTTACTTCTCTACTTGGATAGTTAAATATTAAATGGCCGCCGTGGCGTAGTGAATAGAGTGCGACACTCACACGCAGAAGGTCTAGGATCGATTCCCGGCTGTACACCTCGATTTTTTCACCGCACCACCTCTTTCGAACGGCTGTCAACACTCAAAGAGTACTAACTGTCAAAGAAAGCTTCTCAAACTTCGCCGTTCGGAGTCGGCGAAAAAACTGTAGGCCCCTTCTACTTGTTAGAGAACAGTATCGCGCACAACACCAGTAGTTGATGAGCAAGCTAGGCCCTGGTCCTCTTGCGGTCTTGCGCGCCATTGACACTGTGTGTTTTAGCCGAGAACACACACTGTCAAATCCATTGCTCGTATATTCCCCCTGTTGCCTTGTTCACGAAATTGATTCATGTATCGATGTAACAGCTTAACAAGTTTTCCTATAAAATAATTTTTTTAAGTCATACGGGTAATGTAAAACATATCAGCTCAAGTATGTCTGGATAGTGGTGGAAGATAGAAATAAATAAAAAAATTTTTGAAAAAGAAAAACACACAATTTGAACATACCACGTAAGTGTAAGATACGTTCAGTACTCTCGGTTTAGAATTCCAGTAATTGTGCCACATGTTGGTTGAGGTCCAGGTCCACTCCGGACTGAGGAAGAACTCGTGCAACATTTTGTAACAACACACATTTCTTAGAGCAAGTTACATAAGTTCCTTTCCTTTAGGAATTCCAACTGAAATACTACACGCTACTCCCTTCACCACCATTCCGAGCACGAAAAATACCTGCAACCCGTGTGCCCTCTTCAGGTTGGTGTAAGACTTTCTGCCACAATTTGATGACAATCATAACGACAAAGACAGCAATTCGCATGGAAGCATCAGGCAACGGAAGGTGTCTGAATGCGCACACCGCAATCTACCAAGTGGAAATTCAAAGAAATTGTGCTGGGATTTGCGTCGTCGTGCTACTGATTTGCGGCGTACACTCAGCTATGCACATATTATCGCGGGAGCTGATGGCATGTGAACATAAGGATTTGTCTTGTGAACGCTGTTCGTGGTTGTTTTGGCGAACGGCGAAGGGATGAAATGCGTAGAGTGAATGTAAGTTAACAAAACCCCTAAACTTGTAGTATGGATGTAAGATACTTTAATGTGCTGAAGATTATTTTTGTAATGAACTTTATGGCATCAAGGATTACGGTCTTTCTAGTGAAACGTTCCTTTGAATTAATCGGTTACGGAAGCGGATTTGAATATTGAGCCAGGATGAGTGTTTTAATATTTACCTGTTACCACGGTAGCACTGAAGATGAGATAAGATCACAGAAAAGAGTTGAAGGTAATGCTGATAGGATAGTTTGAAGACTATCTTTTCTAGCGGGCAGTCTCATGAAATTTTAAGCTAACTTATTGTCAGTCATTTAAGATCGAACACATTTCAAGGATCTTAGCACGACTGTCAAAGTTGGATTGGATATGGGGTCTGTGTCAGGTTTGTTCCAATACGTTGGACCAATGCCGCAAGCAATGTGTCACCCCAGGAAAATTCTGCAGGCATTTTTGCAGATTATGAAAACTTTTTGTTGTAACTTTCGCGTACTTACTTTGCCGAATGCATTGCATCAGCGGAGCGGAATAAAAATGCGTGCGTTAAGATTATCTGTTCGGATTCAAGAGAGTTTATTTGCCGTTTACGCGGACCGCTAAATTTTTAGTACATAGTTAGTATTGTGAAAAATAAATATGGTCACTTAGGTGCCAAATTCAAATACATTATGTTTTTCACAATTTCTTTGTTTTTAATTGCTATACGCAACGCCGGCCGCGTTGAAGGGCTATAGTCTTCAACATTCTTCTATTCGTAACACTGCCTACTTAACAACTGGACGTCTTATTACGCTGCTCCTGGTCCTCCCGTCTGTGACCCTGACCTTTCCGTCCTGCCCTGCGACGACCGCCTCTACTCGTCTCCACTTGTCAACTGTTGTGGCGGTCTGCTGCCTTCGTGGACGACAACGAGGTTGGATTGCTCCTGTGCCCAGTTGCTGGGAAATTGCAGGCTCGTCAGGTAGTCCCTTGACCACGTCTGCCAGAACTGCTGCTTGAGATAGCATACAAGCTGCCATCTTTCTAAGCAGCGTGTTGCGAGTTTCGTCAGGTGCTCTGGTGGTAGCGCTCGGAGGAAGCCTTCTATTAGGAGGTGTGCGGGTGTGAGCGCCTCTCCTTCGTTGGCATCCATCCATCCATCCGATGGGTCTTGAATATAGTAACGCTTCGACTTCGGCGTGAACCGTGAGTGGTTCCTCGTTCGTTAGGAGTGCACTTCCTACGGCCCGCTGCAGTAGACCCTTCGCCGACTTCACGGCCTCTTCCCACAGACCTCCGAAATGAAGAGAGAGAAATGAGAGTGAGGAAATGAAAAATGAGCCAGAATGAATGCGAAGTTGAAAACTTCCTCTGCTGCGAATCGGTGAACTGAAATCGTTCGAACTGCATCCTGGCTTCCTGCAGCTTTATCTTAGTTTTTTTTTGGATAATTGACGCGTGCAAAAGGGGTTGCGAGTACCCTTAAGTGACCGGATCAAGTCACAGCACGGGCCGAAGGTATAGAGGAAGAGAGGGAGTGGAGGTACCGATGCACATTGGTTTTAAACGCCTGTGGATTGTAATGAGGAGGAAAAATCGGAAGAGCATTCCAGATTCGTGTAGTGCGGCTAAAGAACGAGTCTCTAAATTTAACTGTACTTCC
Source organism: Eristalinus aeneus (assembly GCA_955652365.1). NCBI lineage: Eukaryota > Metazoa > Arthropoda > Insecta > Diptera > Syrphidae > Eristalinus > Eristalinus aeneus. The sequence continues at coordinate 39,926,664 of OY019134.1, read as the reverse complement.
AAAAGAGGGCTTGAGGGTGGGCATTCCAAGCGAATTCTTGAAGAGGAGGAATGCAACTGGCTAATTCATCTGAGCATTTCTTCTTAAAATAGCGATAAAAGAGTGACAACGACGCGACATTACGTCGGTGTTCTAACGAGCCAATCGACTTCGCAATATTACTGTCACCTATAAGTTTTAATGCTCGCTTTTGAATTCTACCCAGCAGGTGCAGGGAGGTCTTAGAAGCACCTGACCAAACAGGAGCGTTATAGTCAAGTTTTGGGCGTATGTATGCCTTGTATATAGTAGCCTGATTAGAGAGGGTGAATTACTTCTTGCATCGTTTAAGGAAGCCTAGAAATTTCGCAGCATTTTTGGCGACCTCAAATATGTGATCGTTCCAACTTATTGTTGGGTTGATACACATACCGCGGATGGAAAGTCTTTCGGTTTCAACAACCCACGGAGTTTGTACCGTTATCGCAGTGTATGGTAATTGGAAGTCATCGACAAGCGATGAACCTTGTAAGGGCAAAAATAAAATAATCGTAGGACAAATCCGTGGTTAGCTCAAAATGTATAGCCTTGGACGAAAAACACACAAATACGGCAATATGCGATTCAACTAGTGGTCGACCACGAATTTGTAATATTTTGTACACGGGTCCACAAAAATCAAAGCCACATATCAGAGAGGGTCGTTGTGCTTCAAGGCGATCAGCTAGCAAATTACCCATGGTTGGGTTCAACAGTTTTGGCCTGTATTTAGTGTACACAATTTTACACTGTTTTTCGACATGCTTCTTGGGCGTTCGCTAGACACACCCTTCTTGAAGCAGCGCCACGAATGCCTTGGGACCGGCATGACAGTTTTTTCTGTGCAAATACCGTAAAGACGTCTTGAAGATGATGCTCGTATTTTTTGACAGTAACAGCGGGAATTTTGCATCACTTTCAATCGGTACGTTGAGAAGGCGTCCGCTGCTTCGCACATCAAGCTAGTTGAGATCGTGCCTTTCGTGCCGAGCATTGATGGAGGAAGTGCTCTGCAGTGTCTTTTCCCTTCTCTACAGGCATCGCTGAGAACACTTAATAATAATTGTTGGCGCTACAGTCCAAAGGGGGACCAGGGCCTAGCTTGCTCATCAACTACTCGTGTTGTGCGCGCTACTATTCTCTCACGAGTAGAAGGGACCTACATTTTTTTGCCGACTCCGAACGGCGAACTTGAGAAGCTTTCTTAGACAGTTATTACTCTTTGAGTGTTGTCAGCAGCTCGAAAGAGGTGGTGCCGTGAAATATTAGAAAAAATTGGTGTTGAACTGGGAGTCGAACCTAGACCCTTCGGCGTGTGAGCGTCGCACTCTACCCACTACGCCACGCTGAGAACACTTAGCAAAAGTAATTTGTCCAGTGAGTACGCCAACAAGACATTTGCAGCCTTTCCTGTCTCGAGATATCAGAAAAGCCGCGGGTTTCGCAATGACGTTTGGAAGCAGTTGGTCAGCCTGTATCTTGAAGAGCCATGCCGCTGTGCTGTCCAGACATCCAACTGTCGATGGACCAAAAACGCGGACAGTCCTAAGGTGTGTTCGGGTCCTACGAATGACTGTTTTGATTCCTTTCTAACAAGGGAAAACTTTACAATCTTGGTACTCTAGCTTGGAATTTGGAAGTGCTTACAGACTGAGTAAGACCGTCAGCTTGACTGTCGTTAAAAACTTAGACCATTCCACGCAAAATCGCTAGTGCTGGAAGACCAACGCGAAATCATCTAATGATGTGCAAAGCCTAATGCTATCATTTTCAATGAAGATCCCACTTCCAGATCCCTCCATCGTCCTGCAGCCGTCAACGAAAAACCAAGTACATTCGCTCCCTGAATCATATTCTGGCCAGAGCTAGTCCTGGAAAGTCGACTTTGTATTAACAAAGCAGCTATATTATTGGTGTCATCGCAACATACGGAATATCCGTGAGATTGGTGTCATAGAAGAACCAAAGACCACTTCTTTTTACTCGAAAGTTGGTATGCGTACTATGATATGGATATCAAGAGGAAGGAGTGACAGCAGTGCATCACAGACAGAATCAGCCAAGACAGACCATTCAGTGGAAATTGGTAAAGCAAGCGGCGGCCATCTATTTGCACAAAAGCTTATTCCACCAAACGACTTATGCATATGAGAGAAGAAGTCTATTCGTCGCCGAAACAGATTTTCAAAGTGACAGACCCCAAATTTTGCCAAAAACTTTCTTACACGGATAGAAAACTGACAGCGCCTTGAAAGCTTTGGTCTCAATGTGTTTTTCGAGAAACGTTTTTTGTCTAGAGTAACTTCCAGGCGTAGTCGCCGTGGCGTAGTTGGTAGAGTGCGGCGCTCACACGCCGAAGGTTAAGGTTCGATTCACGGCTGAACACCTCGAATTTTTCACGGCACCACCTCTTTTGAGCTACTGACAAAACTTTAAGAGTAATAACTGTCAAAGAAAGCTTTTAAAACTCTGCCATTCGGAGTCGGCAAAAAACTGTAGGTCCCTTCTACTCGTGAGAGAACAGTTTCGCGCACAATACGAGTAGTTGATGGACAAGTTACGCCCTGGTCCCTCTGTGGACTGTCGAGCCATACTCGTACAATTATTAACTATTGATAACTTCCAGGTATTTAGTTTCACCAGAAAAGAATATGATGACACCTAAAAATTGATTTAAGATTAACAAATAAGCTTAGGAGTTCTCAACCTGGAGAATCCCCATTCTCCCCTTGCTTCCTGAGTATGGATCGAACTTATCGGGTTCGAACGGTCGTTTCGTGCACCTCACATCACCTTTCAATCAATGTCAAAGGATGTTGCGACGATGGCCAACATTTTATCCCGCCGTCTGATTTTTGTCGCCCTCTCTTCTTTAGGTAGGTCGCCAGTTTTCAGATTAGCATTTTTTTTATCTTCCTTCTTGTCTTCACAAATTCCCGGTAAACGATTTCAAATTTCAATGAGTCCCCAACGTAATCTAATTCCTCCTGGCAAGAACGCCCTTCAAATGTCTTCCAGCAATGGCGTTATTTATCGCTCATCCTTATCCGCATTAAAGTATTCCTTCCCCTGGGTGCAAACACACAGCTCCCGTCACAATCCCGTCATTAAAATTCCGCCCAGACACGATGAAAATGTGAACGACCTCGTCGCCGTGCAACGGAAGATAAATAAGCTCGTGTGCATTACAGGTTGCAACCTCTCAGCTTCTCTTCGCCGGATTTATTTATGAGATTGTGTTTGTTGGCTGTCTCCGTGCATGTTGTAAGCAAAATCCGGGCACCGGCTCCTTCAGTACCACATCACCATCTGCCCTGCAGTTATTTTTTAAAAAGCATCTTCTTCTCGAGCCGCCCTTCTGTTTAGCACGATAACGCTTCCATTCACCCGATTTCCTTTTATATCCTGTTTTGTTTTGTTTTGAGTTTTGTCGGATACACACGTGTGTGCAGCTCGCCGTTCATTAGACGACACAGAAAGGACGTCGTATGACTTACCCACTACCCCATATACTCATATGTACGAACATGCATCGGTGAATAGAGGCGCCTGCCTGGCTGATGCAGCAACAGCAGACGAAAATTGTTGCCTGTCCTGTCAGCTCGACAGGACCATCGTTGAACGCCGATGTACTTAACGTAAATGGATTTTGTTGTCCTTTTGTTTATTTACGAATTGCATTTGAGGGCGTTCCCGGAACGAGGAAGTACGTCGAGTGTATGCGATATCTTTCCCGCCACGACGACGTTTCGTCAAACACTCAGACACATTCCAGGTATGATGGCGAATTAAGGTATGACCGTTGGCATCGTCTACTATCGTTACCGAAGCAAAGCAGTATTTTTTTCCCCAGCATGACGGTCAGTTGCTCTCAATGGCCAGGCAACGGCCACTAATTTTGACCAGCTTCAACTATTCCGATACCCGGCGGTTATAAATTGTTTTCTTCGTGTGAGTAATTTTTACTCAGCGTTCCAGGAAAATAGTTTTACCTCGCGCCATGTCGAGCGAGTTCATTGCTCGGAAAGTTTATATTTGTGGCTTTGTCAAGCGAACTGCTTTAAGTTCAGGTATGCGTTCTTTAAATTTTATTGCACCTGCTGCAGCAAAAATTCTTTGGGAGGCGAGGTCGATGTGCTTCGTTTCCTTTTGACTTGGAGGCGGTGTGTGCACTCAAATTAGATGAGTGAATGGAATCATTAACAGTCAGAGAAGAAGCCAAGGTTTGCTGACCTTTTAAGCTGAAAGTGTTCGCAGTCTTCAAATTTGTTTCCAATGTTATGCCACTTAGACATGGCGTTAACCTGTTGGTCTATTGCGCTCTGGAAAAAAAATAGGGCAAGGACCTCGTCCCTTGGGGGTAATATATAAGCAAATTTAAAATTTCTTATAAAAGCGAGGCATTACTTGTATTTCAAGTTTTTCTGATTTTCAGTGATTGTCGCAGAACTGTTATAAACCAGAATTTTATACCGAAATTTCTTTTCCCTACCGCCATGGTATAAAATTGCCAAATATCTCCCTTCCGCTTTTTTGCTCTTCATTCAATGCTTCATAAAAAGTGTTACAGTGATCGGATTTAGTTCAAATATGTGCCGTTTTGTTCGATAATCTGTTTCCATCTAGACGCCAACTTCATAATAACCCCGTTGTATAAGCCCCCTCCTTATTTGCGAAGAACTCGGACAGCCACTTTTCGCAGGCCTCTTTTGAGTTGAACTCCACACCACCAAAGGCGTTCACCATGGACAGGAACAGGAACAGGTGGTAATCACTTGGCGCTATATGATGGATGTGATAAAACCTTCCATCAGAGCTCCCGTAGCTTCTGACGTGTCATCAACGAAGGTCGTGGTCTGGCGTTGTCCTGGTCGAACACTACACCCTTCCTGTTGGCCAATTCTGAACGCTTCGGGTCGATCGCCTGCTTCAAGCGGTCCAGTTGTTCGCAGTACATGGTAGAATTAAGCGTCTAGCCATATGGGAGCAGCTCATAGTGATTGATTCCCTTTCAATCCTGCCAAACACACAGCAAAACCTTCATGGCCGCCAATCCCGGCTTGGCCACTGTTTGGGATGGTTTAAAAGAGTTTGGTGACTAACTCCTATCTCCTGGGCGATGTCACGAGATGCCACATGTCGGTCTAATTCGATGATTTCCATGATTCGATCGGTATTCGTCGTCAGAGGCCTTCCGCCGGCTGGCTTATCCATGGTGTCGTTTTCATCGGCTCTGAATAGTCAAAACCATTCCTCCGCTGTTTGAAGTGATAGAGTACCATCCCCCAAAGCAACATTAATCTCACGGAGCGTATCTCTAGCGGATTTTCCTTTAAGGAAGGAGAGTTAGAGAACTCCAATTTTACATGTATATAATTGTTGAACACAATATTTTTTTTTTTTTGTAGGCTATGTAAATACCTCTCAAAGGATGTATATTGCCAGATACGAGCTCTGTAGCGCTATGTACATAGCCAAAAAATTCAAAAGACAAAAAGGCGGAAGTGAGATATTTGGCAATTTTATGTATTCGAACAATCTATGAACTAGACCGTCCCCTTTCAAATTACCATCCCCAATGAATTCATTTATAGCGGGGAATAATCTGTCCATAAATGCCCCCACGTTGCAGTCCTATTTAAGGGGATCTACGCTTACCCGGATGACAAACATTTTCGTATGCTGTTTTGACTGATGAAGGAGGTAGAAATAAGGCTACTCGTGGCGAGGGAACATGTTATACCTTCACGTACCGATCTCAAAATCCTAATTTTACAGAAAAGAGAACGCCAAATATTATTCCCAATGCGACTGAATTTGTTGCATAAAAGATCCGTGTGACATGGTCTGCTAAAGAAAAGAAAAGAAGAAATCCGTTAACATGGATTTGAAACGTCCACCGTAGGCTGCACGTTTATTCATTTTATAACACCACAACTGTCTCTGTGGTTTTCAACAAAAAGGTGTTCTGCGGATGCGATAATTAATAATTAGGTGTGGCGACAGTCCACAGGGGGACCAGGGCCTAGCTTGTTCATCAGCTAATCGTGCTGTGCGCACTACTGTTCGCTCACGAGTAGAAGGGACCTACAGTTTTTTGCCGACTCTGAACGGTGAAGTTTGAGAACCTCTTTCGACACCACCTCTTTCGAGTGGCTGACAACACTCAAAGAGTAATAGCTCTCTAAGAAAGCTTCTCGAACATCGCCGTTCGGAGTCGGCAAAAAAAAAAAACTGTGAGAGAACAGTAGCGCGCATAACACGAGTAGTTGATGAGCAAGCTAGGCCCTGGTTTCCTGTGGACTGTCGCGTCATACAATTAATCAATTTGTCTATGAGAAAGTTGTTTTTGAAATGGAAGCCGCAATGGACCAAAAAAACAATGTATCGATAGTTCTGAAAGCAGTTTGGAGCTGTTTTGTCTGAATAAACAGGACTTTTTGCATCGGTATGTCACAATGGGTGAAATACAAATCCACCACTTCACTCCAGAGTCAAATCGATAGTCAGCGGAGTGGACAGGATCCGGTGAATCACGCCCAAAGTGTCCAAAAACACAAGTGTCGGCTGGCAAGATTATGGCATCCATTTTTTGGGATGCGCACGAATTTTTATTCATCGACTATCTTGAGAAAAGTAAAAGGGTCAAAAGCGAATGCTGCAGAGTATTATTGATGCATTTGAAGGAAGAAATTGCATAACAACGGTTCCAAACGAAGAGGAAACAGATTCTCGTCCACCAAAACAATGCACCGTGTCTCAAGTCATTGGCTACCATGGCCAAATTGCACATATTGGGCTTTGAATTGCTTCCGCACCCACTGTATTCTCCAGATCTGGCCCCTGCGACTTCTACCTCTTTTCAGACCTCAAAAAGATGCTCACCGGAAAAAATATTGCTCAAATGATGAGGTGATCGCCGAAACTGAAGCCTATTTTGAGGCCGAAGATAAACCGTTCTATAAAAAAGGTATCAATATGTTAGAGCTGCGTTGGGCTAATTGCAGCTCTCTTGATGGAAACTATGTTGATGAATAAAGTTGAATTTCGTCAACAAAATTTGTATTTATTGGTTAGTCCCGGGACTGTTTGAGAGATGATGTGCTTATTATTTAAATATTATTTTTTTTGTTTGTTGTTGGCGCCTTTTATATTTCCCGGAACTTTCTCGGTGATATGTGAGTCAACCATGTTTGTCTATCAAAGGATTTGAACTGAGTCCTTCACATGGGAGTAAGCAATTCTCAACAGTGGTGGTACAAATTGAATTTTTTCGGAAACCCGCTTTCATCCAAACCCACAGCACATTTGATCCCATCTACACATCTACATCTTGTTCACAATTATTTCAATTCATAGATAGCAGGCAACCATTGCATCCTTTTCCAATACCAAGTGAAATACAGCGTAGTGAGTAAATATACCGCGACATCCTCAATTAACTCATCACCTTCATGAGTCATAATTGTAAATACAGTTTTCTCACAGCCAAATGCCATGTACACAGGAAGCGAGGATGCTAGACTCGTAGAGGAATTCATTTTCTCGGAATTTCCTATTCCCCCTTAATTACATTCAAACGAAATGAAATCTCAGATTTTTCTCTTCACCAAAAATCGCCTACCCCGTTCGGTGGATCATAGACTTCACAGCTCGTGAATAATTAAAATTGTATCGTTCTTCTTTTCAATTTGGTTTCTAATGAGCGTCAACGTCTTATTTTGGACCGGAATTTATTTATGAAAGACTAAGTCTGACACAGACACCATCATCAACGATTACGTTCCGTTTTTTCTTGTCTGCTGTTTTAATTACTCTCGCTGTGAGGATAATTTTTTGTCGCGTTTTTGCGGTGGTTGATGTTTACAATTCCAGGAAAATCGAGAGGTATTTGATTTATCCTCTTAATGTGACAGGTTGGAGTGCGGTGTAAAAAAATAAATCTAGGAGGGTGGATATAATGAAACACATCACGTTGGGTTTTCTCATTCTGTGACTGCTAAGCGATTGATATTTGGCGGTCATGTATTGCACAGCAGATCGAACATGCAGTTGAATGCTTCACAATGAAATATAAGCAGAACGTTGAACAAACAGAAAATCACAGAAAAAGTGTTTTCTTCTAAAGCGCAAGTTCTTGAGGTATCGCACCCCATCTCCCCCAGGCAATCGGACGCATTACCCATACACTCCTGCAACAATACCCGGAAAGGTATTACAATTCAAAGAAGAACAAATCACAACTGTGAAAAAGGAATAATTATTCACTCGACGGTTCGCCTAGCGAGGCATCGCTTTCCGTATCCCTTCATATTTATTAAACGGAGAGTTGTCTGCTGGAACACCAACGGTACAGGCGAATCATTGCAGAAGTGGAACGAAGGAGGCCATTGAATGCTAGAAAGACAAACTAATCCCAAGTGGTGTTGGTGGAAGGATGCAGAATCGTCACATCGGCATGGAACAAATAATAAAATCCCTTGAAATCCGAAGCACAGCAAGGAAATTAGAAAACAAAAAACAGCTCAACTACTTCTGTCCCTTGACAGTCCTAGATGGTGATTTGCAGAAGCTCAACAAAGCGACGCAGCATCAAGCACGAACAACGACAACAAAAGATAGACGAAAGGAGATAATTTCCCATCGCTCCTCCGTCTCTCCGCTCCCAAAAACACATTGAAGTCGATAATGGCCTACTTGTGGCCGACGCGCCACCACCGACCACTTGCGGCCGACGTGGCTATAAATATTAATCTCAACCATGCCAAAGGAGAGGAGGACCCATGCATGACAATGAGCACATGGAATGCAATGGAAAGCAAATCTCAACATCACGAAGGTTACCCGTCGGAGATGACCCAGGCGAGTGAGTGGAAGCAAGCTTCAGCTTCTGGGGAATGGAATAGTGAGCCGGAGAAATGAAGAAAAACCGCAAGTACCCACGACTGGGGACACAACTTAACAAAGGCGAGACAAACAGATGACAGAGGAAACTCTTCCCTCCTACGACCGTGAATTACTGTTCAATAGAAAACACTGCTGTTATGACCGCAATTTACACGATGAAGATTACTTAATAGTCGATGAAGTGCTGCCACTGGGCTTAGCGAAAGCCGCGATTCATCTCGGTCTGAGAAAGGGCAATGCACACAGTTTCTTTGGCACGGGAAAGTGGTTGCACTTGCACCTCTGCAACGGATGAAAGTAATTGTGGCGTAGAGGCATTTGTCTGTTTCAATTCAGCGCTGCACCTGCGGGCATGTTAACATTGTCATCTGTGGACAATGTTTATTCATATTCTTTCCTTCGCGGATTGCCAGCGTCACAGCAGCATTCTTCTCAGGTAAATGACTGACGCAACGGTGTGAATTGCAATCAAGTTGATCATGCAGCTGCTGGATATGAGCTTCATTACGAAGTAATCAGCGTTTCTGTGTCAAGAAGCTGATCTATTTGCTATTCCAAGTCAAGCTCAGTCAGTACATGCGCAAGTGCTCTAAGATGGTTTCGTTTTTAGCATTCGACACAAGATGCGCAGACGAGATTTGTCTGAACTACAGTGAGGTTGTTACACAGGTTTACGAAAATAAGATAAAATTAAGCATATTTCGAGTAAGCAATATAAAAAACAATGTGAAATGTGACCAACTCTTGAGATGGGGGCTGGCGCCTGGAAGCAGGGTGTAGCTTCCTCGCTTATTTGAACCAATGCCAATCCGCGAGTACAGGGGACCTGCTCTTCTGCGAATAGATGGAACCTGCTCTCCTGCGAGTAGATGGGACCTGCTCTTCCACGAGTTGCTGGAACCTGCAGTTTATTGTCAACTCTAGTCGCGGACATATGCCAAACTTTTCTCAAGCAACTATTGTGCTGGTTCATATTTTATTGCGGATATTTCACGCAAACGGCTTTGGAATTTTTTTTCAACGAATTCGGAAACGGTTATTTACAGTTTCTTTTGCCACGTAAAAGCTGTATCTTCAAGCTTGATTTAAGAAAAACTTGACCAATTTCATAATGGAGTCCGAAAACGATGATTTTTGGTTTATTTAACAAATAATCGCAACACGCAACACGTGGACGCCGTAGCGTAATGGGTGGAGTATGACACTCACACGACGAAGATCCAAGTTCTATTCCAGGCTCGATTACTTCTTTCTTAGTGCTGACAACACTCAAAGAGTAATAAATGTGTGAGAAAAAGCTTCTTAAATTTCGCCGTTCTTCTTCTTCTTGCTGTGGCGCTACAGTCCAGAGCGGACCTGGGCCTCAATCAACATGCCTCTCCAGCCAGCACGATCTTTCGCCAGCTGCCTTCAGTTGCGCCATCGTAAGCGTTGTATCTGAAGACGTTTGACCAGGCGCATGTTCCTGTACAGCCCTTAGAGTTCGTCGTTAAATCTTCTCCTTCAGATACCATCAACGGAAACAGGACCAAACACCGCACGCAAAACTTTTCACTCGAAAAGATTAGAGGCTTCCTCATCCGCTTTCTCTTACGTCCAAGTTTTCGCATCATAAAGCAGGACTGGGATGATCAAGTAGTTATATAAGGCGATTTAGACTTTAAAGACGGCTTTATTTTTCAATTGCCTCTTGAGCCCAAAGAAACAGCGATTGGCGAGGGTGATTTTGCGTTTGATTTCGGTATTGATGTTGTTGTCCCTATGTACCGCGGAGCCGAGGTAGACGAAGTCCTTGACTATCTCGAAGTTTCTGCTGCCTAGTGTGACGCTCTGTCCGAGACGTCGATGCTGTGCGTCCTTCATTGATGATAGAATGTACTTAGTTTTGCCCTCATTAATCACCAGACCCATTTTAGCTGCTTCCGCTTCAATACCAGCAAACGACTCATTGACGGCTCACTGTGTTCATCTAATCACGTCATTAACATCAGCGTTAGCTAGCAATTGACTTCTGGAAGATCGTGCCTCTGGTGTTGACTTGTGAGTTACGCCCGATCTTCTCAAGAATGATGTAAAAAAAAGTCACATCACAGTGCGTTGCCTTGTCTAAAACCTTTTTAACATTGAAGGTCTTGGTGAGTTCGTTACCGACCTTGACGGAGCAGCCAGAGTTCTCCATCGTCATCCTACACAATCTGACGAGTTTGATAGGAAGTCCAAAACTAAACATGGCACTGTATAGCTTGAACCTATGCACACTGTCGTATGCGTCGATGGTGAGTGTCGATTTGCACTTCTTGAGTCTTTTCCAGAATCTGGCGTAATGTGAAGATCTCGTCTATTGTGGACATCCCTGGATTGAAGCAAAACTGATAGGAACCTATCAGGTTGTAGACAAAAGGTTTCAAACGCTCACACAATACGGCAGAGAGGACCTTGTATGCGATGCTGAGGAGACTAATCCCTCGGTAGTTGGCGCAGTCAAACGCTGAGATTCAACTCATCGGGCATGCTTTCCTCCGACCATATGTTTCAGATGAGCAGGTGCATGCGCCCAGCCAACTCATTTCCAGTTGCTTTTAATAGTTCTGCTTGCAGTCCATCCGCTCCACCAGCTTTGTCCTTCTTCAGCTTGCATATTGTTATCTTCACCCCGTCTAAGTCGGGGGGATGGAATTCTTGTCTATCATGGTCCAAATCGAGTGGAACATCCTGTCTAAAAGCAGGAATTCGGCCGTCATCGCCGTTAAGGAGTCTGCAGAAATGATCCTTCCAGAGTCTCAGCACAGGCAGCGACTCTACTACTAGCTGTCCATTCTGGTCAAGGTAGGCTTTATTGCGAGCCTTGTATTCTCCGAATAACTGTTTTACTCTTCGGCAAAAGTTTCGGGCTTCATTTCTACCATAACACCCTTCCATTTCCTCGACCGCGCGCTTCTCATGCTCCTTCTTCTTCCTTCTGAGAAGCCGGTGCTCTTCCCTCCTTCTCTGCTCGTAGAGCTCAAAAACAGTCCTCGTTGTGGCGTCGACTTATAGGCGTTGGGCTGCATGTGCCTGCAATCGTTGTCAAACCATGGGTTCCTCCTGGGGACGTGAAACTCAGCACATCAGTGGCAGCTTCTTTAATGGCTTCTTGGTAACGTTTCCAGTTTTCGTCAATGTTTAATGCAGGCAGCGTCGAACTATGAGCGAGTTTCAGGAGACTCGGTCGGCAAAGTTCCCAGCGATCGGCTGCGATTGTAGCTTTCTGACGTTAAACCGTTTTTGTCGTTCGAGATCGGTAAAAAACTGTAGGTCCATTCTACTCATGAGAAAACAGTAGCACGCACATCCCTAGTAGTTCTTGAACAAGCTAGGCTCTGGTCCGCCTGTGGACGGTAGCGCCTCCAAATTATTATTAATCGCAACACAGGTTGCTTAAAAGTCACTTGAATTGTTGTATGGAAGCATTCTAAGACGGACTGTGGAAATTGTTGATTTTTCACTCATGGATCAGCTACGTTCACTCCGACCAAAAGAGGTTGGTGATGATCATATCAAAGCATTGATTGAAACAGATCATCATATAACTGTGGATGAAATTGAAGAAGGGTTACATTTTGGACCTGTAAAAAGGCTAAAAGATGATATCTGGGAACAATAATAATAATCATAATAATAATAGCTTTGTTCATTCATCAATTTCTTTTTACAATAACAATAGTTAACCCGCAAAGCGAAATGCTTATCTGCAGGTGGTTATGCTTGCAAATATTTATGTTGAGAAAGAACTTTACTTTGATGTAACACATTTAACAAGTAAATATTTCACAGTTAAGAGTTTACAGATTCAAACTCAAGAAGAAGGTTTTAAGGTGCAAGAACTTTTACATTTAACTTGCATAGTACACTTGCAGTAAATATTTTCTTAATTCTTTATTCTTCGTTCCAAATTTCGAATACATTTTAGTGATTGGGGTTATACATTAATTAGTTTTGGAACAACATATCGGAATTCTCGATCTTCGTAAGTATTGTAAGTTTCCGGGATTTCAAACATTCCTTGAGCTCGTCTTCTTGTATTTGTCCTGTGTTGTATAATAATAATTGTTTGGCGCAACAGCCCACAGGGGGACCAGAGCCTAGCTTGCTCATCAACTACTCGTGTTGTGCACGCTAATGTTCTCTCAAGAGTAGATGGGACCTACAGTCCCATCTTGATTTCCTTTGAGTCCCAAAAAACTGTGGCCATGAGCTTCGCGGCAGACGGAGTGACTTTGAATTTGTTCGGGGGGTCTGTTCCGTTTTTATGCCACTGCATGGAATCTTGTTTACTTTCAGGGTCATTGTGGTGAACCCAGGTTTCGTCCCCAGTAACAATTCGATTCATAACACCGTCCGCGTTCTCACTGCACATCTCCAAAAGCTCTCTACAGCATGCGATTCTCACTTTTTTCTGAGGCCCTGTGAGCATTCGTGGCACCCACTTTCCACAGACCTTTAAAAGGTTAAGATAGTCATGAAGAATGGTGTGAATGGTATAAATTGAAAGCTTGGTGATCTCTGCCATAGTTTTCTCCTGTATTTGGGTATACTTAAGAACAAGTTGTTCGACTTCTTTGATGCTTTCTCCTGTACAAGCAGTAGCCTTGGCGACAGAGCGGGGGTCGTTTTAATGCTCTCTCTGTACCTCTTGAACTCACTTGATCACTTTTGCATAGTTGATAATGAAGGTGCGAAACCCTGGTAAACAGTGACCATTCTTCATGAAAAGTTGTTTGACTTTTTCCTTGCTTAGTGAGAAATTTAATTAGTTGCCATCATGATTCTGTTTAATAATAATAATTGTTGGCGCTACAGTCCAAAGGGGGACCAGGGCCTAGCTTGATCATCAACTGCTCGTGTTGTGCGCGCTAATGTTTCCTCACGAGCAGAAGGGACCTACAGATTTTTGCCGACTTCGAACGGCGAAATTTGAGAATCTTTCTTAGACAGTTATTACTCTTTGAGTGTTGTCAGCAGCTCGAAAGAGGTGGTGCCGTGAAGTATTAGAAAAATTGGTGTTGAGCTGGGAATCGAACCTAGACCCTTCGGCGTGTGAGCGTCGCACTCTACCCTCTACGCCACAGCGGCCACGGCAGCTAAGCATATGCTGTTCATTTATTGTACAAAATTTTTGTATAGCTTTTCAACATCTGTTACTTTCAGCAAGACTTGCCAGTTGGTTAATTCTATAAGTTTGATTAATTTGTTTTATTTTGTCTACTTCAGGCGTATTTATTTTGTGTGGGCTTTTTGTTGCGTACATTACAGCGTCATGGTCAGAAATTGGCGATAGTATGTCCATACTACTTAGATAAACGTAACTATGGCTTACTAAAATCGTAGTATTTCTTATTATATCGATTTGCGACGACACGTGTCATACCTTTTGAAGACATTTTTTTCCACATACTTAAGTACCAGTGAAATATTCTCGTCCTGTATACCAGGTATACAAATTATGAATATGAATTTTTTTTTGAAAATAAAACACTAGTTATTAATGGGTAAGTAAAAACAATTTATTCAAAGTATTGGCCATTGTTTTCTACCAGGTATACCCGTATGGAGTGAGAGTCAAGATACAAATGTTTCGATAGGGAACATTTGTTCAAGCCCTTATTTTTTTTCGTTTGTTTGCTATGACATCTGTGGAAAATATTTAGTATACATCAAGTCATTGCACAGACATCATCATATTTTTTCATTGTGTTAAAAATGTCGAAATTTGTACCAGAAAGTGATGATTATTAATTTTTTGTTTTCATTTGAAGAAAAATGCTGCAGAGTCGTATCGAATGCGTGTCGAGGCATATGGTGATCACGCTCTATCAGAAGAAACATGCAAGAAATGGTTTCAACGGTTCAGAAATAATGATTTTGATGTGAGAAAAGCAGAACGTGGAAGAAAAAACCACCAAACCAAAAAAGTTTGAAGACGCCGATGTGCAAACGATATTGAATGGAGGTGACACTTTGAGTCAAAAGCAAATGCCAGCAATGTTAAATGTTGCACAATAAACAATTTCTGACCGTTTAAAAGCTATGGGAGAGATTCAAAAGTGTGGAAAATGGGTGCCGCATGAATTGAATGAAAGACAGATGGAAAACCGAACAAAACACTTGTGAAATTTTTCTTCAAAGACACGAAAGAAAATCGGTTTTGCATCGGATTGTTATTGGCGATGAAAAATTGATTTACTTTAAGAATCCTAAACGGAAAAATAATGGTTTAGTCTGGGACAACCATCAACATCGACTGCAAAACCAGATCGATTCGCCAAGAAGACAATGCTGTATGTTTAGTGGGACCAGAAAGGCGGCACCCAAACATCAAGCTTTTTCTTTTGTATCCAGCCCTCTGCAGATGTTTTAAATGGGCCTGGTGACTAACTCCTATCTCCTGGGCGATGTCACAAGATGCCACATGCCGGTCTAATTCGATGATTTCCATGATTCGATCGATATTCGTCGTCACAGGTCTTCCGCCGCAGGTCTATGGTGTCGTTTTCACCGGCTTTGAATCACCAAAACCATTCCTCCTTGGTTTGAAGTGATAGAGTACCATCCCCCAAAACACTACTAATCTCACGGAACGTTTCTCTAGTGGACTTGTTTTTAACGAAGGAAAACTTTAAAATATCGCGAATTTCGGCGTTAGTGAACTCCATGTTTACACGTCTATAACTGTTGAACACAATATAAAATCATGCATAGCGTCGGTTTGTAGGTTATGTCAAGATCTCTTAAATGATGTACAGTATTGCCAGATATGAGCTCTGTAGCGCTTTGTACATAGCCGGAAGTTTCAAAAGACAAAAATACTGAAGATATTTGACAACTTTATATAAATTGCCACTCCTCCATCCATTCCTTTGCGATTAATAAATTCTGATTTGAAACCGTGGATTTTATAGAATTCGCTTTTATTTTTTGAAATGTTAATTTCATTTAAAACTAATATATCCACGTTAGTTGACACGTTTTCGATTTCAGCATATTAAAAACATCCCAATAAAAAACATCCTAATACAACAAAAATTAATATTTCTTAATAATTCTTTATCAATACCAGTATCACCCTGTTTAACCTCGAGGTCAAGATCTGTTTCATTATGTGCGTATTCCATTCCGTTTGTTTCGTTTTGGATTATCATTCAGAAGGAATTCGTTTACAAACCGCAGAGCAATTGTATCGATCCGGTTCTGGTGCATCACTTATGATGAAAAAGCGATTGTTGACTATAACGTCAGGCGAAAAATATTGCGGTTGGCAAAGGTTTCATCAGGACAACGCTACATCTTTGGTCATCCACCAAAATGTGACTCCACTCTGCCGGCACTTGACCTTGCACCAACAAATTGCTATTTATTTATTTTGGTCTTTATAGAACACTTCAAACGACAAAACGTGAAAGGATTATGTCCTTCTGAAATTACCCTTGGGTTAGTTGTAAACAGAAAAAAGGCAACAGTTTGAAGTACCTCGAATTATGATGTTGCAACAAAAATGACGAAAAGTCATCAAACAAAATGGAACATGCATACTTGAATTTTACTGCATGTAGTTGGAAAATGTGGATTAGTCTTCTTAACATCGCATACAAGGTCCTCTCTGCCGTATTGTGTGAGCGTTTGAAACCTTTTGTCTACAACCTAATAGGTCCCTATAAGTGTGGTTTCAGGCCAGGGAAGTCAACGATAGACGAGATCTTCACTTTACTGCAGATCCTGGAAAAGACCCAAGAAGTAAAAAATCAAGAAATCTGCAAGAGCTTCAAAGCTGTAGCGGACTAATCGACTTTCATTTCACATTCCACTCGAATGGAAACACTGTTGATTTCTGTTTGGTGGGGTTTGGAACCCTTTGTATTCAACCATACCGAAAGAATACAGAGTTCATGATATTCTAGATTACATTGCTTGGAAATGTCTTTGTCTTCAATAAGCCAATCCTTCACTGTCTGCCTTGTAAAACACTGAAGCCTTCGGTAAGTGTTTATAGGTCCTTTTCTAAAACTGCCTCCAAGAAAAGCTCACATTTGTACCAAATTCAATGCAGGTTTAAAATGGCGGTGATTATGATCCATTCTTCTACAGTCGAAAAAGATAAGCCAGCCTTGTCCAATATTTAAAAAGTTGGGGCTTTCTTATGCCTTAAACCGTATTTGCATATAAAGAACTGTCTAAGCTACTGATCAGGCACGCGTAGGTGATGTCCAAAAGGATTGGAAAATTCGGAAGTACTGCGATATCCATGTACTCCACTGAGATTCCCTCATTCATTTCTTGCCTCTTCTTCAGCAGTTCCTGCTTAAATACACTCACAATTCGCTGCGAATTAGCCTATAGCAACCGCCGCCTTTTCTGTATTTAAAAGATGATCCGTATTGGTCGATCAATAACGTATTTTCGAACGAACGGAAATGAAATGAATACACGGAGGCCCTGTGAGATAGTTTGTTTTGTTTGCGCACACTTGCTACTCTACGTGGTGTGTGTTCATTTGGCGGGTGCTCCTGAACTCGTTTCTGCTGTCAACAAAAATTTGCTTCACTTAAGCTTTTGATCCGTGCCGATGGGGCTGTGACTTTTGCGAGAAATACAAACTTTTTGAGACGAAATTTTCCGTCGCCAAAAAGGCGCGAAGGGGGACGGAGCAACAAGGCGAATTCTCAAACTTTGTTCATTCTTTCCGTTCACTACGAAGATTGCATAAATATGTATAAGCACTGCAGTTCATAAGGGACTGCATCACACTAATTGATGTCCTTTCATCCTCCTCCTCCCATCTCCGCAAGTAAATCAAGTAAGCGTTGCATTGGCTCGTTAGGTTGTCCCACACTTACGTATTCCCCTATTAAATCCATCATACAGCAAGCAATCAGACGCGGTTTTGCGAGTTTAGTGCTTATTCAGTCGATGCAGTTTCCTGCATTGCCGCCCAAAGAGGATGGCGAGCGGCGAAAACTCTGAGAGGTCCGTGCAAGAGATGCTTTCAGAAAATAATGAATGAATATCGCCACACAAGAACCGTTGAAAACCTCTGAATGAGTGGACTATTGAATAGCCGTTCGGTGGTGGTCCTCGAAGGACGTTCTATTGATTTGTCCTCCCTGATGTCATTTAGCAGAAGACAAGTCCGTACATGTGGCGTGCAGGTGCAAGATCAAGGACATTTGCAAGAATTTTCCGAATTCCAACGCTCATGGTAAGCGATGGCATTGGGAGCATCACTTTCTTCAGCATCTCTTCAGGACCATTGTACCACAAGCGGTGCAAGTGAGGGGCGAACATACCCAAAGTGGAGAGAACAGGCAACACTCAACCAAACACAGCAGACTGGATGCGCTGGCACCGCGGTGATGGTGAATTATCGTGGGGCGAGAGCTTTTGACGCTTTCTCTCTCTCTAAAACAAGCAGTCTCTCTCTGGTTCCTTGTAACACTACTACTACCGAACAATAGCTGGCACCCATGAGTACTCTCCTTCTCTCCTTCACTTGCAGGCATCTGTCAATTCACAGTGTAGATGCGGCAAGGATTCTGTGTATCTGCGAAAAAGCTCCCCAGATATTCAGTCGATTCGGAAACGTTCTCCGCTCAGTGTCCTTCGTGTATCGGAAAACCTGAATCCGCTGTGAATTGTTGATCGTTTTTTTTCCTCTCAATTCTGTGCATCTTGCTCCCCCCTTTACCATACCCCTCGCGTTTGAGCTGTGTATACGAGACGGAACGTGGTAATGGGCACAACGCAGTTCATACCCGATGTCGGAAAAATGGGAAATTCGCAGTGACATGGCAGGCATACCACACCCACCGACATGTTCTCTTTATCCGCTGCTGTCGAGGATTAATTAATTTTTTTGCGCGCCTATTGATTCATCGGACGAAAAGTGAAACTTCAACTTCGGTATACGGGATTCACGTGTAGCAAGCACACTCTCGGGGTGCGTGCCCGCTGAAACGCGGATGTGTCTGTGTAGCTGACTGAGTCTGTACTGGGTCTGTACACTGCCAGTGACGACCCGTCATTACCCTTGTCACGTAAATATTTACAAAAAAAAAAAAAAAAAAAAGAAGTGAATCACCCCATCCCCCATCGCTGTTAAGACAAGGACATTGTGAGTTTTACTGTAATTAATGCGAAATCCTGTCACAGCCCCATCGGCACGGATCAAAAGCTTAAGTGAAGCAAATTTTTGTTGACAGCAGAAACGGGTTCAGGAGCGCCCGCCAAATGACCACACACCACGTAGAGTTGCAGGTGTGCGCAAACAATACAAACAATCTCACAGGACCTCCGTGTATTCACTTCATTTCCGTTTGTTCGGAAATGCGTGATTAATCGCCCAATCTCAGCATTGGTCGATTCAAGCTTTCTCGGAGGGGCTAAGGCGTCTATGAGCAAGTTAGACGGACGTTCATTTATTATTTAGAATCTCACCCCCGGCGGAGTCCCGTTGAAGACACTGGGATAGATCCTGGTTCGTGATGATTGTCGCCGTACCCTCAAACACTCACTATCGGCACACAATCCGGCGGCGCGTATGTGAGCGGTGAGATTCCGTGTGAAAAGAACTCAAGGCAAATCCGTATCACGTTGACACTTCCTTACCAGGAACACCCGTGCACTTGTACACTCCGAGAGTATAGTCCTTCACACAGTTTGTTTGCGGGTGTGTGCGTGTACCCCATTCAGAATTGTGTAGGACGGAGTGGTGTGTACCTATTATCGATTTTTTTCATTTTTTGTTTTTTTTTTTTTGTTTTTTCTTTCGGCTCACTCAAGATTGTCCTAATGTCGGTCTTGCATTCACCATAGGATATGATGTGTGCGTGTTAGAGCACCGCGTGTGTCTGTCAGTTTACTACTACTGCGTATGCGTATTGATGCGGAGTGCCATTACTGTGTGTGATTGTTTTTTGTTTACTTAAGTGCGAACAAGCAACTGGGGCGCGAAAAAGTCCGTTATAAATACTCAAACAGAAGAGTGTCCTTCTCAAAAGGAATTATCCTCTTCGGGCAATTTGTGTCTTCTCGCATTGTTTTGTACGCGGCGAAGAACGGTCAAAAGGAGAAAAACGGAAAATCCATAAAATAATAGGCCGCAAAAGGGAGAACGAAGGGGGCGAACAATTTCCGTCAGCATCCACAGCATCCTTTATTTCCTTGGCGCGGCGAAAAGGCGAAGAGGCGAAGAGGAATAGGAAAGCTCTCAGCTCTTGTCTGCATCTGTCAGTTTTGGTCACACGAGGTAAGTACGTTCGTTTGTGTTGGGGCGGCTGAGCGTGCGATTGTGTGTCATTGAGATGGAGGCATTTACAAACACAGTGCTCGCCCAAGTAAGTCATATTACTGGGGAGGAAGTCATTTTCGTGAGCGGATGGGTGAATGATTTGGCCCAGACAATGGACCGGGGGCAGCAAGGGCATTGCGCGATTTCCCATAGGCGAATGATTAAGTCTGCTACTTTATATAGGTTTCGCCGCAAAAGGATATCCTTCAAGGGTGTTTCTTTTTTTCTGCTCGTTTTCATTGTGAGGCGTCTTGTCGATGGATTTACGGTGGTGGAGACTGCGAAAAGGGATCGTTATTGTTTGGTTTTTTCCCCAACGACGATTAGCAATTGACAGGTGTCAATTTGTGAGTAACAAATTTCACTCCGACTGACGGAGTACCCGATTCTCACTTCGAGATATTTTTCCTTGGAATGCGGTTCTAGAAAACGATAAACAAGAAAAAAATGTAATGTATACGCCTACGTGTCTGTCTGGAAGCTGGCTCATTGTGTATGCGGGGTTAAATTCCAGCGAATAAGTTGCATCCCCAGTCCCTTTATCAAAGGCCACGGACTTAGAGGTGAAGGCTCGTCTGCTAGCGGATTGTAATTGATTTGGAATTCTCGCTAGCGCGGTTTTGTTCCTCCCTAAGGCTTTTTTTCGTCTCATTAGACTTTCGTTTTGCTCTGGCAGCATCGTGGTTTGTTCGGAAAATTTGTTTTATTCATGAGAAAGAGGCGTTGAAGGATAACAGAACCCTGCATACCAGTCAAAGTCCCGGGGCGGAATAACTTGCTGCGGACATCCCACCTCCTTGCTGACAGATCAAGTCGAACATATGGACTGAAAGATTTCGGGTGCGGGATTACCTAAACCATTGATTTAGGGGTGATTAAGAACGTGTCTTTTTGAAGGCTGTACGTTACGTCGGAGGATGACTGGATGCACATTTTAATTAATATTGCATCAGCTAGGGCAATATACCTGCATGCGAAGGCTGCGTAGAGAAGAAGTTGAAAGAGAAACCCGAACCTTGATTCACTTTGTATTTTGAGACGGCGGAATTGAAGTTCAAACTCTCCAAGGCCTCTCTGGTTGTTGAATATATCGCTAAATAGTAAACGAGGAAATCACAGTTTACACAAGTGCTGGAATCAAGGATAAATTAAGTGTCGGCACAGACCTTTCTAATGTTTAGGCGGAATCAAAGTGGAAGCATACTTAAAGCAGACCCAAAAATCACACACAGAAGTTACTGGGACAACGAGCGTTAGACAGGGATGATCGAGATGATGTGAAAAAAATGCAGTCGATTTTCTGAAAGTACAATTGTCAAAAGTGCTCCTTCGTTGGCCTAAGCGGTTGACAATCTCACAGTGAGATGATGGTGGTTACCAAAGGCACATAGAATACCTTTTGGAGCTATCCGCCGAAAGGCTCATATCAGAGACGCATGTCTCAATGCTGAAAAATCCTGCTTTATGGTTCGCAATGTTCTTCTAATCATGTCAATGTCAAGGTCTAGAAGAACAGTTCATTACCGGCATCTCACATAATCTGACGAATTTTGGGATGTCAAATTTAAACAGGACTTGCGTGGTGGCTGTCGATTGATACTGCAGCAGTTTATCGTGGCCTTCCTCGTCTGAAATCCATTTAGTAAAAATCTGTCCATTTGTTCGGCCTTCCTCGTCTGAGTTCTATTTAATGAAAATCTGTCTAGTTGTTTACGCACGTATTAAAACCTTTCGCGGGTAGGTTGATTCCCCAGAAATTTCGGAACAACAAGGCTTTTTCTATTGACAAATGGCTCAGAGGTACTCCTCATATGATTTCCTTTCCTCCAAATAAGCCGTTGCATGGACCGACTTCCAACTTCAGTCTTTTTAAGGAAATTTGTACAAAGCTTTCTTCGGCATCCGCCTACTTGAGGTCCACCTTAAGGTCGTCTTAGTCGAAGAAAACAGAATCCTTGCAGTGGCACTACCCACTGACTAAGAGGCGAATGTGACTTCATGTCCAGCAATACAAACAACTTCCAAATTCCCTCTGAGCACACACAATACCACTCCGTCGACCTACAAGATCATTCTCACCCAAAAACAAAATTATGCTGCAAGAAAATCTAATTTGCTCTAACAAATCCCGTTACGGGATAAGCTGGCATGATTTACAAATCCCTCTGGGGTTTGGTTTTGCGTCCATATTAACACATACTTCCCACTCCAGATGCAGCATGGGTAGATCTGCCCAACGAAGGGCAAATTACAGAAAATGTCTAGCCATGCCTGTCTACCAATCGTTGTCTCCTTAAAATGTTGAGTCAATCAAGAACAACAAAACAAATCAATCAAGGTAAACATACGCCTGTCGCGTAGTTTGATTACTCCATTAAACTTGAATTGGAAAGTTCGTTCGCCTATGTCTGTGCATCTGCCACAGAACTTTCGCTTCGATTCGAATCAAAATTCCAGTTTGTGTGGAGGAAGCATTTCCAAATCGTGGCAAACTTTGTCTTGACATTCGCCCCAACTATGGAAGCAGAGACAAATAAATAATCGAGGAGACACCCACCACCTTTACCAAGCTACAAATCAGCAATAAACACAACGCCCAAGGATAAATCTTCCGCCGAAGGAATAGGGGATAATCCTTATCGCAGGTTTAGCACTGAAAAGCAATTGGAATCACTTCCGGTGTCCCCTGGGTGCCTCTGCTGTAATGGGGGGCCATGTCAAACAATTCGTGTCACCTTGGATTTCATTTGTCCTTCAACTTTGATCAGGGGGTGGCATACATTTTGCTTGCAATATTCAATGACTGTTCAACGTTGCCTCTGATCTGCTGCAACGTACTGACACTTGGTCGGACTATGAGCAGTATTTATGGGACACGGGAGACGACAGAAGGCGACAGGCGGCTCTAAATGGAAAATCAACTGCATTCAATTTGAAATTCAAAACACCCTTATTTGTCTCTATTATTTCGTGTGGTGAATGAAAATTAATGCCGGTCTTTGAGATCTGCCATTCCCGCAGTGAGTGGTGGGCACTGGGCGTGGTGGTGTGCTTCGCAAGGGACTGCCGCCATGTTCAACCTCAAAGCAAGGCAAGGGTACCGACCATCCTTTTCCGGCTGACAGGTGCTTATCAATTGAATGTTTCTCAGGACCTGGCGGTGAGAGGTGTAGGGGAAGGAATTCTTCAATTGTTTGCTGAACAAAATGGAAGATCCTTGGCACGGCGTTATCTTCTGAATGAATTCAAAAGAAAGCGAAGGTCTTTTGCATGTACACGCCGCCGAGGAGTACGCACGGATATATGTATGTACGATAAAGATGAGTAAAACATTTCATTTATATTTACTAATTCAATCCTTGCCGCCTTTTCGGGTTGGAATATAAGCGTTGGTAGGTTGGGGTGGGGTGGTGTTATTGTATCCACGTGAAGGACACGTATACACACACATTTATGGGCATCTTAGACGTCGTTGTTCCTTAATGGACTTCGAGTATCTTTCAAGAATGTGTGTGTGTACAAGTAAAGTATTGACGGAAGCAAATTGTTGCAATTGAAGCCGCTAACAATCGGATTCTGGAGAAGTCACGAAAAAGAGGAGCATTTGTTTGTTCTTCGGTATGTATGATAATATGCCTTGCTAAGGCGGACACAATTTTCTGCCGCCAACTGACGTGCTTGACAGTGTTTTCATACTTCAAACGAATGAGTTTATATACATTTTTGGGGGCGAAACCGTGTATTTTTAGAGCACAAAATTGTGTCTGGTTCTTCACAAGTAGTCGTACTTATGATTTCCTCTGAAGAAGGATCATTAGATGACCTAAGAGCGCTTGCCTCCAAGGATACAAGTGTTTGTAGTCAGCAGAGCACAACATGAACGGGAAATTTAATTATCGTTTTCAAGAAAAGGCTTTAGAAATAAAAAAAGGCGACTTGTTTTTTATATAAATCAAATCTTTTATTAAATCCGACTTTTTTTTTGTTGTTTCCCTCTATGGTGGCCGCCGTGGCGTAGTGGGTAGAGTACGACGCTAACACGTCTAAGGGTCTAGGTTCGATTCCCAGCTGAACACTTCGAATTTTTCACGGCACCACCTTTTTTGAACTGCTGATAACACTCAAAGAGTAATAGATGTTTTAGAAAGCTTCTCAAACTTCGCCGTTCGGAGTCGGCAACTGTAGGTCCCTTCTACTCGTGAAAGAACAGTAGCTCGCACGACACGAGTAGTTGATGATCACGCCCTGGTCCCTCTGTGGACTGCTGCGCCATACAATTCTTATTATTATCTCTCTATTCGGTCCAAATCGTTCTGCATTCATTGAAAAAGCCCGTAGTCGAAATAGGCAAGTTTTACAGAATACGGCAGGCGGGAGAGGACATATCATTTAAGTATTTCCAAAGAGATTTTGATCGGTTCAGCCACGTGAGGGTGAGCATATGAGGGGCGTTCAATATATTCTCGATATCGAAATGAAGGGAAATGCGAATTCAATTTTAATTGTTTTTATTTTTCAATATAATCTCCCCTAACATCATCCCCTACATCTTGAGATAAGCTTTTTTAAACCCTCAAAAATATAAATTTCCTCTTTCTCTGCAAAATATATATTGTTGCCGACTTGAGTTCTTCATCATCCGAAAATCTTTCTCCACGAAGACATTTTTTCAAATCCGGAAACAAGAAACAACACTAGGGACAAGGTCTGGACTATTGGGTGGGTGTTGGATTTCTTCGAAACCACAATCTAGCGCTTCAGCCTTGGAAACTCGCGCCGTGTGAACAGGAGCGTTGTCATGAAGAAGCAACACACCCGCTGCGAGTTTACTCCGTCTTCTCTTTTTAATTTATTCCCGCAAGTTCTGAAAAGTGGGAGCGTAGGATGTGGCGTTGATGGTTTCACCTTTTTTTGTACTCAATGAGCAAGATTTCCTTTAAGTCCCAAAAAACAGTGGCCATGAGTTTCGCGGCAGACGGAGTGACTTTGATCTTCTTCGGGGAATCTGTTCCTTTTTATGCCACTGCATGAACTCTTGTTTACTTTCAGGGTTATAGTGGTGAACCCATGTTTCGTCCCCAGTAACAATTCGATCCATAACACCGTTCGCGTTCTCACTACACATCTCCAAAAGCTCTCTACAACATGCGATTCTCACTTTTTCTGAGGCGCTGTGAGCATTCATGTCACCCACTTTCCACAGACCTTTAAAAGGTTAAGATAGTCATGAAGAATGGTGTGAATGGTGCAAGTTGAAAGCTTGGTAATCTTTGCCATAATTTTCACCTGTATTTGGGTATACTTAAGAACAAGTTGTTCGACTTCTTTAATGCTTTCTCACGTACAAGCAGTAGCCTTGGCGCCGGAGCGGGGCTCGTTTTAATACTCTCTCTGCACCTCTTGAACTCAATTGACCACTTTTGCATAGTTGATAATGAAGGTGCGGAACCCTGGTAAACAGTGACCATTCTTCATGAATAGTTTTTTGACTTTTTCCTTGCTTAGTCAGAAATTTAATTACCTACAGCGCGATGATCAATTTTCACCATCATCGTCTCAGTTACCAGTTCTGTTAACTAGAGATAAAATGCGAATTAATAATCACATTTTTAAATGAATTCACGACAATAATAGTGTTATTTGACAAAGAAGTCAATTTATATATATATAACCACAGTTTCACCCCGATACCGTCAATTTGTTGCTTAAGCGCATTACTTCTAGGCGATAGCGTTTCCGTTGAGGGTTTCGCCTCATTTTACCTGCCCATAGTACACCACAATCATATGGTCCTACCAATTACAAAACTTCATTTCGACATCAATGTGGACGTTCATGGAACGGATTGACCATACTTTGCATATTTATTTTCTTGTTCCGGTAGTAAATCCACTGCTCGTCTCCATTCACGATTCGGTGCGAAAATCACTTCCTCTGATGTCTTTCGCCTTTCGCCTTTCGACTTCTCTCAGTTTCAACTTGTAGGGTAGCTAATTTCCTTGTTTTCGAATTAATTACAATTTTTTTTAAACAGACCAATATTGTTAGGTGAATCACTTACAATATTTCTGCGTTTACTTTGCGTTTGGCACGAATTTTGATCCAATGAAGCCTCATCTTCAAAATTACCGATCTGGTCAAAACGCCTTTTGTCTCCGACGATAAAATCACCATTTTAAAAGCATCGAAACTACTCTCTGCATGCCTAATCGGTTGTAGAAAATTGAGCATAATCTGCTACAAGCATTCGATGGGTTTTTGTTGCACTATTCTTCTAATAAAACTAAAACGCTGTCTTAAGGTCCTTACATTTTCGAGGAAAAACATATGTTATTGCAATCCAATGAAGCATGTTATTACTTTCAATATCAGGTACAACGTGTAGGTAGCACCATCTTTTAAAATCGGACCATAACTTTAAAAACAAGCATTTCTTTTAGTTCTTTTCTTCTATTTTTATTATTGTCTTTGAAAAAATGCCTGACTTTCTCAAATTGTACTGTGTCTCCAATTGACTTAACAAAACTGGATGTTAAGTGACCGACGACGCAATGTAAAATTGGTTGGTCGATCATTAATACATTTTGCTACGCTTTTTCACAACATAACATGTCAAGCTGCGGCATCTGCATTTGTTCAAATGCGAAAGGAACACCTTTTCCACGGAACTTTCCGTAACCCTACCATAAGTTTACGCGCAAGATAAGCAAATAATGTGACTAAGCTCAAAACTTGCTTTTTTCCGAGTAATTGGTACAAGCATTCGATGGGCTTCTCTTGCACTTTTCTTCCAACTAAATAAGAAATTCATTAATTCACACAAGTGTGTTCTTTTATTAAGACTAAGCCCAACACTTTCAAAGAAATACTTAGTTGTTGTAGAAAACAGAGGCTGGTGCACGTCTATTACTGTTGACAAATGTCACACCTGGCCGCAGTGGTGTAGTGGGTAGCGTACGACGCTCACACGCCGAAGTTCACAGGTTCGATTCCCAGCTGAATTTCTCGAATCCTTCACGGCACCACCTCTCTTAATGTGCTGACAACCTTCAGAGAGAAATAACTCATTAAAAATGATGAGCAAGCTAGGTGCTGGTACACCTGTGGATTGTCGCGCGATCCAATTACTATTATTAAATGTCACGCCTTTCCAATGAAGTAGGTAATCGCTTCCAAAATAAGTAACAACTTGAAGGTGGCGCCAACTTTTGAAATCGGACAACAACTAGAAAACATTTTACCAATTAATGCCGAAAACGTAACTTCGATGTTATGTGGCAAGTTTTTAACACTCTTTGTTACACTTTTTGTCGGTTTTACGAGAAGCTCTCAAGACGCAACTTTTATTCCATGGAGTCTGATAGGCGCAACATATATAATTTTGTGAGGAGAATAAAAGAATAGAATAAAAAGGCTTGCCGGGACCAAAATGGACAACTAGTAGTAGAGTCGCAGTCTGTGCTGAGAATCTGGAAGGAACATTTCTGCAGACTTCTAAACGGCGATGACAGATGACAGCTAGGCAGAATGTTCCACTCAATTTGGACGATGATAGACAAGCATTCCGTCCCCCCGACTTAGACGAGGTGAAGATAGCAATATCCAAGCTAAAGTCGAACAAAGCTGCTGGAGCGGACGGACTGTCCGCAGAACTATTTAAAGCAGCTGGAGATGACCTGGTTGGGCGCATGCACCAGCTCATCTGTAAGATATGGTCGGAGGAAAGCATGCCCGATGAGTGGAATCTCAGCGTCGTTTGCACGGTCCACAAAAAAGGAGACCCCTTTGACTGCGCCAACTACAGAGGGATTAGTCTTCTGAACATCGCATACAAGATCCTCTCTGCCGTATTGTGTGAGCGTCTGAAACCATTTGTTCATGACCTGATAGGTCCCTATCAGTGTGGTTTCAGGCCAGGGAATTCCACAATAGACCAGATCTTCACATTTCGGCAAATCCTGGAAAAGACCCAAGAAATGCAAATTGACACTCACCACCTATTCGTCGATTTCAAGGCTGCATATGACAGTGTGCATAGAGACGAGCTATACAGTGCCATGTCTAGTTTTGGCATTCCTACCAAACTCGTCAGATTGTGTAGGATGACGATGGAGAACTCTCGCTGCTCCGTCAAGGTCGGTAACGAACTCACCAAGACCTTCAATGTCAAAAAAGGTTTTAGACAAGGCGACGCACTGTCATGTGACTTCTTTAACATCATCCTCGAGAAGATCGTGCGTAACTCACAAGTCAACACCAGAGGCACGATCTTCCAGAAGTCAGTTCAATTGTTAGCTTACGCTGATGACATTGACGTGATTGGACGAACACAGCGAGCCGTCAATGAGGCGTTTGCTGGCATTGAAGCGGAAGCGGCTAAAATGGGTCTAGTGGTTAATGAGGGCAAAACGAAGTACATGCTGTCATCAAGGAAGGACACAAAACATCGACGTCTAGGACGGAGCGTCACACAAGGCAGCAGAAACTTCGAGGTAGTTAAGGACTTTGTCTACCTCGGCTCCGCGGTAAACAGGGACAACAACATTAGTACCGAAATCAAACGCAGAATCACTCTTGCCAACCGCTGTTTGTTTGGGCTCAAGAGGCAATTGAGTAATAAAGCCCTCTCTCGAAGGACTAAACTAGCTTTATATAACAGCTTGATCATCCCCGTCCTACTATATGGCGCAGAATCTTGGACGTTAGCAAAGGCGGATGAGGAAGCCCTTAGTCTTTTCGAGAGAAACGTTTTGCGTGCGATTTTTGGTCCTGTTTGCGTTGATGGCATCTGGAGGAGAAGATTTAATGACGAACTCTATAGGCTGTACAGCGACATGCGCCTGGTTAAGCGTCTACGGATACAACGCTTAAGATGTCTAGGCCATGAAGAGCGTATGGACACCACTGCTCCGGCCCGAAAAGTCTTTGAAACCGAGCCATTGGGACAACGCAACAGAGGACGGCCTAGACTGAAGTGGCGCACACAAGTGGAGAAGGACCTCAACCAACTTGGAGTGCGCAACTGGAGACAGCTGGCCAAAGATCGTGCTGGCTGGAGAGGCATGTTGGTTGAGGCCCAGGTATACCCCGGACTGTAGCGCCACAAGAAGAAGAAGAAGAAGAAGAGGAGAATAAAAAAAAAACTTTTTTTCAAACATTGTCAATTATTCGACTGGGTAGTAATATACATTACAATCTGAAAAATGTCAGCGCAGCTTCCCATTTCGGATTGAAACATACGAATACACGTACAAGACAATAATATGTATTTTACAGAACATGTCAAAGTCGAACGCGCCAGCGAGCCGTTACTATTTCGCCATCGTACTGTGTAGTAAATGTGATCTTCACTCGATTCTAAAACACATCCTATTACTTCGGGACTAAATTTTCTTTTGAGTTTCCGATAAGATTCCTAGAGTACAAATTATTTCTGGATATGCTCCCCAATGATCGCCTATCGGAGTCGACAAAAGAAACTTCTAATTATGAGAGTTACATTTGAACCTCACAAAACAGTCGCCTGTGGACTGCAAAACTACGAGAAAAAATTTTAGTGGTGCTATGTGGTTTATTACCTTTTCTTGTTGGGTATCATCATCACATAGGTAATATGGATCAATTAATCGAATAATATGTTCTACGCAGAAACATGTACTCCTACTGTCACCTTTAATGAAAGTGAGGACTTAATAAATTATTTTTTTGTTGAGGGTAATTTATTTTTGTTCTTTTTTAAGACAGACGGATGTTACCCCACAGAAAGAAAGTAGTGTTTTGTGAAGTATAGAATTAAAATGAATAATATGATGATGATAATAATGATGATGATAATGAATAATATAAAGACGGTTTCTTTGTAATCAATGAATATCTATTTTATTCGAATGATGATCTTTTGCCATTATAACCGAAGCATAGTTTTGCCAAATAACGGCCACAGATGACGCAAACGTGTCTAATCGGGAGTTCCAATTTTCGACAAATTCTTTCAACATCTGTAGCTGTATATCGAAAATAACATGGTGAGTTTAGTTCTCCAAGCGATTTACCTTATAAGACTAGCGACCGCTGGTGGCCTCCTAAACGTCAGAATTAATTTTTCCGCCGAGTATTTCCAGTCACTTTTAATCGAAATTAAAAATTTCATGAATTTCGAGGTTCGCGGCGCGCGAGGGGAAACAACCAAGCGGCGTTGAATCATAGGACGCCAATACATAGTGAAACTTGGTGATTACCAAACGTTTTATTCAATAATCAAATTTGGTACGGGCTGTGTTACATGATGCGCAGTTTGGATGAATTATTAACATTTGAACCTCACCAAACAGTTAGTTTTTTTTCATATGTGACGGTGTCCCAACCATACGGAGCAGTCTTGTCAATTGGCGTACCCTTTACACCAGAAGTGACCACCATCGCTTAGCTGCACAATTTCGAATCGTTATTCAAAGATCACCGGTTGAAAATTTGGATCAACTCAGATCTCCCTTTGGGCCCATTAACCGAATCTTCAAATTTCTAGTTTTCCATTATTCTTTTTAAGATGAAATGCCAAATCAAACTTTAAAATAAATTACTCCACAGCTGAAAACTGATCGTTCGGTTGGGTGGTAAAAGTAGACAATTCCTCTGTAATCCCATCAACCTGATAGCATTACTTTCTTTTGATGAATATCAGCTTTTAATGTTGTCTGAGCTGATTCACCTGGCGTGCTCCACGATTTTTTCCGATTGACATTCTTGTAACCAACTTAAGTTACTGATGCTTTTAATATGATAACTTTAGTCATAAACGGCGAAGTTATCAAGCAACCTAAGGAAGTGGAAAATCAATTTAATGATTACTTTTCTACAGTTGAGCAAAATGTAAGCACAATTAAGCGATGTGAACCTCTAAAATCTACATCTTGTGATAGAAGCTTCTTTTTGAAACCTATTACGCGTTCTGAAATCACATGCATAATTAAGTCCCTTAAGTACACACATGTGACGATAGAATCTCCCATTTCATTAAAAAAAAACTTGCACTCAATCTAGTAGATGTGCTCAGATATAATTTTAATTTGAGTATCGAAACTGAATATTTTCCAGTAAATTTAAAATGTGCCAATATTATACCAACTTTTTAAAAGAGAAATAGAAAAGAAATACACAATTATAGATATCTATCAATACTGTCTTTTGTTTCAAACGTTTTGGAATATGGAGGAAATTTCATATTTGAATAATATTTTCAGATATTTGGAAAAATTTGGGTTCAGGAAAAGGCTGTGCACTGAGGATGCTTTACTTGAGTTCTGTTCCTCAATAAATGAGGGCTTATATGTTAAATAATACTGCGCATGCTTATTCGTTGACATTACCAAAGTGTTTGATATAGCTTACCATATCATTCTTATGAATAAACTATTTTTTTAGGGTTTCGTGGTCCAGCGTACGACTGGTTTGCTTCCTATCTACAAAACAGAATGCAAAAAGTGAAGATTGGAGACAAGCCAAGTAATCCTACGGTGACCAACCTTGGCGTACCGCAAGGATCAGTTGTTGGACAAACATTATTGCTTGTTTATATAAATTCACTCTTCAGCCTGCCCTTTTAAGGCTTTTGCAGATGATGTTGGAATACCTAATAAGTCAACTACTCCACTGGATCTCGTGGCCGATATAAATTTTGATATATATTTGATTCAAAATCATGATTCAAAAATTGATTTGGGTTTCCTCTCACAAACTTAAAGTAAATAATGAAACAAAATTGATGTATTGTAGATGAGAGAGAGAGAGATGATGTGTAGACAGAGAACTTTGTGAATTGAAATTGCGCATTCTAAGCTACAATATGGCTTCCAAAGACAAATTTTAACGCTTACTGGTTTTACAGAAAAATGCCATAAGGAAAACTTATCGTACTAACCGATTATCCCATTCTATTCAGCTGCTTAGATCACTGCAGATTCTACCTTAAAGGCATATGTACTATTACAAAGTCTTAAAAATATTTTTTTTCAGAGGTGGTTATCTTCAAATTTCCACTTCGAATGTTCGCACTCTACCTTAAATTATTATGTGACTATTGCATCATTTCGTGACCACCGTGGCGAAATGGGTAGAGCGCAACACTCATACGCTGAAGGTGTAGGTTCAATTCTCGGATGAAAACCTCGAATTTTTCACGGCACCACCTCTCTCGAGCTGCTGACAATACTCAAAGGGTAATAACTGTCTAAGAAAAAGTTCCCAAAATTTGCCGTTCAGAGTCGGCAATCTACAAGAAGTGTGGTAGATGCGCAAGCTTGGACCTGGTCCTCCTGTGGACTGTGGCGACATACAATTAATATTATTATTCCATCTTTCTGCATCACTCACTTTAGAAACTTCTACCCTATCGTGTCCTAATATATAATATATTAATGGATCAGAAACATCCAAGAATTTTTAGGAAAAAGTTAAGTCATGGCTCTTAAAGTTTGACAACAATCAAATTGAAGTCTTACTGTCTTACGTAATAATAATTGTTGGCGCTACAGTCCAGAGGGGGACTTGCTCATCAACTACTCGTGTTGTGCGCGCTACTGTTCTCTCACGAGTAGAAGGGACCTACAGTTTTTTGCCGACTCCGAACGGCGAAACTTGAGAAGCTTTCTTAGACAGTTATTACTCTTTGAGTGTTGTAAGCAGCTCGAAAGAGGTGTTGGTGTTGAGCTGGGAATCGAACCTAGACCCTTCGGCGTGTGAGCGCCGCACTCTACCCACTACGCCACGGCGGCCACACTGTCTTAAGTAACTGACTTGTTTTTCATTTACAAAAATTGCAAATCGATCTGTTCTCTGGACCAGACTATAATCTTTGGTGGGTTATGAGTTCTGAGAAAGTTGTTCAGCAAGAACATTCAAATTGTTATTCAACTTCTATGGCTTAAATCTGGCCAATGAGTTCCAAGTACAGCTTTGTTCGTTTGAAACCGCATAAAAATGGTTCTATTTCGTTATGTTTAGGCGGCTTCCCGCCAATGACTGCTCGGTGTGCTTATGGTTGTACTTGCAGCTTCATCTTAATCTCGTGTTAAGCTGGAGGAAGCACGGAGTTTAGAAAAGTGGAAAAAATGCAATATCGTTTTACGGAAGCATGAAGTATAGTCAAACCATAAATCGCTCTAAGGCTGTATGCACTGACTCCTCTCCCTTCACGGTGACTGTCAAATATTGGTTTAATGAGTTTCGTCATGATCACACATCGGTTTCCATGCATGACATAGAGTTGTCTCCAAATCTGCCTTTATCAAGGACTATGGTCATGCATTACTACAACATTGATCCAGGTGCCGATGTAACTCAGACAGATGACATCTCCATAGAAAACGTAGCTTGTTTTCTGCATTGGACATGAGAAAGCTTATGTTTACTTCGGATAACAAGCGCAACTGCGTGAGCAAAGCAGAAACGTTTCTGCTATAAAATGGCTCCGAAGGAGAGGAAGGGTGTCCATCGTGTGTATCCATTCCATCTGGCATCGCATCAAGTCACACCACGCCGCTGCAACGGCAAAATTAGTCGAGTTGCCTTCTTTAACCCATCGAGCGCCAGGAGCAGTATTGTTTATAGAATAACCATCTGATGCAAATAAACCTTGTGAGTCACCATTATACCTTTAAAGACCAACAAAACATGCTTTTAAATTAAGGAATACATCCTCAATAAACCTCAAACCACCTTAACACCAATTATTCCCCATGGACACTCCAAAATCTCTGCGGCTTTGTTCGACTGTAACCACCGTCTAGACGAAATCGATACATGATAAAATAGCATAACCTGGAGCACTTTGCTGGAAGAGGAAATCCACCCCAATTCAAATGCTTTACATAAATATTCATGACGAACTTTAAAGCACTCGGAAGGTCACTCCACTCTCACCACTACTTAGGCAAAACATATTACCCTCAATACGGCATGCGTGTAAGCAATTTATTTATAAATCCTACACCAGCGTCCAGCATTAACCCCTGCCTGCCAGTCTTTCACACTCTCTTCCATCTCAGCGCACTCAGTTCTGAGGCGCATCTGTGATGGAAAAAAAACCATAAACACACAACTGGAAACTATTTTCATCAAATGCCGCAGGTCAGGCGGTGTTGAGGCTTACTTGTGTGCCATCACAGGAGAACACAAAAGCAGGAAGACCAGATAGCACCATCATCACCCCATCATGGCCTTGAACGTCTCATTGACTGCGACATATGCGACATATCCACCTTCGGCACAGAAAGTGGCTGTCGAGGACTTATGGTAAATTGAAACCATGGATCTTTGAAATCCTTTCTTCTCCATCAGTGGGCGCGACAGGGGCTGCAGAATCTGCCCAGGCATCAGTCCGAATCAAGGCTGTTTCGGTTCAGCCATCAGAGCATGCAGAGTCACCCTCCGCCGGTGTTCGCCTGAACGCCCACACCAACCATAATAAATTTGCATGAAGAGCAGTCGGCCTGCACACGGCTAAGGCCTCACCCGAGCAAGTACACTCCAGAGTGCCGTGCACACGTGCCAGTTAATAATGGCGGTATCGGCGAGGGCTGTCCATTCGTTTCCGAGGACTT
The DNA here is from genome assembly GCA_955652365.1 of Eristalinus aeneus. Classification (NCBI taxonomy): domain Eukaryota; kingdom Metazoa; phylum Arthropoda; class Insecta; order Diptera; family Syrphidae; genus Eristalinus; species Eristalinus aeneus. The sequence goes on along the minus strand of OY019134.1, from coordinate 39,891,822 downwards.
TCATTACAAATGGCCGTAAAACCCTTTTCTGAGTTCGGCAATATTTAAGGATGCTCCGATAAGGTATTATGCTAAACAAACGTTCATAAAATCGCCAAAGGATGGAGAGCGCGCCGCACGGTGCCAGCATGCGTGGGTTAATGTGTGCGGTGGCATCACGAACCTGCTGCCACACATGCTTAGCGAAGCAGGTGAAAGCTGGTGCGGGCGCGGGTACCACCAGGTGATGGAGAGTGAATTAGGAGAATATCAAGGATTAGTCGTGCACGGAATGATGAGCAATGTAAAGAGGGCGTCCGCAGGGGCGGAGAGTTAGAGCTGCTGCGTGCCGCGAATCGCAATGTGAACTCAAGGCCGCACTCAGGAAATTGTTATTTGTATTTCGAATTTCTATTTTAAGAGTTATAGCGTTTTCTACTTGCGCGTGAGGGCCGAGTACATCCGGTGAACTGGCGTGGTCGGAAGCGAGGACCTATTTCTGGCATTGTGGGTTCTAATGCGGGCAAATGATACGTTAAATTGAAAGTTTTTGCCTGTCTCTCCGTCTGTGGTCTTTGTTTGTTTAATGCTACTCTATTGAGAGGGTGTGATGGTGGCCGAGGGAATCTGCACCGGCGGCAAAGTAGGTGGAATTCGGTTTGGAAGGAAACAAAAGTGAATCTAAGTTTAAGAGCCTCCAAACAGAACAATTTAGAGTTTCGAAAGGAAATAAAAAGGTCAAATGGATTCTAAATGATCTTCTAGCTTTTCTTATTTGCTGATTGGAAGCATGTGGGAGAATACCGGAATGACAGGAGGGCATCCACACTTTTACACAACGTTTTTATGGCTGATTGTAAGTCCCTATAGTTTTTTAAACAAGACTTTACTCAAGGGTTTTTCTCCTATATCACTGTTTTCAGAGAGGAGTTTGAGAGAGAGAGAGAGAGAGTAGGGCCCTGCAATATTCAAGCAGAGAAAGCCCCAGATGAGTCCCAACAACTTTTATCTATTGTCCAAATATCGTATGTTTCTGCCCCCAGTGAGCATTTTGACTAACTACACAACCTGGGATTACTTTAGCTGCTACCGCTTACTTCCTTAGGCACTCCTTCAAACTACTATTTTCTGTTAGCAAGCGCGAACAGATCGTTTTTCAGTTTGACAAGGCGGGGAATTTTATCTCAATAGTGTGAGATATAGTGCCGGCATAGCAATGGTACCTTTAATTCAAATTAAACCTGCTGCTTGTGCAGACGCCTTGTCATAACACGTAAAAAGCAACCCTCCACGCCGAAGGACACAGTTTCAATTCGGACTGGATAACTCAAATTTTTTAAGACATCACCTCTTTTGAGTTGCTTAAAACACTGAAAGCGCGTTAAACGTTTTTAAAGAACCTTTTTTAAATTTTCGGAGTTAGCAAAAAACATAAAGTCTTGTCTATTAGTGAACCGGGCGCAACAGCCTTGTAGACTGTCGCTCAATAAAATCTTCACTTACATATACTTTGCTTTTGCGCTTCCCACATGGTTTACAGTGCTTAGAACTGGTTCCGAGTTATTTCATTCATGCCCTCGGGTGAACCATAAACCGTACTACAACACGTTTAAATGGAACTAGAGCTCTGATAAGTAATTTACAATTCCACAGGGCACACACAGACGCACAGGGACACACAAGTAAAGTTGAAAAGTATAAATTTATTTTTTTCTCTCAAAGCCTTGCAAAGAGTGAAAATAAGTTAAAATCTAACTTTTCCTAAGAAAAGACAAACTTGAAGGGTTGTTTCAATGTAAACTTAGGTGAGACTTACAGGAACTTACAGAAAATATATTCGTTTATCATTCAAGTGTAAATCATCTAGAACAATGTAGTTTTTTCAAAGGCAAACGGGTTGTTAGCAATAAGAACGAGGATTGCCTTTTATATTCAGGAGAACAAAAACACATATTAATCATCAAAAATAGCTTTATTGTTTTTCAAAATATTCCCCATTAATATCTATACACTTTTGCATGCATTTGAACCAATTGGTTTTAAGGTATCTCCAAAAAAGGCATTCTGAACGCATCAACCGCTTCTTCAGGTTTCGAAAAACGTTGACCTCGTATATTCTTTTTTACGTAATAATAATAATAATAATAACTTTTGGCGCTACAGTCCAAAGGGCGACCAGAGCCTAGCTTGCTCATCAACTACTCGTGTTGTGCGCGCTACTGTTCTCTCACGAGTAGAGTTTTTTGCCGACTCCGAACGGCGAACTTGAGAAGCTTTCTTAGACAGTTATTACTCTTTGAGTGTTGTCAGCAGCTCGAAAGAGGTGGTGCCGTGAAATATTAGAAAAATTGGTGTTGAACTGGGAGTCGAACCTAGACCCTACGGCGTGTGAGCGTTGCACTCTACCCACTACTCCACGGCGACCACGTACGGGAATAAAAAGAAGTCATTCGGTGCCAAGTCAGGACTATACGGCGGATGACTCATCAAATCGATGTTTTGAGTGCTCAAAAATGCAGTTGTTTGAGCCGATGTGTGAGAGCTCGCATTGTCGTGGTGAAGCGTGATCCGACTTCGGCTGTTGGTTTTCCTGATTTCTTGGAAGACAACTGGCAAACAAATTGTTGTGTACCACTCAGAATTGACTGTTCTGCGTTGTTCTAGTGGTACGGTTGCGACATGTCCAGTCTTTCCAAAAACAGGCTACCATTTGCTTGGAAGTGCTTCGTGCGCGAGCAACTTTTGCTGGACTTGGCTTAATTTGAAACACCCATACAGTCGACTTCTGTTTACTTTCGGGCTCATACGCGTAAATCCATGATTCATCACCTGTCACGATGTCATAGACGTGTTTCGCAGAACCGCAATCGTATTTTTGGAGCATTTCTTTCGACCAATCGACACGAGCCTCTTTTTGAGCCATTGACAAAATGTGTGGGATCCAACGCGAACAAATTTTTTTTCGGCCAAATTTTCATGCAATATCGAATGTATGCTGTTCCCACTAATGCATAAGGTTGTCTTAATCTCACGATAGGTCACATAACGATCTTGCAATATCAGTTGGACCACAGCAACAATGGTTTCCGGAACAACAACTGATTTTGGACAACCTTTACGAAATTCGTATTGGAGTGAACTACGACCTCGGTTAAAATCACCTTACCATCGATAAATACTGATCCTTGATGGAGCTGCATCGCCAAAAATTGAATTAAGTTCATCGATGCCCTGTTGTTGAGTTAATCCACGTGAAATTTGTAAAAACTAATCGCTCGAAAATTTTCACGATTTAATTCCATTTATTGGGCGAGATAAATCTTTTAAGTTACTGTAAACAACACAAATAGCGCTCGTATGTCAAAACGTTCTGAGTACGTATAACCTCAAAAATGTCAAACTTTACGACTTAACTGGCAGTTGAAAGATTGCAACACTAGGATTACCCAATCCAGAAATATAAAAGGCAACCTTCGTATATGATAAATTTAATGAAAAAGAAAACTATGAATACTGTTTTTGGATTCTAAATCTTATAATTTATATTTAAATTACATTTAATACTTAGCATGGTTTAATTTTTTCATTTGCAAACGAAATGTCAAAATCAAACAAATGTATGCTATCTAAACAAATGTCTTTTCTACTTACAAAAATGTTTCGTCTACTAAGACTTTATAACAAAGAATCTGGCGAAACTGTTGATTGATGCCATTGTCGAATAGTTATGTTCCCCTTAAAACTTCGGAATCTTTGATTCTTGATTTCAAAGCTACTTCACCGATCGGCAAATGACAAAAAGAAGCAATAAAATGGTCATGAATTAAAATTGTACTCATATAGTACCAGGGATACAGTGATACGTCCAGCAGATGAAGAATACTGTTTTTAAAAGAAACTAATCCGATGAGCCATTTTACCTCTGAGGCAAGAAACGTTTATTTTGTACGTTGCCAATTGGCTTAAAGCTGGTTTTTGAATTTTGTTCAGTCTTGTCGAAGCTCGCATAGATGAATTTTTCGGCATAACGTCTTACGTTGAAAGAAGCTCTTAATTTCCAAAAATCTTACATTACAGGTCTTTTGATCAGTAGCCAAAAACAGATTTTTCACTTCAGAACCTTAAACATTTTTAGGCCAAATTAATAAGTAAATGTGATTTTCAGCAAACCCCCAATCTTTCGAATATTTAACCATCAAGCCGAGGCAACATTTTGAAAGGCTGAAATAAAACATTAATCTCAAAGAAAATACATACAATAAAACTTACAGTTCTTTGCGAATTTTTAAGCAATGGAAAAAACAGAATCTTGTGTGTTGATTAAATACTGCATCTCTTCACACAGGCAGAGGACTTGAAGTAAGTATGATATACCGCGCAATATCAGGAATGGCTTGAAATATGTTACAGGGACTGTGCTCCATCAAAAACAACTATCTGTCGGTGGTATGCTGTCTTTAGACGTGGCCGTACAAACACCAACGATGCTGAACGCCCTGGTACGCCACTTGAGGTGGTGACACCTGAATACACAGAATCGTTTTGAAAAACCGCAAAGCGGAATTGCGTGAGACAGCAGATACCTTAAGGATATCAGAAGGCAGTGTGTACACTATTTTGCATGAACATTTGTCCAAGAGAAAGCTGTTTTTGAAATGGGTGCCGCATTTGGCCACAATGGACCAAAAACCACAACGTATCGATGGTTCTGAGAGCAGTTTGGAGCTATTTTTAAAGAATAAACATGACTTTTTGCATCGGTATGTCTTCTTCTTCTTCTTCTTGTGGCGCTACAGTCCGGGGTGGACCTGGGCCTCAACCAACATGCCTCTCCAGCCAGCACGATCTTTCGCCAGCTGTCTCCAGTTGCGCACTCCAAGTTGGTTGAGGTCCTTCTCCACTTGTGTGCGCCACTTTAGTCTAGGTCGTCCTCTGTTGCGTTGTCCCAATGGCTCGGATTCAAAGACTTTTCGGGCCGGAGCAGTGGTGTCCATACGCTCTACATGGCCTAGCCATCTTAAGCGTTGTATCCGTAGACGCTTGACCAGGCGCATGTCGCTGTACAGCCTATAGAGTTCGTCATTAAATCTTCTCCTCCAGATGCCATCAACGCAAACAGGACCAAAAATCGCACGCAAAACTTTTCTGTCGAAAAGACTAAGGGCTTCCTCATCCGCCTTTGCTAACGTCCAAGATTCTGCGCTATATAGTAGGACGGGGATGATCAAGCTGTTATATAAAGCTAGTTTAGTCCTTCGAGAGAGGGCTTTATTACTCAATTGCCTCTTGAGCCCAAACAAACAGCGGTTGGCAAGAGTGATTCTGAGTTTGATTTCGGTACTGATGTTGTTGTCCCTGTTTACCGCGGAGCCGAGGTAGACAAAGTCCTTAACTACCTCGAAGTTTCTGCTGCCTAGTGTGACGCTCCGTCCGAGACGTCGATGTTGTGTGTCCTTCCTTGATGACAGCCTGTACTTCGTTTTGCGCTCATTTACCGCAAGACCCATTTTAGCCGCTTCCGCTTCAATGCCAGCAAACGCCTCATTGACGGCTCGCTGTGTTCGTCCAATCACGTCAATGTCATCAGCGTAAGCTAACAATTGAACTGACTTCTGGAAGATCGTGCCTCTGGTGTTGACTTGTGAGTTACGCACGATCTTCTCGAGGATGATGTTAAAGAAGTCACATGACAGTGCGTCGCCTTGTCTAAAACCTTTTTTGACATTGAAGGTCTCGGTGAGTTCGGTACCGACCTTGACGGAGCAGCGAGAGTTCTCCATCGTCATCCTACACAATCTGACGAGTTTGGTAGGAATGCCAAAACTAGACATGGCACTGTATAGCTCGTCTCTATGCACACTGTCATATGCAGCCTTGAAATCGACGAATAGGTGGTGAGTGTCAATTTGCATTTCTTGGGTCTTTTCCAGGATCTGCCGTAATGTGAAGATCTGGTCTATTGTGGACTTCCCTGGCCTGAAACCACACTGATAGGGACCTATCAGGTCATGGACAAATGGTTTCAGACGCTCACACAATACGGCAGAGAGGATCTTGTATGCGATGTTCAGGAGACTTATCCCTCTGTAGTTGGCGCAGTCAAAGGGGTCTCCTTTCTTGTGAACCGGGCAAACGACATCGGTATGTCACAATGGGTTAAATACAAATCCTCCACTTTACTCCAGAGTCAAATCGGTAGTCAGCGGAGTGGACAGGATCCGGTGAATCACGCCCAAAGTGTCCAAAAACACAAAGGTCGACTGGCAAGATTATGACATTCATATTTTGGGATGCGCACGGATTTTTATTCATCTTGAGAAAAGTAAAAGGATCAACAGCGAATGCTGCAGGGTATTATTGGTGCATTTGAAGGAAGAAATTGCATAACAATGGTTCCAAACGAAGAGGAAACAAATTCTCGTCCACCAAAACAATGCACTGTGTCGCAAGTCATTGGCTACCCTGGCCAATTTGCACATATTGGGCTTTGAATTGTTTCCGCACCCACTGTATTCTCCAGATCTTGTCCCTGCGCCTTCTACCTCATTTCAGACCTCAAAACAATGCTCGTCGGAAAAAACATGGTTCGAATGAGGAGGTACCCGCCGAAACTGAAGCCAATTTTGAGGTCAAAGATAAGCCGTTCAATAAATAAAGGTATCGAAATGTTAGAGCGGCATTGGGCTGATTAAAGCACACTTGAAAGAAACTTTGTTGATGAATAAAGTCGGATTTTGTCTACAAAATGTGCATTAATTAGTCCTTGGACCGTTTGAGTGATAAGGTGCTAACTACATGTTATTAATTTAATATCAATTTTTTTGTAATTGGTGCCCCCTATATGTCGGTCCCGGGACTTATTGAGTGATGTGTTGAGCTCATTACTTAACAAGACATTTATTTAATGCATCGTAGCGCCTTCTTGCCACCTTGGAGAAACTGCAGTTCACAGAGACCATGTGCTTTAATTTTACAAAGTAAGAAGACCACTGATCATTGACGATTGACGGCAACATTCCGATTTACCTAATTTTATGAGGCATCTGGATCAATAATTGCGTTAGCTCACAAGTCACTGTATGGACTAGTATCTACTGCTAGTGTTCCAGTTACTTAGAATTTAGTAAACTAATCAATTGGACAGAAAATGAACTGCACCTCTAAACAGACGATTCACTGAGAATACGACGCAAATCAAAGTTGCCGGTTTTCAATTCCTGCACAAACTGAATTTCCTACGCCTTTGAGCCCAGCTAGTGAGAACGACTAGTCAAGTTGTAGGCTATGGCGGCTACATTTTCCACACTATGTGGTGAATGTTGTCTAACCGAACGAGTCCACCTTCTTAAACGAAGACTCAAACTTTCAAATACAGGTGGCAATAGTAGTGTCAGTTGGTCGACAGTAAGTTTTTGCACATTAAGTTTTTCGATGTCAGAAAATCTTTTCTCACAAAGCTGATATTCGTGCTGATCGTCTTGGAGATGCAGCTGAAATGTGACTTCAAGAACAAAACAGAAGGAAAATTCGCAAAATGTCTTTTCAAAATGGCATCTCGCCTTGCGTCGACCTTATGAGTCCTGTTCATCATCTAAGACTTCAACCCCAAGCCAATGGCACACACAAGTGGAGAGGGACCTCAACCAACTTGATTATGGGCCGTGCTAGCAAAAGATGCCTGTTGGTTGGTGCTCTTACTTCCAGAAGTGAAAACTGCCTTTATCGGCATGGCGGACACAGTTTGAAAAGAGTAAAGGCGGGAACATCTTCCTACTGGTTTCAAAGACTTCCCACTTTCAGGAGACCTATCGGTGGAGCCCGCTTAAAGAAAACAATGACGGAACAGCTCATAACTTGGAAACTTGAAAACAGTCGAGTAGCACGCCATTGTTATTCTTCTCTGGAAAGATTTGTTTGCAATGGAAAAAATACGACGATGACTACCGCGGCATCCCTCTGGTCAAGTATCTACGAACACTATTCCTGGGATAATTTGGTTATTAACAACACATCCCAATGCGAAACAATTTTCAAAGCAAATCAATTGGGACAATTCAAATTTTTGTGTTCGCAATTCAAGGAAGTTGGCGGGAGGTCGTGCCGCTGGAATTTTATGTTAGCTAGACCTAATTTGAGCCCGAACTGACACGCAAATGAAATGAAGTGAAAAGCAGCAGGCAGACATGGGCCAGTCCACACGAGGTAACGTTGTTGATTGCGCTCAACAAAGCGAGCTGCCAACACTATCCTCGTTAGTGCACAGGTCAAGTTGACATACAGTCTCCTCGTGGCGCCCCTTGGATAGCCATGACAACACACGTTGTGTGGTAAACCAATGTATGCAGCGAAACCCTCTGCCCGAGGGTTAAAATAATGGGTCAGGCCTACCAGTCTGTGGGTTGTGCCTCAGATTCCTTCCTTCCTCACCACGTAAAACTAAATAGTTCAGAAACACCGAAATGCCTCGGATAATGAAGGACCAACTGTTGACGACCTCAGCAGACAATTATTTTCGATTCTGAACGTGGAATGTGAGGTCCCTTAACAGGTCACGTGCAGCCGAACAACTTCCGGAGGCCCTGCCCTGCTACAAGGCAGACATTACCGTCATCCAGGAAATGCGATGAGGAGGGCCCGGTAAAAAAACATGATGAAGAACTGGGATGTCCTCTACAGTGATTGCTATAGAGAGAATACAGCGCTTATTCGGATGCGGATTTGTTGTGCGAGGCAGACCCAAGCAACAAGTCTTGAGCTACGACCCCGTCAGTGAACGCCTCATGACAGTATGCATCAAGGCTAGATTCGGGACATCAGCCTAATTTGCACTCACGCCCCGACAGAGGAGAAGGGTGAACACACCAAGGATGGTTTCTATGATCTGTTAGAAAGAACATACGGTCAGTGCCCAAGCTACAACACCAAGATCGTTCTGGGAGATTTCAACGCTCAGCTGGGAAAGAAGGACATCTTTACTGAAGTCATCGGAAAACATAGCCATCCGGAAACGGACTCAGCTCTTGGACTTCGCCTCGGGGCGGAACCTCTTTGTGGCTAGCACGCGGTTTCCACACTTGAACATTTATAAGGGAACCTGGCGATCCCCAGATCAATCAACCGTCCATCAGATGGATCCCGTTGCAATCAACGTCATATAGGCCGCCATTATTCTCGATGTCCGAACCGATTAAGGTGCAAACGTCGAATTGGATCATCACCTTGTTGTAGCCAAGGTAAGAACCCGGATATCGAGAGAGCAACGGAGACGAGAAATACCAAAACGGTTTGACGTCGAAAAGCTACAATCGCAGCTGATTGCTGGGAACATTGCCGACCGAGTTCCCCTGAAACTCGCTCAGAGTTCGACGCTTCCTGCATTAAGCATAAAGGAAGAATGGAAACGTTGTCAAGAAGCCATCAGAGAAGCTGCCACTGATGTGCTGGGTTTCACGTCACCACCCAGAAGGAATCCATGGTTTGTCGGCGAATGCAGGCAAACGCATGCAGCCAAACAAGACGTCTATAATAACGACGAGAGCTGTTGGTGAGCTCTACGAACCGACAAAAAGGGGAGGAGCACCTGCTTCTCAGAAGAAAAAAGAAAAGAGCATGAGAAACGCGCGTTCAAGAGAATGAAAGGGTGCAATGGCAGGAATGCATTCCGAAAGCTTAACCGAAAGGTAACACAGCTATCCGGAGGATACAAGGTTCGGACCGAATTCTGCCGGGATCAAAATAGACAATTCGTGGTAGAGTCGCAGTCTGTGCTGAGAATATGGAAAGAGCATTTCTGCAGACTCCTTAACAGCGATGACGGCCCAAATTCCGCTGTTAGGTAGAATGTTCCACTCAATATGGACGATGATAGCCATGAATTCCGTCCCCCCGACTTAGACGAGGTGAAGATAGCAATATCCAAGCTAAAGTCGAACAAAGCTGCTGGAGCGGACCGACTGTCCGCAGAACTATTTAAAGCAGCTGGAGATGACCTGGTTGGGCGCATGCACCAGCTCATCTGTAAGATATGGTTGGAGGAAAGCCTGCCCCATAAGTGGATTCTCAGCGTCGTTTGCCTGTTCCACAAGTAAGGAGACTGCTTTGACTGCGCCAATTATCGGGGGATCTGCCTTCTTAACATCGCATACAAGATCCTCTCTGCCGTATTGTGTGAGCATTTGAAACCGTTTGTCCACACCCTGATAGGTCCTTATCAATGTGGTTTCAGACCAGGGCAGTTAACGATAGACGCGATCTTCACGGCAGATCCTGGAAAAGACTCAAGAAGGGGAAATCGACATTCACCACCTATTCGTAGACATTAAGGTCGCATATGACAGTGGGTATAGAGACGAGCTATACAGTGCCATGTCTAGTCTTGGCATTCTTACCAAACTCGTCAGATTGTGAAGGATGACGATGGAGAACTCTCGCTGCTCTGTCAAGGTCGAAAACGAACTCACTCACTCAGAAAAGGTTTTAAGCAAGGCGGCGAACTGTCATGTGACTTCTTTAACAATCTTAAGAAGATCGTGAATAACTCACAAGTCAACACCAGAGGCATGATCTTCAAAAAGCCAGTTCAATTGCTAGCTTAAGCTGATGTGATTGACGTGATTATACGAACACAGCGAGCTGTCAATGACGCGTTTGCTGATATTGAAGCGGAAGCGGCTTAAATGGGTATGGTGGGTAATGAGGGCAGACTAAAGTACATGCTGTCATCATGAAGAACAAACATTGACGTCCCGGACAGAGAGTCACACTAGGCAGCAGAATCTTGCAGGTAGTCAAGGACTTCGTCAACCTCGGCCCCGCGGTAAACAGGAACTGGTCTTGCCAATAGCTGTTTCTTTGGGCTCAAGAAGCAATTGAGTAATAGAGCCCCCTCTCGAAGGACTGAATCATACCAGTCCTACTTTATGACGCGGAAACATGGACATTACTAAAAGCAGATGAGGAAGACCTTAGTCTTTTCGAGAGAAAAGATTGCGTTCGATTTTGGTCCTTTTTGCATTAATGGCATTTGGAAGAGAAGATTCAACAACGAACTCTAAGGGCTGTACAGCAACATGCGTCTGGTCAAGCGTTTACGGATACAACGCTTAAGATGGCTAAGCCATGTAGAGTGTATGTGCACCACTGCTCCGGGACTAAAAGTCTTCGAATCTGAGCCGTTGGGACAACGCAACAGAGGACGGCCGGGGCTAAGGTGGTGCACACAACTAACTTGGAGTGCGCAACTGGAGGCAGCTAGCGAAAGATCGTGCTGGCTGGAGACGCATGTTGGTTGAAGCCCAGGTCGACCCCGAGCTGTAGAACCACAAGAAGAACAAGAAGTATCCCTTCCCAGTCCCTTAAGAGAACAAGAAGGGCCTCACAAATGGAAAGTTCCCAACCCAACACTTATCAAGCAATCGCTGTGACTTTATTCCACTGAACTTAAGTTAATTTAGATAAAGCTGCGTGGAGTTTGAGAAAGACCATTATGTGAATCCCAAGGAACGTTTTCATTTCCATCACATGTCGGACAATGTCCTTTGAATTAATCAGTATTCAAATCCCCTTCTTCAACATACAGACGACAAATTTAGGCTCGAGGTGTAGAATACCGTAGTCCTCTCGTCTCCCCCCATCTGGTCAACCACACGAATACAATGGCAATACAATGTGAATGGAATATGCGTCCCTTTCTCTATTCTAAAGCACATCAGAAAAGACATACATACTCACTTTGCAATCGAAAATACTCGTAGAATTGAATCTCCTTATAAATATGCGGCCTATTCGCCCTATTTGGCTTATTCATGCCCTCCCTTCCCGATACAAAATTCAGATTGAAACACCGAATGGTATGCCATGGCAACAGTGTAAGGCAGCAGCAGGTTACTTTGGCTTTTTACTTGAGTGTCTGTGTGCCGCCACCTCCCCCACAAGTTCCACAGCACTCAGGTCGACATTTGTGTCATTGTTCACCAATTCCGCACAAAATCGTTCTGTTAAATTAATCTAATTGACGTCGTTTCATAGACTAATCCGTGTTGTGGGTTTTCTATTTCAGATGATTCGAGAGTAGGACGTACGTAGTACCGCAACAAGATGACGTCAGAAACGTATCAGGATATAGGTTTCGATCGGACAGGAAAGAGCGGTGGCAAGCGTCCGATAAGACCAAAGCTCCTCAAATTGACCGATGTAACGATGCCACATCGAAGCCGGAAGAAAACAAAAGTCAAGGTAAGCCGAGAAGGGAAGTTTTAGTCGAGAAGAGAAGTGTAAGTCTGCAATAGGAGTGGAAGTAACAAGGAATGCGACTCAGTCAGCGACTCTTTCCTCGGGTGTCGGCCTAAGCTAAGCCCTGTCCGGGTGCATTGAAAAGGGGTAGCATGTCAAAAAATCCACCATCTCACAATGGCTGAGTAGGGTAACTGAAACAAAATACGTTTCATTGGACAGATTCTACATCTTAGTTGCCATGGTTGCTTCCATCTGACAATAAGCTCACCTATGAGGCTATGTCAGGCGTTTAACGCAACCAACAGTAGGTTTTGTATTCTCTGTCTGCAATGGTTGTGACGAACGTGAAAGAGGACAACACGTGGTGCCGATTCAACACTAAATTAGCAAAAATTCAGCACAGTTTTGCTTTATCTGTCCACTCATTCGCATCTTTCAGATTAAGCTGCCTGTGCGTTTTTACGACGCTTTGTGTGAGACTACACCGACACTTTACCCCAAACTCTGTGTAAAAGTAGTGAAACAACAATTGCTGCCGACATTTATCTCTCTCGTCAATGTCCCTCTTTTAATTTCCTTCAGAGATATCTCCAGCAATATTCCTTTTAACAAAATTTTAAAGAAATCTCTGAAACGATAGCAGCCCATTTTTCTTCCCTTAAGGGGCGCCAAGAAGCATATACATGTTCATTGGCGAAATATGAGAACTCCGACTGCCTGTAGGCAAAAATTGCCATTTTAAAGTGTCGCACACATACACACGGTACAAAACAGCTCATGGAAGACGCCACAGTAATGGAATGCGCATCATGGCCCCCATCCAGTGAGAAAACAAACTCAATTCGTCAAACACTTGTCGCTTTGATATACAAGAAGGTACACAGCACCACTACAAGCGAGTAACCTTTATCGTCTTGCGACTCAGGCTGCGAAACGAGGGCAACCTGAACAAGACCCAGACGGCAAGTTCATTTACCCTTATGCCGGCGGAAAACGCCGTGTTTGCTCTGCTCCTCACTGCCAACTTCAAGTCATCTCTTTTCGAATTTTTTTCCTTCCCCGTGTAGATATTGAATCGCACCCGCTATTCGTTCTTCCGCACTTGTGCTTAGGCAGCGAAGAAAATTGATTACAACCCAGGCATGAATTAATAGTTCATCTTTCTTCTGTTCCCGTTGCAGGCAAAGGATAGGTCGCAGTCGACGGTGAGGGACCGTATTTACGACGACCCCGCGTACACGGATGACATCAGTCACCTGGCGAATCCCATGCGACGCAGCAGCGTGTCTGCTGGGGTCTCGGCGGGAGGCAAAGGGGATGCGGCGCAGCATGCAGGTGGGTCGTTGGGGAAACGACAAAAGATTTCGATCAAACAGGCGGCAAAGCAGTCTGGTAGCTATGAACAGGATGGCTCGAGCAGCTCGGATAATGCACCGGCCGATGTTGGGAAAGGGAACCGTGGCAGGAGCTTGGAACGGTCGGAGAGAAGCGAGAAGTCACCGAAGAAACGCGACACAAAACGCGATCGTTCGTCGAAGCAAAAGAGGAACCTTTCCCTGGACAACACGCAGCCTGGACGGCGATCATTAGAACGAGGCGAAGGACCGTCGAAGCTTGCAAGTATCGACCGATCCTACCGGGGATCAAAAATTAAGTCATCTGGCGCGCCGAAGCCCAGTCCAGACATGGAAAATTGGCCAGAATACGTGCCGCCAGAATCCGCGAAACTTGAAACAGAAGACTCATTCTCCGCCCGTGGTAAGGACTCGTCCAAAATGCAAATAGGGCGGAAGTTCCTCAAAGGCGAGATCGGCATTAAGAGCTTTAACTACTACCTCCTGAAGGAGGGCCTGAAGTCCTCAAAGAAATTCGTGGAGAAGCAGCGCAACTCACTCACCGGAGGGTTGGGCTCAAAGAAGCACATCTCCCGCAGCGAGGAGAACATCTACGAGGAGATTTTCTTCAAAGATCGAACGTCGGACACCGAAGAGCCCCAGAGCCAAAGCCAACCGCCACCGCACTCGATCTACCCCGACTGCGAATTATGCATGCAGCAATGCACCAAAGAAGATTGCGAATATTGTCTGCAGGATAATTTTAAGTCAAAACAGCAATTCGGGAGTTTGGGTCGAAACGATAACCGCAACTCAGTGCCCGCTGCTTCGAAGCAACAGAGACAGGCACAGCAGCAGCAAACGACTCCCGCTGCACACATTCTTGAGTTCCAATCGTACAACCCCAACAACCCGGGGGTGTATAAAATTGAAACAACCCCCGTCGCCATTACGGGCGAATACAATCCCATCCTACAGTTCCAGCAGCAGCCACCGGAAAGCCACAAGCAGGTGCCTCAGCAGCTCCAGCAGCACATTCCGGCGCATCACTCGCTCCAGCAAATCCAACTGCAGTCACATTACCAGCAGCCGACTATGCCACCGATACCGCAACCACGTCGCACTTCAAGGATCCCGGCTGGAAATGGTGTTGGTGGAGGAAACGCTGCCATTCAGCCCCCACTGGCGGCGTTTATCGTCAGCGGTGGAGTAGGAGGCAGTGCCACCATCGGTCTGAGAGTCAACAACACAAAGTCATCGTCATCCAGCGACTCGTTGCACCACAAATACAACACAATGGCGAGGCTGGAGGCATCCACGTCCGCCGACCAATACCACCAACCGCCTCCGCCCAATTACCGAATGTACCGCCTGGGTGGTCACTTAGGCGGCTCTCAAATCCTCCCGGAGCCATCGTACGAGCCAAAAATCTACAAGAGCGACTCGAAGGTCTCCATCATTAGCGAGTACTCGGTCAGGAGCAGCGACAACACCTCCAACCGCAATTTTCGCTGCGGCGAAGTGAGCGATTCCAGCCTCGGTGACTCCATGTTCTCCTACTCCACACAACAGCGCAAGTATTTCGGCAGCTCCGAGAGCTGTCGCTTCGCCTTCGAGTGCCGACGTTGCAGCTTGGACGGTGAGAAGTGCAGCTTCTCCGACACATGTCGCTACGAGTGCAGAAACTGCGATTGTTCCTCAAGCTACTTCTCATCGGACTTTGACGATCTCAATTACGGCAGGAAGAGCAGCAGCAGCCAGAAGTCTTACGAGTACTTCAACGACACCAATATGAATGTGAAACAGAACAAGTACGCCCAGGACTTCTTCAAGCACGTAAACGATGTGAAGCGCAGCATCTATCAGGCAGAGCTGCAGCGCAGTAGCGGCGCCGAACCAAACCAAAACGGAACAAATGGAAGCCAGCAACAAAAGCAGCAGCAGCAGCATCAGAGTCATGCCGGAAGGTAAGTTACGAATCTTCTTTTTGGGCAGCGTATTCAGTTATCAGTTATGCGCTTGAGGAGATGCCGAAATTATGATGACAGGTCCTTGGAAGTTATCGTAGACAGCAGCTGCCAGCAAAGTGCTGCAGGTCCATTTCGATGTTCCGTGAGATTGCGTGGTTATGCAGGAATATCCGATGCACGGTTCAAAATTTCATATTTGTGTAGAGGGCTATAGTATCATTCTTCAATCTTACATTGGGTCCTAAAAAGGGATTTTGCGTGAAATGGACATCCCGAGAATGTTGGATAAGTAAATTCACAAAGGGGAAAAATTTGTTCTTTTTCTGTGTCAGCTGGCACGGTTTTTAGCCAGCACCCTCAAATGTCCCACGCCAAGCTGCTTGAGGTCCAAGTTAACGACCCCGCGTTGTTTTACTTGCTCTGACTCCAACGCTCTATGCGCTTGAGATATATTAACAAATTCTAGCCATCTCTTCCTTTTTCTCTCAATTTTTATAGATGTCGGCTAAAGAGCAGGGGCTCGACAGATGAACAGTTATCTTAAATAGTTTTTGAATGAGAACATGTGAATTACTTACAATTTAACGATGTCCTGTCTTAACATTCAGGTATACAGATCCGTGTGTCGATGGTGTTTCTCTGTATGGGGTGGAGTTGTATTCGCCAGTTCAGCCTCGATGGAAGGTTGTACTCGTATCACTACTAGCGTTAGCATGTTGTGTACGTTGAGAAGTCGTTGTCTAGGAACTGAGCTCCTTAAGCTTGACCATTGGATTTGGATGGGTTGCAGTTTCGCCTAGCTCTTCTTGAAAAGTTGCACTCAAAATTGTTACAGGGGATAATGCGCGATTTTTTATATGTCTTCAAGTTGCTGAAGTGTTTTATCCGGTCCTTGTCGAAAGTGAGACCAGTGGGTGTCGAAAAACGTTGACCTCTCATTTTATTTTTTACGTGAGGGAATAAAAATAAGTCATTCGGTGCCAAGTCAGGACTATACGGCAGATGACTCATCAAATTGATGTTTTGAGTGCTCAAAAATGCAGTTGTTTGAGCCGATGTGTGAGAGCTCGCATTGTCATGGTGAAGAGTGATCCGTCTTCGGCGGTTGGTTTTCCTGATTTCTTGGAAGACAACTGGCAAGCAAATGGTTGTGTACCACTCAGAATTGACTGTTCTGCGTTGTTCTAGTGGTACGGTTGCGGCATGTCCAGTTTTTCCAAAAAAAAGGCGACCATTTGCTTAGAAGTGCTTCGTGCGCGAGAAACTTTTGTTTGATTTGGCTTAATTCGAAACACTTATACAGTCGACTGCTGTTTACTTTCGGGCTCATACGCGTAAAGCCACGATTCATCACCTGCCACGATGTCATAGACGTGTTTCGAAGCACCACGATCGTATTTTTGTAGCATTTCTTTCGACTAATCGACACGAGCCTTTTTTTGAGTGATTGACAAATTGTGTGGGATCAAATGCGAACAAATTTGTTTGACGGTCAAATGTTCACGCAATATTTAATGTATGCTGGTCCCACTAATACCTAAGGTTGTCTCAATAATGACGATCTTGCAATATCAGTTGGCGCACAGCGTCAATGGTTTCCGGAACAACAACTGATTTTGAAAGACCTTCACGAAATTCGTCTTGAAGTGGACTACGACCTCGGTTGAGTTCACCATACCATCGATAAACACTGGTCTTTGATGGAGCTTCATCGCTAAAAATTGAATTAAGTTCATCGTTGCACTGTCTTTGAGTTAATCCACGTCGAAAGTTGGTTAAAAATAATCGCTGAAAAATTTTCACGATTTAATTTTTGGGCGAGATGAATCGTTTAAGTTACTGTAAACAACACAACCAACGCTCGTATGTCAAAACGTTCTGAGTACGTATAACCTCAAAAATGTCAAACTTTACGACAGAACTGGCAGTTGTCAGATTGCAACACTAGGATTGCCTAATCCCGAAAAATAAAAGGCAACCTGGATGCGTAGTGTCCTCCTTTGGAGGATCGATAGCTTCTCTATTGCGGCCTTGGAGATGCTGTACCACACAGGAAAGTCATATGCTATGAAGAGTCGTGTGAGTGGTGTGGCGGCCGGGGCGTGGGTAGAATGCGACGCTCACACGCCGAAAGTCTCGGTTCTATTCTCGGCTCATCATTTCGAATTTTTTTAGGTCTTGGCACGAAATCTCCTCATGGCAGAGCATATCACTTTTGTGATCGGTAGCAAATGTTTTTTTCTTCAATGGAGTTTAACCCTTTCTGTCAAAGCAAACCCATCTTATTAGCAACGACTGCTTTGAGGAGTCTGGGTTGGTGGGTTATTCATTTCGTTTTTTTGTTTATCCCTACATGTCGCATGTAAAGGTCTTGTTCAAGTAAAATCTATCATCTACTAACTGGTCTGTCACATTGATCTATTTATCACCATTAAGAGATGTTTCGTGGAAAACCCTTTTTTTGTTTAAATTCACTTCTCGAATGGAGACCATAAGGTCAATGACCAATGTCTTAAATACCACCGATATGGAACGGAATTCAATAGGGGTCTGTAACAACCCTCAGAGAGTCAATCACTATGGATGTCCTTTACCCTTGCAGGTCGATCTTTTTCTGTCTTCCTATTCTGATGGAAATTTATAAATCCGACATACGCCCGGATTTACTACTCCGCCGTGGCGTAGTGGTTAGAGTGCAACATTCACACGCTGAAGGTCCAGGTTCGATTCCCGGCTGAACACCTGGAATTTTTCACGGCACCACATCCTTCGAGCTGCTGACAACACTCACTATCTGTCGAAGCAAATACTTTTCAAAACTTGGGCGTTAGGAGATGGCAAAAAATTGTAGGTCCCTTCTACTCGTGAGAGAACAGTAGCGAGCAAAGCGAGTGTATTTGATGAGCAAGCTTGGCCCTGATTCCTGCCCCTGAGGACTGTCGCGCCATACAATAATTATTATTATGATGGGTCGTATGAGCTGCTTGTTTAGTAACAGCCTCATCTTCCCGGCTATTCAGCGATGGAAAGCGAAACTGTCCTCTTGAAGAGTCACATTGGTGTGAGGTTTAAACTTCAACCTTCGGCAAGCCTTCTCCGTTGTCGTTAGTGTTTTCCCATTGCGTCCCACTACTTTGATGCTCTGACATTTTCTGGCTGTTCGGAAGATCTAGTCATCTTTCGCTTTAAATGAGTAAGCGCCTAGTTAGCGCATGTCACTCCAGTATTTTAGATACCCTTTACGCCAAACGGGCTAAAAATCAAACGTAAAAATCAAGCGTCCCGATCTGATATTTACAACAATGTGTCTACCTTTCTGACTAAGTCGATGTTGTAATGTTGCTAACCACTTTTGGGTGGGTTCGTGGCCGGCTTGTATGGAGCTGTGAGAGTTCTCCATCGTCATCCTGCAAACGCCCACGAGTTTGGCAAGAATGTCAAAACTGAACGTGGCGTAGTATGTGTGTGGCCTTGAAGCCGATAAATAAATGGTAGCAGGCTGTAGAATTTTTTGTCATATACTCGGTTGATTGGTCGATTTTCCATTCTCAAGCTTTTCAAGTTCTTCATGAACAGATTCAAGAGTTCGCAAAAGGCGACAGAAAGAAACCTTGCATTCGTTGCTCACGACACGTATCCATCAATAGTTGGCGAAGTTGATGTAGTCTCTGAGATTCGACTCGTCGGGGAGGATTATATATGGAATGGTTTTTTGTTTGAGATAAGGTCCGATTCTGATCCCATCCAGCTCCGCGATGGAGTGGGCAACTCCTTGCTTGCCGTTTCAAAATCGAAAAGAGTGAAGTCTCCTCAGCATTTACTTCAAGTTGACATCGCCAGGATTCTGTCCGAGGTTTCTGCCCACTTGGTTGTTGTCCGAGGTTTCTGCCCACTTTGTTGTTGTTGTATTCATTGTTAAGAATATGTTTACTGTAACACATCCTCTATTCCCCTGCTCCCCATGCATATATAATATTTCTTTTTGATAGCAGCCGGTACTTTCCAGTTTACGAAACATTCTTGCTTTATTTGCTTAATTCTAACTGAGTCGGTTTTTATTCTTAAATCATTTATTTTTTCTGAGAAGCCCGTCTCAAGTAGGTCCACAACTTTGGCTTTGTTATTCCATCTGATAGGGTTGACTTCTCTTCGGACACTCAATTCTTTCGAACTAACTTTTTGCTCTTGCTGTCCTCAGTTGTCATTTCGATATCGGAGTCCCCACCTTGGCTTTCACAATGAAACGATCCGACTCATGGTTTCTTTGAATGTCTGGATTACGAGAATATTGCATTGGTGTCGGCCGCAATGTTATCAATCTGATTGACGGTTAATCAGCCAGGAGACCAGGAGAATTCTAATCAGGAAGAGTGTTGTCTGATTCCATGAAAACGAAAACCCTTTCCTTTCTATTGTCTAGTGATGCAGGATGCAAGCTATAGTAGAGGGCGATGGGACTCTTCAGTTGGTAGGATTGCCTTTCTCTTTCTTAGAATTCATTCCGTGCAGCAGGACATCAGAGAAGATTATACGACAGAGATTGCAACAATTGAATTTTCAAGAATTCAAGAATGAGTGGGCTGGGGCGTTTCAAGATACAGTTTCATATCTAAGGAGTTTTGTGCCGTCAGATAAAGAAGTCCATATGGAAACCAATGCTATGCTTGACCTTGACATTCCAAAACTGTGCTATGGTATGGATTTTAGGTGTAATGCAAAGATTTCTTATCCTTCCGTTTGTCCTTTCTTTTCCTCAAGATTGGAAACATCCAGTTATTTCTAGTTCATTCACGATTCGCTACCGAGAGGTTCTTTCCTGGACAAGCACCTTTTTCAAATATTCCCCCTCTGCAGTCGTCCTTCATTTAATAAGAAATTTATTCAATGGCAACATGCTTCTCACGTTTCAAAGGATTCCCATTATCTATCCAGTCCTCCAGGTGCTTCACGTCACCGCGGATGGCTTCATTCAGTGGTTACAACGTTATTAGCAACCTTGGGCGCGGGTTCATTTTAATTAGAATTCATATCGCCACTATTGAGTGGCTTCTTTTTATGTCACCCAACCGAATCATGCTCACGCTGGCCTTTTTTCTCATTTCAGGTATCAGCAAGGTCGCGGAAGTCCTTTTAGGAACATAAAAGTTCCCCCGGCACCGCCACCTTCGATGTACTCCACTCTGCCGTTGGCCAAGGACCGGGTTGCAGCACGTCCGTCGATAAAGCACAATCAACCAGTGCCAGCACCGAGAAGCACCTTGCAGCAAGCAAACTTCTCATCATTACGGAAGCAAACGCAACACCACCATCAACAGCAACAGCAGCCAGCACCGTTGCCACGCGACCGCGGTGAGTACGCTTCCCTGGATCGCGTCGTAACTCATCGCACGGGAGCAGTATCACAATCAACCGCCACAACAGGCGCAATCCCAAAAGGGACACCAATGTCGCAGAAGCTCCAGAAGCCCTCCTCCACTACTCCTGCGACAGGACCTGGCAACCATTCCAACACCAATGCAAATGATAAACATCAAAGTCCTCAGCCCAGTCCCAAACTAAGCAAGGCGAAGGAGAGATCAGAGAGACCAGAGAAGCAGCAGGGTTCTGTCGAACAGACGACCATGGCGTCGGTAGCGATGGATTCCTGCGGCAAGGTAATTACAACTCCTAGAAAGCAAAGTGACGTTGATACGAAAACGAAGAAAAAGACAACGACCACAGGGATCAAGGCTTCGGACTCTCATGCCGACGTCAATGACGTACGAGGGAAGCATGGGGGAAGCACTCTACCAAGACAAAAGGTGACTCAATCAGACGTCACACAATCTCCAGAGCCCCCACACCCATCCGCCTCATCTAATGACAGGCTAGCAAACGACATACAACCAGCGAGGAAAGATGAAAGCGTTACACAACCGGCAGGCTGCCGCCTTGGCAACGTTGAAACAACGGGCAACCGCAGCCTGATAACAGCAACCGCCGAGAAACAGCGTTCCAACGAACATCAAACTGAAAGCGCACACAATGACAAGGCTTTCAGCAATGCCACTGTTCGCGAAGTTTCTCCTGGGCCGGATAAGGGCGGCAAGGCCGCTGCTGCAACAGTCACGACAACAACTTCTCCGGACGAAGATGACGACGTTTTCTACGATGCACGCAGTGAGGAGTCGCTTAATACAGTTCCTCCTCGTCGAAGACTCAAGGTGAGTGCACTCCCTATCACCCACTGCCACCAGCTAATTAGGATTCGTAACTTGATTTAAGGATAGTTGCTTTTTTCCATCTCACAGTTTGAAAGTCTTTCTCTGTCATTTTGTGCAACGAACTCGGTTCACTGGAAGTTGCAGAGAAGTTTCCCCAACGCCGTTTGTTTTGGTTTTGAAAGCCAAGAACAAGAATGTTTGTGAGCACAGGGATGACTTGAATTCGGTTGAAGGAAAGTTTGGGTTGTGACTGGAGTTTAAGGGGCAGGATGGTTCTCTGTAAGGTAGAGTGAATGCATTAAGCTCCTACCCAGTTTGAAGCATTTTTGGGCTGCGGTCGGGTAACAATTTTGGAACCATTAAAGGGAAAAGATCAATTTTAAAGAAAAACATCGTTCACCAATACGATTTAGAATCCTAATCCTATGACGTTTGAAAGTGCCGTTAAACTGTAGGTCTTCTCTACCACTACCACTAGTGAGACATTTATACTCGTAGCTATTGTCCGTTTGGGTGGCTATCCGAGAAACTGGACCTTGCACAATTTTTGTTTTTATATAATTGGCGCGCGTTAACAGGATAATTGGTAGCCTTAAGTGAGCGGGATTGAGTCACAGCACGAGCCGAGGGTATAGAGGAAAAGAGGGAAAGTAGGTATTGGTGCACATTGGCTTTAGATTCCTGCGGAAAATGTCATTCAATATTCGTGTTTTGCGGCTTAAGAAGGAATCCCTATACTTAGCAGTACATCGGATTGCAAACTTAAGCGTAAACGGGTGGGCATTCCAAGCAAGCGGGTATTTCGGGCAAACTCATGAAGGGCTGGAATGCAACTTGCTGACTCATATTATTTGAAAGCATATGGAAGACGCTCCTGAATGGCTAGCAGGACATACAAACCTTCCTCCATGAGTGCTACACTTTCCATGAGCTCCCCATCTGCGATGGAAACAGTAGTTACTTTTCTGAAGGTTCGGACTTCTTAACAGTGTATTTTAGAAGCTTGATCGAACATAGATCTAACGGAGTAGTTCCCACAAGCGATGCTACCGGCTGAATGGGAAAACACATCAAATACATGTTCGTTCTTCTTGTTTTTCTTGTAGCCCTACAGTCCAGGTGAACCCGGGCCTCAACAAACATGCCTCTCCATGACCAGGTGTATGTCACTATACAGCCTATAGGGCTCGTCATTGTATCTTCTCCTCCAGAAACAATCAACGCAAAAATGACCAAAAATCGCACGCAAAACTTTTCTCTCGAAAAGACTAAGGGCTTCCTCATCTGCTTTTAGTAACGTCCATGTTTCCGCACCATAAAGTAGGACAGGTATGATTAGGCTGTTATATAAAGCAAGCTTAGTCCTTCGAGAGAGGGCTGTATTACCCAATTGCTACTTTCTTGAGACCAAAGAAACAACGATTAACAAGACCTGTTCCTGTTTACCGCGGAGCCGAGGTAGATGAAGTCCTTGACTACATCCAATATTCTGCTGCCTAGTGTGACTCTCTGTGCGAGGCGTCGATGTTGTGTGTCCTTTCATGATGACAGCATGTATGGTACATTGGTCTGCCCTCATTAACCACCATACCCATTTTAGCTGCTTCCGCTTCAATGCCAGCAAATACCTCATTGACGGCTAGCTGTGTTTATCCAATCACGTCAATGTCATCAGCGTAAGCTAGCAATTGAACTGACTTCTGGAAAATCGTGCTTCTGGTGTTGACTTGTGAGTTACGCACCATCTTCTCGAGGATGATGTTAAAGAAGTCACATGACAGTGCATCGCCTTGTCTGAAACCTTTTTAACATTGAAGGTCTTGGTGAGTTCGTTACCGACCTTGACGGAGCAGCGAGAGTTCTCCATCGTCATCCTACACAATCTGACTGGTTTGGTAGGAATGCCAAAACAAGACATGACACTGTTTAGTACGTCTCAATACACACTGTCATATGCGGCCTTAAAATCGACGAATAGGTGGTGAGTGTCGATTTGCATTTCTTGAGTGAAGGTCTCGTCTATCATTGACTTCCCTGGTCTGAAACCACACTGATAGGGATCTATCAGGTCATGGACAAACGGTTTCAGACGCTAACACAATGCGGCAGAGAGGATGTTGTATGCGATGTTGGGGAGACTAATCCCTCGGTAGTTGCCGCAGTCAAAGGGGTCTCCTTTCTTGTGAACCGGGCAAATGACGCTGAGATTCCACTCATGGGGTACGCTTTCCTCCGACTATATGTTTCAGATGAGCAGGTCATCTGCAGCAGTTTTAAATAGTTCCGAAGGCTGTCCGTCCATTCCAGCAGCTTTGTCCGACGTCAGCTTGGATATTGCTATCTTCACTTCGTCTAAGCCGGGGGGACGGAATTCCTGTCCCCGCATCTTCCAAATCGAGCAGGACATTCTGCCTAACAGCGGGATTTGGGCCGTCATCGCCGTTAAGGAGTCTGCAGAAATGATCCTTCCAGGTTCTCAGCACAGACTGCGACTCTGCTATAAGGTATCCATTTTCGTCCATGCAGGCTTCGGCCCGAACCTTGTATATTCCAGATAGCCGAGGTAAAACTTTCGGACTTCATTCCTGTTATAACACCTTTCCAATTCCTCTACCACGTGCTTCTCATGTTCCTTCTTTTTTCTTCTAAGATGCCGATGCTCTTCCCTTCTTCCCTGTTCGTAGAGCTCACGAGCAGCCCTCGTTGTTCGATGCCACGTTGCCATACAGGCGTCTTGTTTAGCTGCAAACTCATACTTACACTCGTCGTCAAACCATGGATTCCTTCTGGGTGGTGACGTGAAACCCAGCACATCAGTGACAGCTTCTTTGATGGCTTCTTGACAACGTTTCCAGTCTTCTTCTATGGTTAGTGCAGGCAGCGTCAAACTCTGGGCGAGTTTCAGGGAGACTCGGTCGGCAAAGTTCCGCGCGATTAGTTGCGGCTAAAGCTTTCCGACGTCTAACCGTATTCACCTGTCTCGACTCTGTTTACCTCTCGAAACCGAAATCTACCGAAATAAGATTGTGATCGGATTTCATTGCTCTTGCAGTATGTCTGCGAATCAGCTTCAGGATTAAATTATCCACTCGGATAATTTTCGCTTATTTTGTGTTTTTTTATAATTGGCGCGCACTAAAGGGATTGTTTATACACTATAAGTGACTTGAATTAAGTCACAGTACGGGCCGAAGGTGTAAGGGAAGAGAGGGAAAGGAGGTACCGATGCACATTGGTTTTTAATGCCTGTGAATTGTAATGGAGGGGAAACATTGGGCTGGGAAGAGCATTCCATATTCGTGTGGTGCGGCTGAAGAACGAGTCTCCAAACTTTACTGTACGTCCGAAGGTGGGCTTAAAGGCGAACGAGCGAGCATTCCTAGCGAGGCGGGTATTACGGGTGAATTCTTGAAGAGGAGGAATGCAGCTGGCTAACTCGTTAGAGCATTTTTTGTTGAAATGGTGATAAAATAGTGATAGAGACGCGACATATCGTCAATGTTCGAGCGAGTCGATTGACATCGCAACATTATTATCACCAATAAGTTTTATCGCTCGCTGTTGGATTCTGTTTTGTAGGTGAAGAGAGGTCTTAGGAGCACCGGACCAGATTGGAGCGTTGTACTCAAGCTTTTTGCGGATGTACGCCTTACATATTGTTGCCTGGTCAGATGGGGTGAAATATATCTTGCATCGCTTTAAGAAACCGAAACATGTCGCTGCATTTTTGGCTATCTCGAATATGTGATCGTTCCAACTTAGTGTTGAGTTGATACACGTACCGAGGATGGAAAGTCGTTCAGTTTCAACAATGCAGGATCGATTCATAGATAGTGGGAGGTTGTTTTGAGAATGCTTGAGTGCCAGTAGACAGCACTGAGTTTTGGAAGCATTAAATTCCACTCTATTCTTTTTACCCGAATCATTTATGCTGTCAAGATCGGAATTCAATGAGCTTAACATACACTGACGTTCCAAGTCAATGGCCGAAGCGGAGGGACGAGAGCCGAAGAACGAATATGAAAAGCTGAGGGTACTGTCATCAGCGAAGGAGTGAATTGAATTATAAGTGACAGACAAGAGATCAAATGAGCAAGAGTGTCGGAGACAAAACGGAGCCCTGGCAAACACCGGCATTAATATGGTGAATATTAAACTTGAACCCATCCAATACAACTTGTATTGAACGGTTCGAACGGTTATTTCTAATCCATTGAAAAGGAGATTCATCGACGTCAAAAGCACGCATTTTCGACAAGAGAGCTAATTGCCAGACTCAAATACTTTATTGTATAGGACTTCATTAGATTAGAATTTCTTCTACTCGGACAGATTAGTTCGGTAAAGTCGAAGACCGGCCCAAAGGCATGCCCTCTCAAACAACCGCATCCTCTCCATCAGACTGGCTCCCACATTGAACCACATGGGACAGTCATAGGTAGGCATTGGCTTGATTAGGGTCATTTAGCAGATTAGCTTTACCCTCGCATCGAGTTGGATATTGTAAAACAGTCGCCTTGCAAGGGCAAAGGCACCTCGAGCCATGCTCAGAGCATGATCTATGTGTTTATTAAATGGCAAATACTGATCTAACCAGATCCTAAGGTACCTGACCACCGTCTTCTGCGCCGGTGGTTCCCCGCGCTGTTCAATGATAACGAGCTTGCGCCAATTCTTTATTATGTCCGCTGAAGCCTTATGCAACGGCGTCCTGAACAGGATGTTTTCCGACTACTCGAAGTTGATTTTTAACTTTCAGCTATCGCAATCTCGTCTGAAGGAGTCAAAGTCGCCCTAAAAGAGAGTGGCAATTTCCTCAATCTTTGGAATCTGATCTGTACACTATCAAGTCATCTGCTTAGACAATTGCATAATCTTAAAAGATCTTTTTGTAAATGTTAGAAAGGATTGACGAGTTTGCCGCACCCTGTTGGAGACCATTTTTAGCATGGAAAATGCCCGCAGAAGTTACGTTGCCATATTTGACTGCAAACCGTCTGCCAGTAAGTATACTAAGCAGCAGGTATGGTAGCGATTTATGCATGCCGAGCTGATTGAGCTTGTAAAAAAGTTCTTCCAACCAAACGGTGTCGAAGGCCTTCTTCAAATCAATCAGCACCACAACTGTGCACTGTTTCTTGCACTTGTTCCATTGAATGCCAGATACTAGTTTCAACGCGGCATGTATGCCATCATGCCCCGCCTTGAAACCGAACTGATTATCTAGTATGATATTTTAATCCTTTACCCAGTCAAGCAGAGCTCTGTTAACCACCTTTTCGAAGACCTTGCTAATACTCGGAAGGAGACATATCGACCGTAGGTTGCACGGATCAGACGAATCCGTTCTTCTTTTGGATATGGGGTGCACTATCGCAGTCTTCCAGTGCTTCGGATAATGTGCATTATTCAGAGCATTGTTAAACAGGATCGTGAACATCTTTACCACTTCTTGAGGGAGATGTCTCAGAACAATGTTTGAGATTCCATCCATTCCCACAGACTTTTCCTTCTTCAGAGATTCGAAGATTGCGTGAATCTCCGTAACTGTTATGAACGGGGGATGAACCCCTTCAAAGCAGCAAATATCAGTAAATTCTTCGACATGGTTGAAATTTTTGAGTGTACCCAATGTTTCTGAGTATTCTTCGAAATCCTGAGAGATTTTTTCCCCAATTACTTGGCTCAACATTTTTAAGACAGAACATTTTGAAGATGGCACTATTATTTTGAAACGCACCTTATGGTACTCAATGTTTGTCATATTGCAAGCAATTGACACTGAGTTTCGCTGTTTTTACTTGCTCATATCGTTTCTTTGGTGTCCAACACAGGAATATACATCATGTTCGCCCATGCAAAATATGCACTTAGCTGCTGTTGCGATGTGGTTGTCACGGATTATGTTTCTGTGTTTATTTCTTTGCTTCATCTTCGGTGATGGTTATAGAACTTCCAATGTGCGGTATTCTCTTGTTGGCAACTCAATGAGTACTTCTTCAGTGGCCATCCTTTTTTGTGTCTCTATGGTTTGCTCGAACAAGTTCCTGGTCTTTGGATCTAGAGTTATAATAACTAGGTGAACTATAACCTGTCATCCCTGATCCCTGAATCGATTTATGTACAAAAAATTTTCGTATTTAATAATATTTGCAGTTTCAATGCGGTCGCCGTGGTGTAGTGGGTAGAGTGCGACGCTCACACGCCTAAGGGTCTAGATTCGATTCCCAGCTCAACACCAATTTTTCGAATTTTTCACGGCACCACCTCTTTCGAGCTGCTGACAACACTCAAAGAGTAATAACTGTCTAAGAAAGCTTCTCAAATTTCGCCGTTCGGAGTCGGCGAAAAATTGTAGGTCCCTTCTACTCTTGAGAGAACAGTAGCGCGCACAACACGAGTAGTTGATGAGCAAGCTAGGCCCTGTATCCCCTATGGACTGTAGTGTCAACAATTATTATTAATTTCAATGCAGACAATATATAAAAATATAAACCGACAGAGTTGCAGGGTGCAATGTCGAACTGGATACCACACAATTTCCCAAGATATTGGCGTCTGGACTGGACACAACAATTAAGAACCACTTTATTCTAAACTCATACATCTTCTTCATAGGTTTGTTTGCTTCCGGGGTTTATCTCGGCAAATGGCTCTATGCCTCCTCCGTTGTCTGCGTCTTTAGCTTTTTACACATTCTCAGGTAAAACAGAACGGGGAGACCTTAAATTCAAAGATGAAGTCCTCCATTGCGCTGTCCCAATGCCGAGATCGGAGAATATGCAAATTGCAGCTGTGCTATTCATAGAGTATGCCTAGAACTTGTGTGCATTTGAAAGAAATTCTTCCTTGCGCCTCTGAGCATAATAATAATTATTGTATGGCGCGACAGTCCGCAGGGCACCAGGGCCTAGCTTACTCATCAACTACTCGTATTGTGCGCGCTACTGTTCTCTCACTAGTAGAAGGGACCTACAGTTTTTTGCCGACTCCGAACGGCGGAGTTTTAAAAGCTTTCTTTGACAGTTATTACTCTTTAAGTTTTGTCAGCAGCTCAAAAGAGTTGGTGCCGTGAAAAATCCGAGGTGTTCAGCCGGGAATCGAACCTAGACCCTTTCACGTATGAGCGTCGCACTCTACCCACTACGCCACGGCGGCTACACTCTGAACATAACATTAAAAAAAATCTGATGACAGCGCTTCGTCTTAGCTAAGAGCTTTCATTGAAGGCGTTGGTTGGAGTCTTCCATTTCACCCTCAAAAACTCGAAGATCTTGAGTGGAATGACTACAGGATGACTGAAACACTAGACACTGTTTACCTCGTCTGTGTACATATAGTCAAAAGCGGCATTCAAATCGACGAATAAATGGTGGCTTCGGGTTCTTCCGATATATGACCATCGAAGAATTTTAAATTTTCATCAAAATGATTTAAAGACTTCATACGAAACGGCTGAAGAGGTCATTAAGGCGATGGATCCCTCTGCGGTTGACGGAGTTCCGATGTTTTCCTTTCTAGATGTTTTTGAATCATATTAAGTGATTGCATTACGCGAATGTCAAAAATTTCCTACTACGAGGGTTGCCTTCTATATTTCGGAATTAGAGAACAAACGCAAATATTAATCATCGCACATAGCTTTTTTGGTTTTCAAAATATTCGACATTACGATCTATACACTTTTGCATGCGTTTGAACCAATTGTCGAAGCACTTTTGCCACTCTGATTGAGGTATCTCCAAAACATGCATTCCAAACGCATCAACCGCTTCTTCAGGTGTCGAGAAACGTTGACCTCTCACTTTATTTTTTACGTACAGGAATAAAAAGAAGTCATTCGGTGCCAAGTCAGGACTATACGGCGGATGACTCATCAAATCGATGTTTTAAGTGCTCAAAAATGCAGTTGTTTGAGCCGACGTGTGAGAGCTCGCATTGTCGTGGTGAAGCGTGATCCGACTTCGGCTGTTGGTTTTCCTGATTTCTTGGAAGACAACTAGCAAACAAATGGTTGTATACCACTCAGAATAGACTGTTCTGCGCTGTTTTAGTGGCACGGTTACGGCGCATCCAGTTTTTCCAAAAAAAAAAACAGGCGAACGTTTGCTTCAAACACTTCTGTTTACTTTCGGGCTCATACGCGTAAATTCATGATTCGTCAGCTGTCACGATGTCATAGACGTGTTTCGAAGCACCGCGATCGTAGTTTTGGAGCATTTCTTTTGACCAATCGACACGAGCCTTTTCTGAGTGATTGACAGATTGTATGGGATCCAATTCGAAATTGTTTGACGGTCAAATGTTCACGCTATATTTAATGCATGCTGGTCCCACTTATACCTAAGGTTGTCTCAATCTCATGATAGGTCACATGACGATCTTGCTATATCAGTTGGCGCCCAGCATCAATGGTTTCCGGAACAACAACTGATTTTGGACGACCTTCACGTAATTCGTCTTGGAGTGAACTACGACCTCGGTTGAATTCACTTTACCATCGATAAACACTGGTCCTTAATGGAGCTGCATCGCCAAAAATTGAATTAAGTTCATCGATGCCCTGTTCTTGAGTTAATCCACGTGAAAGTTGTAAAAAATAATCGCACGAAAATTTTTACGATTTAATTCAATATTTTGGGCGAGATGAATCTTTTAAGTAAGCAACACAAATAACGCTCGTATTTTAAAATGTTCTGAGTACGTAAAACTTCAAATTTTCAAACTTTACGATAGAGCTGGCAGTTGCCAGATTGCAACACTAGGGTCCAGTCCCGAAATAAAGAAGACAAACTTCGTACTTCACAAGCACCTTAAACCTTGCACAGCTGTGCCCCAAAGTTATCTCTGTAGCGCTGCCTCGCGACACATTTTATTGAATGATTGGTTATTTTTCACCAAACCCAATCGAAAAATGATTTTCAAAAGAAATTTTTACGTTTTCAATAAATATTCGGTCTGCTAGGCGTCGTACAAAGAAACTAGATCGAGCACGTTTGTTGCCAAGCAAATCCTCATGTCAAGCAAGTAAGCTTTGCAAACACATCTAGGACCGCTTCAGCTGACTCCATTCAATATTGTGTATGGAAGTAATAGTGCAAATCTTGGAAAAAATAACCACCGGTAAAAAATCAATTTTAAGAAAGCTTTATTTCCCTAAGGTTACAATCAATCAATTTCATTGTCATCCTTGAACTTTGCCAGAGCGACGTAAGAGTGTGGAGTCACGTTATGTCAAGGACTCCTTTAGAGTCAACTCAAACCTGCACATTTGCGCACTTCCGACAACGTCTTTCGCAATCGTACATGTATCCACCGTGCATACAATTTTCCATACTCAGTTCACAGATATTTAAAAAACAGTCCAACCAAATTCGTTTGTGTGCAAAGCAATCAACGCGAACCGTAGGTACACTACTGCACTATTTCTGTGTCAAAGCAAAACCACACTTAACCAAGCACACTCATAAGTCTTAATTTAAAGTAAGCGCACATGTGCTTCCCTCTAAATAAATGTTAACATCATAACACTCCCCTCATCCTCTTAGCAAGCATTTAAGTCCTAAATGTGTTCAATTAATATTTCCAGGATCAAATGCACACCGCCAACAGCACAATAATAACAACTCCACCCACTTCGCCGCGCAATGGAACAACTGCATCGATGGCGGCTAACCCCAGAAAGGATGCAACCTCCACGGCAAGTCCCAAAGTTCAGGCAGCACCCAAACCACCTACCAAGTCTACAATCAGTTGTGACACATGCTGCCAATTAGAGGAGTCCCCCACATCCACCAGAAATGCATCGCCCGTCGGCAGCATTGTTGCCAGCACACCATCCACCAGCAACATCAACTCTCCACATAAATCAAATGTTGAGTATGCGCCAGACAAACAGGTTCCACATGCGGTGAATCCCACCAGCACTGGTGAAAGCTCCCACAAACAATCTGCACACAATCCACAGGTCAATGAAACCATCATAACAACAAATGGCAACACAAACAGTGGAGACTTACTCCAGCCGAACGTGGAGAGTGCCAATTCTGCTGCTACTCAGCATCAGCCGCCAGTAGCAACAGTCGCTCCAACACCTACCACCACCACTGACGACAACACCGCCAACACCACAGTGAGGAGCGTAGCCATCGTCACAACACCAAGCCAGCAGCCAGCAACAGCATTGACGCCAAGTGCGGTGGAAACTTCGCCAGTGACCATATCGGTAACAACAACTTCTGCGGAGGAGGCTGTTGCTGGCAACAAAGCCACCAGCGAGCTCAGTCGTGATTCGGATATCACAGGTGTCGCAGCGCCACTGACGACAAACAGGTACGCGTTCGTAGATCCGTAGACCGTAGTTGAGGGAAAATCATACCAACCCGCAGGGAAAACTTCTTGTAAAGAGATTTATCGTTTTTTTTTTGTTGTTTTTTTTAAAAATCGTACCGTGGCCTGTGCGCGATTGGACCAAGTGATGCTTTATTGGTCTCCCCCTCGATGTTGCATGTGAGTGAGCAGAATTAGTGAGAGGGTGTGTGAGAGCGAGAGGGTTGCAAATTTCCTTTTCACTTTCAAGGATTTATTGTGCCTAGTGGAAGGACAACCGAGCAGTTGGTGCGAATGTGTTCGGTAGCAACCTTGAAATTCAGTGTCACCCAGGGAAAGGGGTGAGGGTTGCACGAAAAAATATCAAAAAATTACACGAGTTGTCTAGAAATGTTTGTTCTTTTGTTTCCGGGATATCCAAATGGAATCCCTTCCCGAGGGTGATAATTTTTTGCATAGCCCGTTGCGCGTGTGTGTTTCTGAAATTGTTTTGCTCATCCACTAAGTGGCCCCACCGCCCCATTACGTGCGACTATTGCGAAAAGAAAGAAATTACGAAAAGAAGACTGCCGAAGACTGCCGATCCTAGCCTTGCAGTGAACTGGAATACACGCACTCGCAGCGATATTCAAGGTGAGCAAACGTGTACCCCGGGTACATACGCATTTTAGTGGAAAGCGGGAAATTAATGGTACACTGAGAGGGCCGACAGATGAGTCGGAAGTGGAACAACTTGTTTTCTCTTCATTAACGTTGCCTATCGAAAGGTATCCTTGCGATATCTTTGTCGTAGAGCTTTTAATACGAAAAGGATATCGTTAATCGTGGTGGTGTTTTAGTGTGATTTGTTTTGGATTGCATATGCCTGTGAATTGGGGATTTTTTTTTACCGCGATAGGTGCCAGGCACTTACATCACACAGCCTGGCATCCTTCCCCTTCCTAATGGTGACATAACATGTATGATTAATTCATCACAATCTGCTTTTGTTCTCATTTTGGAGCAAAGTTCTCGGTTCCATTTGTGCTCCGTCAAGAGCGGATGTGGCTGAAATGGAAAAAAGGATTCAATTAAAATGATTAAACTTCTGCAAGGACAAAGTTGAAACTAACTTGTTTAAGTGCTCTGTGGATTTATATACTTTTCTTTTTTTTGTTTTGTGCTCCTCTTCCCCCAGCCACCAGTTTTGAGTCCCATGGGGTACTACTGGATGCCAGATGGTGTCGCGAGGAAGGTGGACTTTTGACGGATGCTGCCCGTTGTTTGAACTTGGATTGAATCGGTCTCATTAGGAAATGTGAAATGGGACAGTGGCCCTACACTTGTGTGGATCTGTGTGGATGGGCTTTTTGTTGATGAAGGCCGAGGAGCTGTGTCACTTGCGTTGAATTTTATGTTCAAGGACATGTGAGGTAATTCTGTGCGGTGGAAAGTTTTGCTTCACAGATTGTTTTGTGTGGCTTTGTTTGTTTGCTGTTGCGCCTCCTTGCATGTATGTGTGAGTCTTGAAATTCGGTACTCACACAATGTTCGTCAATTGTGAGTTGATTTAAAATTTCTCAAGTCCCAACTGATATGTTGAAGCTCGACCGTAGGCTTGCACTATCTGCATCTTATTGTACTTCCATTTGTGACAGGCTCTAGAGTTTAAATGGTGGCGGCCGTAGCAAAAACATTTTCTTACCGCTTTCTGTCCCCATGGAAGGTGGTCGTACTTTTCCCACTAAGCAGAGAGATGTGGTCCACGGCCTTTTTGACACTTCTTGTAGAATCCTTATGCAAGAAAACAGTCTCTCAGAGATGCTATTTGAAAGGGGCGACTGCACATACACATTCAGGATCTATAAGAGAAGGTGCAGTCATTCGCTTTTGCCTCTTTTACCGCGAAGATTACCAGAAAAAATAAGATATATGGGGTATATACCCTTCTATAGTAGTTGTTGACTATCTTTTTAATCCACCGTCTCATACCGAGGAAGGACGTTTTGACCGCCAAAAGTCCCTGCTGTTACAAACGGGTCAGCTTTTCAATTTTTTTTGAATTGTTAAGGCCAATTATTTCTTGTCCTGTCGATATATATTGACTCTAGCAACTATCTACAAGGGGATCAGGACTTTCTTACTAACTACTCGTGTTATGCTTGAAATAGGAACAATATACTTTCCTGATTGACAGTACAGACGTCAATATTCAAAACTTCTATTCAATCAACAGAAAGAAACAATCATTGTGAACGTTGTCAATCAGTCTGCCACAGTAAGTGGTTTTATTTAATAACTTTAGGGTCAATGTATAGGCCAAGGTTGGTGTTTCTTGTTTTTCTTTTTTTTAATAATTTGTGAGTGATTAGTCTGTGAGGATAGCAAAATGAATGTCGATATGTGCTTAGGGTGAGAAAAAGTAACTGAACGTGACATGGGTGTGACTTACCAGGTATTCTTTTTTTTGAAAATAAAACACTTCCCGTTAATGAAAGTAAAAGCATTTTATTCAAAGTATTGGCTATTGTTTTCTACACATTTTGACCACCTTTCTGGCAATTTGTGAATGCCACGCCAATAAAATTGTTCGTCTCTTAAAGCAAACCAATCTTCTTCTTCTTCTTCTTCTTCGGATGGCGCTACAGTCCGGGGTGGGCCTGGGCCTCAACCAACATGCCTCTCCAGCTAGCACGATCTCTTGCCAGCTGTCTCCAATTGCGCACTCCAAGATGGTTGAGGTCCTTTTCCACTTGTGTGCGCCATCTCAGTCTAGGACGTCCTCTGTTGCGTTGTCCCTGTGGTTCGGATTCGAAAACTCTTCGGGCCGGAGCAGTGCTGTCCATGCGCTCTACATGGCCTAGCCACCTTAAGCGTTGTATCCGTAGACGCTTGACTAGGCTCATACAGTTCGTGGTTGAATCTTTTCCTCCAGATGCCATCAACGCAAACAGGACCAAAAATCGCACGCCGAACTTTTCTCTCGAAGAGACCAATGGCTTCCTCAGCCGCTTTTAGTAGCGTCCAGGTTTCTGCGCCGTAGAGCAGGACTGGGATGATCAAGGTGTTGTATAAAGTCACTTTGGTCGTTCGGGAGAGGGCTTTATTACTCAATTGCCTCTTGAGCCCAAAGAAACAGCGATTGGCAAGAGTGATTCTGCGCTTGATTTCGGTACTGATGTTGTTGTCCCTATTCACCGCGGAGCCGAGATAGACGAAGTCCTTCACTACCTCGAAGTGTCTGCTGCCCATAGTGACGCTCTGTCCGAGACGTCGATGTTCTGCGTCCTTCTTCGATGACAGCATATACTTCGTTTTGCCCTCGTTTACCACCAGTCCCACTTTAGCCGCTTCCGTTTCAATGCTAGCAAGCGCCTCATTGACGGCTCGCTGAGTTCGGCCGATCACGTCAATGTCATCCGCATAAGCTAGCAATTGAACGGACTTGTGGAAGATCGTGCCTCTGGTGTTGACGTGTGAGTTCCGCACGATCCCCTCAAGGATGATGTTAAATAAATCGCATGACAGCGCGTCGGCTTGTCTAAATCCTTTTTTGACATCGAAGGTCTCGGTGAGTTCGCTACCGACCTTGACGGAGCAGCGAGAGTTCTCCATCGTCATCCTACACAATCTGACGAGTTTGGTAGGGATGCCAAAACTAGACATGGCACTGTATATAAAGCAAACCAATCAGACACCCAATTTTCGACCTCCTCGTAGGAATCAAAGCGCTGCTCAGCCAAAGCGTGTCCCATCGATGAAAACAAATGGTAGTCGGAAGGAGCCAAGTCTGGTGAATACGGCGGGTGGGGTAGCTGCTCCCAGCCAAGTGTTTTGGTTGTATCCTGAACCGGTTTTGCTTTGTGTGCATGTGCATTGTCATGGAGCAAAATTACCTTGCCGTGTCTTCTGGCCCATTCTGGTTACTTCTCGATCAATGAATAGTTCAAATTGATCATTTGTTGTCGGTAGCGATCAGTATTAACGGTTTCACCAGGTTTTAGTAGCTCGTCGTACAGCACACCTTTCTGGTCCCACCAAACACACAGATGTGGGATTTGGTTTTACCTGATCACCTGCCTTAACGGCTTATATCACGGGGAACCCTTTTCCCAAGGGTCGTAAGTAACGCAAGACTAAACGCCTTAGTTACCCAAGTACCAAACTGAGATCATGCTTGAGGGGCAATCACCCCACCTTGGTTTGATGCGAAGCCTTTCTAAAACCTCTTCCGCTCTTTGGGTCGCAGCGCCCGGTTGAGAATGCAACTCCACACTGAGAAGGGATAGTCCCCTTACCGACCTGCCTAGTTTTGCTTGAACAATGGGCTAGACAAGTCAGCACAGTACACTATCCTCGACTCTACCCGCGATGTTAGGTGGTAAACCACAGCCACCACGAAACTCCCACAAGGGGGCCTACCGCGCGGTCAGGCTGGAACCGAAGTTCCAGGGGTCCCTGACCTCCCGTGGCAACAGAATATAGCCTCTGGTTAAGCTGTCACTACCAGTCAGGTTCCCTCAAAGCCTGGGTCTGTTAGCCGCCATCCCGCCACAGATGGTCTTTTCTCCATCAGTGATTCCGTTGACACTATAAATAGTAATACGGATGTGATTTTGAATCATGTGATTCATAAATCCAGTCACATACCAAACACGCAGCATTGTCTTCTTGTCGACTCGATCTGGTTTTGCAATCGATGATTTTTTCCGTTTAGGATTCTTAAAGTAAATCCATTTTTCATCGCCAATAACAATCCGATGCAAAACCGATTTTCTTTCGTGTCTTTAAAGCAAAATTTCACAAGTGTTTTTTGATTTTCCATCTGTCTTTCATTCAATACATGTGTCACCCATTTTCCACACTTTTGGATCTTTCCCATGGCTTTTAAATGGTCAGAAATTGTTTGTTGTGCAACATTTAACATTGCTGCCATTTGCTTTTGACTCAAAGTGTCATCTCCATCCAATATCGTTTGCGATTCGGCGTCTTCAAACTTTTTTGATGGTCTTCTACGTTCTTCATTTCTCACATCAAAAACTTTATTTCTGAACCGTTGAAAACATCTTTTGCATGTGCTTCTGATAGAGCATGATCACCATATGCCTCGACAAGCATTCGATGCGACCCTGCAGCACTTTTCTTCAAATAAATACAAAATATTAATGCTTTCCGCAAACCATCACTTTCTGGTACAAAACTCGACACGATGAAAAAATATGATGTTGTCTATTCAATGACTTCATGTATACTAAATATTTTTCACAGATGTCATAGCAAACAAGCGAAAAAAAAATAAGGGCTCGTTCACAACAAATGTTCCCTATCGAGACATTTGTACCTTGACGCTCACTTCATACTCTCATGTTTCTTGAGAGTTGCGATGAGACAAAATCAATTTAGTTGCCGAGAACATATTGTTAGCTGGGAAGTTGTGAAGAGGGCAGATTGCTCAGTGAAGGTATCGTTCCTCCTACAAACTTTGTATTGTTGGCAGTAATGTACAATTTAAAGAAACTTTCAGAATAACATCTAGTTGGCATCAAACTCTAATTGGGATACCGTCTTTTAAGCAGTTGAAGAAATTTTCCCTCTGTACTTTGTTAAAAAAGGGTCATGTAGATTAAACTTTCAACCATTTCATTGATCTCTGCAATCTTACAGTGCATGCAGGGGTTGCTTCAAGACCTTGAACCTTAAAAAAATCGCGCTTAGATATTGATTTCGTTGTCAGAAAGATTAAGTCACCATGCGTGGAACTCCCTGAAACAAAACCAATAAACTGCATCTAGTTGCTAGATGAAGATAACTTGATCATCCGAAGAAGGCCCCTTCCAACCGTCTCTAGGGCCCTCAGATGAATTACTGCCAAGATTAATTTGTGTGCACTCTTGGTTATGATGCTGTTGTTGATGATTTTGTATATATTGCAGACTTAGGAATATGTGCGCCACCATCCGAAACGAAAGCAAAAATCCTTGTGTCCCTTTCATTTAAAATATGGCATAAGCTCAGTAGGTGACATTTGGCGGTTGCACGGACCGAAATGAAATCTAAAGATACATTATTCTATCTTCAGAGAACTTCCAATGTCCAGACTCTACGAAATGTACAATGTCCCCCCTTCTGAACACGAGGAAAGAAGCACAAGTCCATAGTGGCCGCTACGGACGCTTATCATGATTAAAATTTAGTGTTCCGGCTGAATATTGGTTTCGGGTGTGCACTAGATATATAGTCGACAGACGAAATAAAGGAGTACTTTAAGCGCTGGTCAACAGAATCACACATTGCTCACGGTTGGACTTATTGTTCAGATATGACTGCTTTAGCTATAACGCGTCACTTAAATCAATACTTTCCTTTTTTAAGATTTTTTTTTAATTATTCCCAACTTAACTGATTTTTGGACTAGTATGCAATAGTGTTGAAACTTTTAAACCAATTTTAAGCATTCACCAAAGACGTGGTCGCCGTGGCGTAGTGGGTAGAGTGCGACGCTCACACGCCGAAGGGCCTAGGTTCGATTCCCAGCTCTACACAAATTTTTCGAATTTTTTACGGCACCACCTCTTTCGAGCTGCTGACAACACTCAAAGAGTAATAACTGTCTAGGAAAGCTTCTCAAATTTCGCTGTTCGAAGTCGGCAAAAAACTGTAGGTCCCTTCTTCTACTCGTGAGAGAACAGTAGCGCGCACAACACGTGTAGTGGATGAGCAAGCTTGGCGCTGGTCCCCCTTTGGACTGTAGCGCCAACAACTATTATAACGACGGAGAAAACAGAATTTTTTTTTAATTTTTCTTAGATCTGCTGTTCGCTTTTCACGATATAACAGTGGCCCTCCATGAGAAAGAGTCAACGGGAAAGAAAGAATGTATAAGAGGAGCAAGGGCATTCTAGTCGGAGGTATACTCTTCTTCACTTCACTTGGTCCAATTATTTAGCAGAGAACTAGCTGAGAAGCCATTGCTTGACATTTCCATGATTGCGTCCTTATTAATCTTACAAAATGTGCCCTTAGGGTTAAGAAAGGCATTTATTTGTTTAAGGAGTTTTCTGAAGTCTTGGAATTTAGATCCTATGAATTTCAGGGAGGACATACAAAAATAGTTTCTTCGACTACTGGGCCCACAGTCCGTTCAGTCGTTTTAAAAGGAAACGTTTATATTTTGTGTTCGCACGTGGCTGGATTTTTCTGCTAAAGAGCCACACACACGAATAGAGTTGAGCTCCTTAATAGACGCTTAATAGACGGCTAGATCAATCGGACATTGCACTAAGAACTGGGATGAAAATACTTAAACTCAGCCTCTCGCCACAAATTGCAGATCGATCTCCCAAATCGACCCCTCGCGTTAATTGATGGCCTCTTTCGACAGGAGGCTGCTTAGAGACACTTAATTCATGTGCTTTTAGTCGCTTTAAGTAAAGAAAGAGCCGCTTTTGGCAAACTACTCCACACGTCCTTTCCCTTGCCGCTAAGCAAGATGTAGTGTGCCCTGCTTTAAAAGTTGGCCTCAATCTTTCTTCATATGCTCGCGATTAATCACAAATATGTCTTTGGTGATATCCTGACAAACCTTTCGAAATGCCGTAACAGCCGCTGTAAGTACTCTGTTCACTGGAATGCCTAAAAACGTGTTTGTCCAGCGGATTTCATATAAAGTTATAAGTTCCGGCTCTTAATTCGTGCTGAACCCAATGCCAACATTGGCCATAACAGAAATAAAATTCATTAAAAATGTTCCTTTAACTGCCATCCATCGCACCATCGTTAGCAGATTTAAAACTGTTTAATCTACCCGCACGCAAATCCTTCGGTGGAACAGAATTATGAAAATCGATTTTAGATTCACCTCGAAAAATCCTTTGTCCTCCTCCTCTTTGGGATGGGAATTTTTGCCTGCGGAAAGGGTTCAGCTTCCGAATCGCCTAAATTCCAATCCCAAAGGCATCTCCGGAAACATAACCCTTCGTGACAGAGTCTTGGGCTATCGAATCAAAGCACTCGGAAAGAGTTCACATCCTTTATGGCTCACCTTCGTGATTATAGAATTTCTTTTGAAGAACATTATGATATTCCGTCACCGCTGCACACACAAACCTGTTCGTTCTCACTGCCCACGTGTCGCATTCTATACCCTCATCCCATCATCTCATTTGATAATTTAATTAGACTGCAAATCAGCAAATTATGATGTTGGGAGAGGGCGAGCGAGGTGGCAAAAGTTTGCAGAAACTTTTTATGCGCCTAACGAAGGAGCAATCCTCTCTGATTACTCAAAGCCATTAGTTGTTCTTTAAATCCACAAAACGACAAACATGATCCAACAGCACTTTCGAGGACACACAAAAGGTTCAAGCACCACATGATGGCTGGGATAAATTTAGCATTTTCCAAATTGCAAAACTGAAAAGCGGATATCCTTCGTTTAATCCTTCACAATAGTTTCAGTGGCCCGGGGGAGTCAACAGATGCCTTATTATGGTTCTTGTGGTCGTTTATTAAGTGCTAGACAATTGAAGGGGTTTAATGAAAACTTATAAAGGACAAGAACCCATAAATTTGGTTGGCATAATGTAATTGTATGATTCCCTATCCAA
The DNA here is from genome assembly GCA_955652365.1 of Eristalinus aeneus. NCBI lineage: Eukaryota > Metazoa > Arthropoda > Insecta > Diptera > Syrphidae > Eristalinus > Eristalinus aeneus. The sequence goes on along the minus strand of OY019134.1, from coordinate 39,851,188 downwards.
ACTTTGAAAGGGTCCTTGCGACGTGTAGACTGTCCGCAGGTGGGTAGTGATTTCTGGGGAGTTGTGATGTACCGTCTCCCGGGGTGTCAGTCAGCGAACAGCGTTTTCCTCTTTGAAGATTGAAATGCCAAATGCAAGCGTGAGGTCTTGGAAAAGGAGTTCATTTTCTCAAGGACCTGCTGCAGTTCATATTTCGGGGAATTTTCTTAGGTGAAAACGACTTCTTGGAATGAGGACTTAACACAGAGTTTCGGGCGAAGCACTGCTTGAATGGAAAATCCAAATGACACTCGGCTGTAAAATGGGAATGACAGAAGGGTGGAAGATTTAATATCTGCGTTCGTAACCTTCAAGGGTTGGTCAGTCACAGTCACAGGACAATTTTAAGGCTTCATATCATTGTTGGTAATCGTAAGGCCATCTGCAGATTAATAATAATAATTGTTGGCGCTACAGTCCAAAGGGGGACCAGGGCCTAGCTGGCTCATCAACTACTCGTGTTGTGCGCGCTACTGTTCTCTCACGAGTAGAAGGGACCTACAGTTTTTTGCCGACTCCGAACTCAAAGAGTAATAACTGTCTAAGAGAACTTCTCAAACTTCGCCGTTCGGAGTCGGCAAAAAACTGTTGGTCCCTTTTACTCGTGAGGGAATAGTAGCGCGCACAACACCAGTAGTTGATGACCAAGCTATGCCCCGGTCCCCTGTGGACTGTCGCGCCAGCAATTATTTTTGTTTGTTAGCAGGGTAATAGAAATCGCTTCTGTGTAATAAACAATAACAGTCATATGACAGGAGACTTTTTTTTTATTGCCAGTGGCATTCCTTGCAAATACCTCTAAAATGCAACCCATCAACAACATCAACAGAATGAAACCCTTTGCGTGCAACTGCTTACCACCCAAGGCTAGTCGATGAAGTGCTCTGTTTATTCTTTCTACAGCATTTTGTCCGCATCAAGGATACTCAAAATTAATGTCAAGTTCACCATTTCAAAACCGCAGCATGTCCCCGCTCATCTTTTGACACAATAATTAAATTTTCGCTGCCCTTCTCACTCAAACCTTCAGTCCTTGAAAACAATACTCCACCAATCCGATGAGGCCTACTCCCCAATTGCAAGGGAATAATAAATCCCAACAACCACAGCACCCGAAGTGCTTATCTCTGAATAACCGTACAAGTGTCGTCCTTCAAGAGGGGTGTGGCAGGATGAAGAAATTAAAACATATCCTCCGGCTTGGTAGATAGAAACAAGTTTTCCACTGTATGAAAAATCCAGAGATGTGCCTGTGGAGGCACACGTCAAACGCAAGGGTGCGAACAGAAGAAGCAAAAGAAGAAAAAAAAAACACAAATTCCTTTGATATATTTTTGCTTTTCTTTCAGTCGCATATCTCTATACTGCGCTGTGCACGAAAGGAATAAACAATTCTATCAAGGTTATGCCAACAGTTTTCTCGCCCCGCAGCAGTTGCCGGATGGATGCGGACTCTCCCACGAGGGGTTACTTGTTGATGGGCTGGCATACATAAACGCTGAATCCACATCCGGAATGGTGAATTTTGAAGGCATTTCCTCAGCTGTGACAGGTTAATCAATTATTTATGGTAAATGGGTCGTTTGACATATTCTGGAGATCATTTCTGCAGGCAGGTGTCGAAAAAATGGGAGTTCGTTCACTTCCAGCCAGCTTAGGGTTTTATGACGTGCTTTAGGGAGCGTCGGTTTTTGGAATTCTATTCCTCTCCAATCGAGCTGTTGTTTTGTTCAATAAAATTCCATGCAGCAATGCTTGTTGTTTTTTTTTCTTTGTTCTCTTACCCCTGAAGGGGGAAAATCGGATCTACTGGTACTGGTACATGTTAGTTGTCAACGCGATTCAAGGAGTTACGCATCGAATGTGTGCTGAGTGGCTGCTCTATGTTCCTTCTCTTTCAACCAACCTCATATGGAACGCAGAAGAAATTTGGAAACATAAAAGCTCCATTTTCTCAGTCGCTGCATTGTCTCCATCGATGCCTTCCAAACTTTGTACATAACGTTTATGTCACGATTCGTCAAGTTTTTAAAGGTTTCGTTTCGAGTAAATTTTTGTTAATTAATTGCCTATTCTTGTCCTGTTATGTTTTTTTATGTCAACCATATCGAATTCAAAGTATGATGGCATATTAAATAACGTCTCGTTTTGCTTTTTTATGGTTTCGGTGTCATATAAAATTTTTAAGCTATAACTCCACAGTTTTGAAATTAAATCAACGCTAGGATCAACATGTATGCTGTGTTATTATGGAAAATGGCAATCAATACTCACACAATCCGATGATAAAAATCAACTTCCAGTGTGCAATAGCACGTGATAATTATATGAACAGACTGTTGCATGTGAGAGGGTGTTTTTCTTTTTTGCAGCATCAGCTCCAAATGCAATTTCCGCATTCATTTACTACTCCAATGTACCCCAAACCCTAAAGAATCACTAGACACTAGTTTTAGCATATTTTGACTGTATTTTAATGTTCAAATGTAAAATAGTAAAATCTTTTTAGAACAGTTCTGAAGCAACGTTGGTTCATTTTTGCGCACATACTTTGACATATGTACAGTGCGCGAATAAAATATAGCGCAATTCGTTTTTTTAACATTTGTTAATTTTCGTACACAAAACAAACACAGTGAATTTATTTTTGAACACAAATTGGAATATTTCTTATTCATGTATAGAGTTTTTTTTTTGAGTAAAGTAATGCAATACAGAGGAAATAAAAAATACCAAATTTCGGTGCAAAATAAGGTAGCACATTTGCAGTGTGTATTTGAAACAAATTCTTTTAACTCTTAATAATGAGTAGTTCCTCCACCTTTTTTTTTATTATTTCTGCCATTCTGTTTGGTAAAGATTTTTAATGTTTGTGGTAATTTGCGCCAATTTGATACAATGCTTCGCTTAAGCTTACACTTTCGTTTTGTCTGTTTTCAGCATAAACAGCCCTGGCAAGAAGACCCCAACAGTTTTCAATAAAATTTATATCTGGCGATCGTGCTGGCCAATCTAAAACATAAACGTTGTTATCTGAAAAATATTTTTTAACAATTTTTGCTGAAAAATAAGCGGCAAGTCCATAATTTCACTCTTGTTTCATCGGTAATCAAATCCAGGTACTTTTTGCTGTCCATTCTTTGTGGTACGAACTTTATGTCAGTTTTACCATGGTATCCTACTCTAGCCCATATCATAACAGTTCCTCCACCATGTTGCCGACGACTCAATATTGTCTCATCTTTTCTAAGGTCGTGATAGCAATATGCCAGGCCATCGAGACCGTCGAGATTAAACTTCTCGTCCGTGAATAATACCCGACGCCATTGTTTTTTTTTTCCAATGAATATGCTCCATGGCGAATTTTATCCTGTCATCCTTGTGTTTAGCCGTAAGTGGTGGTTTGTTCTAAATTGTTTTGTGCTGAATAACTGGAAACTCCTTCAATAGTATTTGGACGCTTGTTCTATTGGTCGTGACACCTGCCCGAATTCGATGCAACTCTTAGAATTGCGCCCTGGGCTACTCTTCTTTCCGTTATTTTCAAGGTCTTTGAGGAAATATGAAATCACTTCTCGGTTTCTTTCCAGCAAATATATGCAATTTTGAAATTTTCTTGGTAGAGTTTTGTAATAACATTTATTTCGGCACTAGTTAATTCTTTTCTTCTACAATTTTTGGCACTCTCAAAAAAATAAAATCACAGAATGGGCCTTTTGCTTTGATTTCCTTCACAGTTGTTTACGCAAAGATCACCAAAACGCAACTAAAACTACTTTTTTTTGTGAAAATGTGCTATTTTTTCGGGGTGTTATTTACAGTTTTTTCTTATAATTAAGGATTTTCTAGAAACTTCTTCAGGCACTCAGTACAAACCCACTGTGGCTTTACTGGAGCGCAGGGAGGTAAAAGAAAAAAACGGATGTAGGTTATTAACCATTATACTGTTAAAACTAATTGTGAAATTACCTGTTGTGCTATATATTTTTTTCGCGGACTATACGTACTTTAAAATACTTTTCCAACGAGACTGAATCAGTCCTTGTTCTTCAAGACCGATTCCGCTTCCACTATACACCTTGAAACTCTTCATAAGGCAACTTAAAACCTAACTCGTGGTTGACTATCTGGTCCGACGTTTTCCGAATGGAGCTTAAAAACCTACATTGTTTTATTTCTGGTTGCACTTTTAAAAAGGAAAAGAAAAAGGAAAGGAATAGAAATTACCATTCAATGGCTGTTAACTCTAAGATAAAATTCAACTTGTAACGAAGCCCTTAATTTCATACGACCCGTTTATTCTTTTTTATATAAACTAAGCAAGTACTGCTGACAACACTCAAAGAGTAATAACAGTTTAAGAAAGCTTCTCAAAATTCGCCGTTCAGAGTCGGCAAAAAAGCTGTAGGTCCCTTCTACTCGTGAGAGAACAGAAGCGAGCACAACACGAGTAGTTGATGAGCAAGTTAGTCCTAGTCCCCCTGTGGACTGGTTTTGCTGAAAACCCTAAATATGGTCAAGCAACACCAAGATAGGAGAAAAGATAGGAATACTCATCAGTGGAGCTCCCTGAGTCACTTCTGCTAGCACTGGAAAACGACCTTAATTTCCAGTTCGTTAGAAGTGCTGCTCTTAGTGGCTGGTACGCGCCAATGTTTTACCGAAGTTGCTCACAAAGCAGTTTTCACGTAACTTTAGCACTTTTTGGAATACAATTCTGAAACCTGGATTCATTTTGGACCCCTGTCATTGAAGTGAAGTTTGGTACACACAATTGGATGCCGAGAGGAGGGCAGAGGATAAAGTTGATTTATCAGAGATCTAAATACAGCACTTCCCTTACCCAATGGGTCTTGGAAGCTCTGTCCTTAGGATCGTAGAAAGAAAAATTTGCCTGTGGAATGTGCTTACCCATGAAAAGCTAAGCTGCTGATAAAATTTTTGAGCAGTTTAAAATACGTCCGTGTAGCATACCAGGCGATGTAATTAATGAGAGGCTACAGAGTTTGTTCGAGTCCAATTACGTGGTTACAATTTTTCGGGGCTCCCCGAGGAGGAGACAAGCACCCAAATCCTCTATCGTTAATGTCATTTATCCAAAAGTAATGACCTTAATTTTTGCTTCTTCTCCAACAATATTGTTATCCTTAGCAGGACACCGGAGAAACTTTCCAAAGGAGACCAGCCACCTGCCACGCAATCTTACCTCCTTCCACGTTAACATGCAACGGACTAATTTTAACTAAAGTGTGCCACCCCTCTTCTTCTTCTTGTGGCGCTTCAGTTCGGGGTGGACCTGGGCCTCAACAAACAGTGTGACACTCTGTTCTGCCGAAAAACTTGACTTCGACTCACCTGCACAAACTATTGTGCACGTAAGTAAAAGTCTCTTCCTCTATACCTTCGGCCCGTGCTGTGACTTAATTCCAGTCATTTAAGGGTATAAACAATCCCTTTAGTGCGCGCCAATTATAAAAAAACACAACAATTTTAGTGGAAACAAATGTGGCCGCCGTGGCGGATAGAGTGTCACACTCAGACGCTGAAGGTCTGGGTTCGATTCCCGGCTGAACACCTCGAACTTTTCACGGAACCACCACTTTCCAGCCGCTGACAACATTCAAACTGCCTAAGAAAGCTTCTCAAACTGCGCCATTCGGAGTCGGCAAAAAACTGTAGACTCCTTCTACTCGTGAAAGTTCAGTAGCGCACACAACATGAGTAGATGATGAGCAAGCTAGGCCCTGGCCTCCCTGTGGATGGCAGTATTTGAAGTTGCCGTCTAGATGGAAACAGATTATCGAACAAAATAGCGCGTATTTGAACTAAATCCGATCACTGTAATCTCTTTATGAAGCGTTGAATGAAGGGCAAAAAAGCGGAAGGGAAATATTTGACAACCATATATTATTAACGATTCTTTTTAAGTTTCCAATTTATCAGTGTTTCTTATTCAATTTTTTACATTTAAGTCAAATATACTAGTCATTAGTATTCTGTTAAATCAACCACGACGAATTCGCATTTGCTGTGGGTTTGCAATTTTCGCCTTAAGATTGAATATGTGCAATGCCACATCTGCTAAGTGATATGTTCGATTTTTCATTCCAAATCTGAAATCATTGGCCCTTTCAAAGTTGCTTTTTTAAAAAATTAAAAAGTCGTCATTGAACATTGAAGTCGTTCGAACCAGAAGTCTGATTTTGGTTCCTATTAGAAGTTTTTCGTTTTTAATCTCACCGGTGTTGAAGAATTTCTTACGAAAAACCGTACCTCTATATAAGACCTCTAAAACAAAATGTTCTCAGCTGAAACTATCTGTCGGAGACATCGATGTTGTGTGTCCTTCCTTGATGACAGCATGTACTTCGTTTTGCCCTCATTTACACCCAGACCCATCTTAGCCACTTTCGCTTCGATGCCAGTAAATGCCTCATTGACGGCTCGCTGTGTTCATCCAATCACGTCAATGTCATCAGCGTAAGCTAGCAATTGAACTGACTTCTGGAAGATCGTGCCTCTGGTGTTGACTTGTAAGTTACGCACGATCTTCTCGAGGATGATGTTAAAGAAGTCACATGACAGTGCCTCGCCTTATCTAAAATCTTTTTTGAACCTTGAGGGTCTCGGTGAGATCGTTACCGACCTTGACGGAGCAGCGAGAGTTCTCCATCGTCATCCTACAAAATCTGACGAATTTGGTAGGACTGCCAAAACTAGACACGACACTGTTTAGCACGTCTCTATGCACACTGTCATATGCGGCCTTAAAATCGATGAATAGGTGGTGAGTGTCGATTTGCACTTCTTGAGTCTTTTCCAGGACCTGCCATGAAGATCTCGTCTATCGTTGACCACAATGATAGGGACCTATCAGGTCATGGACAAACGGTTTCAGATGCGCCAAATAGGCGATGCCACGCCTGCACTCGTCGTCAAATGATGGGTTCCTTCTGGATGATGACGTGAAACCCAGCACATCACTAACAGCTTCTTTGATGGCTTCTTGACAACGTTTCCAGTCTTCTTCTATAGTTAGTGTAAGCAGCTTCGAACTCTGAGTGAGTTTCAGTTAGACTCGGTCGGCAAAGTTCCCAGCGATTGGTTGGGATTGTATGCCCTCAAAATTCGTCCACTAAGTGAATAGATTAGATGCGTTTTAAACAAAAAATCTGTTAGAGGAGCTTTATAAGAACGAAAAACGATCAAGGTCTCATTCTTAAAAACGAAAGCGAAAGTGTTGAAGCAAACCATGTGCAGGGCAACAAATAACATTTTTATCTCCTCAGCAGAAGGCTTCAAATTTTGTTAAATATTCCATAGAGGTCTTTCTCGATATCTTTCACTTTATGGCGGAATATGATCACTTAAGTGGCCATAAGTTCTACACCAGACCACACAATAAAATTACCCACTCCTACGAAGAGGTCTGATCCAAAACAATCGGTATTTCGACAAGCACGCAAGAGGACCTCTTTTTCATTATTGATTCATCTGATGCTGTGGACAACGAACACGAATTAAAGTCAACAACTGCCACAACAAAGGACGACTTCAGTGAAAAACCCATCTCCCATTAATCCCCCACTCATTAGATACAATTTTCAATTAAATTGAATAACGGAACGAAACCAGGTTGTAAAATAATTCTACTTACAATCTCGGTATAAATACTTGTAAAATTAATTACCGTAATGGAATTTGTGCAGGTGGAGAACGCCCATCTGTGGAGTGGAGGAGTGTGAAAGTAATCTCTCACAGCACTCAGGACTGGGCAGTATAGCTCCTTGGAAGGTGGAAAACAGTGTAATCAAATCGGGTTCAGAGATTTGTGCAATGTTATCTCATTCTGTTGCCTCATGGCAACTTGCGAAAATTTTCTTATTTTTGAGACGACTCGTTTCCCCTGACCTTTGCAGTGCACCCAAAGTGGGCTGCCACAGCACGGTAAGTTTGCACTGAAGCTCTGTTCCTGGGCTGCAATTATTCAGGGGATTTTTGAATGAATAACATTCTTTCCAGGGGGCGAACGGCGAGGAAGGGTCGGAGTTTGCGATCCCTGGTATCCTTTCATTTTGTAAATAATTACCCAAAATTCAACGGCGGGCTACCTTGGATTTGTGTTGTGTTTATTCACATTCTCACTCCCAGGAGGTCCTTTTTTTTCTGCTTCAACCTACCCCTCATGGGGAGCACCCAAAGAAACGCAGACACACTCACACGAAACAGAGGTGTTTCAGATCTCTCTCTCTCTCTCACTCTCTCTCCTGGTGTTCTCCAAAAGCTGTTTATAAGAGGATTATTTACTTTCAAGCAAAACCAATCAGAACTAAGCCAAGAAGGCAAATACATAAACGTCTTGGGAATATCCTATTATTTCGGGAAACAGCTACATACTATTTGAAGCGACCGATTGATATCCTTTGATTGGCAGTGTGGTTTTCAATTCTATGTTAAATAAAAACAAGCCTTTTTAAAGCACTGACAACAATTGTTCTTCGGAGAATTAGGCTAACGAGCCATTGCTTGAAGCCTTCGAAGAACCGCTTCTTTGCAGTTGGCCCTAGCGGTGATTGGTTTCACATGAAAGTCATGTTATTTTTTGCGGAGTAATCTTTTCACCAGATTGTATGTGAGGTTGCCCTCCGCCGTGACATGCTCAAGCCCTTTTTCCGGAAAGAGGATTTTAATTTGCAAATATTGCCACGAGCGCGCTCTGAAAATATCTGTTTTAATGCTCCGCTGGCTTGTTGCTGTGCGTGCGATATGCGAACAAATGCATCATGCATTTCTATGCATTCAGGCAGTGTTTTATTCATAAACTAAAAGCCGCTGGTGGTAATCCAAAAATTTAGTATTTCTTGTCAGAGGAATGAATTTACATATTTGTATGTGGCACTGTGTATGCACAAATGAATTGATCGCTTAAGTGGCTTACGATTCGAATTTGTTTATGAAGTAGGTAGGTTTTATCGGTTTGTTTTCAAATGCTTAATTTAAGGTCTCGTTTAAAAATAATCCGATGCTCTGCTGGATTTTCATTTCACGAAGCAGTCACATTGTGAGCGATCAAATGGCTTCCATTTGAGTGTTTTTTTTTTATTTTAAATTTACACAACATCTGGTCTCTCTGATAATCAATTTAAAGCCTGCATACTAACAAAGGGGCGTGTGTAAATACTAAGGGATTAAGGGTCTTCTAAATCTCAAGCTGACGAGTCAGTCCGCTAAGCGGAAACTTTTGTGAAGAACACATGGAATCATCTGAAAACACAGCCTTTGTCATCAAACCACTTCCAAGTTTATACTGAAATGCTGGTTGGCAGACTAAATTTGCCAGGACTTGTCGGGATCCCGGTTGATAAACTTGATGGGCAAAGATCAAAAGGGGCATTCAGAGGAGTGACGGCATCTACAGTTCAAATTACATGACATGACCAAGTGCATGCCCCCAAACTTCAGTAATAAATACGGGGCATTTCTGCTATATCTAGACAGAAAAGACTACGTGCGGCTTGTTGACGTACTTAGGGGGCACATCACCTTCGCGCAGCACTCTTGGGCTTACTGATGAAACCCTTTGCGACTCCTGTAGAAAAGATGAAGACATTGCAGAGCACTTCTTCTGTCAATATCTTACCTTTGCTTGGATCAGGTGGCGGCTGTTTGGTTGTTGATGTAATTAGATTTAAGCACCCAGACTACTCACCACAAAAACGATTCCTGGTATTCCTTCGACAGCCCAAGAAAGTACATTAAATGCCTCGAGTGTAGTGTTTTGAAACTCAGTAAAATGGGTCAGTTCTCGAGTGTAGTGTTTTGAAATCCAGTAGAATGGCCCAGTTCTCTAGTGAAGTGAAGTGAAACTCCAACAAAACGGTAACCAGTAATTAATAGGTTTCACTTGATCCCATAAAACACGTCCGATGCACATCGAGTTTGGTAGACATCTCCGTTGACTTACACGCCGAAGTTCAAGATTTCATTTCACACCGAAAATCGGAAATAAAAACATAGAACAGAACACAGTTAGATGGACACATGCAAAAGCAGTTAAAAACTACTGTCAAAAAAATTAATAATAAAATAATAATAAAATAATAATAATAATACAGTCCACAGGGGGACCAGGGCATAGCTTGCTCGTCAATTACTCGTGTTGTGCGTGCTACTGTCCCTCACGAGTGGAAGGGACCTACAGTTTTTTGCCGACTCGGAACGGTGAAGTTTGAGAAACTTTCCTAAACAGTTAATACTCTTTGAGTGTTGTCAGCAGCTCCGAAGAGGTGGTGCCGTGAAAAATTCAAAAAAATTCGTGTTCAGCTGGGAATCGAACCTAGGACCGTCGGCGTGAGAGCCGCGCATTACCCAATACGCCACGGCGGCCACGGAACCTGCCAAAATTTGGATCGTATACCAGGTATACCGGTATGAAGTGAGCGTCAAGATACAAATGTCTCGATAGGGAACATTTGTTGTGAACGAGCCCTTATTATTTTTCGTTTGTTTGCTATGACATCTGTGAAAAATATTTAGTATACATCATGTCATTGAACAGACAACCTCATATTTTTTCATCGTGTTAAAAATGTCGAATTTTGTACCAGAGAGTGAAGATTTGCGGAAAGCATACATTTTTTGTTTTCGTTTGAAGAAAAGTGCTGCAGAGTCGCAGCGAATGCTTCTCGAGGCATATGGTGATCATGCTCTATCAGAAGCACATGCAAAAGATGGTTTCAACGGTTCAGAAATAATGATTTTGATGTGAGAAATGAAGATCGTGGCTGGGAGTAGCTACCCCACCCGCCGTATTCACCAGACATGGCTCCTTCCGACTACCATTTGTTTTCATCGATGGGACACGCTTTGGCTGAGCAGCACTTTGATTCCTACGAGAAGGACGAAAACTGGGTGTCTGATTGATTTGCTTTAAAAGACGAAGAATTTTATTGGCGTGGTATTCACAAATTGCCAGAAAGGTGGTCAAAATGTGTAGAAAACAAAGGCCAATGCTTTTAATAAATTGTTTTTACTTTCCCATTAATAATTAGTGTTTTATATTAAAAAAAACGCTCATTTCATTTCATAAAATGTAAGGCAGGGAAGGTAAGCTTGTGATTTTTGATCCGGTTTATGGTATTTGGAAGTGAAGATTCAACTTTATTGGCTGTACGGAGACGTGCGCCTAGTTCGTCTTCGGGAAGATCGCTTTAAATAACAAGGCTTTGTGGAGAATGACCTAGGATGGGATTGCGCACATTAGTAGAGAAGGGTATTAGCTTAAGTGGAGTGAGCAATTGGACACAGCAGGCGAAAGATCGTCCTGGCCGGACAAAAATGTTGGTTGAGGCCCAGGTGGGGTCATGCAAAGAAGAAAAAGAAACAGTCAATTAGGGAGGATAACAGGGGATGGCCTTCTTATAAAAAACATATGAATGAAATTTCTACATGAGTCACCTTATAAAGCCTACAGACTTCTTGAAAAATTGCATGACATGAATCAAATTTCCCGTGTGGGTTGTTTTTAAACGAGATCAGTAAGTTCGAGGTTGGATATGGTCTGCCTTTAAGGGTTAACAGAAATTTAAGACCCCAACCGAATCCCATGTGCCAAAAGTTGGGGGCAATCGAATAACTAGGCCCGTTGAGTCACCTGTTGTACAACTTTATTTTATCAAAAAGCAATCTACCTGAACATGGGCAGCAAATCTGAGTGATTTAAATAACTTCAAATCCTCGCGACTTAAGAGCAGACAGCAGCACCCACAAGGCCGCCGGCAGTATCCTGATATATCTTCTGGGACATGAGAGATTGATGGAGTATGATTCCGCTAATAGCAGATGTGTGTAACCCCAATGGCACTACAAAAGTGATTCAATACACATTACCTGAAGTGTCAATTGCTCAACATTCACCTGATGCGCTTGCCGAGACAGTGTGGAGGCTTTACTCCATCGCTGACGCTTTAAGGGATTTCACTATTAATGACGTACACTATTTCTGCTTCCAGTAAAGGCGAAATAACAAGGTTCGTAGGGTGCTACCGACACGTACTTGCAGGAACAACAGTGAAATAATAGTATTAGTCTAATGTAGCTTCTGGGGTAGACGCACATTGCACCTACAATGCAGAGGCAGGTCGCTTTTGGTTGAAGAATTTTTGTACACGCATGTGATGACGGGCTCACCAACCTTTCATACCAATGTTACATAATTTAAAGGGAGACACGGCCAGTCTCATCAGGTTTTGAGTGTCTCAATTACAACTAAACCGCACTCCTAGGATAACTTAAGGATACTGTATTAGAATAATTTCAGAGAAGAAGGGAAACGAGAATCGAAGAGAGAATAGGAGTATAGATCATGACAGAAGAGAGGAAATAACAGTGACGCCATTCCTCACCGAGTGGTGGTAATGCAACCGCAGTCCAACGCCATGCAAATTCAATAGTTGGTCGATTTTTCAATGCATTACTGCTTTATTGTTCCAGCAATCTAATCATATATTCTTCTTCTTTTGCTTTTTTCGTATGGCGTTACAGACCTCAACCAACATGCTTCTCCAGCCAGTACGATCTTTTGCCAGCTGCCTCCAGTTGCGCACTATAAGTTGGTTGAGGTGCTTCTCTATTTGTATGCGCCACCTTAGTTTAGGCCATCCTCTGTTGCGTTGTGCCAATGGCTAAGATTCGAAGACCTTGCGGCCCGGAGCAGTAGATTTCATACGCTCTTCATGGCCTAGCCATCTTAAACGTTGTATCCGAAGACGCTTGACCAGGCGCATGTCACTATACAGGCCATACAGTTCATCGTTAAATCCTCTCCTCCAGATGCTACCAATGCAAACAGGACCAAAAATCATACGCAAAACTTTTATCTGTAAAAGACTAAGGGCTTCCTCACCCGCTTTAAGTAACGTCCAGGTTTCCGCGCCATAAAGTAGGACTGACATGATCAAGCTGTTATATAAAACAAGTTTAGTCCTTCGACAGAGAGACAGCTTCATTACTCAAGTGCCTCTCGTGCCCAAAGAAACAGCGATTGGCAGGATTGATTCTGCGTTTGATTTTGGTACTGATGTTGTTGACCGCGGAGCCGAGGTACACGAAGTCCTCAACTTACTCGAAGTTTCTGCTGCCTAGTGTGACGCTCTGTCCGAGACGTCGATGTTGTGTGTCCTTTCTTGATGACAGCATGTACTTTGGTTTGCCCTCATTACGCACCATACCCATCTTAGCCGCTTCCGTTACAATACGAGCCAGCGCCTCATTGACGACTCGCTGTGTTCGTCCAATCACGTCATTGACATCAGCGTTAGCTGGCAGTTGAACTGGCTTTTGGAAGATCGTGCCTCTGGTCTTGACTTGTGAGTTACTCACAATCTTCTTAAGATTTTTAAAGAAGTGCGTCGCCTTGCCTAAAACCTTTTCTGAGTGAGTGAGTTCGTTACCGTACTTGACGGAGCAGCGAGAGTTCTCCATCGTCATTCTACACAACCTGACGAGCTTGGTAGGAATGCCAAACCTAGACATGACACTGTTTAGCTCGTCTTTATGCACACTGTCATATGCGGCCTTAAAATCGACGAAGCACTTCTTGAGTCTTTTCCAGGATCTGCCGTAAAGTGGGTATCTATCGTCTATCGTGGACTTTCCAGATCTGAAAACATACTGATAGAGATCTATCTGGTTGTGGACAAAAAGTTTCAGACGCTCACACGATACGGCAGAAAGAAAATTGCCGCACTGGTGGTGTCTGCTTTGTGACAGTCAAGGGTCTCCCAAAGTTGTTCGGCTGCACGTGGTCTGTTATGGGACCTCACATTTCAGTTGCAACAGCGAAAATCGTTTTCCTTGGAACGTCTGCTGGAGCCGTAAAGAGTTGATCCGTCTTTGTCTGAGGCATGTCAGGATTATTGGACTAAATTGTTTTACGTGGCGAGGTTGTTGGTAGGCCAGGCCCGCTCTTTAACCCTCGGGCAGAGGAGTTCGCTGTATACATTGGTTTACCACACAACGGGTGTTGTGATGGCTATCCAAGGGGCACCGCGAGAAGGCTGCATGTCAACTTAGCCTGTGCACTACCAAGGATAGTGTTGGCAGCTCGTTTATTGATGGAGATCTGCACTCACTCCGAGTCTGCGTTCGTCAAAATAAATTCCACTAGTTTATCCACTTTCAAAATGTTAGTGACATTCCGAGTGACTCTTTCTCTTCCTCTATGTATCCCCATCCTTAGCATCCTTGTACAGAAAAGTACTTCAGCTAAAATCACAGCGAGTTTATTAAACCCGAACGAAAATGACACAAAACAACCACTAAATCACGTCTCATAAAGGAACGTCATCTTCATACTTTCGGCGGTCGTCATATGCGTTCCAGAATGTCTGGTACTCAAAATGTTATCTTTTTAATTTGCACAAATTTTTCTAAGCGCCGTCATGTATTGCGCATCATCTTTGATGTGTCGCCATTGACACAGTTGTCGCCCTTAAAGCAGGAACAGACGGTCTTGGTCTGGAACCTTTTTGATACTTTATGGCGAATGAAAGAAACACGGTTTAAGGCTCGTAAATAACAAATGGGAATGTCTATCTCTGATGCGGTTTGCTTGGGTGTCTGTTAAAATTTGTTTGATCTTCACATTTTGCTTTGATGATGAATTTATTTCCCATCTGCCTTTTGCTTCTAAGGATTCTTCAGATTTATTTCTGCATTTTGCATACTTTGAAGAGCTTGTGAGATTTGTCTTTTGTTTGCCTTTAATGATGATTTCAAGGGAAATTTTACATGCACTTGGTGACGTACAAAAAACTTCAGCTGCAACAATTCATTTGATGCCTAATCTGTTGAGTGGCCTCCTCCTAATATTCACCCATACGGGGGACAAGCCCAAATATCCTCAAATTTTAAAGGTTCATATGTCATCTTCCTTTTTAATTTTTAAATTGCCTGCAAGTTCTCGTACGAGTGTGGTCAGACATAAAAACAAAGTATCCCTTTTGAAGACGAAACCATAAAAACGTGAGTGCTTCGCGCTAAATTTGTGCTTTGCGCCGATAGGATATTATAGAACACCATTGAGATTTGTATTGTGTTCCTTGTTTGTAATTGTTGGCGCGACTAGTAGAAGGCACGTACAGTTTTTTGCCGACTCCGAACAGTGAAGTTTGAGAAGCTCTTTCTTAGACAGTTATTACTCTTTGAGTGTTGTCAGCAGCTCGAAAGAGGTGGTGCCGTGAAAAATTCGAAAATTGGTGTTGAGCTGTGAATCGAACCTAGACCTGCTGGGTGTGAGAGTCGCACTCTACCCACTACACCACGGTAGCTTTTTACGGTCATTAAAATTCCATTGGCATTTTTAAAACCGGTCTTCATTTTAATTTCAGTTTTCAGCACGCTGATGGGCTCATTTTGTACATTTAAGTGAGCTAGATAAAGTCACCGCATGGCCTGAAGCTATAGAGAGTGAGAGAGAAAGTGGTTCCGGTGCATATTGGCCCTTAATCGGGTTGGCATTTCTAGCGAGACGTGTACTCGTATTGCGGGTGAAATCTGAAGGGCAGAAATGCAGGTTGGGTACGAAGGTTGCCTTTTATATTTCAAGATTGGGAATCCCTAGTATTGCAATCTGGCAACTGTTGTGTTGCAATCTGGGAATGACGGCCAGGAAGGTTTTACTGTGTGTTTGGAGGGATTGGAAGGGAATCATCAACTTTGAGCTGCTCCCATATGGCCAGACGCTTAATTCTACCATCTACTGCAAACCACTGGACCGCTTGAACCAGGCGATGGACCAGAATAATCCAGAATTGGCCAACAGGAAGAGTGTAGTATTCCACCAGGACAACGCCAGACCACACACTTCGTTAATGATTCGTCAGAAGCTATGGGAGCTCGGATGGGAGGTTTTATCGCATCCATTTATAGCCCGGAAATAGCGCCAAGTGATTACCACCTGTTCCTGTCCATAGCGAACGCCCTTAGTGGTGTGAAGTTGAACTCAAGCGGCTTGTGAAAAGTGGCTGTTCGAGTTCTTCGCAAATAAGAAGGAGATCGCTTCTACTAGGGGGGTATTATGAAGTTGCCGTCTAGATGGAAAGAGATTATCGAACAAAACAGCGCATATTTGAACTAAATCCGATCACTGTAACACTTTTTTATGATGCATTGAATGAAGAGCAAAAAGAAGGAATGGAGATATTTGACAACTTTATATTTGGAACTTCAACGATTCAAAATGGGAGAGCCGAAAGCCGAAACGTACAAGTTTCATTCAATTTCAAATAAAGAGGGTTAAACTTGTCCCTCTGGGTTGTAGAGACTGCGCCATTTTTCTCTGTCCTATTCAAATACCACATTTCGCCTAAAATTTAACGGGCACAGTTCGCATTTCAATGAAGAAGTTCCCGGTTCATCGGACAGTCGTTCAAAAATACTCATAAATCTATGAGATATAGACCGGTAAAAAGTGTTCACCCAACTGTGCTCTAGTATCTGCACAGCCAGTGGTTCAAAACTTTTTTTCAGACTAAGTCTCCAGAAGCACGTCCAACTGGTAATGTACATTCAGTACATTCCATTCCCAGACAAAGTTAGAGAACCACTTTTGTCGGAAGAAAAAATAACATTGCGTCCTCCCTTTGCACACTCGTTACTGGCTGTATCCTTAGCGACTCGTTTCGAATCCTGGGATGTGCACAACTTACGTTTACACCAATCCGGCATAAAGACCTAAGTGCACATCCTGAAGTATTCAATTCCCCTTTACTTCCTGATAAAGACAAACTCAACAATCGCACAGGACGAATATTTCAACACACCCCTCCAGTCGAGGACTCCTACCTTTATCCGCTCCACGACCACGTAATTAGAACCTCGGGTAATTAAGTCAGAAAAACTAGCAGTCACTGGGTTTGTTGCGCTACTCAGGGGGACAATTATTTCCGCATTCTGTTTGCGGCGAAACGCTTAGCTTTAAAGCAACCGGCACAGAGGGATAAAAGGACGGTCATCTCCGAGCACAATAACTCATTCTGAGGATAATTTCTTTCTTGTGGAACGTGCCAAGTACCTGGATGTGGGCGTGTGCGTCTGAGAATCGTGTGGGGGCCTAACAATAGATGCAGCTCGTGCCATTAAAGAACTGAATCACTTCTGGACCTGAACTTCAACTTTGTTGTCATTCGGAAGCCAACGATGGCGGCAGTGGGTGTAGAAAACTTCGATGAGGCAAAAGTTTAAAAACGAATGGGTTGTGTAAACCATGGGGTTGATATGCACATGCAGGCGTAGGGAAATGCACTTGTTTTCATTCCGATGAGTAAGTGGAATAAGTGGGAAAAATCACTTTATGCCCGGCAAGGATATTCCGGCCTGTCCAACTTGGCTAGAGGTCGAGCATATGCTGGCAATGAGATTGCCAGGGGTTTGGGGGGTTTCCTTTGAATTGTTTGCGAAGGCGTCGAGCTGAGCGGCTGTGAGATAATGGTGACCTTGGTAGTTGACACATGATATTGCGTTTGACCTAGGACAAGGGGTTGGCACTTTCACAAAGTTGCGCACTTAAGAGGATAGGAGGTTTGAATAAACGAAATTAGGCGACTGAGATATCCAGAAACTGTTTTCTTATAGCTCTCTCGAATAGAAATTACTATTTGTTCCAGCCACATTCTTCGGAGGGCATGTATGTCGCCTTAAATGTGATGATGTGAAGAAGTTCCGGCTCACTTAGTTATTTCCACAGTTTGTAAAAGGACTTTGGAAATATGGGAATGGGGGTGGCAAGAGCATATTCTGTCTGTCAGTTATTTTTTTTTATTAAAATATAATCTTCTCGAATCCACCGAACTATTTTCAGGGAAAGGCGATGGATGAAGAGACAAACGTTGTCTCGAGCTGAAGTTGAAAACTGTGTATTTTTTAACGTACAGAGAAGTAATGTAAAGTAAAGGAAGGGGTCATTCATCGTGAGATTCGATTCACCATGCATACCGGCGTTTTTTTTTTAAATAAAACATTAATTATTAATGGGAAAGTAAAAACATTTTATTCAAAGTATTGGCCATTGTTTTCTACACATTTTGACCACCGTTCTGGCAATTTGTGAATGCCACGCCAATAAAATTGTTCGTCTTTTAAAGCAAACCAATCAGATACCCAATTTTCGACCTCCTCGTAGGAATCAAAGTGCTGTTCAGCCAATGCGTGTCCCATCGATGTAAACAAATGGTAGTCGGAAGAAGCCAAGTCTGGTGAATACGGCCGGTGGTTCAATCAAACGTTTTGATTGTATCCTGAACCGGTTTTGCTCTGTGTGCAGGTGCATTGTCATGGAGCAAAATTACCTTGCCGTGTCTTTTGGCCCAATCTGGTCGTTTCTTGATCAATGCATGGTTCAAATTGATCATTTGTTGTCGGTAGCGATCAGTATTAACGGTTTCACTAGGTTTTAGTAGCTCGTGGTACAGCACACCTTTCTGGTCCCACCAAACACACAGCATTGTCTTCTTGCCGAATCGATCTGATTTTGCAGTCGATGTTGACGGTTGTCCCAGATTAACCCATGATTTTTTCCGTTTTGGATTCTTAAAATAAATCCATTTTTCAGTGCCAGTAACAATCCGATGAAAAACCGATTTTCTTTAGGGTCTTTGAAGCAAAATTTCACAAGTGTTTTTTTCGGTTTTCCACCTGTCTTTCATTCAATTCATTTTCCACACTTTTGTATCTTTCCCATAGCTTTTAAACGGTCAGAAATTGTTTATTCTGCAACATTTAACATTGCTGGCATTTGCTTTTTACTCAAAGTGTCATCTCCATTCAATATCGTTTGCACATCGGCGTCTTCAAACTTTTTTGGTTTGGTGGTTTTTTCTTCCACGTTCTTCATTTCTCACATCAAAATCATTATTTCTGAACCGTTGAAACCATCTTTTGCATATTGCTTCTGATAGAGCATCATCACCATATGCCTCGACAAGCATTCGATGCGACTCTGCAGCACTTTTCTTCAAATGAAAACAAAAAATTAATGCTTTCCGCAAATCATCTTTCTGGTACAAAAAGATACATAAATTTGAATGTGAAATGAAAATTGTTATTATCGGTTAGAGGAGCAATTAGTGGCATTTACGTCTTGAAAATAATAGCACTGAAACTTGGCCACGATTATGACGGAGATAGTTCTTTCGGAAGGTCCCATTTTACGGGACATCGTATGTATGTAGAATACCAAGAAATTCACAAAAATCCAGTTTTTATTAAAAAACAAAGTATTTCGCAGATATTGAAATAAAGAATTAAGTGAATTAAATGGATACAATTTCAAAGAAAAATACAACGTGCAGGAATTACTGTGATGGTTAAAGATCATGCAAAAAATAAAAAAATGAAGCGTTGAGTCAGGCATCCTCTTTTAGACTGACTCTCTTGCTTGCATTAAGGCGACTTGTAGTAGGTGTGCGGTTAGATGAGCGATAGATAAACAGACCCAAGGGTTGCAGCAACCCACATGAATCGCGGAAAACAGAGTTATGTAAGCGCCAATCGTAGCAGGCTTAATCCTAAAGTCTTGAGAACTTAACGCATTCCTGAAAATGATCAAAAGTTCAATGTCGCGCCCTGTTTTACTGTAGTGAAATTTCACATTAAATGCTCACCTATATAATATCTCAACAAGTTCACGGACAGTATGACCCGTAGCGCAGTCTTGTTCGAAACATAGCTTACGGAAACTATGTGCATGCAACATGGGAAGCGTATATACCTTTGCAGCCTTGTCTGTACAGAGAACTGGATTAATGTCAACCATCAGCCCAAAAACCGCAACATTGTGTTCGTTTTGTTGGGTAGAGTGCGACGCTCACACGCCGAAGGGTGTAGGTTCGATTCCCAGCTCAACACTAATTTTTCGACCACCCACCTCTTTCGAGCTGCTGACAACACTCAAAGAGTAATAGCTGCCTAAGAAAGCTTCTCAAATTTAGCCGTTCGGAGTCGACGAAAAACTGTAGGTCTCTATTACCCGTGAGAGAACAGTAGCGGCCACAACACGAGCAATTGATGAGCAAGCTGTGCCTTGGTCCTCCTTTGGACTGTAGCGCTAACACTTATTATTATTAGGTCATTAGGGCTGGAAATTTTGCCTGTGGCTTAAACTAAGTGTACTTTAAGTCAAAAAAATGTTTGCAAGTGATACAAGCTTTTCAAAGAAGGTCAAGAAGATGTGAATGACGGCGCTTACTCTGGATGCCTCAGTTCATCGAATCTCTATTAGAAAAGTTGCTGAAGATGTCAACGTAGCGGTTGGCTTTTTCGGAAATTTTGGGCACGAAAATTTTGACTAAAAAAATATGTTGCATGAACATCGCTCAGGAACTGATGAATGACTTCGACGGCGATACAAATTTGCTTACAATGGTTATAACTGATGACGAATCATGACTATATAGTTATAACATCGAAACTAAGCACATAAAGTTCGATCAAATGCCAAGGTTTTGCTGACAAGTTTTTGGATAACTGTGGCGCAGTGCGTCAGGAGTTCCTAGCACATGTTCGTACGGTCAATAGGTAGTATTATCTTAAGGATGTAATACGAAGATAAGCGCAGACTATATTCGGAATTGTGAAAAAACAATTTCACGATAATGCGCGTGGGCACTAGTCATTAAAACACAACACCGCTATCATGCCACAGCCACGGTATTCACCAGATTTGGTATCCTGCGATATTTTCCTGGTCTTAAGATTGAACAGACCCATAAAAGGACGTTTGGCGAAGATTTAGGGAATGCATACGGGATCGCTGAAAGAGATCAAGTGCGTACCAAAAAGAGTTTATCAATTCTGAGGATTAAAAAACACGCTGCCACAGTTCCACTTTATCTGAGAGGAGCTACCTAGAGGAGGCAAAATAGATATTGATGAATAAATAAATATTATTTATTATTATTCTTTTAACAGACCTCGTATTCGGAAGTCCTTATGTTACTCACCTCCACGAGCGCGGTGATTTGGCTTATTAATGTGTCGATTGACACCAGAGGCACGATCTTCCAGACGTCAGTTCAATTGCTAGCTTACGCTGATGACATTGACGTGATTGGAGGAACACAGAGAGCCGTCAATGGAGCGTTCAGTGGCATTGAAGCGAAAGCAACTAAAATGGGTCTGGCGCTAAATGAGGGCAAAACTAAGTACATGCTGTCACCAAGGAAAGACACACAGCATCAACGTCTCGGACGTAGTAAACGACTTCATCTACCTCGGCTCCACGGTAAAGAGTGACCACAGCATCAGTACCGAAATCAAATGCAGGATGTTGCCAATCGCTGTTTCTTTGGGCTCAGGAGGCAACTGAAAAATAAAGCCCTCTCTCGACGGACTAACGTTGCCTTATATAACAGCTTGATTATCCCAGTCCTACATTATGGTGCGGAAGCGGATGAAGGAGCCCTTAGTCTTTTCGATAGAAAAGTTTTGCGTGCGATTCGCGCTCCTGGAGGAGAAAATTTAGCAACTAACTCTATGGACTGTACAGCGACATGCCCCTGGTCAAGCGTCTACGGATACAACGTTTAAGATGGCTAGGCCATGTAGAGCGTATGAAATCTACTGCTCCGGGCCGCAAAGTCTTCGAATCTTAGCCATTGGGACAACGCAACAGATGACGGCCTAAACTAAGGTGGCGCATACACGTTGAGAAGGACCTTAACCAACTTGGTGTGCGCAACTGGAGGCAGCTGGCGAAAGATCGTGCTGAGAGGAAGAAGAATATTGGTTGAGGCCCAGGTCCACCCTGGACTGTGGCGCCACAAGAAGAAGAATAAGAAAAATGTGTTGATTGCGTAAGAAATGGTTTCAGGTCTAAAGACAATTTCACCCTAAAACACCGCAATATACTGTTTGTGAAGAAATGTGTGCATCATTTTTTTTTTGTTGGAGGTTGGGATACACTGCACAGGAGCGCTCAGATTAAAAGACTGATCCATTGTACTACCAGGCAGTTTTCTTCATTTAATGTGTTTTTCTGGGTTTTCGAAGGAAAAACCAAAGACGAATCTGTGAAAAAGAGCTTAGATTTTTAGCTCGCTCCACGTCTGCGCCTAACAGCCGCCACCTGATGCGAGCAAACGCAAGATACTGGCGGAGGATGTGCTCTGAAGTTTATTCACCTTCTCAACAGACGTCGCAAAGGGTACCATCAATACGGCCGACTTAGATGTTAAGCGAAGGTGAAGTGTCCCGTCAGTAAGCTGACAAGTCGTCTGCACTCATTTCTGTCAAAAGATAGCAGAAAAGCCGCATATTTCTTGATAACGTTCGGGAGCATTCACTTCGTCAACGTGCATCCTAGAGAGCCACGATATCTATGATTGTGCTATTGGGAGGCCCAACCGTCGATGGAGGTCCTATCCAAGTATGCAGGTAGTCCCAAGATGAGTTCGGGCCCTACGACTGCCTTGTTTGAAATGATCCCGTGTTGTCCTGGACAACAAGCCTTAGCGCATTCAGTCTGCCGACCTAATTCACGGAAGACTAACTTACATATGTCCTATTTTCTTGTCACGAATTTATTACAATTCACTGTCTTTCCCGCGTTTCTGTTTATATTTCCAGATTCTAGTCCACGGCCCAGTACAAGTTAATTTCCAAGTAGGTGTCCAGATCCCCATCCCATGCTTAGCTCAAGTCAACGTCCATATTCATGCCCTAATCTTCGTCCTTGTCCTAGTCCTTGTCTAATTCAGTGCATTGTTGTTATGAGCTAGGGCACAACTCAGTAATACAGTCTCTCTGTTTTTCAACGGCATTAGACATTAAAAAAAACAAGCGACTTTTGATCCCGTTCCCATTGGTGGGTGCTTGAGAAAAAGAGAGTTCTTCAAGTTGCTTTCAAACGGGTAGGCTGTTTTCAGGCATCAAGAAGAAACTATCTTACATCCCCATTAATTTTGCGTCTATATCGGGGGTTAAGTTTTTTAAAACTTCTTTGACCGAAGAAGAGTCTCATGCCATGTGGCCGAACGAATGTTGCCAATGCATGTTTTCCAGACTCCGTACACATGATGATTCAGTCCGTAGACACATCTTAGTACAGACCGCAGACGGGACTATATCCGACGTAGAATCTTACTTTCGAAGGCACCACAAATCGGGTCTGCAATTTTTCTCATCGTCCAGCTTTTAGGTGCATAAAGTAGCTGCCAATCCTGTCTACTCTTCTAGACTATGAGTTTGACCCTTCAAATCATAAGTTTTAACACCTGTTGTTTCGACAGACCGAAGTAACATTGGTTACCAAGAGCGGTTTTACGTTGTATTTACCATATAGTTAGGGGTAGAAAAACTCCTTCCCTTGCTCAAAATCGCAACTGTCGAAATGAAATCTCTGAAACTGCCCCAAATGAGAGAAAGTGAAGCAAAGTTTTCGAGGACAATTTCCAAGTTTGTTAGTTACCCAACTTTGAGTCTTTTTTCTACAAAGTGCTTGACCGCACCTAGAATCAAAGTTTTAAATGCCATCCTTCGGCCCTTTTTTGAAGATTCAATTAAATAACATCCCAAAAGAAACTGAATTCAACTTAATTACCGCACCGGGTAAGGCGATTTGCGCATATAATCAGTTTAATAACAAATTAGGCACATCCCTGATCCTCTTCCATCTCATTCCACTTGAGCTTCCCCCTAGCACAGAACTCAGAAAACAACAACACATCCATTCACTAACTTCGTTAACAGCTAAGGTTATACTTGTGCCAACCCAAACCGGAAAGCAAATTACGCTTGAGGAGTATTTTGCAGCGAAAACCAAATGTACTGAAATAGAGCTTTATGTGGCGGCATGAGGATTTTTGGTGCGACTGCTTCCAATCGTTTCCTTGACAGAATTTTGCAGTAGGAGGAGGAGGTTGCGAGCGAATTAAAGCGAACATAGGTGACGTGGAAGAGCTCCCTCAAGTCGGGTCGCTGAGAATGACAGTGCTGACATAATGTTTGACTATCGTGAATTGTAATGGCCGTCACGGTGGCACTGGAGTTGATGATAATGACGACAATGATGGTGTCCCTTCTACCGAAAATCCAATCTCAATGTGAACCGCGTGCACACGGTTCAATAGAGCGGAATCCCATTCGCCGACTGCATCATAGACAAAACGTGAATAGCTTCAGAGAATATGTGTTCCTAGAGCAGTGACTCCACATGACGATGAGATGGGCAGGGAATTCGTGAAGGGCTCCTCCGATGCCGGGGAACGTGTCTGCGTCGAACGCGAGAACGTCCACAGTGTGGTGACAACGAGCATTTAAATGTACCATGCACTTAGACTCCTGTTTTATATTCATTTTCTAGTCCGCTCACTGTTCTCTGGACTCCTTCCACTGCTGCATGATGCTTTTGTGCATATCTCTTCCAGCGACAGAACATTTTCGAAACCTGCATTCCTCCAATTTGGCTTGTGCTCTGGGGAGACACTGTAAACGGGTGAGTGGCTGCCGCACACACTCGTACACCACACACGTCCCCCTCAGTGCTGTGACATCAAAAAGCTCTCGTGTTCCGTTTAGCTGGGATTTTCACATTTTCTTGTCACTTTTCAGTTTTTTTTAATTCCACGATTTTATAGGGAGTATGAAGCGGATTAGAGGGGATTTGTTGTATGGAACGGCAGTGGGTGACAGATATTTGGGGAAGGTTGTTCGGTCAATGTCGTATGTTTTGTCACAGTTTCAAAGTGGTTAAAGTAGAATTGAATGGGGTGCAAGATCTCTGGTAACAGGATTACTGCCCGCGTGGGTGTTGTATCAGTAAAATGTTGTCTATGTCCTTGCTCGATTTTTGCCTCACACACACTCTAAGTGGTCTGATAAAGAGCTTACCAATAAGTGCTTCGTAAAAAACACACTGATGTACTAAAGAGGATTGAGGTAAAAAATAGCTTAGATGAGCATACTCTGTAACGAATCAATTTAAATACGTCTCTGTGAATCGGAGAGAGAGTGATTGACAGAGGCTCTAGTTGCGGCTTCATCCAAATAACAAATGCACGAGGTAGTAGCCGTGTGCCTTGAATTTTATTTAAACACGACGCGGTTGATAGACAGAAAATGTGTCCCAGTTTTATGGAATTATTCTTAATAAATTTCACATCAACTACAAATCGAATGAAACCTGAAATAAATGTGCTCAGTTCACTAGAAGTACTCCTCGATGAAGAAGACGAAAAGAAAGATCGTGAAAGAGAACAAAAAGAAAATATTTCAGCCTACACGGCACTCTCGCCAGTCACTTGTGCACAGAAAACGAAAAGAAGACACACCCATTTGGGCTTCAAATGACAACTTAAGTTTACTCCTATCTCAAAAGAATTTATCAAAACCGAAGCAGGTTTCACATCAATGAAGGAGTAAACAATGTCGGCAATAACTTTTACTTTTCAATTAAAGTCACCTATTATGTGCAGACTGCGTTTATTAGCTATCATTTAAAATTCGAAATTACTTTCATTTTATTAGACCTCTTACGCATGCGTGTGTTTTTTTCTTTAATTTTCGGAAGTTTCTTCCTCTTTTGTGATGCGAGTGGCGATAATTTTGCTTTCGCTTTCAGATGAGGGAGTAAAGTAAAATCGCAACACTTTTCACAAGGCAATTTAATCCAGCAAGTGTGATCAATTTGTGGTAAAAATGAATACATAGAAAACAAAATAGACTGAAAATCTACCGTCCGTCGAATTTGTTTTAAAGATCATCTCTTTTAAACCGAAGTCAATAAATGAACTGCAGACTTCAAATTAACAGGAAGTGATCCAAAGACCTGCTATTTGTCTTTGTCCTTCTCATCCATTTTCTTCATTTTCTTTCATAGAACGACCCTCAGCACATACATTAACAACTTCAACTACTCGGAAAAATAGTTTTTTTTAGATTACCAGAACATATGGTTTGTGGCCGCTGTGGCGTAGTGGGTAGAGTGCGACGCTCACACGCCGAAGGGTCTAGGTTCGATTCCCAGCTGAACACCTCGAATTCTTCACCGCAACACCTCTTTCGAGCTGCTGACAACACTCAAAGAGTAATAACTGTCTAAGAAAGCTTCTAAACTTCGTCGTTCGGAGTCGGCAAAAAACTGTAGGTCCCTCCTACTCATGAGAGAACAGTAGCGCGCAACACAGGAGCAGTTGATGAGCAAGCTAGGCCCTGGTCACCCTGTGGACTGTAGTGCCGAGAATTTGTGTCAAAAATTGTTTGTTTTTAAATGCATGAACATTTGTTTTGCGCATTCAGAACAATCCCCACAAATTATTTCACACTTCTGCAAACTTTCGTTTTAGCATACAGAATGTACTGCTTTCCTCGAGCGGTCAGTTTACAAGAGATGTCGCCACTTGGAAGTTGTGGTTGATCTTGGAAGAGATTACCTACATTTGGGAACAGAGTGACATTTGTCAATAATTATAACTGTACATCAGCGTGCATTTTAAACAAAAAAAATTCCTTGCATCTTTCAAAAGGTCCAGACTTGTCTCAAGCAAGCAGTATTTGCGTTAAGATTTGATTTACTTTTTAATTGGAAGCAAAATGCAACTGAAGCTGGTCAAATGCTTGTAGAAGGTTTTGACAAATCTGCTCCGACAGAAAGCCAAACAGGGAGTGGTTTATTAGCATTGGAGACAAAGAGCATCTTGGCCAGCACAAAAGTTTAGAAAATAAGGAAATGGAGGCTTTACTGGGTCTACATCCGTGTCAAATGCAAGGTGAACTCGACCAGTCGTTGGCAGTGGCTCAAATTAAATAAATGCGGATTAATTTAAAAGCAATGGAATTGGATGTGGTGGGGAAATGTCGAAAGTCCAATTTTCGTCTCGGAACTCCTTCATTAAGGACATTAAAAGAAGGGATTTTTGCACCGGATTGGGACTGAAGCTGAAAAGTGGATATACTACGATAAGCCCAAGAAAAAAATGAAATATGCAAAAGCCTGTTGACCCCGTTCCACCATCGTGTGCATCGACCCCAAAAAAAAAAACATCCACGATTCAAAGGTCATCCTCTACGTATGGTGTAACCAGACAGGTGTGATGAGCTGTGAGTTATTGAAAGGAGACGAAACCATTGATGGGAAACGCATTGTGTAAAAGAACCGGCAAGAAACGACCGAAAGACATGACAAAGTGAGTTTGCAACATGATGCCACTCAGCCCAATGTGGCCGCCGCTGTCAAAAACTACCTGTAAACGCTGAAGGAGGGGAGGAAGGGCATTTCTCCATTTGACATCTGTTTTTTTTTCTTTTTTTTTGCCCGTTGTCAGCTCAAGAACGCATTATTTACTTGGAGACAAAACCATTCAGTCAGAAATTAACCTTTTTGCTACAAATCAGCAACAACTTAAAGTTGCTCCTCAGTCACGTTTACGAATTGGCGACGTTTTAAATGTTCTAGCGCCTTGTTCATGTATAAACATGAGCTTGTACGGCAATAGGCCATTGTGGCCTTGCAAAGAAAAGCTGCCCAAATGTTGAGAAGGTTGCCTGTCGTCCTCTTGAAGGGAAACGCTAACGGCGGCCATGTTTTCTTTCCTACTTGCACTTCAGCGTCTCACTGGCATTAAAACATTGGGAAGAAAAATTGTGCATTCATATTCTCTTACGCCGAACTGGGGCTTTGGTTTGTTGACGTAGGAGGCAAGTTTTTTTCATGACAACTTTGAATAAATTTCAGTCGTTATTTACATGTTTATTGCTCTGTGATAGAATCCCGACTAAACAACAGTGTAAATGTAAAAAACCAAAACTTCATAAATTATATGACATCATTTACCGCTCCATCGAGAGAAAGTTAAAGCAACTAGGCTACCAAGTGCTTATAATAATAATAATAGTTGGCGCGACAATCCACAGGGGGACCAGGGCCTAGCTTGCACATCAACTACTCGTGTTGTGCGCGCTACTGTTCTCTCACGACTAGAAGGGACCTACAGTTTTTTGCCGACTCCGAACGGCGAAATTTAAGAAGCTTTCTTAGACAGTTATTACTCCTTGAGTGTTGTCAGCAGCTCGAAAGAGGTGGTGCCGTGAAAAATTGCAGGTGTTCAGCCGGGAATTGAACCTAGACTCTTCGGTGTGTGAGCTTCTCGCACTACCCACTACGCCGCGGCGGCCACAGAGTGCTCAACTGAGTCTATATTTGAGTGGCAATAGTATCTAGATATTTCTGAAAACATGTATGCGCCACTATAACCGTTTGCAGTGCAGCAGCACACTAAGGAAGGAACCATAGGATGCCTGGTTGAAGTCAAGACAGTTAAGGAAACCTTAGACTAGCAAGCACCACAATTCTGCCCGCGTATTCAGGTTTCAAACCAGAACTCCCACGATAATCTCACAATGGGGCCTAAAAAGCCGTAAGATAAATACATAGTTTCAGTGGCTCCTGATACCTCATGGCACCAGAATCAAGCAACTATCAGTTAAATACCCTCAGTCTTCATAATGGAATACTCTCTCTTCTCTTTTTGCCATAGTCAAAAAGCTTCGGACGTTTTCGCTGATTTAAGGCACTGAACGTGGATAAGCGATCGTCAGAAAGAACTTTTCAACAGAAAGTAGGACAAAAATATATCAAAAAGCCTTGAGCTAATTCATCCTAGGCAAATCCAAAAGATGTACCATAGTGCCGTTTATATTTCGAGATTGGGCAACCCTAGTGTTGCAATCTGGCAACTGCCAGCTCTATGGTAAAGTTTGACATTTTTGAGGTTATACGTGCTCAGAACGTTTTGACATACGAGCGCTATTTGTGTTGCTTACAGTAACATAAAAGACTCATCTCGTCCGAAAAATGTAATTAAATCGTGAAAATTTTCAAGCGATTATTTTTTAACAACTTTCGACGTGGATTGACTCAACGACAGTGCATCGATGAACTTAATTCAATTTTTGGCGATAAAGCTCCATCAAGGACCAGTGTTTATCGATGATATGGTGAATTCAATCGAGGTGGTAGTTCACTCCAAGACGAATTTCGTCCAAAATCAGTTGTTGCTCCGGAAACCATTGGTTCTGTGCGCCAACTGATATTGGAAGATCGTCATAATACCTATCGTGAGATTGAGACAAACTTAGGCATTAGTGGGACCAGCATGCATTCAATATTGCATGAACATTTGACCGTCAAAAAAATTTGTTCGCGTTGGATCCCATACAATTTGTTAATCGCTCAAAAAAAGGCTTGTGTCGATTGGTCGAAAGAAATGCTAAAAAAATACGATCGCGGTGCTTCGAAACAAGTCTATGAATCATGGATTTACCCGTATGAGCCCAAAAGTAAACAGAAGTCGACTGTATGGGTGTTTTAAATTGAGCCAAGTCCAGCAAAAGTTGCTCGCGCACGAAGTACTTCCAAGCAAATGGTCGCCTGTTTTTTTTGGAAAAACTGAACATGTCGGAACCATACCACTAGAACAACGTAAAACAGTCAATTCTGAGTGGTACACAACCATTTGTTTGGCAGTTGTCGTCTAAAAAATCAGGAAAACCAACCGCCAAAGACGGATCACTCTTCACCACAACAATGCGAGCTGTCATACATCGGCTGAAACAACTGCATTTTTGAGCATTCCAAAACATCGATTTGATGAGTCATCCGCCGTATAGTCCTGACTTGGCACCGAAAGACTTCTTTTTATTCCCGTAAGTAAAAAATAAATTGAGAGGTCTACGTTTTTCGACACCTGCAGAAGCGGTTGATGCGTTCAGCATGCATGTTTTGGAGATACCTCATCCAGAGTGGCAAAAGTGCTTCGACAATTGGTTCAAACGCATGCAAAAGTGTATAGATCTTAATGGGAAATGTTTTGAAAAACAATAAAGCTATTTTTGATGATTAATATTTGTTCTTGTTCTCAAATCCCGAAATATAAAAGGCAACCCTCGTACGAGTATCCTTTCATTTTAAAAAATAAAACCAATTTATCATTCAGACGAACTGATAGCATAGACCTTAAGAATCAGTTGCAGTTCAGTTTCGAAAAGTCAATTTAACACGTTCAGCATGAAGAAAATAAAAGTTGAAACCATTATGATGCACGTCAAACATTCAACCATTGGGACAGAGAGTTCTCCACACTCGTTCTCTCCGATCCTATGATTCAACAATACGAAAAGTTTATGCCGAAATAATTGCCTCATGAAAAGGACATTATACTAAAGAGTTAATCCCTCATTTCAATGGGAACGAACTCGTTAAAGCCAGTTGTGACTGCCAGCTGGATTGGATTTTCATTTAAAAGTTCAAGTGTAATTACACAGCTCTTGTGCGCTCCACCTACTGCTGCGCGTCGAACGCTCGTAATGGCTGTCATTTGGTTCAACGAAGCGAAGGGATTAGGTGTCGTATTTGAATTCTAACAGAAACGGAAACTGAATTGGATGGATGTTTGAATGCCCGTATACTGTGTGAGAAAATCGATACTTCCTAGAGGATGGGGTGAGTGGGTTCTGAATTTACATGCAATGCGATGAAGTGTGCATTTATTTCGAGAGTGGCCATTGCTTGATGCGAATTGATTGCTAAACAAATGGCGATGTATCACGCAGACAAACATTCGCAATTTGAAGGTAAAGAATTTGCTTCTTTACCAGTTTTGCAGAGTCCTTGCAATAGGTATGGTGAAATAAATAATTCAATTGTGTGACTTTAGACTTCAGCAGTCACTTGTGTTGTGCTTGCTGATGTCGAGTGATTGAATCCGAACGGCGTGCACTTCTCACTCTAAAGTAAATTCGTGACAAATGAAAGCGAGAGACTCTGTCACAGGAGACAAAACACATTCAAACAAGCATAACGCCTGTTTGAAACAAAAATTTTGAACTCTGCCATGGAAGAGTCATGCAGACTTAGCCCTGCTACAGAGGGTAGGTCTGCATGACATTCACAACATTTCGATAGTTTCATGATATTGCCTTTCTTTCATGTATTTTTATCCTGATGTAGAAAGAACGTTCAAGGACGCAAATATGTTTTTTTTTTAATTTTCATTTAAAATATAAACATACTCTCCTCGAAATTCAAGATTCTCTCAAATACAAAAACTGTACGTTGTTTTATTATCAACCATTCTTCCGATGTTCTGTCATGCCCTCTCCTTCCGACACCCACACACTAGAAACATAAAAGAGATCAAAAATTATATCACCTTACAAAAAGCTGAGAATCAAATAAATACACCAATTACCACTACCTCGCCCCGCTAAGATAAATCAGACAGCTAGTAAGCGAACACCATCTGAGGCGTTCCCATCACAAAAGCGCCAGCACTGAAGTGGCCTTGAGGTTGATTCGTAGCAGAAATCACACACAGTAGTGACGTAACGTGTCGCCACGACGAAAGGAAAAGAGCGCCTTCAGTCACAGCCAACACGAAGACCGGTTTGGCGAGATTAATTATCTTCCTGATGTTGGTGGTGCGACGACGAAATCAAGCATCAAAACATGCCTCACGAGTCTGTTACCATAGACTCCGATCTATGGAATGAGTGAGCGACTCTCGAAGATCTCCCGCCAACATCGGAATGCTAGCTGGGGGTGGAATTCCTGAAGTTTACGGGAACCGAGCTCCATTTGCAGAAAGTCGTATACACTGGTGATTCGATCCGTGAACAAAGGAAATGCATTTTTAATTAACACTTATCCCGCTACAATTCCATTTCACTCTTCGATAAGGTGCACGCAGCAAAAATCATTTGGTTTCCTGGGAAACGAATTTCCATGATATATGTCATGCACTGGAATCCGCGTTCCGGATGGAGAACGGCTCAGCCTCCAGGCTGACCTCGAGCTTGGAATAAATTAATTATCTCCTGTGATGTTGAAGAAAGCCAAACAAAATGAGGGTGCAGCATGTGTCTGCCAAATTAAATGCATAAATAATTGTTAGCGTTGCAAAGTGGTTGCCGGTGGCCGCATTCACATGCACTCAAGTGAGAGTACAGTGTGGACGTGAAGCAATTGATCAGGGGCAAGAATTCCGGGTTAAAGTCCATCGACTTAACCGCAGAACAAATGTCAGCTTTATGAACACATGATTCAAATCAGTCCCACGCTGAGTCAATGGATTTACATATTACGAGTACGTACGGCATTTTCCGCATGAACAGGTATTCGTAAGTCGCAGGAGCATACTTGTGCCACTGTGGAAATCGCGCTGACTTTCAAACTCAATTTAAATTTAATTAGCTGTGTCGACATTGCAAGGAGAAAGCAAGGATTTGGGAGGAGCAACGCAAAAAACGAAAACTCGATTGTGGTGTCAATGCGGTATGCTGTGTACTGCAACTCCCACTCTGAGGTTATTAAAATTCATGACAACGCCGCACACAGTCGGTCTCTCAGGATGACAGGGGATGGGGTGGCAAGCCAGACAGAGTCTTCGGCTTTATTTCTCATTAATCACCATTCAGTACGATAGATATCATCGTTGTCATTATCGTTGTATCACCAGGGAAGAGGAGAGCTGCCGACAAAAAAGTTCTTCCTCTCTTGTAGTGCGCATAGTTTTCTATATCTGCATAAATGGATGATAAATGTGCTGTTTCTGGGTAAGCATTGACGAAGATTGCGATGAGGGATGGCCGGATAAATATGTCGCATGGGGTGGGACTGGCTCTTTATTAGGTAACTCACTGCATAATGTATCGATTGCGATGATGTGCTCCTTCTGGTGGATGGTAGCCTCGGCTCTATGATTCTATTTCTTTCATCCGCAACAAGGTGAGAAGTGGTTCGAGTGAAGTCTGTAGCCAATCAGTCGTATTTGTCAACAAGGCTTATCGAAGAATGCTTTTTATGGGGCAACCTGAGTTCGTTGTCCCATTCGAAAGTTGTGAATATCTAAGCTACATCTCTGTACGGCATAGTGCCCACCGATGACTTAGTCGGTCCTGGAGTCAAAATCATTGCGATTTCTGTATTTCAGAGCCTTGCATTTTTATTATCCCGAAATCGTTTAAGCGTCTACTCCATC
This sequence comes from Eristalinus aeneus, assembly GCA_955652365.1. Taxonomy (NCBI): domain Eukaryota; kingdom Metazoa; phylum Arthropoda; class Insecta; order Diptera; family Syrphidae; genus Eristalinus; species Eristalinus aeneus. The sequence continues at coordinate 39,818,120 of OY019134.1, read as the reverse complement.
TGTCTGTCGGGCTTTGACTATTTTTAGGGGTATAACCTTGAGCGCGTTGGGATAAGCGCAACGCTTTTCGGACCTTTTATACGTCTCTGTTTATGCAGCAGCATGAATGAACTTATGACAAAATAATGACTACCTTGGAAATAATAATAATTATTGGATGGCGCAACAGTCCCCAGAGGGCCTAGGGCCCAGCTTGCTCATCACCTGCCCGTGTTGTGCTCGCTACTGTTCACACACCAGACGAAGGGACCTTCAGCATTTTGCCAACTCAAAACGGCGAAGTTTGAAAGTATTTTCTTAGACAGCTTTTACTCTTTGAATGTTGTCAGAAGCTCAAAAGAGGTAGTGCTCCAAAAACTTGGAGGTGTTCAGCCGGGAATCGAACCTAGAACTTCGGATTGTGAGTTTTACACTCTACCCGCTACGCCAAGGCGGCCACACCACTTAAAATTCAAAATTTCGTGATTTTCCAGGTACGCGGCACGCAATACCCGGACATGCAGAATTTGTGTTTTTAGCCTAAAATCCTTCTTCGACTACTGGTGGCCTTTTACACGTCCGAATGAACTTTAAACAATTTTTCGTATGTTTTCGGATGTCGGCGAGTACATCCAGTCACTTTTTATCGACTACAAGGTAAGCTTTTGATGATATTTACAAACAGAAGCGAGTGCTGGTTTTGATACAGTCACCAGCAGGAGAGTCGTTTCCTGACAGACTGTGCTTTGTCAGGTTACTCGTTGTTGTTTGAGGAGGTTTATCGTGGCTATAAGTAACGTCCGGTTCGTATTGGAGTCGCCTGTCCACTGTTCGGACTACGATATTGAATATGAATGGTCAGCCTTTGGTATTTTGTACCAGCCGGGTGCTAGCCATGGCCTAGCCACGCTTAAGGTGGCTAGGCCATGTAGAGCGCATGGACAGCACTGCTCCGGCCCGAAGAGTTTTCGAATCCGAACCACAGGGACAACGCAACAGAGGACGTCCTAGACTGAGATGGCGCACACAAGTGGAAAAGGACCTCAACCATCTTGGAGTGCGCAATTGGAGACAGCTGGCAAGAGATCGTGCTAGCTGGAGAGGCATGCTGGTTGAGGCCCAGGTCCACCCCGGACTGTAGCGCCATCCGAAGAAGAAGAAGAAGGGTGCTAGCCATTTAGCGGCACTTTTTAGTGGCACAGGAATCAGACAGGATCAGACTATTGGACGTAGTCATAACTTGTGCAACTTACCCTCGAGTTAGCTGATAAAGTTTGCCTTATTATACAAGACCTCATTGGGATGGAATTTCTTATTTTAGTTCGATACAATAGGATCTAAGCCCGAACACATTGCCTCCCGAAAGCTGTTATATTTTCCACCTAGGAAGGACTTAAGTAAAACTACACTAGAAGACCGTACAACATGATTGGCCGAATTATGGCGATGACTTATATTCTGGAATCAAGTTGACTTCATTTATACATCCAACTTGCAGCAGCATGTCCTTAGTACTTGCCAGAGCTGTACAGACACTGATCCAACCAAATGCCAAGATAAGTATGTGTCCGGTATCTTCTAAGACTTGAGTTCTTTCGCAACAGTCTCGAATGGAGAACTGATAGCAGTTAACGTCACGTTTAAAAGCAAAGGCGATTTTCGACCGTCTAATGGGGCACACCGAGCTATACACTGAACGAAATTGTATCTTCTTCAATTTTATGGGGTGGGAGCAGCATTTTGTCATAATCCTTGTTCATTACACAATTAAACTTGTGTTGCTATATTGTGTGCCATTTTCTAATAATTGCTAAACTTTCTTTATTCCGCATCTACCAGCAGACTGATATAAGTCATTTTTGTTTTGTACCTCATGACTAAGTGTATCTACTTACAGCTCTGTGCAAAAAAATAGCACCACGTTGAGGTCTGCACTTTGGATGTATATGCCGAACATTGTGCCAAGTTCAGCTATACAATCCCATGTCTAGTTTTCTAGTCTAGTGTAGGATGACGATGGAGAACTTTTCCTGCTCCATCAAGTTCGCTAACGAAATCATCGAGACCTTCAATGAGAAAAACTTTTCAATATCATTTTGGAGAATATCGTGCGTAACAGACAAGTCAACACCAGATGCATGATCGCCCAAAAGTCAGCTCAATTGCTAGATTACGTTTACAACATTGACGTGATTAGACGAACACAGTAAACCGTCATTTAGGCGTTTGCTGGCATTAAAGCGGAAGCGGATTAAGGACCTGGAGGTAAATGGGACTAAAATGAAGTATATGCTGTCGTCAAGGAAGAACACTCAACATCAAAGGTCTAGAATCGAGCTTCACACAAAAAGCAAGATTTCGCCTAACTCAGCTTTGCGATAAATAGAGACAAGAACATTTTCTTGTTCTTGTGGCGCTACAGTCCGGGGTGGACCTGGACCTCAACCAACAGCCATCTCGATCTTTCACCACCTGCCTCCAATTGCGCACTCCAAGTCGGCTGAGGTCCTTCTCCACATGTGTGCGTCATCTTAGCCTAGGCCGTCCTCTGTTGCGTTGTTCCAATGGCTAGGACTTTTCGGGCCGGAGCAGTGGTGTCCATACGCTTTACATGGCCTAGCCATCTTAAACATTGCATCCGTAGACGCTTGACCAGGTGCATGTCGCTATACAGCCTATACAGGTCGTCGTTAATCTTCTCCTCCAGATGTCAGCAATGCAAACAGTAGCGCAAGTCGCACGCAAAACTTTTCTATCGAAAAGACTAAGAGCTTCTTCATCCGCCTTTAGTAACGTCCAGGTTTCTGCGCCATAAATTAGGACTGGGATGATCAAGCTGTTAAATAAAGCCAACCTAGTCCTTCGAGGAGGGCTTTATTACTCAATTGCTTCTTGAGCCCAAAGAAACAGCTATTGGCAACATTCTGCGTTTGATTTCGGTACTGATGCTGTTGTCCCTATTTACCGCGGAGCCGAGGTAAACGAAGTTCTTGACTGCGTCGAAGTTTCTGCTGCCTAATGTGACGCTATGTCCAAGACGTTGAAGTTGTGTGATTCCTTGATGACAGCATGTACTTTGTTCTTCCCTCATTTACAACCAGAACCATTTTTGCCGCTTCCGCTTCAATGCCAACAAAGGCCTCATTGACGGCTCACTGTTTTCTTCCAATCACGTCAATGTCATCAGCATGAGCTAGAAATTGAACTGACTTCTGGAAGATCGTGCCTCTGGGGTTAACTCATGAGTTACCCATTATCTTCTCGAGGATGATGTTGAAGAATTCACATGACAGTGCGTCGCCTTGTCTAAAACCTTTTTTGAACTTTGGTGAGTTCATTACCGACATTGACGGAGCAGCGAGAGTTCTCTGACGAACTTGGTAGGAATGCCAAAACTAGACATGGCACTGTCTAGCTCGTCTCTATGCACACTGTCATATGCGGCCTTAAAATCGACGAATAGGTGGTGATCGTCGATTTGCACTTCTTGAGTCTTTTCCAGGATCTGCCGTAATGTGAAGATCTCGTCTATTGTGGACTTCCGTGGTCTGAAGCCACACTGATAGGGGCCTATCAGATCATGGAAAAATGATTTCAGACGCTCACACAATACGGCAGAGAAGATCTTGTATGCGATGGAGGCTGATCTTTCGATATTTGGGTCTCCTTTTTTGGAGAGACAAGAATATCAGCACCGAGATCAAATGCAGAATCATCCTCAAAAATCGGTGCTATCAAGAAGCAATTCAGTAATAGAGCCTTCTCTTGAAAGACTAAGCTTGATCATCCCAGTCCTGCCGTATAAATCGTAAACTTGGACGTTATTTAAAGTGGACGAGGAGTCCGTAGGGGTTTCGAGAAAAAGTTCTGTTTACATTGATGGTATTTTGAGGAGAAGGTTCAACGAACTTGATGGTCGGTATGTGCTCAGTCAGGCGTTTCAAATACATCCCTTAAGATGGCTAGGTCGTGTAAAACATATGAACACAACTGCTCCAGCCCGAAAATCTTTCGAATCCCCGCCACTGGAAAAACGCAACAAAGGGCGGCCTTGTCTGAGATGACGTACACAAGTGCAGAAGGACCTTGCGCGATTGGAGGCAGCTGGTGAGACATCGTGCTGAGGAGGAGCATTTTGGCTGATGCCCAAGTCCACACACAAAGAAGATCGTCTCCAAGCCGGGCGGAGAACTCGGAGAGGTCTTCTGTTTTGTATACCAATATCTGCTTATAGTTGATGACCCCCACAGCGTAGTCGGTAAGGTGCGGCGTTCACACGCCGAAGGTCCAGGTTCGTTTCCCAGCTGAACACCTCGAATTTTTTCGCGGCACCACCTCTTTCGAGCTGCTGACAACACTCAAAGAGTATTAATTGTTTAAAAAAGACCACTGTTAGGCCGCTCCCGACCTTAACAAAGCAAAGAAAGTTTTCCATCGCACTCCATATCCAATGAATCCAATTAAAGAAGTCCTCTTTTTATGAATCATCTGTGTTCGTGCAATGTGCAGTCTTAATACAAAAAAATGAGTTTTAGCCTTCACTTTGTAGGCTTTTCCAAAGTTTACTGGAATGTGGAGATGCTTACAAAGTTTCTATTGACCAGGGAATGGAACTGAGAAGACTAATTTGTCAATAATTTTCACAATCAATTGGTCTCTTGCCTTGTAGAATGACACGTAAGCAGGTTCAATGTGTGCATGCTCCAAAGCTGGTCAATTCCAAATCAACCGCAATTTTCGACTAAAATTAAAGAAATCAAAGTGGTGTACAAATACTATCCGAAGTCTTGAAGAATATGCGGTAGCTACAATCAGGAAAAACCAGGGTTTCGCTAAAATATAGCTTTAAAGCTCCTTGCAATGAAATTACAAATTCGAATCCGATTCGAAATCGATGATTTGTTTTAAACAGATCCGCTTTCACGAAGGGAATGTGGTGGAAGCTCTTTGAAGTGAAGTTCACGGAAGATTTTTGCACCAAGAATACCAAGCGAAGGCAATGCAAATGAGCACATCCCTCAATTATTCACATCCGTTCTGCCAGAGTACTGCCCACCGCGCTTAACTTTAATTGAACGTGGCTGGTCCTCGCTCCTGTCTCTTGGCACTTAACTTCAATTTCTAAATGCGGTCTTCCTGCCGGGTAACCTTTAATTTTAATGTTCCCCACCACGGGATGGTTTAATTTTAAATTAATTGCACTCATTACGCCCGAAAATTTCCGAATGGAACGTGTCAAATGGGTGGCGAGGCGAACTCATCTTTGCACTCACGGTTATGAACTTTGAACAGTAGTTAACTTGGTGTAGGTGCAAGATTGCAATCTCTGTAAAATTACTAAGGCAATGAATGTACGTGCGCTATGAGCTCGTTACTTTTAATAACTCATCAAAATCCTAGCTTCACTTTTTGCTCGACATAACAAAGCCACAAAAACAAATCCATCCGGCACCGAGAACTCAATTTAATTGATTTTCCATCCAACAGACCTTTGTGCAGCCAGGATGGTCACACAAAAAAAGGACAGTCTGATAATCTGATAATAGTGTTTCGTACTCGCGGAATGCAGAACAATCAACGGGGTATTCGAAGCATCTTGTCCGCATTCTGCTTACCTTCCGCTGAAGGTTTGGCGGAAGGTTTGGTAACGGTTTGTCGACGTCAATAAATCATCCAAAGACACAGAAAAAAAGTTTCTTGTAAATATTTGATCGAATTCAGGGATGAAAACAATTCAATAAATACAAGACGAAGACGGATGTGGGCCTCCAGGTTACAACAGCAAATAATCAATATCCCTTCGAAGTTTTTATCCAACAGCCAAAGCAATGTGGTTTCACCTTTCAAAACTCATTTTAAAAATGTATACGTTGCCGGCACGCTTGAAGGTAGTGTCAGTTCTGTGTCACTTGGATGGTTGACAGTGAGAGAATGCCAAAAGTTGACGATGGATACAAACAAAGTGTGCCGAAGGACGTGTGTACACTTGACGCGAATGACGCACTTACCAGGTAATATGGTGAAACTTGACAGAAACTAGGTGGAAGAACTTATTTTAAGAACTGACATTTGATAGCGCCTTGTTAACGTAACAAAGTTGAGAGTTTGGGCAATGGGAGTTTCTCCCTCATAAACTTTAAAATTCAGCTTATATGGTCGCCGGGACACAGTGATGTTCGATGATCTGTGAAGCTGATAAGCTTGCCAGTTTCGGCACCTGGTCTTTGACCGTGACTGAATTAGACCCTTCGTAACGGAAGGACACCTCTTCACAGTACATAGTCTGAGCGAACAAATGAAAAGGTTACTGGAGTGCTCCACTTGTCTTAAGTTCAAGCCTTTTTCGTCACAGCTCAATCCTTAGTGACCTCTTTGGCACTAAACGGCCGTATTTGGCGTCATAATAGGTAACTGCGTCATAGGCTAAGTCCAACAACCCTCAATAGAAACGTGTGCAGAGACGAGGAGATAGAATCCATTTCTCATTTCCTCTTCGACTGGCAATCTTTTGCCAAAGTGACATTAGAGTGAGACACCTCCACTGCTGCATAGACAATGGTTTTAAGGGAGCCACGAGGCGTCCCAATGGCGGCCTTCGTTTGGTTGTTTAACTAAAAACTCAATAACCGTACCTAACCTTGTTGGAAAAGAATAATTTTTTGCAATTAACACACAAGATTTGAATTCACCTCTTTCTAAGTACTCGTAAATCTGATTGCACGCTAGAAACGTATAGAGAGTATATGAAATTTCTTACCTCTTTCAAAGTGATGTCTTTGCACACAAAGAAATACTAATTGCGTACAAAAAGCAGAGTTGGCATTAAACTGCAGGTCCTTAGACTGGTGACTGCAATGGAAGTGTGCTGTGGAATAATTCCGACCCCGTTCAAAATCGCGGTGGCACTTAAACCAGAACCTACAATGACGTCGTGGATCAATAGCGACACAACTGTATACAACACCACCGCTAATTGCGAATTGAATTCCTCGACAACTCTCTATGCCTATAAAAGACGTCTCCAGAGGTGCCTTATCCTCAAGAGTGAAAACACACGACACGAGTAGCTGCTGAAGAAGCAGCGATGTTCTCTTGTGAACTGTGGATTACATTCGTTCTGGTTCAAAAGCCAATGGTACACGTTCGCAGAAGGTCTCTGTTACCATTGATTAATACAAAACCGGACGAACATTCTTTCACACTTCTGTTAGACCCCTTGAACAGCAGCTTGTTCTCTCTCACTCTTACACCAGCACGTTCATCAAAACTGCTTCTGAAAGTGGCTTTTGTGAAACAAGTTCAAGGTCACAGATCCCTTTAATTACCCTCTTCTTAGCGGAGTTAACGTTGCATTGTAAAGTTCTCTTTTGCACAACTTCTTACCAGTTATTAACCATCTTTGCCCTTCTAGAACGCTTGACTGCCTGCGTAAAGCAGCAAAACTCAACCCACCATCGGTTTGCCATCACGTCTTTAGTCCCATAGACCGCATCGATTTCTGCTTCTTCTTCTTCTTTTCGTGGCACTACAGCTCGGGATGGACCTGGGCCTTAACCAACATTCCTCCCCAGCCAGCAGGATCTGGAGCCAGCTGTCTACAGTTGCCCACTCCAATTTGGTTGAGGTCCTTCTCCACTTGTGCACCTAAGCCTAGGCCATCCTCCATTTCGTTGTCTAATGGCTCAGATTCGAAGACTTTTCGTGCAGAAGCAGCGGTGTCCACGCGCTGTACATGGCCTTGCCATCTTAAGCGAAGTCGCCTGACCAGGCGCAGGTTGCTGTACAGCCCATAGAGTTCGTCGTTAAGTCTTTTCCTCCAGATGCCATCAATGCAAACATGTTCAAAAATTGCACACAATCTCTCGAAGAGACTATGGGATTCCTCATCCGCTTTTAGTAACGTCCAGGTTTCCGCGTCATAAAGCAGGGCTGGGATGATAAAGCTGTTATATAAAGCGAGCTTAGTCCTTCGAGAGAGGGCTTTGTTACTCAATTGCCTCTTGAGCCCAAAGAAACAGAGATTGGCAAGAGTAACTCTGCGTTTCATTTCGGTACTGATATTGTCACTATTTAAGGCTGAATCGAGAAAGCCAAAGTAAATTACTCTGTTGCCCAGTGTGACGCCCAGTCTGGGAATTCGATGATGTCCGCCCATCTTTGATGACAGCATGTGCTTCGTTTTGCTCTCATTAACCACAAACCCATTATAGCCGCTTCCGCTTCAATGCTAACAAACGCCTCATTGAAGCCTCAATGTCACCAGCGTAAGCTAGCAATTTAACTGACTTTTGAAAGACCGTGCCTCTGGTGTTGACTTGTGAGTTACGCACGATCTTCTCGAGGGTGATATTAAAGAATTCAACTGACAGTGCGTCGCCTTGTTTAAAACCTTTTTTGACATTGAAGGTCTCGGTGAGTTCGTAACCGACCATCATCATCCCACATAGTCTGACAAGTTTGGAAGGAATGCCAAAACTAGACATGGCACTATATAGTTCCTCTCTATGACCATTGTTATATGCGGCCTTAAAATCAATAAATAGGTGGTGAGTATCGGTTTGCACTTCTTTTGTCTTCTCCAGGATAAGTCGTAAAGTGAAGATCTGGTCTTTTGCGGAGTTTACTTGCCTGAAACTAGACTGATAAGAACTGAGGTTGTTTGTTTCAGACGTTCGCACAATACGGCAGAGAGGATCTTGTAGGCGAAGTTGAGGAGACTGATCCGTCGATAATTGACACAGTCATAAGAGTCTCCTTTCTTGTGCACCAGGCAAACGATGCTGAGATTCCACTCACTTGACATGCTTTCCTTCAACCATATCTTACAAATGATGCATGCCCCAAACCAGGTCATTTCCTGCTGCTTTTAATAGTTCTGCGGGCAGTCTGTCCACTTCAGCAGGCATCGCAGAGGGTTTAATCACTAAGCCTATACATACTGTTGGTAGGCCAACAAGCCTTATGCAGTCTTTCCTGTCTATATATATCAGAAAAGAAAAGGATTTCTCACTGACGTCTGGGAGCATGCACTTGGTCAGAGTATGTCCTGGAGAGTTATGCTATTACTGATTGTGCTGTCGAGAGGCCCAATTGTTGATGGAAACCTGAACTAAGATCGCACGTTGTTGAGTTGAGTACAAGCCCTTTAAACGCCTCTTTCAATCCTTGCCCAGCGAGTTCATTGGCAATCTTATTTCCCTAGTCCCGTGGTGCCTGCCGCCCAGATTGAGGGAAGTCTTGCATTCCTGAACTATTTTGGAAGTGGTAAGAAAGGTGAGCCGGAGGCTTTACAAACAAAGTCAGTCAGTTGCAAGCACATGTAAGAACAGCTCAGTGTATGGAGCAGTAACACATTTTTCTGTCATTCAGTTAACTGACCAAAGCGAAATACATTCTGTCTGTTTATGATCAACAAGTCTCATTTCCATCATCGAGGACATCTGTACTCAGTCAACAGATTGCCGGAGACCGTCTGACGTTTCGTAGACACAAAAGCATTTTCTCCCACACATTGCAGCGGGCAGAAATACATTCACCATCAATGAACAATAGCTCCCACACTGACGTTGTGGCTTGTTCCTCATGCGATCGCAGCTCAACAATCAGCCGGTGTAACGTGATGCAAATTTTCTTGTTTCTTGTTTCTTGCATTAGCAGCAACCCACTCAAGTCAATCGAAGAAACGGCCCGAGGCCACCGCGATGCTTTGTCAATTGTCATCAACGGTGAGTGAGAATTTTCAATTTCATCCGAACACAACTCCAGCATGTACATGACGCCAATAGAGGTGTTTTGGCCTAGGGCGGGCAACTTACATCAGCGATATCTGCGCCGCTACCCGGTGCGGTTTATTGCCGTGTTTATCGCCTTCGGTAAGCTGAACCGACATGAGAACTGCGAAGGGATGACAACCGTGCATAATCGACAAGAGACTGTGTACCTGCAGCGGTGGTCATAAAGTGAATGGCTTTGAGTAGGGTTTTGATTTTTTTTTTCTTTGCGAATTTGTAGCAGATTAGGGAATGGAAGGAATTCTACGATTCACTGAAGGGAATTATATAAGAAATCGATAAAACGTATTTTGGGACGAACACGATTCGCTGCATGCAGCAGCAACAGAATCATAGGGACGGAGAAGAAGTGATTTCGCGACTCCTGCCACGGAGGGCGAAGAAAGCAAGTGCTTTCCCCAAATTTATTGGAAATATGTCTCTTATCATAATGAGGGAAAATATTAAATAAGTGTCTTGTCAGATTGTGTGCAGATCTTTACAAGTTTTTGGAGCGCAGTCTACCTAATAATTAATCTACTAGTCATTGATTGGAATGCCTATGGGCCAGGACACTCCGAAAATGATGTCACGGAAGAACACCTCATTGCGTCAGTAAAGGGAGGGGGGGGGAGGGGGGAGGTGTACAGGGAAGGGAAAGATGATACATAAAACACAACGACGGTGGAATTGATTCAATGATGGAATTGTCTCCAACCACTTTCAATGTTTTGTTTGCATATAATGTTCACAAGGCTCAGGCAGGTTGCAGGACTCCATGCCAGTTGTGTTAGTTAATTGGGTGGCGCTACAGTCCACAGGGGGACCAGGACCTAGTTTGATCATCAACTACTCGCGTTTTGCGCGCTACTGTTCTCGCACGAGTGAAAGGGACGTACAGTTTGTTGCCGACTACGAACAGTGAAAATTGAGAAGCGTTTTTTTAGACAGAAAGAGGTAGTGCCGTGAAAAATTCCAGGTGTTCAGCCGGGAATCGACCCTGGACCTTCGGCGTGTTAATGTCGCGCTCAAATCACAAGAACGTGACGGTGACGATAGCAATATCCAAGCTGAAGTCGAATAAAGTTGCTGGAGCGGACAGGCTGCCCACAGAACTATTTAAAACAACTAGAGATGACCTGGTTGGGCGCATGCAGCTGCTCATCTGAAATACGTTTTTTTTAAATAAAACACTAATTAATCATGGGAAAGTAAAAACATTTTATTCAAAGTATTGGCCGTTGTTTTCTGCACATTTTGACCACCTTTCTGGGAATTTGTGAATACCACGCCAATAAAATTGTTCGTCTTTTAAAGCAAACCAATCAGACACCCAATTTTCGACCTCCTCGTAGGAATCAAAGTGCTGCTTAACCAATGCGTGTCCCATCGATGAAAACAAATGGTAGTCAGAAGGAGCCAAGTCTGGTGAATACGTCGGGTGGGGTAGCTGCTCCCAGCCAAGTGTTTTGATTATATTCTGAATCCTCATGTGGCACCTATTTTCCACACGTTTGGATCTTTCCCATAGCTTTTCAATGGTCAGAAATTGTTTGATGGCAAGGCCATGTACAGCGTGTGGACACCACTGCTCCTGCCCGAAAAGTCTTCGAATCTGAGCCATTAGATAACAAAATGGAGGATGGCCTAAGCTAAAGTGGGGCACACAAGTGGCGAAGGACCTCAACCAACTTGGAGTGGACAATTGTAGGCAGCTGGCCAAAGATCCTGCTGACTGGAGAGGCATGTTGGTTGAGGCCTAGATCAACCCCGGACTGTAGCGCCACAAGAAGAAGAAGAAGAAGAAGAAGAAGATGCCTGTGGAGATGGTAAAGAAACTGGTGTTGATTTATTTGGAGATGATATCCTAGACTCTTTATAACAAGAGGAATTCAATTCCTCCGAAATGTTAAAAAAGATATATTGAATGTAGGTTAGGTTGGGCCTGGTAGTACAACGGACCCGATATCGAGTCCTAGTCAAGTGATCCAATCTAGTGTGTTCGAACATCCATCAAAAAGCAAAATACTTGCTAAGTGCGTATCCTAAGGCAGCTAAACGACTACCAGCTAATATACGCAAAGCGCACAAAATCATGGCTGTCGCCTCCATTTCTCTGTAAAATATTGGTCACCCTTGCCCTGTTATATGTCAGAGTCATATAATTTTGAACTTATTCGACAAAGCAGATCAGTCCCAATCCTTCGGTTCAGCAAATCAAAAACACAGACGTCTGTAGAAAGTTTGCTGTGTGGGTTTTATGGAGAGTGAGCTAGGAGAGCCCAAATCAGCTCATATGATGCTTACATGCATATGTAAATTTGTGTGAAAAGATAATGTACATAATGATCTGGCAGAATCATTTTGTTGTACGTTTACGCGTATTGTCGCCGTTTGTCTTTAGTGGTGTGAAATAAACGAAATACAAATTTTCTTCACTACTTCTTCATTTCAAACCAAAACAAGATCAGGATTAATTTTGATCTTTTTTCGCAAGTCACTTGAGGCTACCATTTGTAGTCTTAAATGTTCAAATGGCAGCACAAACATCGCTCACACTCGAATGAGACTTCTCTGTTTACTAACAGATCTCTCAATAAGTCGCCGGACATGTAACATTAACAAATATTTCTAATTTAATATTAAATTTTTGTGTTATTGGGTGATGTGTTATGTAAGAAAATCGACAACTATTCTTTTAAGCAGATGAAGTTCTTCTTCAATGGCTCAGAAACCTTCCAGTAATGTACTCTTCTGAAGAATAGAAGGTTGCCCAAGAGATATGATTGCAAATCTCCTCTCCTTGCTTTCATGAGACACGCGTTACCCTTCAACGTAAAGTCTGCCATTAGAAAGGAATTTCTATTGAAAGTTGAAACAAATTATTCCTCCATTACGTTCGCGTATTGATGAGATTTCCTATTCGGTCGGAACACGGCAAATTGCATTTCCATTCCATCAAACCGAGACCAAACAACGCGCCACAGACTGGTTTTGCACTTAACCCAACCCACAGTCGGTACTCAATGTCACTCTGCAAAGTTTGAGCAAAGTGAACAAAAACGTAAAAAAAATAATAGTTCCCCATTTGAGTGCTCCGCACAATCGTCATACGCTCACGAAATAAAACTCGTTTTGCATTCGTTTTCCCCACATGATTACAACGGCGGTGAGATGGAAATTTATGAGCGGCCCAATCTGGTTCCGAATGCAGTTTGTGGTCTAGGAGAAGGAAAACGCGACATACAGTCCCGTTCGAAGTGCACGTCGACAGCCACATGAGGAAATCGGCAACGGATTGAAGATATTAGCGCAATTAGCGGTTCTTAAGCACTGGCCACGACTGGGTGTGCGCTTTGGAAAAGGAAAGTGAATTTGCTACGACACGTCAAGGAGGATGTGGTTTAACGACCCGAAGGTATTTGCACGTTGTTGCAAGGTGAATGTCTGACGGGGATGGATATCCGGGGCCAGCGTCAGTGCCAGGTGATGGTAATTGCCGGAGAAGTGCAATGAAATTTGTATTAGACGTTCCCCTCGACTGGCAGACAGGTTGACGTGGCTGGGCCATGCTTGGCATCAGTAAAGTCATAGATTAGGCGGTCTGTAGATGTAATTTGTGGGTTCAGTGGTGAGTTAACACAGTGATTGCATGTGGGATCCGACTTGACTGGAAAGTTGCTGCTGCTGATATACTAGCAGGTTGGAATGGCTAAGGTGAGTGAACGTACTTTACTAAGCTGGAACCGGCAGCTAGCCAATTATTTCATTCCAAGTAATATATAATATTGATCTGCCGCTTGACGCCGAGCGCCTGCTCTTCCGTGAAGCTTGCACTCAAAACAGAATGAAGGCCAAGTTCGACTGCGATGGGAGGATGGAAACCTGTTGTGAGAGTTCACTGAACTTTCTTGCACAATCCTGTAGATGGCACATTAGTTGATTGTGATCATCAAGTCGATGAGAAGTTCTGCGAATCCATATTCCACACATTTAAGGCAAAATTATTTTTCCTTTCACACACAAGACAGTGAATATACTTGAATGTGAAAAACGAGTCTACGGTTAATATCGACATATTTCCAAGAACCACAGGGTTGAGTTCCGTTTAAATGTGCGAACAAACTCGTAACTCGATTCAATGAATGAAACGTTTCCCATTTTTTCTTACTCAACCCACACAAATTGGAAAACTCATAGAAAACTGAAGAATTTACCGCACATTCAATGCCAATGGCCTCACACTTCACACACTTCTCTCAAGCTCGCCACGATAATTGCCTTAAATTACCACCACGCATAAATCATCGCGTACACACCGTTCCGGCACAGACAACGGCAACGGCACCGACACTGCCAACGCCACCATCATCGCCACCACCATTAGCATCCAAATTATATAATGAGTTTTGCAACTGGAATACTAATTAATCACTGAAACTAAACTAAATTTCTTGCCTTAAAAGTGTTTGCAATTTATATAGTGTCACATGCTCCCCGAGGAACAACACTCGCTGACGGCGGGGTTTGAGTCTTCAATATTTAATTGTGTGAAATTATTCCAGCGGCCGCCCACTCAACCCCTCTTCAGTGATGGAGCTTTAAGTGCGTATGAGCAAGAGTGTGCCAGTAGCTCCGTCGCAGTTGCTCATCAGTCGATTCATCTTCTGAGGTGACACGCAGCTTCCTTACTTAGCGTCGCGAGGCGCTGTTCTGGTGTACACTCAACCACAGCAGCAGTCCAGGAAACCAATTTTTTCACTAAAAATTCAAACGTCACATTAATTTGAGAAAAAAAATGTATTTCAAAAAGTAATTCAAAACTCACACAAAAAGAGAAAACTCACCGATGTTTTATTCATAACTCCTCGACGTCGTCGACGGGTAGACGTGGAGATTCTTAAAATTGAAAATTGTGTTCCAAAAGGACAGGAGATGACAGTCATGGAAGATGTCGCTTGTGAGTTGTCATCACACAGCGGGGCCCGTGACAAGCGGATGTTCAGCTTCACCCGACAGCGGATATTGAATTGAAATGAAAAATGTTCCCCAGATAGAGAAATTCAACAGATTGTTCTGCCGCCACTCAAGGAGCTCTTGTTCGCGTTTTGCATAAAATTTCCTTTGATCCATTTGAATGCCTCATTGGTCGGTGAATATTAAATGATTAGTAAATATCAAAGGATGAGAGGATACATTGCTCCCCAGGATCTATTGTATTGGTGCCCAAGTAGGAATATTGTATCCTCCCCCCATTACCAGAGGGGCGCCATCCCTCAGACAGGCATGAAAATAGCATAATTGATAGAAGAAAATCGATTTGGAATTTGATTGGATTATGAGGATAATAAATAATTGATTCGTCTCATTCACGCGCCTGTCCTGAGAGCTGAACGGGCCGGGAGGGACACCCAGATGTCATCGATTCTGTTAATGTAAAGTGTTATCTGTCTGAAGTGACCTTTCGGGAAGAGAAAGTTGTTCCGGTAAATGGTAATGTTGATAACTGGAGACGTTCAACACTACATTAAACTTTACAGTTTGTACTTTGTGAAGTTCTTAAATTTTTTAATGTCCTTGTCGCATTGTTGGTTCTGTCAACAATAAAACGTAGAAAATGGACAATAAGGTTGAAATTTGGCCGTCGTGAATGAGGGGTCGCAGAAATGTCATCTGCTTGGAGTAGCGGCAAGGAAATTGAAAATCGTTAATCTGCCGAGTTTGACTTTAGTCATCATCATGTCGAGCTCCTTGTGTTTGTATTAAGTCGAGGTTTGTTGTTTGTCCTCCAGTGTGGAGGAGCAAAAAATGTATATTTTCTTTTCAAAGTTGAGCCCTGGGTCCGGCGAATATATTAATAATAATTGTTGGCGCGACAGTTCACAGGAGGACCAGGGCCTAGCTTGCTCATCAACTACTTGTGTTGTGCGCGCTACTGTTCTCTCACGAGTAGGAGGGACCTACAGTTTTTCGCCGACTTCGAACGGCGAAGCTTGAGAAGCTTTCTTAGACAGTTATTAGTCTTTGCGTGTTGTCAGCAGCTCGAAAGAGGTGGTGCCGTGAAAAATTCGAGGTGTTCAGCCGGGAATCGAACCTAGACCCTTTGGCGTGTGAGCGTCGCATTCTACCCACTATGCCACGGCGGATACGTGACGAATATAAACTGACCCAAAAAACTGTGCGCACATTTAATTTTAAATTGTAGCCACAAAATACTAAATCGATTGCGAGCCCCGATAATTGCAGTATTATGCTGCATCGAGCGATGTCACCACTACCGACTGAGGTCTGATGGCCCACACTAACTCCGGATTACGTTCCTTCGTAACCCCTTTATATAAATTAACGAGAATAGGTGAAAAAACACGACCGTGACACTAAAAAATGACCGAGTAACGACACTAGCGTTGCACTAGGTATATGAATACCCCACACCGTACACAAGACCCTTTTGTGAGTTCTAAGTGTGGTTTCACATTTTCCCGACGCGTTTGACACGGACAGATAAAGAATAAAGATCAATGCCGTATCTTATTGTTCTTGCATCTGAAAATTCGAACTTAGGTCGAGAATGGGCGCTGTTCCATAAATACTATGGGTGCCCCTATTTAAAATAAATACTTGTCCGCTCTATGAAAAGAGTGAAAAGTGAAGGCAAAAGCACAAAAACAACGTGTTCAGTAATATAATCTTGATAAGAGAGAGCGGATACTTTGTTTGTTAATCTCAATTTTTGAGAGCTCTATGGTTGGTTAGAGAAGAGAGAGAAGAAATTTCCAAAGTAAAGAATTATTTGGATAAAGCAGGATCTACACATGCAGCAAAGCAGTTTGCGCGGTGTGTTTTCACCTTTTCATTCATTTCATTTCAAATTGAATAAAATAATCAAATGCTCAAGGTCTATCTGTGGAATGACAGATGACAGCTTAAGCTGAATGAACAGAGGAATTTGATGTTGCGTCATAAACCCTCGTAGTCAAATTCAATTGGAGGCAAATTGAAATTGTAGCACCTATTGAAAAAAAGGCAACAGAAAAAAGACGACTACCACTTTCGTCGATACGTTCAAACAGATGGAAGAAACTGCGAAATGTTGCCCCGTCCGCTGTACTATCTTTTACTTTTCAAACTTGAAAAGGCCACTTGGTGGGCAGATGTTTTTAGGTGGTTATTTATCCAATGGACCTCCAGAAAACCTGTACAGGGCCATTGAAGGATTTGGAGCAATGCGGAAACCATTAAATTGAGATGAAAAATGAATTTGTTGCGAAATAATTCAAATAGTCTAAGTGTCCATTGGGCAGATCGTATGGTACAATCCTTTAAGGAAATTGTGGATGTCCCTCTGCAATTTGTTTGAAATTCAGTTACCATCACGGTCATGTTTGCAGAAGCATCAGTACTTGGACCCAATTCTTTGCATTAATTGGTTTTGACTTAGTCCACTTACGCCCTAGTTCACAAGATCTTCTAAAATTAGAAATTTATTTGATAAGGTGGTCGCCGTGGCGTAGTGGGCAGAGTGCGACGCTCACACGCCGAAGGGTCTAGGTTCGACTCCCAGTTCAACACCAATTTTTCTAATATTTCACGGCACCACCTCTTTCGAACTGCTGACAACACTCAAAGAGTAATAACTGTCTAAGAAAGTTTCTCAAACTTCGCCGTTCGGAGTCGGCAAAAAACTGTAGGTCCTTTCTACTCGCGGGAGAACAGCAGCGCGCACAACACGAGTAGTTGATGAGAAAGCTAGGCCCTGGTCCCCCTTTGGACTGTAGCGCCAACAATTATTATTATTACTAATTATTATTTGATAAAGTCATTATACCTAATTTTCAGTTCCATAGATAAAATAATAAACAGAATAAAAAACACTTAGAAGACGAATGCGGAACAGAAGAGCCAACAGGTCTAGTTTTTCTGGACATTCAAAAGGCAATTTACACTACATGCCATGATGCCCTAGTTCACAAGCTGTATTCCAATCCAGATAACGAAATTTTTCAAAACTTCCAAAACAATCGAAGCTTTGATGTTATGGTCATGTTCTGCGGATATTGACTGGGCATACAAGTGCAAACAACTTGATGGGACATTAGACCAAAAACTCGATTTTTAAATTCCCACCACCATCGTTAAATAAAATAAGCAAGTAAATAAGCTTACAACACTGTTGGGTCCACTGATTTGTGCAAACTTCAAACTAAGTGTTCATAACACAAGATGTTGATCTACAAATTATCAAGCTATTGTATTGTAGGTGGCACCAGTCTGCACGCACAAGTAGAAACACTCAATGTCAAAATAAGCCTACGAAAGTGCTTAATCCACATTGGCTATTTTTAACTAGGACTTCTTTACAGAGCAGCTAGTACCAACTCAAAAAGTAGAAAGGTGAACCTTTGAAAGACCGACAGGCAAATGCTATATGAGGTTAAATCATACATAAGTAATTTTGTTAGTAGTTTCCCATGAAATATTTACCAACGAGGTCTGTTCAAATATAAAGGTGAATATTCAGTTATCGATTATCAATTTTTTATTTTGATTTTGGTGAACTAGTGTGGTCAGTAGTTGGTAGAGTGCTACACCTACATGCCGAAGGTTCAGGTTCGTGTCCCTGCTGAATACCTCGAACACGATCCCCTTTCGAGTTGCTGACAGCACTCAAAGAGTACTAACTGTCTAACAAAACGCTTCTAAGACTTCGCCGTTCCAAGTCGGCAAACAACTGTAGATCCATTCTACTCGTGAGAGAACAGTAGCGCGCACAACACTAGTAGTTGATGAGTAAGCTAGGTCCTGGTCCCCTGTGGACTGTCAAGACATCCAATTTTTATTATTTTGGTGAACTGCTCTCGAACATATGCCTACAGCTTAAGCCGTACAGCATACTTATTTTGTTTGTCTTAGGCATAACAGCTAGACGTGTCTTGCGATTTTTGCCTTGGCTCTCCTGGGCTCTTCCAATGGGAGGATTGGACTTTGGTTTCGATGTCATAATCATATACCCATGATTTCTCATTATTGCAACCATTTTAAGAAAATCTGAATCACCGTCGACATCATGCAACAATTTCTGATGGATACTCGTGCGACATTTTTTCTGTGGTCAAAATTAAGAAATTTTGGAACGAACTTCGCTGCCACACGCTGCATGCCCAAACTTTCCGGAGAAATTGCATCGCATAAGCCAACCGATTGCCAACATATCCAGCAACATTCCTAACAGTGGTTCGACAATTCTCCACAAAGATTTCCTTCACATTCTCATTCACATTTCTCTTTTCATTGGTTGTTAAAGTGCCGGGGTGTCCAAGGCAAGCGTCGGCATTCACATCTTTTCACCTCCTTGAAAACTTTCTGAGGACTAAATGCCATTTTTTACACAAAATTTAATGCGAATTCCTCGATCCAATTTTTTGTGGCAGCGGGAAAATCGCCGAACACGCAAAACACGTTTAACTTTTATGATATGCCTCCCACACTCAAAATGTTATATAGCTGAAACCATGAATTAGGTACATAAATCTACGCTTGAGGCCAGAAATGATCACTTATGATGGTGTGATAGCGGTTTCCATCCAAAGCAACGTGGAGCTAAGCGTCATCAATAAAGAATATGATCCAATGACACCTCCGGCATATAATCCACACCACACAAGGTTTTTCGAAATAAAATGATGCCTCTGTTAGCTTCCTGCCCAATAACGCATATTTTTCTTGCCGACAAACATAGGCACAGCCAGAAAAAGCTTTGTCGCTGAAGATGACTTTTCCATGAAAATCAGCAACAACTTCAAGCTTTTCTTCAGTCCAAGTTACATGCTGAAGAAGTTAGAAAGGTTCCAGGGACTTAAGTTCAAGTGTGCATTTTATTTTCTACGGTTGTAGGCAACGACTTTTTTTCAAAAATCGCCACAATGGCGACACAGTGATGCCAAAATGTTGAAAATGTCGTTTTATTTACTGCTCTTCGTCCTATTGGACGGAAACACTAGCGGTGGCGATATTTTCTCGCATTTCCTTGTTTCGATGGCTTTTACACATTGTATAATAAAAGTGTGGTATCAACTTATTTTATTAACACATTGAGGACGGCGTGTACCACCGGTGGCTCAGACTAGAATGTTTTATCTGGCGGCGTGTGTAAAGAAATAACGTGGTAACAGAAGCACCACTAAATTTATGTGTGCATTTTCGCAACATTTGTTGTTTTTCTTTAGAAATTATTTTTCTTTTTTGTGCAAGGCGCCGCCAGAAAAAAACCAGGATTGATTTTTGCTGCCGCCGGATGATGCTAAATACAAAAAACTGCACCATCCTCAACGTGTTAAGCATTCCGTCCAAAATGGTTTTAATGCTCTCGAAGTTGGCGTTACTAAACACGAATTTCCGTAATAAATATTTGAATATGAAATGAGTGGTTTTTTTGAAAATAAAACACTTATTATCAATGGGAAAGTAAAAACATTTTATTCAAAATATTGGCCATTGTTTTCTACACATTTTGACCACCTTTCTGGCAATTAGTGAATACCACGCCAATAAAATTGTTCGTCTTTTAAAGCAAATCAATCAGACACCCAATTTTCGACCTCCTCGTAGGAATCAAAGTGCTCGAATCGATGAAAACAAATGGTAGTCGAAAGGAGCCAAGTCTGGTTAATACGGCGGGTGGGGTAGCTGCTCCCAGCAAAGTGTTTTGATTGTATCCTGAACCGGTCTTGCTTTGTGTGCAGGTGCATTGTCACGGAACAAAATTACCTTGCCGTGTATTTTGGTCCGATCTGGTCGTTTCTTGATCAATGCATGGTTCAAATTGATCATTTGTTGTCGGTAGCGATTAGTATTAACGGTTTCACAAGGTTTTAGGAGCTCGTGGTACAGCACACCTTTCTGGTCCCACCAAACACACAGCATTTACTTCTTGCCGAATCGATCTGGTTTTGCAGTCGTCCCAGATTAACCCATTTTCCATTTAGGATTCTTAAAATAAATCCATTTTTCATCGCCAGTAACAATCCGATGCAAAACCGATGTTCTCTCGGGTCTTTGAAGCAAAATTTCACAAGTGTTTTTTCGGTTTTCCATTTGTCTTTCATTCAATTCATGTGGCACCCATTTTCCACACTTTTGGACCTTTTCCCATAGGTTTTAAACGGTCAGAAATTGTTTGTTGTGCAACATTCAACATTGCTGGCATTTGCTTTTGACTCAAAGTGTCATCTCCATTCAATATCGTTTGCACATCGGCGTCTTCAAACTTTTTTGGTTTGGTGGTTTTTTCTTCCACGTTCTTCATTTCTCACATCAAAATCATTATTTCTGAACCGTTGAAACCATATTTTGCATGTTGGATTCTGATAGAGCATGATCACCATATGCCTCGACAAGCATTAAATGCGACTCTGCAGCACTTCTCTTCAAATGAAAACACAAAATGAATGCTTTCCGCAAATCATCACTTTCTGGTACAAAATTCGACATTTTTAACACGATGAAAAAATATGATGTTGTCTGTTCAGTGACTTGATGTATACTAAATATTTTTCACAGATGTAGTAGCAAACAAACAAAAAAAAAAATAATAAGGGCTCGTTCGCAACAAATGTTCCCTATAGAGATATTTGTATCTTGGCGCTCACTTCTTGGTAATTTACGGTATACCTGGTAATTTGCAAACGTGGTTCAAATGTATACTCCTCCACCAGTCGTGTAACGCTCTCTTCAAAAGATAACTTGAGCGGCCCTATTGTAATACCTTTTGCAAACCACAGAGCTCAGTATGTCCACCCACGATAGAATGTTCCATCGATAGAAACAGACCCTAATCCAAAGGAACTTAATGATTAAGCCGGTAAGCTAAGCAACTGACTGCTTCAAGGATGTCCGAATTTGCGTTGAGTCACCCACTTTACCAACTCAAGCTGTTCTACTCTACAGGGAAGCTACGTTTTTAATGTGATGTGGTTTAAGGAAAGATGTGACCGCCGTGGCGTAGTGGGTAGAGTGCAACGCTCACACGCCGAAGATCTAGGTTCGATTCCTAGCTCAACACCAATTTTTCGAATTGTTCACGGCACCACCTCTTTCGAGCTGCGGACAACACTCAAAGAGTAATAACTCTCAACTGAAAAGCTTATCAAATTTTGCCGTTCGGAGTCGGCAAAAATCTGTAGATCCCTTCTACTCGTGAGAGAACAGTAGCGCGCACAACACGAGTAGTTGAAGAGCAAGCTAGGCCCTGGTTTCTCTGTGGACTGTCGCGCAAACAATTATTATTATTATTATTATGATTTAAGGAAAGATGTGCTTTGGTAGACCGCCCGACTTGACTATTTGACATTTCCATTTGGGAATCATCAAGGCAATTAAGGTTTTATTTCTGTGGCGCGGTTCGTTTTGAGATTCGATTTTAGGACTGAACATCTCGCGTTTTTCACGGCACGACTTCTTTCTAGCAGCTGTCCACACACGAAGCGTACTGTTTGTCTATGAAAGTATATATAAACATTGACGGCGCGACAGTCCACAAAATGGCCAGGGCCTAGCTTACTCATTAAGTATACGTGCGCTTGTTTCCTCACTTCCCGAGCAGAAGGAACTTACAGTTTTTTGCCGACTGCAAGCGGGGAAGTTGAAGAAACTTTTTCGTATACAGCTTTTATATTTTGAGTGTTGGCAAAATGTCGAAAAGGTGGTGCCATGAAGAATGCAAGGTGCTCAGCCGGGAATCGGGTCTGAACCTTCGACGTGTAAGTGTCACACTCTACCTATTACGCCACAGCTTCACAAAATGCAGCCGTTCTACGTCGGCAAGTACCTTTAGATGCCTTTTACAAGGCACTCATATCACGAGTAGGTTCTGATTCAGCTTGACGATGGTTCCCTTGTGGAGTATTGCGCCATCGAATCCCTTGTACATTCGGTCTTTTTGTATCAAATCTTACGTCTGTGAGCGCTATGCTCCCTTCCAAACTTGCGCTGCAGTCAGGTTCCATGACAGAACTGAAGCCCTCCCAACCCAGTAAGTTGGGGACAATATCGTTTTGTTTTGAGCTAGCCGATGCGTCTTATATCTTTTGTTTATTTTGGCTGAGTGCTGTGAGCTAGGACCTCGTGAAATGGCCAAAATGTCCCAACTCCAATTTCGTCCTCCTTAGCAAACCTCCTGTTCACAGAATATTTGCATTGGGTTGTGATGCAAAAACTTGCAATGACTTCATCTATGCAAAGAAATGTAGTTGGAACGAACATTGGAAAGTTTGCATTCCACACCACACGAAACAGAAAAGACATGAAGTATCCTTGCCTCACCACCCTCAAGCACATTGGGTGTCGAATCGAATAAGTGAAAGGAATTACTCTCAATCAGTCGTATCAATTCGTTACCAAAGCATTGTGTTCAATTATGCGTTAGTATGGACAAATGTATTTCCACCATCATCCTTAGCATCAAACAACAAACAACACATGTATTCATTTCTAATCTAATCTCTCTATCTTTTCCTCTCTTTTCAGGTGAGTTTCTATTCTGCACACACACTCGACAAGTCAGCTCTGATAACCGGGGATCAATATTTGTTTCTGTTTTTCGATTGTTAAATCACCCAAATGAAATTGAAGCTTATGAGAATTGAGCTCTTCACATAAAACACGTGATTGCCTGTCGGGAGATGTGGGTAACTGGCCTTCAGCCTTCGGCCGCCACTCCATCGCATCAATTCTGACTTCCATATATAAGTGCTATCTTCATCATTCGCACCACTTCGTAGTGAGTTAGTTCAGAGTGGAGGAAGGGTGTTAACAAAAATTCAATTTAGCCACCGCGCATATCTGATTACGGGACACTTTAATAATATGCCACAGCGGCAGAAACAGCTGAGGCAGCCAAAGTAAAGCCGGGAAGCCACAGGAAATCCCCTTGTCCCATCAATATTTATTCGCCGTTATAGTTGGTGGCACAGGCAGTGGCTGTATTTGGTCGGGACACACTTTTTCCACTAGGAAGCATGAAGGAAATAAATATGCAGAAGCCTGTGTCGTCGCTCTCTCATTCTCAGTTCTTGTTTTCCTTTTCCTCGTTGCTTTGCCGCTTCACGGTTCTCAGGGGGATAATATCATTTTTGTGGTTGTGTGCTCGTGGCTCGATACAATATTCTTGAATATCCTTCATTTAGAAGTGGTTGGCTGTAACCAGGAATTTTGCATTGAGAATTTTTAATCACCACTAGCAACAACTTCCCTAGTTAAATCATCAGCAGAAAATTCACAAAGAAGATTCCTTGTCTTCTGTGCCCCGTACTTTCATTTCAGGAAGCTACAACACAAACCCAAAGCCGTTCCTCCAAGGCACAGATATCGAACGGCTTGTGCGTAGTATGGTGATATCAATTTCTACATCGCAAGGGTGCCTTTGCTTCCCCTTCCGGCGTCTTCAGGGCAGATATCGTTTTGAGCAGTTTGTCTTGCCTACATCTGGGCGTTTGAGAGTCCCCCGTTTCCGGATCGTGGGAGTGTTTGAAGGGAGTGCGAAATTTGCCAAAAACATGGTGTACACGAAATGCTTGCGCGTCGTAAAGCGGTGAGGAAGGATTTTGCGTAAAGCCACTTGTGTGAGGCAGACGCATGCCGAAGTTTTCGTCATTTGTAGAGGAATTTCTTTAACACCTAGATGTACACTGTCAGACTTTAAGATGCTGATGATGTATTTTGTGGTCCGTTTTGACTCGTACACACCAAAGATCAGGGACCAGTGGATTTCACCCATCCAACCTGTTGCAAAGGACGCATTGCCGACACGGCTGCGAATTGCTTTCCCATCATTTCAAAACTCTGTGCCGAGCGACTGTTTTTTCTTTCATGTGAGTTGAAAGAAGTCTAATTCGTCCATTATGAAACTCCCAAGTTTAAGCTAAAAGTCGAGTTAAGAGTCGCACCCAGAATACTGGCATTAGACACAAAAATCCACACAACTCGAAACAACCACATCATTGAATCACTCTCTTCCACCATATTGCATCATCAACATAAAACCTGTTAAATTAACCCTTCCGTATTCAATGCGAGCAGAACCGCCAGAAAACCAGTAAATCAAGTGCAGTAGATCGAAGTTGTATGCCCTTTACAAGCACCGTCGGCTGCTTACATAAATTCCTGGGCAATCCCAAAGTCCGCATGCAACCCAATCGAAAGCAAAACCAGTTGCAATATGCAGAAAAAAACAAACGGCCTTGAATCTCTGGAACTTGTCCCACTCACCACTGTGTTGCACATTTGAATTTCTTCGAGCAAAACAGAACGAGCGACAATTTCCAGCTTAACCCAGAAACAATCACCAAAACTGCCATGTGATTGGCATTTAGGTTGCTGTCGCAAATTCCATTAGTCACCGTAATGAGGTCTGCCAAATAGGAAAACCGAAGTAAAGCAACAAAGCGTATAGCGGGCAGAGACATTCGATCATCGTCTCTGCGGCGACGCCGTTTAGCATCAAGAATTGAGACAGACACTAGTTTCCATATAAGCGAACCTGTCGTCCGTCCAATAGGCCGCGTGGAAGCGTGTGCACAACAACAACAGCAAACTCGATTGAGGTCAGACGAAAGAAACGAATCCATGAATTTGTATTTAAGCGTTATGTGGGTATGCGTACCACGCACTTTGGTCCGCAACCGGCCCAGAGCCCACCTCCATCTGAACTGTTAGGGCAGAACGCTGCTCTGTTTATGGTCATCATGCGTTGGACGATGGCGATGGCCTGTGGCAAACAAAGAACAAAAATTAACATACAAGACGCTGTTGTGGTGGTTCTGCAACCCGAATTGGTGAGCAACTAATCTGGCCAGCATGTGAAAAGTAGTGAAACAAACTGAAGATGTTGTGGGAGGGATGAGGAATTAAGCTCGCAAGTGCGGAGGTGGCGTAGCGAAACGATTTATAGCCCTGTCGTGAGATTTTCAATTGAAGTCACTGTGTGTTTGACAATTTTTACCACGTGTTGCTCGGGAGTGCGTAATTGAAGGCAATTTCCGCAATCTTCTGGTACTATCGATGCGGAATAACAAATTTCCCTTTGATTTCGAGACTGCAGGGAAAATAATTCTGTAAAGTGAGACGTGCTCAGAAATTCCTCGCATGGATGAGATGTATCTGTGCTGACAGTCACCGACAAGTATGTGCGATATTTTTAAGCTGCTTGTGCTTTCCTCTGCCGCGGTATTTCTTGAGAGGTGAGTGACTTGATGTGAAGCACGTCTGCAGCAGAAGATGACTTGAGTACAAGAGTATGCGGCGTGAGGCGATAATGAAGCTGAAACCGTCTCTTCAGTTTAATGCATGCACTTCCTTCAACTTTATACTTCACAGGATAAGAGTGTGTTTTGTTGTAGGTAATTTTCTCATGAGCCAGAAATGGGAGAATACTGAAGTGTATTTTCCCGAGCGCGTCAACTGTTTTGATTTTTGTGGCCTGCGCACCTTTGAAATTTGTTCATTGTTGTTCAATGAACATGATGATGTTAAGGACCCATTTACGACGAGACTAGAAGTCCCAGAGAGTTAAGTAAAAAACTATGGGTAGTAACTTAAATTTAAAAGACATCTTCAGGTGAAATTTGAAATTCAGATTTATGATGTGCCGAAAATCACATTTGCAATCTCCGAAATCTAGAATACCGAAATGGACAAAATTTCACTGTACTAAGATGTCTAAAGTGACAAATGTTCTATAGTGCTAAATATACTAAAATGCCGAAAATCTCTAAAGCCCGAAAACCTGACATGCCGAAAATTTTAAAATGTACAAATTTCCACTGTGGCCAAGGTCCTAAAATGTCTAAAATGCCTGATATGACTAAAGTTCCGAAATGTAAAATATTCAAAAATGACAAAAATCTCTAAGGCCCGAAAACCTGACATGCCGAAAATTTTAAAATGTACAAATTTCCACTGTGGCCAAGGTCCTAAAATGTCTAAAATGCCTGATATGACTAAAGTTCCGAAATGCCAAATACCCTAAAATGACAAAAATCTCTAAAGCCCGAAAACCCGACATGCCGAAAATTTTAAAATGTACAAAATCCCAAATAAACGATATTCTAGTGTAACCTGTAAAGCTAAAAATTCCGAAATGACAATAATTTCGATATGCAAAGAGTGCTGAAGTGACCAAAGTGCCGAAATGCCGATGTGTCGAAATTGGTGAAAAGGCAAAAATTCAAAAGAGACTTAATTTCAACAAACTGCCATCCGAAGAATAATATTTAACAGAAGTGGATGTCACATGAATGCTTGCTGGGGCGGGTAGAAATTTGAGTCGGTGCTTTTTTTTTTTTTGTGAAAACTTACGTTACAGTTTTTCCTCACGAAATTACCAACTATAATGTTCATGGCATTTTGGTTTTTTCTAACAGTCTGGCCTTTATAGGATTTCCGATATTTCTGAATTTGAAATATTTGCGGGATTAGGACATTTCTGTATTTCGGGCATTACCGAATTTTTGACATATCCGGATTTTTGAGATTTCCAGATTTTTAACAGTTTCGAATTGTAGGCATTTAGAGATTTTGAATTCGAATTATGGGCATTAAGGCTTTGTGAAATATGGTCGCTTGTGGTTTACTAATAATTTTTAACATGGTTTTCAGCAGCGGCTAACCCCAAATACAGTAATAAGAAAGGCGTGTTTGGATATTTAAAGCCTATATCCGGATATTGTGGCCGCCGTGGCGTAGTGGGTAGAGTGTCGCACGCCGGGTTCAATTCTCGGCTGAAAACCTCGAATTTTTCACGGCACCACCACTTTCGAGCTGGTAACAACACTCACAGAGTATTGAATGTCTAAGAAAAATGCTTCTCAAACTTCGCCGTTCTGAGTCGGCAACGAACTGTAGGTTCCTTCTGCTCATGAGAGAACAGCACCGTTCAGAACCAAGTTGATGAGCAAGCTAGGTCCTGGTCCCCCTGTAGACTGTCGCTCCATGCAATTATTAATTATTATCCGGATATTGTAACGGAAAACGATAAATGCCCAAGACTCAGCGCTTCAGACTGATACTTGTTTGGTGTGACCAGGAAGTTCTTAAATACTAAGAAATGCTCAGTCAGAATGAGAGATTCAAAAAAAACGAGAAAAACATATTAAATTAAGGTTACTCTCTGGTAGTACAATGGATCAGTCTTTGAGTCTGAGCGCTACAGTGCAGTGCAAAAAAAAACAAAAAGGAAATGAAGTAGTGAAGCAAGACATGCTCCTAGCAGCCGATCTTTAGAAACAGTCCTCCGTTTTGTATCCGACACTCTTCCTCATTTTTTATAAATGATCTCCTGTCTATCACTTCTCAGCCAATTCACTTCTTCGCTGATGTCAGTACCTCAGTTTTCGTATTCGTTCCTCCACCCTCTTCTTGGGCCATAGACTTGGAACGGCAGCGTATGTTAAGCTCATTAAATTCCGATCTTGACAACATAATTGATTGGAGTGAAAAGAATAGTTCCACTCTATTCCATTTAGAGTTAATGCTTCTAAAACTCTACTGTTGCTCAAGCGTTCTCAAAATAACCTGGCATTATGTATGAATGCCTCCTGCGTTGTAGAAACTAAACGACTTTCCATCGTCGGTATGTACATCAACTCAACACCAAGTTTGAATGATCACAAATTTGAGGTCGCCGAATATGCAGCGAAATGTCTAGGTTTCTTAAGGAGATGCAAAAAATACAATACCATTTGACTTGACAACAATATATAAGGCGCATGCCCGCCCAAAGCTTGAGTATGGCGCTCCTGTCTAGTCTGGCGCTCCTAAGACCCCTCTGCACCTACTAGATAGAATCCAACAGCGAGCAATAAAACTAAACTTACTAATTCCGATCACTTAAGGGTATAAATAATCCCTTTAGCGCGCGCTAAATATAAGAAAAAAAAACTTCTGCCATGTTATAGGTTTTGTGAGGGAATAGTGCACCGTAACCGCTAGATCTACTGTTAACCTGTGCATTTCGAGCTTCCTTCACATACGAGGTCTGTTTCGTGTTTCTCAAAAACCGTTTATTTATTCATCAATTTCTATTTTTTCCCAGTCAAAATAACCCCCCTCGTATATAACACACTTTTTCCAGCGTTTTATTCTAACCCCTAAAGCAGTTCTTTAACCTCTGTTTGGTAAGCCCTTGAGCTCCTTCAGTGATTCAGCTTGTAGCTCCTCATTCATCGCAAAACGCCGGACAGTGGTGACCCAGTTGAAAGAAGTACGTAAAATGAAATAATTTTCTCGAACACTTGGTATTGATTTTTCAATTCTACATATTTGAGAAACTAGAAAGCCAAAATTTTGCCGACTTCTAGTGAGCCGTTTCGGTGTACGACTAGCTCAAAATTGGGACTTTTTAGAAGTAGAACCTTTATTTCAAGAAAATTCCATGTGACATATGTTTTAAAATAAGCCACCTTGGAACATGATGTTATATTAATTTGAAAGGGCGTACATTTAGCCTTCAAACTGCATCAACAGTTTTTTTTTGTAATCTGACCACCAGCTTTATAGACCACGCTTTTGATTAGGCCACCTTTTGCTGGAAGTTCTGCCAAGTTTGGTGGAGCATAACAAAAGTGCTCCAAAAGGCTCCAAACCACATTTGTCTGAAAGTTTGAAATATTCTCTATCGATGGTGCAAAAATAAAAATGCACTCTATTGCACTTTGGGAGAACGAGTCGATAAAGTGGACCGATCTCGGGAATAATTTTTAATTTCCCTACGATTTCCCTTCTAATGCTTGTATTGCGCAAATATTATGGGCACGAACCAGTAAGTAGTGAAGCTCAGGCCTTATTACACTAAATTCAATTCAAAAAGTACTGAATGTAATTTTTCTATATAGGTATGAATTCCAGCTTTGTTGTAAGACTAAACTTATTGTCGTAAATTGTTACTTAATAATTTTTTTTTATACAATTTAACAAAAAAAGTGCTAAATGTTATATGTTTAGCTTTGTTTTGGGCCTATATTTACTGTCTTAAATTAAATTTAAATATGTGCGTTTTTAAATTTCTTAACTTTAGATTACTCTGTTATCTTTCATGTTTTATGAGTTTTTGACAGCAGGAGGATTTTGCGGCAATGAGACTATATTCCAAATTTCATCAAGATCGGTCAAGTTACAGACTTATTTCCGCGTTCCCCATACAAGGGCACCAATGTGGGCCATCCTTTCATGGGTCTGTTCAATCTTAGGAACAGGAAAATGTCGCTTGGTGGCAAAGCTGAGCTATGATAACGGTTTTGTGTGTAACTAAAAACTTTCGACCAAGCAATGACGAGTGAAAGTGATGCAAAGGCCATGAATTGAATTTCCACGATTCCGGGCGTTTCTTCGTATTTCTTCTCGCGGGCGGTGCATAACCTCAAAACCACATGACTATGTGGTAAGAACTATTGAAGCAATACACCAAAGTTATCCA
This sequence comes from Eristalinus aeneus, assembly GCA_955652365.1. Classification (NCBI taxonomy): domain Eukaryota; kingdom Metazoa; phylum Arthropoda; class Insecta; order Diptera; family Syrphidae; genus Eristalinus; species Eristalinus aeneus. Next base: position 39,787,904 of record OY019134.1, on the reverse strand, counting down.
AAAAATTTACATTCCATGGAACTTAGTGTGCTTTTTTGGCCTTGGCTCACCTGAGCTCTTCCATTGGAACAATTGGACGTTAGTTTCAATGTGGTAACCATATACCCATGATTCGTCATCAGATATGACCGTTTTCAGCAAATCTGGATCGTCGTTGACGGCATTCAACAATTCCTGAGCTATGCTCATGCCACATTTTTTTCAAAATTCTGTTATTTTAAAACGAACTTTACTGCCATATGTTTTGTGCGCAAAATTTCCAAAAAAAATTGATGGGATGAGCCAACTGAAATGCGGACATCTTCAATAACTTCTCGTACAATTCGTTCCAGGGTTGTAGAGGGATTTTGTCTGTCACACTGGTATCTTTTAAGATTCTGAAAATCATTGACCGTTATATTCCTTACATACGTAATGAGTCATTTCTGTTTTGTTTGTAAGAAAATCCGTCAGAGGTTCACGAAATAAGCGGTGTGATTTCATCCGATTTTCCACAGGAGCTGCAGAGACTCACAACAGATTGCCTTAGTTTCATCTGTTGCTCGGAAAGTCTGCAGTGACCTGTTAGGAAGCCCGTTAGGATACGAAGACTATTTTAAATTAATTGCACGCTTCAAATCTTCTTAGTCTATATCCTATGTCCTAGGAGCCTTTCTGCGTGTTTCACGCTTCATCCTTTTTTCATTTTTCTATCTGCATGCATTTTTCCATTCTCCTTAAAGCCTTCTTTGAGGATGCGATCTCCTACAATACGAAATGGCTTAAGACCAATGAAGAGTTCTGTTGCCCTTTCATGTCAGAGAAGACTGCTAACAGATTTGAGATTATTCAGAGTAATTTTTCTTTCCCAAATAATTCGACATATGCCACACCCCAAATACCTCTGGTCAAGTTCACATTTCTGATGTCCTTCATTGTTCATCTATGTTTACAATGTTTGTGTCACATCTTCGTATTAAATAATTTTCAGTAAAATTCCAATGGCAGGTGCTTAAGGCAAATGCAAACAGGACCATTCTTGAGACAATGCTCCCCGAATGCACATTGCTTCTCAAAAGTCATCTCTGAACTGGAAAGTCCCCTTAAAGCTTTCTTCGAATGAGGGTCAATTCCATTACTTTGCTCTTGTCCGTTGATAAATTGAAATCATAGTTCGAATGAATTCGCATTTACTTTTCAATTTCTCCAATTTCCACCATCATTCAAATGCATCCGATGCACGACAAGTCCTGCCCACAGAGAAATGAGAGCCGACAAGGAGCTTGAAAAAAAAGGCGAACCGTTTACAACCCTTAACCCAGTTGCAGCAAACGACTGGACGTTCTCGATACCGCAAGAAATCAATAAAGTGAACGAACCAAGTGGTCAACCGGGTGAGTTGAGTTGTAATGACGATAGTAACACCATTTGTTCAATCAACTTGGGCACACCATCCTTTGGAGAGCTGTGCAGTTGCTGTTGACCTAGTTGCGAGAAAATGGAAACATTCCACTCTGCCGCGTGTAAGCGGGCTCCGCAAGCAGGTCGTGCAGTCCTTTAAGCCTTGTGTTAACAAACAGCAGTTGATGTGTCAAGATTGCTATTCCTCCCATTCTTTTTTCCCCTTGTATTAAAGCATCTTCCATATTTCCTGATATCGGATTACACACAGCCATACATGCACACAATACACGTTATATTAAAATCGAATACAAGCACCCGCAGCTATGCGGGCACGCCAGCCCTCGGAATGAGGACTGGCGAAATTGAATTATTGTCGAATGGAGAAGCGGATAGAAGAAATTGGAATGTGAGTGCCACCTTCATCTGGCCACAGTTAAAGGCGTGCAACCGCCCGGGTTGTCCGGATGGATTCCCGTTGAAGCGCACGACTAGAGTCCTTTTCAAAGGACCATCTTTGCTTGTGTTTGTCTGTTGAAAATTGGAATTTTCTCTCGTAAAGATGAAATGCGATTTTTATTTTTGTTGTGTATGGATGGTCGTTGAGACTGGCTTTGGAGCGACCACAGTTTCCATTGTTTTGATTCAGATTGAAAAGTAAAAGAAATGAGCAAATCAGTAGCCTTCCTTTTCCGATTCTGATGAGGGACATTTTTTTTCTCGATAAATAACCGCTGAATTGAAAAAGTGTTCTTTTGTGATGGGTTTGTCCTCTGAAGGTCGTGGGTGCAATTATATGCAACGGACACAATTGCAAATGGCCGAAAATTTGAAAAGTTACGACAATCTGTGTTTAGTTTTGACAGCCCTAAGAGTCAACTGTTTGAAGTTGAAGGCTCACGAAGAAAAACAACGAAGAGCAGAGGGCCACACAGAGGAGAAACTCATATTTCGAAAGACTTTCAATAACATTGTGATATTTTTCAGCATCATCCACTAAAAGTCTGTAACAACTTTGTTTGAGATGGGCCGCGAATTCAATACCTGCAGGAATCATAACCAATGCATAAAACGTAATAACATTTCAAATGTTATTTCAAGAATTTCAATGGGGTTTATATTTGCATGTCAAAAAGACTCGGAATTTCATATTACTGTGTCAACAGGGTGGAGTGAAATGTTTGTTTGTGCCCAGTTTTGTTTTGGGTAAATTCAATGCATGTTTTCAGTGCACGCATTCCATCGATTGTGTGATGCATTTTAAAACCGCACAAATGTTTGAAATATTTTTTATTGACTTTGCTGGGGGGCAAAGTATAACCATTTAAAGAGGGTTACATACGAACTTTACACTTGTGCGTTTGTTATAATTAAACAAATTGTGTGACACTGCAATACCCACTTGTGTGCACCCCTACTACTACCCGTGTTTAAATGTGCTTATTTGTCTATTTAAACAAGTTTATTAAATTTAACACACCAGCTTTCAAGAAATTTTACATGGAAAGGTCGTTCAGCCTTTCCACGAAAATTTGACGACCAGCCAAAGGTATGATGTGTGCTCTGGCGGATTTTATCGGAACCAGGTATACCAGTATGAAATGAGTTTTTTTGAAAATAAAACACTAATTATTAATGGGAAAGTAAAAACATTTTATTTAAAGTATTGGCCATTGTTTTCTACACATTTTGACCACCTTTCTAGCAATTTGTGAATTCCACGCCAATAACATTGTTCGTCTCTTAAAGCAAACCAATCAGACACCAAATTTTCGACCTCCTCGTAGGAATCAAAGTGCTGCTCAGCCAATGCGTGTCCCATCAATGAAAACAAATGGTAGTGGGAAGGAGCCAAGTCTGGTGAATACGGCGGGTGGGGTAGCTGCTCCCAGCCAAGTGTTTTGGTTGTATCCTGAACAGGTTTTGCTTTGTGTGCAGGATCATTGTCACGGAGCAAAATTACCTTGCCGTGTCTTTTGGCCCAATCTGGTCGTTTCTTGATCAATGCATGGTTCAAATTGATCATTTGTTGTCGGTAGCGATCAGTATTAACGGTTTCACCAGGTTCTAGGAGCTCGTGGTAGAGCACACCTTTTTGGTCCCACCAAACACACAGCATTGTCTTCTTGCCGAATCTATCTGGGTTTGCAGTCGATGTTGATGGTTGTTCCAGATTAACCCATGATTTTTTCCATTTAGGATTCTTAAAATAAATCCATTTTTCATCGCCAGTAACAATCCGATGCAAAACCGATTTTCCTTGGTGTCTTTGAAGCAAGATTTCACAAGTGTTTTTCCGGTTTTCCATCTGTCTCTCATTCAATTCATGTGGCACCCATTTTCCACACTTTTGGACCTTTTCCCATAGGTTTTAAACGGTCAGAAATTGTTTGTTGTGCAACATTAAACATTGCTGCCATTTGCTTTTGACTCAAAGTGTCATCTCCATCCAATATCGTTTACACATCGGCGTCTTCAAACTTTTTTGGTGGTCTTCCACGTTCTTCATTTCTCACATCAAAATCATTATTTCTGAACCGTTAAAACCATCTTTTGCATGTTGCTTCTGATAGAGCATGATCACCATATGCCTCGAGAAGCATTCGATGCGACTCTGCAGCACTTTTCTTCAAATGAAAACAAAAAATTAATGTTTTCCGCAAATTATCACTTTCTGGTACAAGATTCGACATTTTTAACACGATGAAAAAATATGGTGTTGTCTGCTCAATGACTTGAGGTATATTTTTTTCACAGATGTCATAGCAAACAAAAAAAAAAGGGCTCGTTCACAACAAATGTTCCCTATCGATACATTTGTATCTTGGCGCTCACTTCATTCGGGTATACCTGGTATTTGGGCAGTACAATTTCGGGGTTTCTTTAGCAGAAGAAGATTATTCTGTCGGACTGTTTAACATCTAAGACTAAAAGAATCGAAATTAAATAAGGTGAAAAACAACGAAACACAAAACAAATAAAGAGTTTTTCAATAGGGACGTTTATACTGTCTTTCGACACGTACTGTACGAACAAAGCCATTTTTTTTACGTTCTTCTGACATTGTCATCATGAAGCAGTATACCTTTAGATCACGCTTGTACGCTATTCAAAAATTGATTTTCAAAATTCGTGTTCAGTTCCCAGGTTACCACCTCCCTCGAAATCACTCAAAGAGCAATAACTTCTGAAATGAGAAAGCTTCTCAGGACGTCTCGGTTCAAAGTCAGCAAAAAAAAACTGTAGATTCCCCTGGTCATGAGAGAACAGCAGCGGACACATGATGAGGAGTTGATAAGCAAGCTAAGCACTGGTCCCCTTATTGACTATCGCGCCATCCAATATATTAGCAACCGAAACTTTAAGAACACTGAGACCATTTTTTTAGACGCCAAATCAACAACTCAACGTAAAAGAACTTGAATCGTGTGGATTCGTGTGATGTTTCACGGCCAGTGAGGGCAAGAAATTTCGCGCAGTGAAAAAAGTGCTCTCGATAAAAAGGACCCAGATCAACCACTAAGGCGATATTTTTTAACATTTGGGCATCTGTGTATCGTCTTTTTGTCAAATTTCGCAAACAGATCTTGGCCTTCATTCATACAAGACTAAGTTGCCACAAGAATTCACGCCATTAAACCATCTTACGAGTCGCTAGTTCGTTACTTGGGCTGAAGAACAGCTTAAGATTGTTGCTCATTTCCACAGAAAAATCATCTTCGGCGACAAGGCTTATTTCGGGCTGAATGGGCTTTTGGTTATACGTACTTCACGAGGCATCACATCATTTTGAAAAAAAAAACACTTCTTGGTGTGGATTATCTCCTAGAAGTGTCCTAAGATCAGATGATTTTGTTGAAGTCACTAATCGGCATGTTACTGGCAATCGCTAGAACGCCATGATAAGTGATTATTTTGAGCCTCATTTGCAGAGTATAGGTCTGCTTAGTATTGGAAACGGTGCCACAAGCCCGACATAATATGTTCCAATCAATTTACTAGAGTTTAAGAGTAGGGAACATGTTTTTTAAAAAAAGGACTCGTGCTTGGGCGGTTCGTTCATATTTTACAACTCTTTAAGACTTCTTTCTCTGGCATTTTGTCATTGATCTGCAAACCACTAACAAAAGGTGAGTTTGCAGCCAATACTGAAAGGGAAAAAGCCGGAACTATGTATGAAGTGAAACAAACATCACATGACTATCACAGGCACGTTTGCAGAAGTCCAGTCCTTGAACTCAATTCGTAGAAACTTCCTCACTAAATTAGCCGAAAAATTTAGTGAGGAAGTGGCTACGAACTGAGTTCAAGGACTGGACTTCTGCAAACGTGCCTGTAATAGTCATCTGAGGCTTATTTCACTTTATACATATGGTATTTCCCGCTATATGTTTTTGGACACATCAAATTCTTTTTGACTTTTTGCTGTTGCTGTTAAGGACATATAAACCAAATCGCTGAGGGAGCTAATGGGCATACCAAAAAGTGCATATTAAGAAAAAACAATTTCGGTCTAGGTTCGATTCCCGGCTGAACACTTTAAATTTTTCACGGCACCACCTCTTTTGAGCTGCTGACAACACTCAAAGAGTAATAATTATCTAAGAAAGCTTCTCAAACTTTGCCGTTCGGGGTTGGCAAAAAACTGTAGGTCTCTTCTACTCGTGAGACAACTATAGCGCTCACAACAAGAATAGTTGAATGAGATGAAGTTGGGCCCTGGTCCCCTGTGGACTGTCGCGAGATACAATTATTATTATTATTTCCCCTACTTTTGTAGTTTTACTCAGATGCAGCAGTAAGGATAGGATCATTTACGCGGGTGCAGCAGTAAGTAAGATCGATTGAACCCATTTGTCTACCTGAGGTACAAATTAATTCGGTTAGTTTTCAAAATATGGCGCCATCTGTAAGTTACGGCTGCTTGGTGAATACCTATTTTATTGGAATGGTGTGGCATTTGTCAGCAATACCTAGTGTGTCATATCTATTGATCATCAAAGCAATTATTTAAACGTTACACATTCTATCATCACTAGTTTGAATTTGGAAACAATTAAAATCTACCTCCGTTTAGGAAGCCCTTCTAGCACCAGTTAGACTCATCAGGTTACAAGTGCTGATAGTGTAAGAATGGTGATACCTGGCACTGCCTCAAGTTCCATTAAAAGCATGCACAATTTCAAACTCCTCTTCCACGCTATGTATTGCGTCCTCAGTTTTGTCATTGGAAGGGGATGAAACAAAAGGTTTTTATCTCGATTTTTAACGAATTTGACGATTTTCATGTCGCAATGGCTAAATCGACAAACTTTGCTTATTCAACTCTTCTTAAAGTTAAAACTTGAATTCGATAACTCTTTCACACAGTGTTAAAACTTTCGGACATCAGTTCTGCCTGTTCTCGATCGCGCACATCTCGATTTCTTCGTTATATTTATCAGAAGCTTTTACTCGTTCTGGCTGTTGGTCAATACCGTTTTTCACTCCATTGCTATTTTCGTTGACGATAAATGTTGCTTCAGCCTAGAGTTTACATTCGTCCGCCTACCTAGATTTCCCTTCCCATAGGTTTTTTGATTACGCTTTTGAAACAGGCCGTATTTGGTTGATGACTTACCTATTTCTCTTGGTCACTTACGATGAACAATCGCATTTCACCACAAAAGTTCGACGTTGAAAATAGAACATACTTTTTTACGTTGCAAGACTAATATTCGCCTAAATTGTGAGCCAGAGAAAGAGCCACTCCCCCTGAGGATGAATTTTGAACACAAATTTTCAAAGTCAAATGCTGCGCTCACTTTTATTCTGACAACCGTCTCACATCCAGACCGCAAATGTTGCCTTCTTTCGGATATCATGCCAGTCACATTCATAACTCAAAGATAATTGAACTGTGCATTGTGCCCTCTCCCCTGTCAGCAAAAATAACATTAAACACTTCGTCGTCTCCCATTTCTGCGTGCGTGATGAACTCGGACGATTGACATTGCAACTGCGGGCGCTGCTATCAACAGTTCAGGATAATTAGAAATGTTCATCCATAGTTTGCAAACAATAACATTCTCTGACATCACAGCAGTCAAACTGTGTTACACGTTGTGATCGATACAGTTGAATGAGTTGAAACAACACCCAATCCCTGGGGAATGTGATTGGCACGAGACCCAAACACAGCGCGGAAATTATTTTAGTCTTTTATGTTTTTTATTGGTTACTGACAAACTTTTCCCCGAGTGATTTTAATACAGTAATCTATTAATAGTGAGCTTGTAGGATGGCGATTGCAGTGGGTGGCAGGACGGATAAGAACACTGAAATCGCTCGTGAGTGTGCACATGGTAAAAACGCAATTAATTCCATTGAATTTGTAATCAAATTATTTCGAGCAGGCGTATTAAAAACTCACCCAAAACGCCATTCTGTCGCGATGGAGTTTCGTCATATGAAACAATAATATTCAATCAGCGCCGTAATTTGACGTTTAATCCCTACTTTTGGTTCATTGGTGTTTTAATTTTTTTTTCTTTCAATTTTTCATTTTAAAGTGAGTTTCAGAAATATACTCAAACGATAGTTAAATACAAATACACAGCTTGTTGTTCAATTTACGCTCTTAAGTTTCCTTTAAAGACTTGCTTTATTTACTCTTTACTCTTTAGAGATAGGAAAAAAGTTGTTTTTCCGTTAGATGAGACTACTTTTTTCCAATCTACGGTTTCGCCCGGCTTTAGCAGCTCAGATCGTAACTTACCCGTCTTTTCCCACTATATACACAAAGCTTTGAACAGATGAAGTCTTTCTTTAATGTCCATGTAAACGATGACTTAACGCATTTTCCAGGCTTAACATTGGATTTTTCTTCTTCAGGTTGTTGAAGTGTATCTGCTTTTCATTTCAAGTCGCGATCCGGTGCAAAAATTCCTTCCTTTGATGTCTTTCAGGAAACAGTTCTGATATGAAAATTCGACATTCTACAACTGTCTTGTTTGCTGAGTCACTTCACTTAGTGTTAGAGCTTGATCCAGTAAAGCCTCCCATTCTCCAGTTTGAAACTTCCGGGGTTGGTCAAGACTCTCCTTGCCTTTGACGTTAAAATTACCACTAATTTGGAAGGGTCTTTGCATACATTATTCGCCGGAGCATATCCGCAATAAATTTGCACACGCATTGGTGAGGCTTCAACTGTATTTTTCTTCCAATTAGAAAACAAAATCAAAACTGGTGTTTATTCAAAACAAAATCGGGCATTTTCGAAAAGGCAGAAACCAATGTTATAATCAAAAACAGAGGCTGATGCACACTCATTACGGCAGACAAATATTACACCTTTCCAATGAAGTAGGTAAACGCTTCCAAGATAAGATACAACTTGCAGGTGGCTCCATCTTTTAAAAAGATACCGAATCAATTTGTGCCCCCTGACTAGCCTAGTTTCTTCAACTACTAAAACTCGTATCGATGTTCGAGGAGATGGGTCCCAGAGCTGGGTAACGACTCCGATCAGCGAAATGGCAGAAGCCTTCTTGTACTATATTAAGTATCATCAGCACGTTAGAATTTCGTTACAAATCCGAAATGATGTTCCCTCTAGCAATGGGGACTAAACCTCCGGCGCGTGAGTTGACACACCTAGCAAATACACAGGCCGACATAATTCATCGTACAACAGGTAAAATCCAAATATTTTCTATAAATGTGGGTGAATATTTTTTTTGTATTCCTAATTTCAATAGCATATTGCATTTTATAACCCATGTGTAGCTTTGCTTTCTGCTTTTATTACTCCATGAAGTCATTAGAATTAATAAAAAACTGGAGCAAACAAACGACATAATTTATCGTACGCTACTTGTTTCCGTCAAATTTCCCCAGTTTCTATTATAATAAATTGTATTTATTTATTTATTTTGCACAAGAATCATGATATTCTTGAAACAGTGTTCATGAGAAGAAGTGATCATGTCAGCTAACCAGCGCAAAAAAGAAACTTCGGTAGATTTTCGACAAGTTTTAGTGAATTTGTACTTGAATGATAAAAAATCATTGGCAGAAATTGAAAATCAACCATTCAGTTTATTATAGAAACCTATAAAAAAAACAGGATGTTTTGAGTACGTGCGAAGATCAGGCCGTCCACGCAAATTGACCGCAAGAGATGAACGGGTCATTATCAACAATGTTCGCAAAGAGCCAAAAACTAATTGTACCATCATAAAAAACAAAGTGTCGGAAACCTGGAGCAAAGAAGTCAGCTCGCGCACGATCCAAAGAACCCTAAATAGACATTGATATTATGCGAGAACACTACGGAAGAAGCCGTCGATAAGTGCTGCCAACCAGAGGAAGCGCAAGGATTTTGCAAATTTACACAAAGATGACGATCTGTCGTTTTGGAAGAAAGTGTTGTTCACTGATGAGAGTAAATACAGCATTTTCGACCACGATAATAATAATTAATAATAATAATAATAATTGTTGGCGCTACAGTCCACAGAGAGACCAGGGCCTAGCTTGCTCTTCAACTACTCGTGTTGTGCGCGCTACTGTTCTCTCACTAGTAGAAGGGACCTACAGTTTTTTGCCGACTCCGAACGGCGAAATTTGAGAAGCTCTCTTAGACAGTTATTACTCTTTGAGTGTTGTCAGCAGCTCGAAAGAGGTGGTGCCGTGAAATATTAGAAAAATTGGTGTTGAACTGGGAGTCGAACCTAGACCCTTCAGCGTGTGAGAGTCGCACTCTACCCACTATGCCACGGCGACCACATTTTCGACCACGATGGTCCATCGAAAGTATGGCGAAAGAGTGGTACAGCATTGGAAATAAAAAATCTCCGAAGAACGATTAAACATGGAGGCAGGGTTATGGTTTGGGGGTCCATGGCTTGGTCCGGTGTGGGGAAGCTGGTATTCATAAAAGGAAGTATGGACCAGCCCATGTATCTGGATATACTGAGGGAGAACTTAAAGTCATCGGTGGATAAATTGGGTTTGAATCCTGGCTGGATATATCAGCAGGATAACGACCCTAAGCACACAGCTAGAAAAGTCAAGGAGTGGTTATTGTACTATGCTCCGAGGCAGTTTTATTCTTCTCCACAGAGTCCAGATTCAAACCCCATTAGGCATTTGTGGGACTTTCTAGAGAAACAGCTGCACAGGCACACAATAACTTCAAGGGCAACACTCAAGAAAGCTCTGCAAATAGAATGGAATAGGGTACCCGGAGGTTTCACCCAGAGGCTGGTTTCTTCAATGCCCCGTAGACTGAAAGCTGTTCTCAAATCCCGTGGAGGTCCGACAAGCTACTAGGAAACTACTGCGGTGTAATAACGGATTCTTTTTAGCAGGCGTACGATGAGTTTTGTCGTTTAAATGAATTATAAATTTGTTATTTTTTTCAAATAAAGTCCAAAAATTGAAAACTGGATTTTCTGTTATACATAAATAATCTTTGTTTTTCATTTCAATTCTGAAATGTAATTCATTATTTTACCAAACACAGTTGGTGCTGAAAATGAGCGTTTTTGAACGTCGTACGATGAATTATGTCGGCCTGTGTTTGTCATAGCGATAAGATGAAAGTTCCCCAAAGATATATCAATGATCCACTAGTCCAGCATAGGAGTGTGTATTTGGACTAAGGTGATCATCTGCCGTTAATGCTTAATACAACGGGGTCCATAAACCCATAGTCAGGAGAACGCTGACTAACGCCTTGGGAGCTATCCCAAGTACCAATCTGGGTTCTTGTCTTAAGGGACAGTCAGTCCTCCTTGGTAAGGAGCGTGGCCGCTCTAGCATGTCTGCTGTTCTGTGAGTCAAAGCTCCTGGTTGAACGGAACTCCACATCGAATCAGAAGTAAATTTTCATAACCATATGACCATCCGACCCGGGTGACTGAAGCAAATTAGATCATATAGCGCGGTTGATTTCCAATTCTCTCGCGTTTTGGGTATAAACCAAAGTCACCAAGATACTTCCACAAGGGGGTCAACCGCACGGTCAGGCTGAAAATAAGTTGCAGGGGCTACTGTCCTTCCGTGGTACCATAGTATAGTTTCCGGTCGAGCTTCGCAACTGTGTTGCTCTCGGTAGGATTCTTTAACATTCAGGACCACTAGCTTATAGTTCTACTCTAACCTAACTATGCGCTGCCGTGGGGCAGTCATTCTAACTCGTCGTCTGAAAACTTCCCTAGCGAAACCCTTAATCGTGCCTGTACTCGGCTGGTCTGGAGAACCAGGCTGACGTCGTACGTCACATCAGTGCAAGATATGTTCACAGTTCCAAGGTCCCGAATGCCAACATACAGAGGACATTGGCTACAGCACGTGCAACCAATCCTCGAAGCTATACCCGCACAAACAAGCCTCTGAGTCACTTATGGACCGCTCGAGCAAGAATGATTTCAAGAAACCGTGTCCGGTAGGTAAGTAAGTCATATGCATACTCAAATTAAGATCACCAATGAACTTAACAAGTGACACACCGCTAACAAGTGAAGCTATATGTCACTCTGCCATTTACGCAGGTCCCCATCTATCCTGCCATTTTCGTCTGAGCAGCTGATCTAGGACCAGCAAAGGGGTGGAGTAAGCAAAACACAGAACACAAAATTTAAAGGAGTTGACAATTTTGTACAGCAACCTCGTCTGATATAGGCCATGTAGTGTCCTTCCGAATTGAAAGGCATTTGTAATTATGCGTCCTTTTTTAAAACTCAAACCCACAACATTATAGGCAAGGAGGGAAGGGAAAGACCAAAACATGAAATCGTCGCGAGTGCAGATAGATTCCTTGAAGCACTCACACTGTTTACATTTTTCGATGGCCTTAGTGATCAACAACGAGTCTTCGTTCCTCAAAGCGACTTCCTGACCAACAGCACTGCAACAACAACAACAACAACTGACCTGACCAACTTCCAACCAACCAGAAATTGGCAGATGCCCCATCGTATGCACTCTACCGTTTCTATTTAAAAACGACCTCTGAAACATAGAGCTGTACCAAACTTTGCATGCCAACATTTTTCCTGTTATCAAAGCCACAAAATCGCAGTTTTCCTTCAATAGAAATGACTCGAAGTCATAGCTGTGGCTGGAAAGCTGATGAAAACACTGAAATGAGTTTATTTGCAGCTTTCAGAGAAATTTATCTCTGGGCTCAGTTCTCAGTTTCGTGAACTGAGTTTCCTTGAATATATTTCGATGAACAAAATGTATCAAAGTTTTTTAAAAGTAAGTTTGAATATACCGTACAGATTGTTGGTTATTTTAGCTCGCGTGATTAATAAAGTATTCCGCAAATCGCCAAAAAGTAAAGAAAGAAACGAAAATCACAACGTTGATTTCGCAGTTTATGGCATACGTTTTTTTTTACACAAAGTAGGAGATTTGTTTTTAATTAACGTCTTCCTTCAAGACATGATTTAAAGAAAATGAAGAATAACAGAAGAAGCTATAAAAGAAGAACTTAGCCAAATTTAACTAAGCAAGTACAATAATCGTCAATTTCTATTTTGAATGTTACTTCAGGCAAACGAAACCTTCAACAAGTGAGAGTTTTTCTCAATTTGCATACGAAGCTTTAGCCTTACACGAATTTGTATCAAAATTATGAAGAGTGTTCTGTAAATTTTAAACATTTCTTCGAGTAACATTTTGGAAAACCTGCGATTCTACAAAATCTTTCTCATTAGCCAACAGGCGTTTAGCGGCTACACTCTCAAGAAAGGCGAACTAAATTCATCGAGCATCCTTGTCCTTTGCAGTATGCCTAACACCACCCACTTCTACATATTACAATGAAAGCAACATCTAAGTAGGATTGTGCCAAACAAGGACACAATTTTACCCTCAACAGCACTTAAACCATTATTTGTTTATTTACGCAGTGATGAGTGGAAGCACTTTGCTTTGATTCAACTCATTGTCACTGTCATCAAGCCACCCAATTTTTCCAGGCAGACGAAGGAACATTTCCATCCCTTCCCGACAGTCAAGTTATCCGGCACCATTCAATTAAATAGAAATCTATCGTCAACAAAATTAGACTGCCATCTGGGTCAACGAAACAGAAGACTTCGATCTGCAGATTCAATTAACTCGGAAATGTGTGCACTCATCACACACGTTCAGAGTGCTTATTTAAATGTTAATGGTGCGGTGGAAGAATTATTCCAAGAAAAGTTTGCTTATGTCAGCCAGTTTTTGTTTTTTCCGCAGACCCTTCATGGAAGGAGTCGCTTCATTAAATATCAATTCATTTCTTCTAATTGACCTGTTTGTGTTGGGCCAGTGTGTGCTTAACGGACAAAGAGCCCATTCGAAAGAAGGATCCATTATTGTGTGGGCTACTCATATAAATTAAGCTGGTCGGCTGGATTTTTAGGAACGATACATGGCGAGTGGTCACGAAGATGAGACCTAATGCCATGCGGTGTATCCTTATGACGGAAAATCAATTAAGGGCGCCTTTGTTTAATTTCGGGCTTAGCCTGCGTCGCGTGACACAGCGTGATATCGCCTTTGCGTTATTAAATTATTATATCTCTCGATACCAATTTACTGGTCATGGCACTGAAAGTGCCAATTGTTCTGCTAGTACACGAAGCCCACGATTACATGGATACCCTGTGTCGAAAGTCTAACTGATTGCAATTGATCTCCTCCCCATCCAGACTGACCTCCTGGTGGAACAAATCCATTGTTGGCAAAGCAACTTCGCCCAACAATCGAAAATGCAAAAGTCAAAAAGTAGCCAATTGCATCCCGGAACCTTCTCGCCTGCACAGCATTCTCTCTAGGAAGAACGAGCAAACACACAAAAGAGAACACATTTTTCAGAGCCCCGCAAAACATCAAAATCCCATTACGATGTGGGGATACGATTGTAGCGTACTCCGCCATTGTCCTAGAGCCCGAGTACGTGACATGCAATCGTGAAATTGTAAATTGTTTCTATTTTTGCCGCCAGAAGGACGGTTTGGCTTCCGGGCCCATTTCACATCATTAGCTCCAGCATCCCCATGATGCACAGGATAATGGACCATTCTTGCAACCGCTTCGAACCGAGAACGAGGCACTGTGCTTGCGTCCTGAGCCTGCATTCTGTGTACACAACTAAACAGCATTTCCAAAGCAATTAATTCTACATAACTGAATGTAAAATTTCAATTTGCCCCTCTGCCTCGAGAAACAAGTTAGTTCATGGGCCGGCACTTGCCTACTGAATTGAAGTACAATCTCATGCTGAGTGGGTCTGCTAAGGTGGGGGTGTCATGTTCGGGTGTTTTCTTTTCTTTTCTGTACGCTTTGGTTGGCATCCTGGGAATGACTGACAACAGAAACGAATTTAAATTAAGACACGTAGGGTCATAATGGCGTTGGCACATCATCTCCGGAATGTCAAATTGCTGTGGTTACAATGCCAGCTCTTGAATGACATTTAACCCAACAGGAGTCGTTCATTTTCGGGAGGAAAGTACCCATTTTACGATGCAGTTGTAGATGTGAAAAACGAATACTGGGATTGACGCTGGAATGCCATGCAAGTATTTCATTCCATACCGCAAGGAACTCTGCGATGGACGTGTGTTGCATTCTGGGATGCAGACGAACCTACGGAGCATCAAGCCTTGAGATGGGGCATCAATTGAAGCAAAATACAATACGGCAAGGTGAAGGTACGAGATGGAAGGTATTGCCAATACACACACCGACTGCCTTCCCAATCTTCTGAAAATAGTCGCAGTAGTATCGAGTTAAAAATTCAGAGTAGAAGAAGTTTGTTCGTATGTTCTTCTTAATTCTGCGAACGGGTATTCAAAAATGAATGAAAAAGAATATTCCTAATATAAGAGAACTTCCGCCAGTACATATCTATAGTGCCCACTCTGAAGTTTTGCCCTTGCCAAAGCAAAAGCAACCTGCATACACACACGCACATGTGCTCAATCCACAAGTTTGAATAGAGGTTTCGAAAATGCGCTTCAATGCTACCCAGAAGATCGAACTTAATATGACTCAACGAAGCATTCCGGGAAATGATATTTGCTCCTCCCTTGATAGAATCCGCTATTCAGGATTGAGTGCTCACTTCAATGCCATGTGCATCCATTCATTTATGATCTGAATTCTGCAGTCCTGAATGAGCGGAATTCTGAAGATGCTGAATTGGGAGTGAGGATTTATTAATGGCCCACATGACGGAAGGGAGAATTTACAAGATTTTCGAGAAGTACTCCTCGGATGGACAAGACCAGCGAAATTATAGTAGGAAGGAATTTTGTGCTCTCTAAAATCAGATCAACACGATTTTGCTGAGTTGGGGAATAACAGATCTACGACAATGTCCCGTGACATTTTGTAGGCAAAAATCGATTTAGCAACTAATTAATTGAAAATAAAATACAATTTTTTCATAGAACAATATAACTTTATGCTGCAATGTATTGTCCATTGTGAGCAATGACCTTTTGCCATCGTTCAGGTAGCATCATAATTCCACGTTCATGAAACTTCTGGTTTTTATGTCATTAGAACTGGGTACGACTTCACATCATCATCGTAATTTGGGTAATCAATCAAAAGCAATCAGTAATCAGATTGGCCACATCCACCATATAGCCCTGACCTTTCGCCATGCCAGAGCTATATGGTGGATGTGGTAAAATATCCTGAACAAGCTCCAATGGTTTTTGCTGAGAGACCAGAGATGTGTGTTGCCTTGCATTATACAACACCTTTTCGATTTGTCAATTCCGGTCACTTTCTTCAGCTCAAATTTGCTCAAATTTGTTAGTTATTCAATGTAGACATCTGAATTGATCTTTCGTTTTGGGTGGTAAAAGTTCAAAGTAGACAATTCCTTTCTGATCCCACCAAACTGATAACATATCTTTCTTGTAATGATGGATATCAGCTTTTGAGCTGGTTCCATTGGCCTGCCCCACGATCCCTTCGGATTGATATTGTTGTGAGCAACCCATTTTTGATTACCAGTTGTCAATCGTTTTTCTTTAAGAAATCGCAGATGTTGATGCGTTGTGTTAAATGATTTTCTTTCAGTTATGAGGAACCCATATAAATAATAATAATAATTGTATGTCTCAACAGTCCACAGGGAACCAAGGCCTAGCTTGATCAACAACTTCTCTCACGAGTAGAAGGCACCTACAGTTTTTTGCCGACTCCGAACCTAGATATTCTGCGTGTCGCACTCAATCCACTATACCACGACGGCCACCAGAAGGAACCCATATATCGAACCTATACATCGATTATTTGAATAGATTATTGCTTTGATTTTGTCGTCATCGACTTAAACTGGACGACCAGAGCGTTTTTCAACTTTGAATGAAAAATCAGCAGAACGAAACTCGGCAAACCAATTTGGACACTGCCGTTCTTGTAAGGCTTCGTCATCATAAACAGAACAGCTGAACACTTCGAATTTTTCGCGGCACTACCTTTTTCGAGCTGCTGACAACACTCAAAGAGTAACAACTATATAAGAAACAGCTTCCACAAAACTTTGACGTTTGGTGTCGGCAAAAAAACTGTAAGTCCCTTCTACTCGTGAGAGAACAGTAGCGCCCACAACACTTGTAGTTGATGGGCAAGCTAGGTCCTGTTCCCCCTGTGGACTCTTTGAGTGTTGTCAGCAGCTCGAGGTGGTGCCGTGAAAAATTGGAGGTGTTCAGCCTGGAATCGAACCCAGACCTAATGCGAGATTTGTATCTGAATAGGCCGTTAATGCTCGTTGTGTGCTGTCAGCTCGAACTACTTCTTCTTCTTCTTCGGATGGCGCTACAGTCCGGGGTGGACCTGGGCCTCAACCAACATGCCTCTCCAGCTAGCACGATCTCTTACCAGCTGCCTCCAAATGCGCACTCCAAGTTGGTTGAGGTCCTTTTCCACTTGTGTGCGCCATCTCAGTCTAGGACGTCCTCTGTTGAACTGTCCCTGTGGTTCGGATTCGAAAACTCTTCGGGCCGGAGCAGTGCTGTCCATACGCTCTACATGACCTAGCCACGTTGTATCCGTAGACGCTTGACTAGGCTCATGCCGCCGTACAGCCCATACAGTTCGTTGAATCTTCCCCTCCAGATGCCATCAACGCAAACAGGACCAAAAATCGCACGCAGGACTTTTCTCTCGAAGAGACCAAGGCCTTCCTCATCCGCTTTTAGTAGCGTCCAGGTTTCTGCGCCGTAAAGCAGGACTGGGATGATCAAGGTGTTGTACAAAGTCACTTTGGTCGTTCGGGAGAGGGCTTTATTACTCAATTGCTTCTTAAGCCCAAAGAAACAACAATTGGCAAGAGTGATTCTGCGTTTGATTTCGGTACTGATGTTGTTGTCCCTATTCACCGCGGAGCCGAGATAGACGAAGTCCTTGACTACCTCGAAGTGTCTGCTGCCCATAGTGACGCTCTGTCTGAGACGTCAATGTTCTGCGTCCTTCTTCGATGACAGCATATACTTCGTTTTGCCCTCCTTTACCACCAGTCCCACTTTGGCCGCTTCCGCTTCGATGCAAGTTAACGCCTCATTGAAGGCTCGCTGAGTTCGGCCGATCACGTCAATGTCATCCGTATAAGCTAGCAATTGAACTTACTTCTGGAAGATCGTGCCTCTGGTGTTGACGTGTGAGTTTCGCACGATCCCCTCAAGAATGATGTTAAAGAAGTCGCATGACAGTGCGTCGCCTTGTCTAAATACTCGAACTACTCGGTGTCGTAAAAAATGCAAGCTGTTCGATTCAGGTATAGAAACTGGGACCTTCGGTGTCACTACGCCTTGCCATGTGTAGTGTTATAAGCTTATACCCATCACCACTTACTGTGTATCAAAATGAATGAAGAAATTCGAAAGGAGCGGTCTTAAATGCATACTCCACCGTCAGTAACTTGCTTCCTCTCCTTTAATTTTCCTTCCAAAGGGAGCTTCACCATAAATATTACAGGATGGCATGCAAACTGGATTCAATAAATAAAATGTAATGGAATGTCAATATCAGACATTCATCCCGCTTCACAATACGCGTGTGTATGTGCTAACCGTAATCGATAATGTTGTGTCTTCTCTTGGTGCTGCAAGGAAAAAAAAAGTATTCAAATTTATGCCGATGACGACATGGTTGGGGGTTTGGGGGGTTTGGTAGAACATGGCACGCATACCAACGTCTAAATCTGCGAAAGCACTTTATACCATCCGAAACGACATTCTTCCTTAAGGGGTGTGTCTGATTCAAGGGCAGTAAGGGTAAGGGGACAGGGAACCGACTTGTATTTGCTTTGTTCACTTTTGGATGTGTATTCGTTTCGTTGGTTTAATGAACAAAATTGACGATGATTATTCGTCTCGCACGTTGTTTGTATCGATATTTCAATTTGAAGCGGATACATCATTGCTCACTTCGACCTTTTGAAAAAACAGACAGCTGCTACTCTGACAACCATGCTGGCAGTCTTTTCTATAGGGACAAAGCTAATGCATGTTCCTGGAATTAATTTATTTTCTTGTTAGCCTAATCCCCAATCTGTCAAAGGCAAATAAAAAAATTGCCAAGAAATCTCGCAATAAGGCAACCCCACCTCAAGGAGTTTACACACAGTAGGAACACAGTCTATCGAAAGGCGTTAGTGCAAGATACTGCTTCTTATTCTCACGGAGAAGAGTGGTGGACATAGGGACATGTGGGTTGATCACCTTGGGCAGCTCAAATGCAGTCCAAGCAATAATCGACATGGGCGTGGAATCCAGAAGATAGAGAGAAGCACGTTTTTGAAAACCATGAATTTCGAAAATTTCTATAAAAGTGTGTAGTCTCCTAACAATTTTAGACAAGAGAGACGCAAATAAATAGTCCTCTTTTCCAAGTTTTTGAGAATTGATTGTTTAATGCTTGAACTTCAACAAAAATTGATTTTTAATGTTCGGGAATGTTAATGTTGATTTTTCCCCTCATTAAGAAGCCAGTGTCAGTTTAATGAAAGGGGAGTCGGTCTCCATAAATCGCAAAATTAAAGCAAGAAAAAACATTTAATACTGCTACACTTGTCAGAAAGCTTTTTAAGCACGCAAGAAAGCCGTGAGTTTTTTGTTCTTATTTGTGAATAAAATAATTGTTGTCGCTACAGTCTAAAGGGGGACCAGGGCCTAGTTTATCCTGGCTCATCAACTACCCGTGTTGTGCGCGCTACTGTTCTCTCACGAGTAGAAGAGACCTACAGTTTTTTCCCGACTCCGAACGGCGAAATTTGAGAAGCTTTTCTAGACAGTTATTACTCTTTGATTGTTGTCAGCAGCACGAAAGAGGTGGTGCCGTGAAGAATTCGAAAAATTGGTGTTGAGCTGGGAATTATTTGTGAATAGCAACATAAAAAAACACAGTTTATTTATTCAGTTATCAAAGAACAATTTATTGAAATTAACACGAGAAAAGTTTACCGGGGACTACCCACACACCGAGTAGTACACCTGCTTATATTTAATTCAATTTTCGGAGCGATTCTCGGAGACATTAGGTCAGCGATTTTAAAATTTTAATGGCACAAACATACACACATAATTTGGGAAATGCGCGATTGCAATTATTGTTTGCTCAATTCGATGGGAAATGACCGGACAAAGGTATCATATTTGTCGACCCGTGTTGCTACTGGGAGAGAAGCTGACGCATACCAGGCATACAAATGTCTCGATAGGGAACATTTGTTGTGAACGAGCCCTTATTTTTTTTTTTTTTTTTTTGTTTTCTATTACATCTGTGAAAAATATTTAGTTTACATCAAGTCATTGAACAGACATCATATTTTTTCATCGTGTTAAAAATGTCGATTTTTGTACCAGAAAGTGATGATTTGCGGAGAGCATTAATTTTTTGTTTTCATTTGAAGAAAAGTGCTGCAGAGTCACATCGAATGCTTCTCGAGGCATATGGTGATCATGCTCTATCAGAATCCAACATGCAAAAGATGGTTTCAACGGTTCAGAAATAATGATTTTGATGTGAGAAATGAAGAACGTGGAAGACCACCAAAAAAGTTTGAAGACGCCGATGTGCAAACCATATTGGATGGATATGACACTCTGAGTCAAAAGCAAATGTTAAATGTTGCACAACAAACAATTTCTGACCGTTTAAAAGCTATGGGAAGATCCAAAAGTGTGGAAAATGGGTGCCACATGGATTGAATGAAAGACAGGTGGAAAACCGAAAAAACAATTTTGTTACTGGCGATGAAAAATGGATTTATTTTAAGAATCCTAAACGGAAAAAATCATGGGTTAATCTGGGACAACCATCAACATCGACTGCAAAACCAGATCGATTCGGCAAGAAAACAATGCTGTGTGTTTGGTGGGACCAGAAAGGTGTGCTGTACCACGAGCTCCTAAAACCTGGTAAAACCGTTAATACTGATCGCTACCGACAACAAATGATCAATTTAAACCATGCATTGATCGAGAAACGACCAGAATGGGCCAGAAGACACGGCAAGGTAATTTTGCTCCATGACAATGCAGTGCCGTGTCATCCTCCGACGCATGCAGACGTGTCGTCGCTGCATGCACTCAAATCAAAAAAAGTTCAGTTTATTCCTCGGGCCGAAAAACACAAACAACAACTAACGCGGTCCACCCAACACCTCCGCGAGTGTAACAAAAAAAAAAAAAAAAAAAAAAACGAACACCTAATTTAAAGTGCAGTGTAGTGCAGTGAAGTGCATTGGTAGAGCACACGCGGTCCGCTCCCCCCTCTACCACTCCTTCACAAAACACTGTTGGGCATTCTCGGTCGCAACTCCCGTTTGATCTACCAGACGGGCTGGGGCGATGTCCGAGTCTGCCTAACATCTGACATAGCGGATTCGGAAGTGTAAATATTTGTTAGTGGACCAATTCAAGTCAATGTACGGGCATAACACCTACATTGATTTGTTTTGCGAAGCTAAACGCAGAATTTACACTTCTGAACTCTGCTCACTTTCACCAACTGCATTGTCGGAGTTGGTTTTCACATGCCTAAGACTGATATGAGGGGGCAATTTCGTGTTGACGTGAGCAACATTCGCGGACTGAGAACTAATCTCTTTGCCGTTTACGTCCACCTCTCCCGCCATAAACCAGCTGTCTTGGCGCTGAGTGAAACACAGGTGGGTGAGAATACCGATTTATCGGATTTGAACCTGCCTGGATATAGCTTGGTGCCCTTATTCTTTTTACACCGCGGTCTCGCCATTTATGTGCGTAGTGATGCTTACCAAATTCAACCACAATATGGCCACTGTTCCAATCCGGAATTTAATTTTCTGTGGTTAAAACTCTTTGTCCGTAAGCATTTAATCCACTACTGCTTTGTTTATAGAAGTCCAAACATGGACAGCAACTCAACTTATAACGAGTTTGATGCGCTGTCCGACTCCATTACAAGAATTGTATCCCTGTATCCTCACACTGAAATCGCTATTGCGGGCGATTTCAATGTACACAATTCTACTTGGCTTCGACATTCAGGCCAGACAACACCCGAAGGAAGGTATGTTGAAATCTTCGCTGAGGTAAATAATTTAACCCAGCTTGTGAATGAGCCAACACGAATACCTGACATTGCAGATCATACCGTTAACACCTTGGATCTGTTTCTCCCCTCTCATCCGGAAAAATATTCAATTGATATATTGTCGCCTCTAGGCTCGTCCGACCACTGTGTCGTGTCAGCCAAATTCTCGTACTCCTCCCACACAGTTAGAGAACAAAATCCGAAAAGAACAGTATGGCTCTACGAGAAAGCCAACTGGAGCGGACTTAACAACTTCTTTAGGAATTTTAACTGGTCACTATGCTTCCTCGATAGTGACGTGGATGCCGCTACTGATGCGATCACAAACATTATTTCGCTGGGCATGAGGTCCTTCATTCCTCACAGAGTGAAGAGCATCAAGCCTAAGGCAAACGCGTGGTTTGACTTGAGCTGCAAAGAGGCTATCAGGATGAGAGAGTTGAGTTTCCGGGATTATAAAGCCAACCCTTCTGAGGAAGCCCGGAAAAAGTTCAAACGGATCCGTAATGACTGTAATGCATTAATAAAACGTGTTAAATTCTCCTTTGACCAAAAGTTGAGGCAAAAAGTTCTACAATGCCCCAAGGGTAGCAGAAGCTTTTGGTCTTTCGTTAAAAACATAAGGAATTCATCCTCGTCTTCGATCCCAACTCTCATTTGCAATGACATTCCAGCTGTCAGCTCTTTGGACAAAGCTAATCTGCTTGCTGCACACTTTGCAGCTAGCTCAACGCTGCCAGATAGCACTTTGTCCCCGCCTGTACTTGAGAGCGTAAATTTCTCCATGGGGCAAATCCATTTTCGCACTCGTACAGTAGCAAGAGTACTTAAAGATCTAAACATACACAAATCCGCTGGCCCGGATGGTATACCCCCTGTTCTTCTGAAGAGGTGTTCTTCTACGCTGGCAAAACCACTGCGTAAGCTTTTCCATCTGTCCTACTCTTCAGGGCTCTTTCCGAGTAAGTGGAAAACTGCATTTGTCCAGCCCGTCCCTAAAAAGGGCGAAAGTTCGTCACCCACCTCCTACCGACCCATAGCACTAACGTCCCTTCTCTCCAAGGTCATGGAAACGCTGATCAACCGTCAGCTTATGAAATATCTTGAGTCCCGGAAGCTTCTTAATGACCGGCAGTACGGCTTCCGAAGCAACCGTTCCACTGGTGATCTGATGGCATATCTCACTGAAAAGTGGAACCAATCTTTGCACAATTTAGGAGAAAGCAAGATTGTTGCGCTTGATATTTCAAAGGCATTTGACAGGGTCTGGCATCAGGCTCTTTTGTCGAAAATGCGTGCTTTTGGGATCGATGAGTCTCTTCTTCAATGGATTAGAAATTACCTTTCGAATCGTTCAATACAAGTCGTTTTGGATGGATTCAAGTCTGATATCCACTATATTAATGCTGGTGTTCCCCAGGGCTCTGTTTTGTCTCCGACACTCTTTCTCATTTTTACATAAAATACATCCTCAGACCCAGTAGATTATAGATACGTAGAAAAATTGATTTTCTGACATGTCCTAGGACTGATCCCGCAATGACCAGAATCCACGGACCCTTAATATCCTACGAAATTTAACGCCTCAAGTGTTCTTGAAACCAAAGAACAAATTATTAGTCACATTGCTTCACTTTTGGTCATGCTTGTGATGGTTCTGACGCTGAAGAAGGTGTGTGAAGTAGCCAAACAAGTTTGAAATTTGCAATCACTGCAGAGTGAAAGCAACATAGGTAGAAATATTTTCTCAAAACCTATCCTGGCTGAGGTTGAAGTCGTATCCGTGGAAGTCACGTTAAAGACAGAGGCTCAGTACAGACCTATGCGACTCACTGCAATTTGAAGTTCCTGGTGCTTCACAGCCAAACTTTCAGATACTTTTGCAGATCTAAATCCATTTAAATAGAAAACTGTTTATTTACGGGTCGGTACATAGTCGAATTTTATATAAACAGAAGTGCAACTTCCTAGTCAATTAATTCCCTAAAGAAAACTTTACATTTGACAGGGCACCATGAACTCCATTATTACTGAAACGATTGTTCAGTCCTCTCTTCAAGTCAAGCCTCCCTTGAAAGGCATGAAAACTAAAAATGCATCGAAGAAAACTAATTTGCAAACACGTTTTACCCTTGGGTTATTCTCTCGAAACAAAAGTCTATCGAATGAAGCACGATGAGTATAGCAACTATTGGCAACATTATCGGACGAAATGCGGTTTAAGTTCGCAGAAGATAAACTTGCTGGAACTCCATCCAGGTGAAGAAGATACCCCCTGTGGTGAGCAACTTAAGAGGGCGTGGTTGTGCGAAACTATACATCGATAGTTGAGGCTTCCCATACGTTGCAGCTGAAAATGAAGCAAGTTCCAAGATAAACACGACGCACAATGCATACACTGCATAGGGCGCACAGTAAATATTCCTTACAGACGACCAGTTTTTGATTATATTAAAGTTTGACTTATTGAGGCAGATTCTTCGACTTCTAAAAGAGAAAAGGCTGAAAATGAATTTGTAGACATCTTTTTTAAACAATTTTTTAAGGCATTATATTATGTTGCTCGTTTTGCTCGCTTCTGTCTGAGAGAGACCTACTTAACCCACTCGCACCACCTTTTATTTCCAACCCTCGTCTAATTATGTTGCCCCTTTTAGACTGAACGACTTTTCGAGTTGAAGCTGTGTTATCCATGCAAAGGTCTCACGTGGCCTAGATATGTCATTAGACTTCCTTCTGGCTCCAAGTGCATGTTCCGTGTCTTATCATTTTGTATAATAATTTGACACGTCTTCACGTAAACAACCAACAGCGTTGGTGTTCTTCAAATCCTTTATTCTGCCTTCCTTTAACATATTTCGCGTTAAACTAAATTTCTAATCTTCTATGGCGTTCAATAAATGTTGTGGTGGACACATTTCAAAGGCACAAACTACAAAATTCGGCATTTATTCGCTTCGATTAAAACAACTGTTTTATGTCAAATTTGTCTTTCTACCATTTATAAAATGAAAATTGCCTAACCCAGCATTGCAAATTAGCCCCAAATAAAAGATTGTCAAATATCTCTTCCGCCTTTTTGAATTTTCCGGCTATGTACAAAGCGCTACAAAGCTCGTATCTGGCAATACTAAACATCATTTGAAAGGTCTTGACACAACCTACAAAACGACGCTACACATAATTAGCTTGGATACTGCGTTCAACAGTTATAGACGTGTAAACATGGAGTTCACTAAAGCCGAAATTCGCACTATTTTAAAATTCTCCTTCGTTAAAGGCAAATCCGTTAGAGAAACGTTCCCTGAGATTAGTGGTGTTTTGAGGAATGGTACTCTATCGCTTCTAACCGCGGAGGAATGATTTCGAAGATTCAGAACCGGTTAAGACGACACCATAGATAAGCCAGTCGGCGGAAGACCTGTGACGACGAAAACCGATCGAATCACGAAAATCATCGAGTTAGACTGGCATCTCGCGATGTCACCCAGGAGATGAGAAGTAGTCACCAAACCATTTTAAACCACCTACAGAAGGCTTGATACAAAAAAAAGCTTGATGTTTGGGCGACGCATGATTTGACGCAAAAATCCTTCTGGACCGAATCAACGCCTGCGATATGCTGCTGAAACGGAACGAACTCGATCCATTTTTGAAGCGGATGGTAACTGACGACGAAAAATGGATCACATACGACAATATCAAGCGAAAACGGTCGTGGTTGAAGGCCGGCGAATCGTCCCAAACAGTGGCCAAGCCAGGAACGACGGCCAGGAAGGTTTTACTGTGCGTTTGGAGGGATTGGAAGGGAATCATCCACTTTGAGCTGTTCCCATATGGCCAGACGCTCAATTCTACTATCTACTGCTAACAACTGGACCGTTTGAAGCAGGCGATCAACCAGAAGCGTCCAGAACTGGCCAACAGGAAGAGTGTAGTGTTCCACCAAGACAGCGCCAGAGCACACACTTCGTTGATGACTCATCAGAAGCTACGGGAGCTCGTATAAGAGCTTTTATGGCATCCACCATATAGCCCGGACATAGCGCCAAGTGATTACCACCTGTTCCTGTCCATGGCGAACGCTCTTGGTGTGAAGTTGAACTCAAAAGAAGCTTGTGAAAAGTGACTGTCGGAGTTCTTCGTTCTTCGCAAATAAGGAGGGGGCTTCTACGATCGGGGTATTATGAAGTTGCCGCATAGATGGAAACAGATTATCGAACAAAACGGCACATATTTGATCTAAATCCGATCACTGTAACACTTTTTATGAAGCTTTGAATGAAGAGCAAAATAGCGGAACCTTATATTGCAGAGCCTCCTCCATGTTTGGCGGTGGCTTTGATATATTTGTGCGAAAACTCTTCATTTTCCAGACATACACTTTGCCATCTGATCCATGCAAAGTAAATTTGCTTTCATCAGTGAAAGGAACCTTTAAATTTCGACAAACTAAGAGTTGGAAATGTTTTTTAGATATTTGATAAATGATTTTCCGTGTTTCAGAAACCATAAGTTTTCATTAAATATTCTTTAGAAAATTTCGCTCTTGCACTTTTGTTTTTCTGGCCTATAAGGTACTTTTTCCTTGCCACTCTTCTATAGGTATTTAAGCAACCATCTTTTCCTATCCTTTCTGTTCTCAAAATTTTTCTGTCCTTAGCTGTTTTAAATAGATCTTTTTTTATTTCTCTTAAAATTTACCGTTCATCTCATTCATTGAGTATTTTGCCTTGCACCATCCTACTTTTATCACACAATCTGACCTCTTTATTGTACCTAGTTATTATGTAGATTTACTTTTTCTGACTACCAGGTATACCGGTATGAAATGAGTTTTTTTTTAAATAAATCACTTATTATTAATGGGAAAGTAAAAACAGTTTATTCAAAGTATTGGTCATTGTTTTCTACATATTTTGACCACCTTTCTGGCAATTTGTAAATACCACCCCAATAAAATTGTTCGTCTTTTAAAGCAAACCAATCAGACACCCAATTTTAGACCTCCTCGTAGGACTCAAAGTGCTGCTCAGCCAATGCGTGTCCCATCGATGAAAACAAATGGTAGTCGGAAGGAGCCAAGTCTGGTGAATACGGCGATCGGGGTAGCTGCTCCCAGCCAAGTGCTTTGATTGTATCCTGAACAGGATTTGCTTTGTGTGCAGGTGCATTGTCATGGAGCAAAATTACCTTGCCGTGTCTTCTGGCCCATTCTGGTTGTTTCTCGATTAATGCATGGTTCAAATTGATCATTTGTTGTCGGTAGCGACCAGTATTAATGGTTTCACCAGGTTTTGGGAGCTCGTTGTACAGCACACCTTTCTGGTCCCACCAAACACACAGCATTGTTTTCTTGCCGAATCGATCTGGTTTTGCAGTCGATGTTGATGGTTGTCCCAGATCAACCCATGATTTTTTCAGTTTCTCAAAATAAATCCATTTTTCATCGCCAGTAACAAAATTGTTTTTTCGGTTTTCCATCTGTCTCTCATTCAATTCATGTGGCACCCATTTTCCACATTTTTGGATCTTTCCCATAGCTTTTAAACGGTCAGAAATTGTTTGTTGTGCAACATTTAGCATTTGGTTTTGACTCAAAGTGTCATATCCATCCAATGCACATCGGCGTCTTCAAACTTTTTTGGTGGTCTTCCACGTTCTTCATTTCTCACATCAAAATCATTATTTCTGAACCGTTGAAACCATCTTTTGCATGTTGCTTCTGATCACCGTATGCCTCGACAAGCATTCGATGCGACTCTGCAGCACTTTTCTTCAAATATTAATGCTTTCGGTAAATCATTACTTTCTAGTACAAAATTCGACATTTTTAACACGATGAAAAAACATGATGTTGTCTGTTCAATGACTTGATGTAAACTAAATATTTTTTACAGATGTCATAGCAACCAAACAAAAAAAAAAACAAATAAGGGCTCGTTCACAACAAATGTTTCCTGGAGAGACATTTGTATCTTAACGCTCGCTTCATACGGGTATTCCTAGTATTTCAGCAATTTCTTTCACTGTTTTTCCTTCACTGTTTAATTTAACGACCCAACTTCAAAAGATGCCTGTGCTCACCACGTAGAGCCATTTTCAAAAAAAGGAGTTTAGATTACGGAAGCTTACTGCTCAATGCCAGTATGAAATGAATGTGAAACAAATTTCGCCTCCTGATACATTTTGTGAACGATAACGGTAGTTATTACAATATTTTTTTAAGTTGTCCGATTATTTGTTGCGCAGTATAAAATGAGTTTTGTTCCTATTGTCATGTCTTTAACCGCTAGATAGAGTTTTTGAGAGATTGAGTTGAGTTGAGAGAATGCTTTTATTTTTGTTCTTGAAGAAGATATATCAAAGAATAAATATATAAATAATATATTATATATATAAAGAAGTAATATATTATATATATTTATTTTATAAGTTGTTTTACTTGAAAAATTATCAGAGCCCTTGTCCAATTATTCGTTGGAGCCAATGTATATTCAAGTGTAAGTCTGTCTATTTTTCTAATAACCTAAGAAGGGTATGAGCCAAGTGATCCCTACATTTTATCGTCGCCCTACACAACTTAGCATGATTTGATAAACGAAACTAAGTTTATATATTAAATTCCGATCTTGACAGCATAATTGATTGGGGTAAAAAGAATAGAGTGAAATTTAATGTTTCCAAAATTCAGTCCTGTCTACTGTCACTCAAGCGTTCTCAAAACAACCTGCCATTATCTATGAATGGCTCCTGCGTTATTGAAACTGAACGAATTTCCATCCTCGGTACGTGTATCAACTCAACACTAAGTTGGAACGATCACATATTCGAGATCGCCAAAAATGCAGCGAAATGTCTAAGTTTGTTAAAGCGATTCAAGAAATATTTCACCCCTTCTGACCTTGCAACAATATATAAGGCGTATATTCGCCCAAAGCTTGAGTACAACGCTCCTATCTGGTCCGGTGCTCCTAAGACCTCTTTGCACCTATTAGATAGATTCCAACAGCGAGCGATTAAATTTATTGGTGATAATAATGCTGCGAAGTCAATCGACTCGCTTGTACATCTTCGAAATGTTGCGTCTCTATCACTTTTTTTTATCGCCATTTCAACAAAAAAAAACGCTCCAACGAGTTAGCCAGCTGCATTCCCTCCTTCAAGAATTCACCCGCAATACCCGCCTCGATAGGAATGCTCACCCGTTCACCCTTAAGCCCACTTTCGGACGTACAGTTAAGTTTAGAGAGTCGTTCTTCAGCCGCACCTCACGAACATGGAATGCTCTTCCCAGCCCAATACCCCCCCTCCCCCCCCTCTACAATGTGCATTTCCCTCTCGTCCTCTTTACCTTCGGCCCATGCTGTGACTTAGTTCCAGTCATTTAAGGGTATAAGCAATCAAACGTTTAGTGCGCGCCAATTATAAAAAATAAAACTTTAGGGCACAATGGACCTTGTCTGATGGTCTAGGTAAGAGGTCATAAGGTCTATGTACCATCCTCATCATCTGGTGTAAGTGGAATGAGGAAAATGATCGGACTATCGATTCAATCAATCGACTCGCTCGAACATCGAGGAAATGTTGCGTCTCTATTACTTTTTTATCGCTATTTTAATAACAAAAAAATGCTCTAACGAGTAAGCCCGCTGCGTTCCTCCCCTTCAAGAATACCCGCAATACCTGCCTCGCTAGGAATGCTCACTCGTTCACCCTTAAGCCCACCTTCAGACGTACAGTAAAGTTTATAGAATCGTTCTTCAGCCGCACCACACGGATATGGAATGCTCTTCCCAGCCCAATGTTTCCTCTCCATTACAATCCACAGGCATTAAAAAACAATGTGCATCGGTACCTCCTTTCCCTCTCTTCCTCTATACATTCGGCCCGTGCTGTGACTTAATTCCAGTCATTTAAGGTTATAAACAATCCCTTTAGTGCGCGCCAATTATAAAAAAAAAGTAAGATTTGAGAAGAGCAACGAAGCAAGACTAATCGTTTTCGTTCGCAACACAACCCAACACTCATCCGCTTGTGCCAAGATACAACCTTATTTTTTTATATTCTACTTGCCTATTCTAAATTTTGACAAATGAGCATTAATTTGATATTTAAGGAAACGGTCTTTAGTTTTGGTTGACGTTCTACTAAGCGCAACCACTTGTGCAAACTTTAGTATGCCAAGGCTATTCAAATTTTTACTTAAGCAAGCAATCGGAAAGTGGATTGAGTTTTACAGGCCTCATCTTCATGAAAGACTTCATCTGTTGACTGCCGCCGCTAATTTTGTTTTACGCAGAAACGCAAGGCAGGCTAAGGATTCTTCTGGTTCATCTAAAAAAATCACAAAACTGCAGTTTTCTTCTCTTACCGAACAGAAGGCCAAAGACACAATCATTGCTTTGCTCTGGCAAACGGTCGCTGAGGGTCTTGTCAATTTGACAAGACTCGTCTGTATCGACTTCATTCCAATATCGATAAAAAGTCGTCAGTTTCTTTTCAACATTAAGCTCGAATTGTCCCCTTTTGATGTCGACTTTTGCGAATATAATATTAATTGTAGGCGCGACAGTTCACAGGGAGACCAGGGCCTAGCTAGCTCTTCAACTACTCGTGTTGTGCGCGCTACTGTTCTCTCACGAGTAGAAGGGACTATAGTTTTTTGCCGACTCCAAGCGGCGAAGTTTGAGAAGCTTTCTTAGACAGTTATTACTGTGTGAGTGTGGTCAGCAGCTCGAAAAAGGTGGTGCCGTGAAAAATTCGAGGTGTTCAGCCGGGAATCGAACCTACACCCTTCGGTGTGTGAGCGTCGCAGTCTACTCACTACGCCACGGCTCTTGCGAATCCTCGCACCAAAAACTCACCATCATTGAATATCGGCAACAACCAAAGTTGTGAGCTCTCAACAAATTCGAGGAACAGATAAGCTGCATATGCCAGATCAAATTAAAGCTCTCAGCAAAACAAAATTGTCAATTGCTTGAAAAACTTGAATTCCTTTGTTCGGTTCGACATCATGCTCAGTTGGATTCCCTTCCCATACTGTGCCCTCCGTCATCCCAGTTCTGCCGCTTGGTGAACACGGTTAATTATTATATATCGCGAATTTGTACACTTACCCCCCACATTCGAAATGCGAGCACTCAAGATTTTCTTCAATTTAGCCGCCGCATCTGATCCGACCCACGCCACGATCACATCGCCAAATATGGGAGCCAAGACGTTCTTCTTAAATTGCCCACTCAAAGCATGTTTGTCTTGTTTCTAACTGCTCCGTTCCAGTTGACTTCAAATCTGGCTGTAGCCTAAACTGGGACCCACTGGCATTCGGTTTCATCTGGTGTGGGTTTCGTAACCCCATTCAAGGCAATCCATTCTAACACCGCTCTCGTGACAATGAACTTCCACTATTCCGCAACCCGGTATGTGGGTGGCGTTGGTGTATGTGAGGCTGGGTACGGTACATGGTAAAGTTCTCCCGTCATTAGCAGCCAAATTTTTGAAATTCTCTCTGTGAATTGTCATTCATGGCATGGCCACTTGGATCGACCGGGCGGAGGGCAAATAATTGATCAGATACTCAAGGGGGGCCATACTCGCTCCTGGGCAGCCATTCATATTTTATCAGGAATTTATTAGAGAATTAACTGTTCTTGAGGAGCAGGGGACGAGTCCTGCACTCCTCAAGTGACCCATTAAAAGTTTCGATGGAAGTGCTGAGCTGAAGAAGGACAGGGATGTTGGTCGATTGAAGGCATTGAGACCATCGGAAGGCGTGCTGATGAGTTTCAGTGGGAGGAAAATTCAGCACATTTCTTGGCAAGGCATACGAATTTTTATTCAAACGGATTTAGACGGGTGCATGAACATGATGTTGTTGGTCAAAGTTGCCGTCATCTGGAGGAGGAGACAGGTGAATGATATGAGCTGCAAGAGGACTGTTTATTAACCCGGCTTGTTGGCAACGGAGTTCCATCGCGCTTTCAGCGGCTTCCAACTCATATTCCTAAACTGGGTAGATATGAAAAACTTCGTCATCTACGGAGCGCAGATGAACTGGTACCTGGGCAAATTAAGATCCTTTCCAGCTACAGCAGTTTTGCTCGACTTCAATCGTGGTGTCTAATTGCCGGGATATTGCTTAAAGGGTTCCTTCTTTTCGTGAGCCCAGGAACAACTCTAGTCTTTTAATACAGGTCTGTCTTGCCATCTCTGTCTGTCTTGACATGGTCAACATTGAACTTCATCTTGGAGGTGTCCGATTACACCAGTAGCAGTTTCCACGCTTCATGCACTATAGGCGCAATCAATACCATTTCTGACACTCGATCGCTTCTTACTTTCTTACATCAAACCGTCCAATTTGTTCTTGCTTTCATTGTTCCCTCGGAATCCGAAATCTTACCTTGTCTGTAACCAGGGGTCAATTTTGGCAACTTCTGGCATCGAGTGTGATTTGTAGCCATCTATCTCCTTAATCGTTGCTTGGTCAGAGGCTCCTCAGATCCCTTTATGAAGAACGTGCGTCGTTTCGGGTGTTGAAGCAATATTCAAAGGTCCACATGGAAAGGAGTTCGGAAGGAATAAACGCAGAAAATTAAGTCCTTTCTGCCTTCCATCGACAATTCGGAGTAAGTATATAAAAGCCAGGGTTTAAATTTTGAAGAAAAGGAAAAAACACAACAGCCTTGTGATCAGACAAGACCCCCTATATTCGACAAGCGTCTTCATATGAACACATGGATTCCAAATTCTACTTGAATAGGAGTCACGCTGGTTCCATAATTCAGATCAAAATCAATTGAAATTGATTCAGCAATACAACCTTTCTGCTTTTTATTTTCATATTTGTTTTCCATTTCAACAGGCAAATGCAGAGAAGCGGGCCCATCCCCTAGTTCGTAATTCCTGTGAACTTAAGGATCTAGATTCTGAACAGCGTTCATTTCAGGTCGATAATCCTTAAGCGCAGATTTGAATGAACGGCAGTACTCTGCTGGTCGGTATGCGGAAATAAATTCGTTCCTCATATGCTCCCGCATGCCTTCAATTTTCAAAGGATTTACAAGCATCTTCCGTAGAAATATGGTAGCGCACATAAAGCGAGAAATAAATGTTATTGCGGATTCGTTCGTTGTTCAAATAAAAACGAAAAACGATACACCACTGGGTGGAGCTCCCAGGAGCTGGCACCTGGAACAGCATACAATACAAGCTACCCTAAGGACGGGTAATCTTCTGCCCATCTAACCGTGAACTTATTTCAACGATAAATCACCGAGAAGCAGACTTTCCACTCGCAGGTACATATGTGCGCTGTCTGTTGTAGCGCATCGAATGATTTTTGAACAAACCCGTTCCTCACTTTTCAGTAAATGATGAATTGTCTGTTTGTACTTCAGCGGGTCTGCATTGAGCTTCATGTACTCGTAGACACTTGTCTACACAGAGCTGCGCCCCATTCCGACAACCCAGCGTATTTCATCGATTAATGAAATTGGAAAATAAAAGAAACCTCGACGGGCGACGGACCGTTTTGCGATTCACCCGAAACGAGCACCTCCCCCCCATCCTGCGTCACCACGCCTGGGTGTGGTTGCTTTTCGACGAGATTTCTCCTGTTGTATTAATAAAATTTATGGAAAACGTAAGGGATAATGATGATGACAGCGGTAGATGGCTCGGTGGATGTGACAACGTCGACGACTTCGTTGTCTTGGTAGCACTTTGCAGGAGGCTTTCACGGATATGTGAGTTCATGGCGGAAAGAAACATTAATCCTGTGAATGTTGAGCGCTTTTTTGTTGGTCTGATAAATGCGAGAAGGAGCGTTTGACTGCTCCGTGCGGAGACTGGTAGTGTATGCATCATTATTTTGGATATTTGTCAGAAATGACAGCGTATACTTCAGTGGGCTGACAAATAATTGAAATCTCTGGGAGTCCCTGTGGCGTAAGAGAGCACTGAAGTGTATATATGTATGTATACAGCAC
This sequence comes from Eristalinus aeneus, assembly GCA_955652365.1. NCBI lineage: Eukaryota > Metazoa > Arthropoda > Insecta > Diptera > Syrphidae > Eristalinus > Eristalinus aeneus. The sequence goes on along the minus strand of OY019134.1, from coordinate 39,753,948 downwards.
AGTGTGATTATGCAAATTAAATTTTTTTTTTTTCAAAGGTTATCAATGATTTCAATATTGCTGGAATAGTTCAAAGCTTACTTCCATTAACATCAGCTTCATGCAGGCTCTGATGTGTACTTACTCAACTGTCCTCATAAAGCGCTTGAAACTCGTGCATTTGGGTTTCAAAAATTCAATCTTTTGAAAAAAATCCAACTTCTAAAGACTGTCGACTGAAAGGGACAAAAAAAGAAAGACGGGCACTTGCAGCTGGTGTTGCAAAAATTCCAAGTTAAGTAACCGAACACCCCAGCAACCCTGTTGTTGGCAACACTCAACGAGAGCGCTTTTACCAAAAACTTTTTTTCAGTAGATGGCACCACAATCAAGTTGTGGTTGATCTTTTACCTTCTTCATTGGAAAGGTGTGTTATTTGTCAGCAATAGAAAGTGTGCATCAGCGTCTCTTCTAGACAAAGACGTTGTTTGTTGCCGCTTGCAAAATGTCCGGATTTGCCCCAAATAAGTAGCAATTGCGTGAAGTTATATTTTTTTTTCCTTTTTAATTAAAAGAAAGTGGCCGCCGTGGTGTACTGGGTAGGGTGCGACGCTCACACGCCGAAGGGTCTAGATTCGATTCCCGAATGAACGCCTCGAATTTTTCACGACACCACCTCTTTTGAGGTGCTGACAACACTCAAAGAGTAATAACTGTATAAGGAAGCTTCTCAAACTTCACCGTTCGGAGTCGGCAAACAACTGTAGGTCCTTTCCACTCGTGAGGGAACAGTAGCGCGCACAACACGAGTAGTTGATGAGCAAGCTAGGCCCTGGATCCCCTATGGAATGTAGCGCCAACAATTGTTAATATAATTAGAAAGAAAATGCAGCCTAAGTCCTTTGAATGGTTGTAGAAGCTGCAATTAAATACAAACTGATTTGTTGTTTTTTGTTTTTTTTTTCTTTTGGAGCTTGGGAAACAGTGCACTAGAACGCTTATACCCGAAAGCTGGTCCATTGTACTACTACGGACAGCCTCCATTTAATGTAATTTCTTAGTCTTTTGAAGGAAACCCAGCAACCGCTGCTTTTATAAATAGCTTAAGTTTTTAGCTCCCACCACATCAGCGAGAAACAGGTGCCACCTGATACGAGCAAAGGCGGCACATTAACAGAGGAAGTGCTCTAAGTGTCTTCACCTTCTCCACAGGTGTCGCGAAGCGTGCCATCACTAAGCCCAAGCAAACTTATGTGCTTAACGAAGGTGAAGTGCCTCGTTTGTACGCCGACAAATCCTCTGCGCTTTTTCTGTCTGTTGTCATAGAAAAGCAGCGGATTTCTTGCTAATGTTCGGGAGCACTTGGTCAGCTTGCATCCTGGAGAGTCATGCCATCTCTGGTTGTGCTTTTGGGCGATCCATATCTAGGCTGCCTTAAACGATTCAAGAAGTAATTCACCCCCTCTGATCTGGCTACAACATACAAGGCCTACATACGCCCAAAACTTGAGTATAACGCTCCTATTTAGTCAGGTGCTTCTAAGACCTCCCTGCACCTGCTGGATAGAATTCAAAAGCGAGCGATAAAACTTATAGGTAACAGTAATATTGCGAAGTCAATTGACTCATTAGAACATCGACGTAATGCAGCGTCGTTGCCACTCTTTTATCGCTATTTTAACAAGAAAAGCTCAGATGAAGTAGCCAATTGCCTCCCCTTCAAGAATTCACCCGCAATACACGCCTCGCTAGGAATGCCCACCAATTCACCCTCAAGCCCTCTTTCGGTTGTACAGTCAAATTCAGAGACTCGTTCTTTAGCCGCACTACACGAATCTGGAATGCTCTTCCCAGCTCGGTTTTTCCTCCTCATTACAATCCACAGGCATTTAAAACCAATACGCATTGGTACCTCCTCTCCCTCTCTTCCTCTAAACCTTCGGCCCGTGCTGTGACTTAATCCGGTCACTTAAGGGTACTCGCAAGCCATGCATCAATTATAAAAAAAAACCGTCGACAAAAGCCCTTACCGAGGACGCGGGAGGTCTCAAGGTGAATTCGAGCTCTACGAATGCTTCTTTTGAACGTTGCCTAGCTAGTTCATCGGCAATTTCATTTGCTTTAATCCCGTGATGTCCAACCCAACCAAGTCTTAGTGAATTCAGTCTGCCGACCAAATTAGGGGAAGACTTGCATTCTTGAACTATCTTGGACTTGCATAAAGACCTCATGCACAGCATGGCTGTCGCTACAGACACAGATGCTTCGCCCCTTCCACCTATTCTTCGCAATGTAGTAAGTGGTCGTTAGGATCGCTAACGCTGAAAGACCGACGCGAAATTACCTAACGAGGCGTGAAGTCTGATGTGATGTGTTTGTCTTCCGCGAAGGTTCCCGCTCCAGATCCCTCCGTCGTCTTGGAGCCGTCCATTAAAATCCGACAACATTACCTTCCTGGTTCAGTTTCTCTCCAGACCCAATCCAGGACCCGGGAAAAGTCGACTTTGTATAAGCGATGCAGCTGGATCATTGGTGATGTCGCATCAGACGGCATGTCCATGAGGCTAGTGTCATAGGAGATTCTGTGCGCGAGGTTAGTAAAGTCCGAGTTGAACCAAAGATCATTCCTGTTTAATTGAGAGATGGCCTTGATTGTGCATCCATTGATGTGGATGCTAAGAGGAGAGAGATTTATCAGTGCAATAAGAGCAGAGCTTGCCTTGCTAGAAAAGCCTCTGTCCCGCCGAAACAAACCGTTCTTTGAAACTTTGTGAAAGCAACAGTCTCGTATTTGCGCGAACGCTTTTTTCATCAAACGACTGATGCATAGGAGAAAAGAGGTGTTATCATTGCCTATCTTTTTGTTTATTGGCCCCAGGTTTTGCCAAAGACTCCCTTACACTGCCAGAAAACTGACAGCGCCTTGAAGGTTTTTATCTTAATGTCTTCTTTTCAAATAAGGTTTTTATCCAGAATAACATCTAAATATTTGGCTACATTGGGAAGTGAAATGGTGACACCTTAAAGTACATATTGAGTCAGATAAGTCAGATTCAACCTCGGTTTTAAGAGGATTGACTGAAAGCCCATTTCCAGTACACCAGTCATCAATCATGTCTAGAGCCTCCTGCCCACTTGCACATACGGCTGTAAGGCATGGCCCGGTATCCAGTGCGATTACTACATCCGCGTAACCCTGGGCTTAGGTGATAGACCTATTCAGGGCATAAAACAGGGAGTCGACCAACAAGCAGAGGACGCCATTCTTTCTGGCAGCCCCTGTATACACCCGACATTAATATTTGTGGCGCGACATTCCACAGGGGGACCAGAGCATAGCCTGCTCATCAACTACTCGTGTTGTGCGCGCTACTGTTCTCTCACAAGCGGAAGGGACTACAGTTTTTTGCCGACTGCGAACGGCGAAGTTTGAGAATCTTTCTTAGACAGTTATTATTCCTTGAGTGTTGTCAGCAGCTGGAAAGAGGTGGGCCGTGAAAAATTCGAGGTGTTCGGCCGGGAATCGAACCTTGATCCTTCGGCGTGTGAGCGTCACACTCTACCCACTACGCCACGGCGGCTATCGTTGCATGCAGAAAGAGGTGGTGCCGTGAAAAATTCCAGGAGTTGAGCCGGGAATCGAACCTAAAAATTCGGCGTGTGACGGATATGTGGAAATTACAATTGGTATTGGTTGGTACCCACTCTAACAAAGGTTCCATGTTTAATAACCGAATAAGGCTACAGAGCTATACAGAGACTGCTTTTGTCGATGGTAGCTTCCGAAATTCCATGGTTTCGATAAATAGCGTAAAACCCGTTTGAAGCAAATAACAAAAACAACGCAAATATTCGCGTTTAATTGGTACACACATTTTTCGTCAGTGAAAATGAAGCTGCAAGAAAAACAGAAAATGAGATTAAAACTCAAATAAAGTGCAACTAGTATTCTACCACATCATCAAGCATACACGAACCCATAAAACCCATGAAATGAAAATCACTTTATCGAGTTTCATTTAATTTGCTTACACTCACACCAAGTTTAATCAGCTTCCAGTTGCAAAACCGTGCAAGCGGTTGACTCAACAAAAAGTCGCCTAATGGTGTTTCGCGCTTGAACCCCACCGCCTCACAAAATCACAATCCCTTCCCCAATGGCCATACATCCTCGTACATGTACATTAATCAGCAAAATTAAGTCAAGTGAAAATTCAAAGTTTGAAATCTAAGCATCACTTGTGCAAAGACGAGTTGATCCTCATTTGCTCACTAGGAACGATGAATTTAACCCTCACTCTTGCCTAATGGTGTGTGAATAAAAAGTGCGTGTGGCAGCACATTTACAACGGTGCTCCTAATGAGAAGCTATGCTGAAAAGATAAACCTAAGGGCGGGGAGAGCGTTCGGAAATATTTTCTTTTCATCATTAAAACGAAAGTGGCAATTCTATCCGTATTCACTTCCATTTGACAGAAATATTTTTCCGTTCTCTCTCGATTGGTGGAAGATCGCATATCATCTTCTGGAATCCTCTAAAAATTAACTTTAACAAGCATTGATGACAACTTTTCAAATGAGTTCGAGCAGCACTTTCATCGCCAAATTTCTATTCCGTAAATGTATGTGACAGCGGCGAAAAAGAGTAAAAAGAAAAGAACGAAAAGAACGAAAGCTTAATTCAGAAACTGCATTTCCATGCAAATTCTAGATTTCAATCCCCTTGCAGCCCTTCCATGAATGGGGTCCAGTCGCAGCATCAGCTCCAGCCCGCCCAATATTCATATCGTAAATCAGTGAGTTTCCTCTCCCATTCGGGACAAAAAATGTAAATTTTGCAAAGGATTGCCAAAGTGAAATACACAAAAACTGCTGAATCTTTTTCAGCGATACACACAGCCACACTCACTGGGTGCACACCCCAAACAACGACACAGTGGAGCTAAGAAAGAAATAAAAAATAATTTGAATGCGAAATTTAAGCTTGTGGACCGTTGCCTGTGTTGCTTCCGACCCGCCCCCATCGGCCAGCCGCAGCGTCTCTATGCCTCTATGCAGTCAAACATTCACCATCGCAACTAGGTACGACTGAATTTTAGTCCTTTGTGATGACTTATGCAGAAAAAACGAATCTCGCCGAATGAAGTGGAAAAGGGAGAATGAAAATCTCATGATTTAATTCCTCGTCCGTGCTGGAAATATGAATTGAATCGTTTTTATGCGTGATTTGCTAGGGAGGAGCAACTCAGCTCGGGCGAGTGTTTATCAATTTTAGTTTTGGATTCCCCGTTGTCCCCCTCTCGGCAATTTGGCCTGGCTGGTGTGATGTGAAGACAGTGGATATTCCACATTAATGGACTGTTAAGTTTATTGCGTCCTTGATAGATCTCGCTTTATGCCCTCTGCCACTCCGCTTGACTTGAGTTTGGCACGAGGGCGATGAAGTAGCTGTCATCGCCTTTTGAAGTTCCCGGTACGAGATTGCTATTTTGTGAGGTGTGGGATCGATCAGAAACTTGATGAGATAGAACAAGACTTTGGGACAGAGTTCAATTTGGTCACACTAATGACAACGAATGAGTTTCAGATGAAATTTCTTTGGTGTGTGCGTGGTAAGGGAGTAGGAGTTAATCAATGTGTCCACTCTACAAAAATAATTTGACACCAGGCGGGGATTTCTAGCATAATTATGATCATAGGTTTACATTGCAGTGTAGCTTATGCTTTGAATGCAGCATTCGCAGCCCCTAGCTCTAAAGCAAATAAATTGGAGGCCGAGCAAATATATTCGGTTAACAGGAGAAAAGGAGGAGGATTACTATAGGAGCTCTGTCGTCGACCACGAGTTGCATCGTGAAATGCAGGAAAAGCCAGAATATTTCACTTAATAAATAGACAAGAATTCAGTACCCCAGTTGCAGATGAAGATAAGGAAACGAACAAAGCTGCTGAAGCCCAAAAACCAACTTGTCTGTTAGATATGGATGAAGAATATTATTCCGGGTGAGTGGACTTTCAGGATATCCCTTTGACTATGCCAACTGTCTAGAGATCAGGCTTATCAACATCGCCTACAAGATTCTCTCTGCCGTATTTGTCCACAACCTATAAGTGTCTTTTCAAGTTGCGTTTAGGCCAGGAAAGTTTCGCCTATTATCGGGGATCAGCCTTCTTAACTCCCTGCCGTATTGTGTGAGCGCTAGAAACCGTTTGTCCACAGTCTGACAGGTTCATATCAGCGTTTTTTCATATCAGGAAAGTTCACGATAGACCAGATCTTCACATCGCGGCAGATCCTGAAAAAGGTTCAAGAAATACAGATCGGCACTCAACACCCATTTGTCGATTTAAAGGCCGAATATGACACTGTGCACAGGGACGAGCCATACAATCCCTTGTCTGGCTTTGGAATAATAACCAAGCTCATCAGATTGTGTAGGATGACGATTGAGAACTCTCGCTGCTCCGCCAAAGTCGGTTACGAACTCACCTAACCTTCACTGTCCACAAATGTTTTAGACAAGGCGGCGCACTTTCATGTGATTATTTTAAAATCATTCTTGAGAAGATCGTGCGTTACTCACAAGTCAACACCAGGAAGTGGGTACGATCTTCCAAAAGTCAATTCGATTACAACCTTACGCGAACGACATTGACCCGATTGGAGTAACACAGCGAGCCGTCAATGAGGCATTTACTGGCATTGAAGCGGAAGCGGCTGAAATGGGTTTGGTGGTTAATGAGGGCAAAACAAAGTGCATGCTGTCATCAAGAAAGAACACACAACAACGACGTCTCGGGCAGAGCGCTAAACTAGGCAGCAGAAACTTCGAGGTAGTCAAGGACTTCGTCTTCGTCAGCTCCGCGGCATACAGGGACAACAACATCAGTACCGTAATCAAACGCAGACTCACTCTTGCCGATCCCTCTTTCTTTGGGCCCAAGAGGCGATTGGGTTTGTGGATCGGCACAATCATCTCAGTCCAGCTTTACGGGGCGGAAGCTTTGACGGTACTAAAAACGGATGAGAAATTTTTCCGTCAGAAGAGTAGTGCGTACGATTTTTGGTTCTGTTTGTGCCTATTCAAGCGTCTTCGGGAAGAATCGGATAGGATGGATAGGCTATGTAGGTCGTGTGTCTTCGATTCCTATCCATTAGGAAACGTTCTAGACTCAGGTGTCGTACGCAAGTGGAGAAGAACATGAACCAACTTGAAGTGCGCAATTGAAGGCAGCTGGTAAAGATTGTTCTGACTTGAGGGACGTTTTGTTCGTTCCCCTTGGGGACTTTAGCACCAGTACAAGCCATACTCGTACATACAAGGGGAGCTCAATATATTCTCGGTATCGATATGAAGGAAAATGCGAATTCAATTTTAATTGTTTTTATTTTTCAATACAATCTCCCCTAACATCAATGCATTTGTAACATCTTGAGATAAGCTTTTTTAAGCCCTCAAAAAATAAATTTCCTCTTTTTCCCCGAAATACCCATTTATTGCCGACTTGAGTTCTTCATCATCTGAAAATCTTTTTCCACGAAGACATTCTTTCAAATCCGGAAACAGGATATAATCACTAGGGGCAAGGTCTGGACTGTAGGGTGGGTGTTGGATTTCTTCGAAACCACGATCTCACGCAGCAGCCTTGGAAACTCGCGCCTTGTGAACAGGAGCGTTGTCATGATGAAGCAACACTCCCGCTGCTAATTTACCCCGTCTTTTCTTTCTAATTTGCTCCCGCAAATTATGCAAAGTGGAAGCGCAGGGTGTGGCGTTGATGATTTCATCTTTTTTTTCGACTCAATGAGTAAGATTCCCTTTGAGTTCCAAAAAACTGTGACCATGAGCTTCCCGGCAGACGGAGTGACTTTGAACTTCTACGGGTGGTCTGTTTCTTTTTTAGACAACTGCATGGACTCTTGTTTGCTTTCAGAGTCATAGTGGTGAAAACATGTTTCGTCCCCAGTAACAATTCGATCCATAACACCGTTCGCGTTCTCACTACACATCTCCAAAAACTCTCTACAGCATGCGATTCTCCCTTATTTTGAGGCGCTGTGAGCATTCGTGGCACCCACCTTGCACCGACCTTTGAAAGGTTAAGATGGTTACGGAGAATGGTGTTAATGGTACAAGTTGAAAGCTTCGTGATCTCTGCCATCATTTTCACCTTTATTCGTTCATCCTCAAGAACAAGTTTTTCGACTTCTTTGATGATTTCTCCCGAACAAGCAGTAGCCGGGGCGCCGAAGCGGGGGTCGTCTTCAATGCTCTCTCTGCCTCTCTTGAACTCACTTCACCACTTTTGCGCAGGTAAACAGTCACCATCTCTTCATGAATAGTTTCCTTCCTTCCTTGATAATTAGTGAGAAATTTAATTACAGCGCGATGCTCAATTTTCACCATCATCGTCTCAGTTGCCATTATGATTCTGTTTAACTAGAAATAAAACTTGGATTAATGATCACATTTATATGAAATTTTACATGAGTAAATTTATATAAATAATCACAGCTTCACCAATACCGAGAATATATTGAACGCCCCTCGCATATCATATGTTTTTCATTACAGAGCAGTGTTTGTTCTAAAAAAAAACGTTTCGTTTCGTCTTGTGATTGTCAACCTAACATGAATCCACTCATACTCACCAGAGGTAAAGAAACAGTCAACAGTGCGGACTTCATCCAGCAAAAGTGGTGAAAACGATTCTAGGAACAAAACGTCTGATAGTCACTGATTTCTGAAAATGTATGAACAACTTGGATGTGCATGAACCAATCAAACAAATATTAAATGGGCTCTAAGCCGCAATGGACAAAACGGTCCGCCTTGGCGTAGAAAGCAAATGCGTCATTCAGACGCCGAATGTCCCAGGTGCAAATCTAGAATGGAGCTCTCCCTTGAGAGACTTACTTGCTATACTGTGCTAAAAATAACCTAGTTCTGCGACCATGCTACACCAAGGTTTCGTAGAGTAGTGGGTAGGGTGCGACGCTCACACGCCAAAGGTCTAGGTTCAATTCCCGGCTGAACACATCGAATTTTTCACGACACCACCTCTTTCGAGCTGCTGACAACATTCAAGGAGTAATAATTGTCTAAGAAATAATATAATTGTCTAAGTAAGGTATGCTCGCCGTGACGTATAGGGCCTTTATATTCGTAGCGCGCACAACACTAGTAGTTGATGAGCAAGCTAGACCCTGGTCCCCCTGCGGATTATCGCGCCATACAATTATTAAGCTCCTCAAATGGGAAGGATAACATTTCTCACAGAAGGGCTATTTTACTTATGCACCTAAAAAATTTGATGGCGTTGTTACGGAATGAGTATTTACACGATGACTTCTCAAAATATTCTGATGAAGAGTCAAACGTGTTGTGTCTAGGAAATCCTATTGAAAATCGTCCTCCAAAATAAAGGCTGAAGAATATTAGTCATTCAGCTGATAATAAGTCCCAAAATGATGTCCATAGTTCAAGTAGACCAGGTATTCCAAATCTCCAGGGGAAAACAAAAAAGAAATATTTCCACTTATCTATGGCTCAAAATTGAGCTTTCAAAACTTCCAACAATGTGACGCGCACTTGTCGCTTGCTTAATTCAAAGTTTTCTCTCTCCACTCGCATGAAGTAATTTACCAAGAATTTGGATGAAAAGATTTTTTCCTAATAAAAAAATATTCGTCACAAACACATTATGCGCAGGAGATTTCAAATCAATCTCGCTCGTTTCGAGGCTGTTTAAAACAAATCAATACAAGGCACTTCTCCCTGATTACTTAATTCAACAACAGAGGGTATGTGTTCCAGCACACGCGCCGAACTCCAGGAAAACACCCTCTCTGAAGACTATGCCGTGCGCCATTATCATTCTCATGGCGTGCTCCATTTTTAACGAAAGGGAAACCATGTTCGATGCGCTTCAATCAATTGAATTGTATTTCAATATTTCCAAATGAAGTAATCCATCAGAGTCGTTCGGTTTCGTCTCCGTGTAGCTTTCCTCTTTCCAGATTTTTTTTGTTTCTTTTTGCTCACAATAATTGAGACATAATTGCATTTATTATTGAAAGTAGGGACTTATCAGCTCAACTGGAATAAATTGTGGGATGAAATTTCACTCTTGAACGCACAAATAGGGCAAAAGCCTATGATGCTGCCTCGGCATGAATTAAATTATTTCATCAGATTTGTTTTTTTGAAGGGCCAGGGGCAAAAAAAACATTGTACCACAAACATATATGAACAAGTTGGTACACTGCAACTCAAAGAGAAAAAATATTGCAAAGACATCAAAGTCCGGCATTTGACGTTTAACGTGTCAATTATGTGGCCTTTTCTATGAGAGCACGGTGGAGACGAGAGGTTGTTTGGGATACACCCTCGCTTTGTGCGGTCTCCCGCACTGAATTCATTTTCTCTTGAAACATCGCTGTCAACTAAACTGTTTTTCTCCCCACGAGATTCGTTTTATTCTTTTTCGACCTACGTCCTCGTACATTGTCAGTTTTTTTTATTGGCAGTGATGTATTGTGTTCATTTTAAATTCTTAAAAGACAAGAATTCAAATTGAAACTGGTGACAGCATAGTAAATAATTGAAAGAAAATCAGTTCACAGCACGATTCTCCACACACATTTGTCGCTCGTCAGCGCGAGTTTCATCCACGCATAGGTGGTTTCGTTTGTAAATTTTTTATCCCCTTGCTTTTAATTCTTAATTGGCGCACGCTAAATGGATTTATGGTACCTTTTAGTGACCGAGATTAAGTCATAGCACAGGCCGATGGTACCGAGGAAGAGAGGGATAGTAGTTACCGGTGCACATTGATTTTAAATGCCTGTGGATTGTAAAGAGGGGGAGAAGTTGAGCTGGAAAGAGCATTCCATGTTCCATTGATGCGGCTCTGAAAGTCTCCAAACTTATCTGTACGTCCGCTGTTGAGCTTAAGGGTGAACGAGTGGGCACTCCTTTCGGGTAACTTCGGGGGGGACGTGATAAAAATGCAGCTGGCTAATTAATTAGAGCGCTTTTTGTTGAAATAACGAGAATGGAGTGATATAGACGCAAAATTACTTCGCAGCATTATAAATCCTATTTTTTGTTATCGCTCAGTGGAGCTCCAGAACCTTACGTGCGCATCCACCTTAAAATAATTAAAGTTACCATGAAATCCAAACAAAAGTGATGTAAATGTCAGCGACATATGGTGCGATTGGGTAAGAGGTGGTGGCTAAACCTCACTTTGTGGATTTACACTGCACAGGTCCACAGTGTAAATCCACAACGCAGAACAATAATTTACAAAATAATCAAGAAGCAAGGTCCGACTTCAAGAGAAAGCTTAACTTCATCTTTCCTTAAAGATTTTCAGAAATTTTTGTTTTGCATAAGGTCTATAGTTCTTCCAAATGTGTAATGACTTACTGAGATTCCGATAAGACCCGATCAATTCCTGAAACTACTTCCTTCTCTCAGTGTCAACGAGAGAATACTTCTGCCAGAAAATCTTCGTTGGATGTTAACTTGCAATTAACACTAGCGATTTTTAATGGAAAACTCCGAGATTTTTCTAGCGCTGCGATGGTTCTTGACCTTAAGCTTAACGAGTTTATCGATTATTAAGCTTCCAAGGATACTTAAGTGCCCTGAAATCCACTGCAGGGGAAACCGAATTATAATTGAGTTGATCCTGTCAAACTCTTTTCATTTTAACGCACATTAAGTACAGTTTGGCTTTTTGCATGACTATCAACATTGACTCTATAAGTGTTGTTGGGTTCTGGGCCTTAACGAAAATGTCTCTCTAGCTGGCAACATTTAAGCTTTTGAGCCGCAAAGCAGAACAGAAATGATTAGGCTGCTGTACAGAGCCTGCAAGAGGGTGCTCTATTACTTGTATTTTGAGCCAAGAAAGGCAGCAACTGTCGAAAGTGTTTCTACGAACGATTCTAGTACAAAACCATCTGTCTACGGAGCCCATCTAGGCGAAGCTTCAAAGTTCTTGCTGCTTTGTCCAAGACATCGACGTTTTGCGTCTATTTCTTGTGCATTTATTTTCCACTCGTTCACCATCGGACCAATCTTACCTGCTTCCGTTTCAATGCCAGCAAATGCCTCATTATGTTATCCGCTTAAGACAGAATTTCGGAGATCATTTGTAAGATCGCACTCCTGGTGTTAACTTAAGAGTTTGTTCCGCTTGTCTTAGGTTATTTATTTATTTATTTATTTATTTATTTATTTATTTATTTATTTATTTATTTATTTATTTATTTATTTATTTATTTATTTATTTATTTATTTATTTATTTATTTATTTATTTATTTATTTATTTATTTATTTATTTATTTATTTATTTATTTATTTATTTATTTATTCATTGAATAGATCTAATATGACTAAAATTATAATGTAGCTTAGTAGCCAGACCATCAAAGGGCCTTATGCTCTGTCTTAGGTATAGTGTTAAAAGTCACCTTATCAAAGATTACAACCTCGGTGTATTCATCGTTTTTAGTTTTGTTTTGTGAAGCAACACGCGTTTTAGTCGTAGAAATGTCAAAGCTAGACATGAAGCTATATACCCCATCTCTGTATACACTCAGTCATATTGGGCCCTTAAATCGTGGTAAGTGTTGGTCTGTAGTCTTGGGTCTTTTCCAGGATCTGCCGTGAAATGACGATCTGGTCCTATTGGCTTCAAATCACACTAAAAAGAGGCTATCAGGTCGTTGACAAACATTTGCGGTCCAAGGAATTTTGTGGGCGATGATAAGGAGACTGATCCCTCGATAGCTAGCACATCCGATAATAATAATAATTGTATGGCGTAACTGTCCACTGGAGGAGAAGGGTCTAGCTTGCTCATCAACTACTCATGTTATGCGCGCTACTATTCTCTCACGAGTATAAGGGCCCACTAAGTCACGGCGGCCAATAGGGTGCTCTGGATCGAACAATTGGCACTAAGTAATGCCTTCTCCGACCATACCTTACTGGTGATCTAGGGTATGGACTCCAGCAGCTTTGTTTAATTTCAGTCTCGATTGCTATCTTAACTTCGTGTGCATAGGGTAACGGAATTCTTATCGTTCATCGACAAATTGAGTGAAATATTCTGGCCTATCCTGCATTTTTGCTTTCGATGTACTAGGACAGACGACGACGAAGTGTTCAATGTACAAGAGGCTTTCGATATATTCTCAGTATCGGCGTGAATCTGTGGTTATATATATAAATTAACTTATTTATCAAGTATTAATGGTGCTCGCCGTGGCGTAGTGGGTAGAGTGCGACGCTTACACGCCGAAGGGTCTAGGTTCGACTCCCAGCTCAACACCAATTTTTCTAATATTTCACGGCACCACCTCTTTCGAGCTGCTGACAACACTCAAAGAGTAATAACTGTCTAAGAAAGCTTCTCAAGCTTCGCCGTTCGGAGTCGGCAAAAAAACTGTAGGTCACTTCTACTCGTGAGAGAACAGTAGCGCGCATAACACGAGTAGTTGATGAGCAAGCTAGGTCCTGGTCCCCCTGTGGACTGTCGCGCCAACAATTATTATTATCAAGTATTAATATTATTTAAGTGCATTAATGTAAAATTTCATATAAATGTATTTTTAATTCGCATTTTATCGCGAATTAAAAAACTATTCATGAAGAGATAGCTCTGTTTACCAGGGTTCCGCAGCTTCATTATCAACTGTACAAAAGTGGTCAAGTGATTTTAAGAGAGGCAGAGAGAGCATTGAAGACGACCCCGTCACGGCGCCCCGGCTACTGCTTATACAGGAGGAAGCATCAAAGAAGTCGAAAAACTTGTTCTTGAGGATGCCGAATAAAGGTGAAAATGACGGCAGAGATCACCAAGTTTTCAACTGGTATCATTCACACTATTCTCCATGACCATCTTAACCTTTTAAAGGTCAGTGCAAGGTGGGTGCCACGAATGCTCACAGCGCCTCAGGAAAAAGTGAGAATCGCATGCTGTAGAGAGCGTTTGGAGATGTGTAGTGAGAACGCGGACGGTGTTATGAATCGAATTGTTACTGGGGACGAAATATGGGTTCACCACTATCACCCTGGAAGCAAACAAGAGTCCATGCAGTGGCATAAATAAGAAACAGACCCCCCGAAGAAGCTCAAAGTCACTCCGTCTGCCGGGAAGCTCATGGCCACAGTTTTTTGGAACTCAAAGGGAATCTTGCTCATTGAGTACAAAAACAAAAGGTGAAACTCCAACGCCACATCTTACGCTTCCACTTTGCATAATTTGCGGAAGGAAATTAAAAAGAAAAGACGGGGTAAACTCGCAGCGGGCGTGTTGCTTCGTCATGACAACGCTCCTGTTCACACGGCGCGAGTTTCCAAGGCTGCTGCGCGATATTTTGGTTTCCAAGAAATCCAACACTCATCCTATAGCCCAGACCTTACCCCTTGTGATTATTTGCAGTTTCCGGATTTGAAAAAATGCCTTCGTGGAAAAGATTTTCAAGTGATGAAGAACTCAAGTCGGCAATAAATGGGTATCTCGGAGAGAAAGAGTGTTTAAAAAAGCTTATCTCAAGATGTAACAAATGCATTGATGTTAGGGAAGATTATATTGAAAAACAAAATCAATTTAAATTAAACTCGCATTTTCCCTCAGATCGATACCGAGAATATATTGAACGCCCCTCGTATGTATGATTGCCTTGCGTTTCTACAAAAATCGCCTCAGTGTTCACATTTTTCCGTCTGCTTTGTTGTCTAGGACCTTCGCTAGTTCAGAGACTTCACATTTCACATGCAGAAGTGATAATTGTTATCGAGGCATGCAGTTATCTCTGAGCTGTTTCGGTTTTATATGGTGAGGAAGCTCCCGAAATACACAACAACACACAGCTGGTAGGCAAGATCCATAATTTATATCATTGGGCTGAAGAGAAATGCAACATGTACTGATTTATTCTCTAGGGATCCCTACGAGGTGACTTGTGTTGTTTTCTTCGCATGAATCAACATCAGCAATGCTTCCTTTTGTCACCCGTTAAGTACACAGTTCTAAAATTTATTTCGTTTATAGACGAAAAATTGTTTTTAAACAGAGTTGTGTTGTAGACTCCAAACCCAACTTCTTACTTCCTATATTCAATGAGGGGGTTCGATAATTCATTAGTATCCTAACTTTCTTTATTTGCCTAGCAAAAGGAAGCTGCAGACACGCTTTGGTCAATGCGACAGTCCAAGGACAGAAGTCCTTTAATCTCGTGACTTTGAACTTACTTTTCTAAGGGCAAGCTATCGAAGTGTCAGCCTGGCACATACGAGTATCAGGGCTTCTGCGAGTAAATTAGAGGGAAATTGGAAACCAGGTTTTAGTACTGAACCCCAAAAGTTTGTGATAAAATTCCTTACACTCAGTCTTCCGCCAACCAGTACTCGTACACTCTATAAAAAATGTAAATAAGCTTTATATCCCTAAATTAACTTAAGAATCACAACCTTACCTCGACTTCTACTCCTACTGCAGCTCTCATCAATTCACTTCAAGAATATACCTTCGGAAATGTGAAAAAGTTTGACGGAAACTAGTTTTAAACCCAACAAACTGTAAAGTACTAAAGAGTCGGATGAGTGCTTTCCATCCAATGCAAAGGGCAATTTGTTAGAAATAGCAAATAACTGAGGCCACATCGGGGAACGGCAGAAGTTCAATGAAGACAAATGTTTAGCTGTACCTCCCACCTCTTGGAAAGGACTCCTTTACATTTGAGGTATCATGGAACGTTTCATAAACAAGCCCTTCAATGCAAGACCTGCTCACGCCGCATTAACCTCAAGCAGCAAGAAGTTGGTCGTGACATAAAGGCTTCCGAGAGTCAATCTCTGAGTTGTACATCTAATTAGACGTCCACCAGAGCGAACCTCCCGCTAAAAGTCAAATCTCTGTCTAGCCACAACATCATTCAACACATCTACTCGTACCAGGCGTAGTTATGAGTCCGCTCAAAGAACCCGGCACACACCACGGTGTGGGGTAAATCTAGGTGAAAAGTCAATAGCCCTATTCACTTCCTGAATAAAACTGACGAGTGTACATTTGTTCGGCAACTGCGGCCTTGCCTCCTGAGCACTCCACTCAGACGTTGAAGGCGTTCTTCACCGTCACCGAATTCGCATTCCACACTCGCCCATATAATTACTTACCGACTGCCGTCTGCGATTGCTCTTCTTTCCCTCGCAAGACTGGCAATGTGTGTGCCAGGGGACTCCACCCGTTTCAGACACCCGCGCTCTATCATCACCCGAGTATAGAACTCAAGTAGGCGGAAGGCAGCAACACACCCACCCGCCCCGGCGTCATACACATTGACTGACAGCACAGGGAACCAAGGATCGGCCGTGCAGCCCCGGCAGTAGCAACGTCGAGAGATGTTGGCACTGTCATTAAAAACGAAAAAAAAGTCGCAAACTTTTCAGAAACTTTATGGGATTCATCTTCGGAATGAAAAATGAGAGCAGCGGGGCATGAAGGTGGGGGTTACATTTGCGCTGAAACAAAGTTGAAAACCAACGAGGGAGCAGCACCAGCGGAGCGAGCACTCAAAGAGGTGGCAGAGTTGGCGGTGATGACCACAAAATCACTGCTCTATACATTCATATAAATAAAAGCTGAGACCGTTAACTTGGAGGGAACCGACCGCGACGGGGTTCTGGGGCATGGGGCATCTAACCCATGGTCCCGAAGGATGCGCATTGTGAGGGGATGCCTTCCCCCGTTCGTGGGTCGTTAGCATTTGAACCTGCACCAAGCCCGCTCGGTAAATAGTTGTTGATCCTTTGTTTCAACATTTATCAGTCGCTTTCATCCCCCGCTGCTGGACAGCTATGAAGCCCAGAAGTATACTCGCGTAGGTTAATTGATGTCATTTCAATGGATAGTTGCGTCCCTTTTGGCTGGCGAGGGGGAATCAAACTCATTTAAGCCGTTAAGAGGAACTGGATGGACATCTATATTCTTAAGTTTCGTTACATTCTGACGGCTCAAGCACATTGAGCTTCAATACAATCCCGTTCATGGGGAAGAAAAGGATGAGCGGTTGCGACGTGGTTCCTTTAATGTCCCCAAGAGGGTTATTAGTGAAACCAATGGCAATCAGAATCAATGGATGACTGTTTTGGTGGAGATTTATTCGCTCAGCGCAAGAGTCTTTTAGAAACGTCTCTTCTCAATGATGGAGTGGGGCATTGACTGTGACAGGGAATGTGGGTGGATGACCTCACCGAGCGCTTTGAAATTTTTTATTTTGTACTGATTTCGAGGCGGAATGGCTTCATTTCTTGATTGTGATGTCGATTTTCTGGCACTTATGACAACTTTGCTTTTTAAATGAGTGCATGACTGTGTGTGTCGAGAGGTAATTTTAAAAAGCGGTTCGAACACAGATCCATAAACTGCGACTAATTCTAACGAGCTATTGGCTGATATCAGACTCTGCAGCTTAAAGTTTAAGCAAACTGGTTGGTTTGTAGCCACAATTTAGGGTGAATCGACAATAACTCTAGGCATTACAGCATCCGTTGTGTGGTGAACCAATGTATGCAGCGAACACCTCTGACCGAGGGTTTAAGTAATGGGCCTGGCCTACATGTCTGTGGGTTTTGAGTGAGGATAACGTCCTCACCACGTAGAACAACACTAGTTCAGAGAAAACAACATGCTTCGGAAAAGGACGGATCAACTGTTGACGACCTATGCAAACGTTTTAGGGACAACGGGCTCGGTTTTGCACGTGGAATGTGAGGTCCCTTAACAGGCCACGTGCAGCCGAACACCTTGCGGAGGCCCCTGACTGCTACAAGGCAGACAATACCGCAATCCAGGAAGTGCGATGGGATGGGCCGGGAAAAAAACGATGAAGAACTGCGATATCTACTACAGTGTCTGCTATAGAGAGAAGGCAGCGCTTATTCGGATGTTGATTTGTTGTTCGAGGCAGACTTAGACAAAAAGTCTTGAGCTTAGACCCCGTCAGCTTAGAGCTTAGACCCCCCTAATGACTATCAAGCCTAAATTCGGGAACATCAGCCTAATTTGCGCTTACGCCCCGACAGAGGAGAAGGACCACAACACCAAGGATGGTTTCTATGATATCCAGGAAAGAACATACGATCGACGCCCCTGCTATGACACCAAGATCGTTCTGGGAGATTTCAACACTCAGCTGGGAAAGAAGGAAATCTTTGCTGGAGTCATGGGAAAACACAACCTGCACAACAACACATCCGGAAACGGATTCAGGCTGTTGGACTTCGCCTCGGAGCGGAACCTCTCTGTGGCTACCAAGCGGTTCCCCCATCTGAACATACACAAGAGACCTGGCGATCTCCTGATCAATCCACCGTCAATCAGATTAATCACGTTGCGATCGACGTCAGACACTCCTCCAATATTCTCGATGTCCGAACCTTCCGAGGTGCAAACATCGACTCGGATCATCACCTTGTTGTAGCCGAGGTAAGCACCCGGATATCGAGAGATCAGCGGAGTCGAGACAGGCCAAATAAGGTTTGACGTCGGAAAGCTACAATCGCAACTAATCCCGGGGATTTTTTCCGACCGAGTCTCTTTGAAACTCGCTCAGAGTTCGACGCTGCCTGCACATAACATAGAAGAAGACTGGAAACGTTGTTAAGAAGCCATTAAATAAGCTGCCACTTATGTGCTGGGTTTTAAGTCACCACCCAGAAGGAACCCATGGTTTGACGACGAGTGCAGGCAAGCATATGCAGCCAAACAAGAAGCCTATAAGGCGATGCTGCATCGAACAACGAGGGCTGTTGGTGAGCTCTACGAACAGGGAAGAAGGGAAGAGCACCGGCTTCTCAGAAGGAAAAAGAAGGAGCATGAGAAGCGCGCGAGGAAATGGAAATGTGGTATGGCAGGAATGATGTCCGAAAGTTTTACCGAAAGGTAAAACAGCTATCCGGAGGATACAAGGTTCGGACCGAAGCCCACCGGAATCAAAATAGACATCTTCTGGAAGAGTCGCAGTCTGTGCTGAGAATCTGGAAGGATCATTTCTGCAGACTCCTTAACGGCGATGACGGCCCCAGTGCCGCTGTTAGGCAGAATATTTTACTCAATTTGGACGATGGTAGACAAGAATTTCGTCCCCCGACTTAAACGAGGTGACGATAGCAATCTCGAAGCTGACTATTTAAAGCAGCTAGAGATGACCTGGTTGGGCGCATGCACCTGCTCATCTGAAACATATGAAAAGCATGCCCGATGAGTGGAATCTCAGCGTGGTTTGCCGGTTCACAAGAAGGGAGACCCATTCGACTGCGCCAATTAACGAGGGTATAGTTTTCTTAACATTGCCTACAAGATCCTCCCTGCCGTAGCGTGTGAGCGTCTGAAACCGTTTGTCCATTATCTGATAAGTCCCTATCAGTGTGGTTTCAGGCCAGGGAAGTCTACTTTAGACCGGATCTTCACTTTACGCCAGAAAATCTGGAAAAGACTGAAGAATTGCAATTCGACACTCACCGCCTATTCGTCTATTTTAAGGCCGCATATGACAGTATGCATAGAGACGAGCTATACAGTGCCATGTGTAGTTTTGGCATTCCTACCAAACTCATCAGATTGTGTAGGATGACGCTAGAGAACTCTGGCTGCTCCATCAAGGTCGGTATAGAACTCACCGACACCTTCAATGTTAAAAAAGGTTTTCTGCAAGGCGGACACACTGTCACGTGACTTCTTCAACATCATCCTCGAGAAGGTCGTGCGTAACTCACAAGTCAACACCAGAGGCACGATCTTCCGGAAGTCAGTTCAATTGCTAGCATACGCTGATGACATTGACGTGTTTGGACGAACACAGCGAGCCGTCAATGAGGCGTTTGCTGGCATTGAAGCGGAAGCGGCTAAATTGGCTTAAGTGATTAATGAGGGTGAAACTAAGTTTATGCTGCCATCAAGAAAGGACACACAACATCGACGTCTCGGACAAGGAGCCACATTAGACAGCAGAAACATCGAGATAGTCAAGGACTTCGTCTTCGTCAGCTCAGGGGTATATAGGGAAAACAACATCAGTGTCGTAATCAAACGCAGAATCATTCTTGCCGATCGCTGTTTCTTTTGGACTCAAGAGGCAAAAGCCCTCTTTCGAAGAACTTGCTTTATATAACAGGTTGATCATTCCAGTCCTACTTTATGGCGCGGAAACCTGGACTTTACTAAATGCGGACGAAGAAGCTCTTAGTCTTTTCGAGAGAAAAGTTTTGAGTGCGATTTTTGGTCCTGTTTGCTTTGATGGCATCTGGGGGAGAAGATTTAATGACGAACTCTATGGGCTGTACAGCGACATGCGCCTGGTCAAGCCTCTTCGGATACAACGCTTAAGATCGCTAGGCCATGTAGAGCGTATGGACACCACTGCTCCGGCCCGAAAAGTCTTTGAATCCCAGCCATTGGGATAACGCAACAGAGGACGACCTAGGATAAGGTGGTGCACACAAGTGGAATAGAACCTCAACCAACTTGCAGTGCGCAACTGGAGGTGCTGGACCGTGCCGCCTGGAGAGGCATGTTGATTGAGACCCAGATAAACCCCAGACTGTAGCACCATAAGAAGAAGAAGAAGAAGACAATCACTTCTCTCGCCAATTACACTTCCCAGCCCAAATCAAAAACGTCTTTCTGCACCGAGTGTCCTATGCCACATTGGCTATATTCAAATTCAATGATTCTTCGGTTTGAGTCTGCTAAATGGTATAGCTGTACTTCTGAATATCTTACAGCGTGTCGAAGCGTATATCGTCATGTAGTTCGCTTCCCTTCTCTTTCACTTGTAATCAACTGAACCCCGTATCGCCAATAGAGCATTTCTCTCACAAATTTTCAGGATAGCATTAAGTTCTGGCTTCAATTAGTAGATCTTTTTCATGGTTCTTGTAATGTATCTGCACAGCGCCATGAGCCTAGCCAGACATTTAGCGATTTAATGCTGAAGAATGTTGAACCAGCCCGAAAAGTCTTCTGCCCAAAACTATTGGAGCAACGCAATAACGAATTTCTACCTACCCGTTGTCGCGAGTTAAAGTTTCGTGGCTTTTGTAAAGAAAAACAGAATAACGTATTTTAATTTGCAACAAAGCTTGCTTCATTAATAATTAAACTCCAATCTCCGACTGAATGACTTCGATGTGATGCTTCTTAAAAAACATTCCATTTCACATCGTATGATTTCACAGTTCAGTGGAACAGTGGAAACGAATTGACAACGTAAATAATAAATATGTTGTTTCCTCTCTCCGCTCCTCTCCCTAGTAATCATGTGATTGATTGAACCATGTCGTTGATAGCAGGTCGTCTTGGGTTGCTGCTACTCTGTTCCTATGTACTTAACCAAATGCGTTATGTACACTTGTGCATGATCTCAATTAACTTGGCTAACAAAATAAGGGACAACTAGCTAAGGACTGTTCTAGATAGAAAGTCTTGTTGAAAAGCGGAAAAGAAGAAGAAACGTAAATTTCACTGATGATCACAATTTATCAACATCACGACGTCCTTTGCAATTAGACGTTCCAAACGCCTCATTATTCCAAAGTTATTTATTAAGTGAAACTTAAGTAACGATGGAATGATGACGAAGAAGCACATCCCTCACTTGGTGCGGATACTGCATTAAAACACAATGGCAGAGTGTGGGGCTCAAAAAACCCACAAATGATCAAAGAGCTACCACACTTGCATCAGGGCATATTGGGGGTATTCATCCATATTTTTCATTTGAACAGATGTTTTCATGGCCGCTGCGCTCACTCACACGCCGATGGTCTAGGTTCGATTCTTGGCTGAACAACTTTAATTTTTCACGGCATCACCTTTTCGATCTACTGCCAACACTCAAAGAGTAATAAATGTCTAAGAAAGCTTTGCCGTTCGGGGTCGGCAAAAAAACTGTAGGTCCTTTCTACTCGTAGGAGAACAGTAGTGCGCACATCACGAGTAGTTAATGAGCACGCTAGGCCCTGGTTCCCCTGTTGACTATAGCGCCACCCAATTATTAATATTATTATAGTACCTGAAGAAGTGGGTGTTGTAGTACCACACAATTTGTTTACTTAGAACTAACGCAGATGTGTGAAATTCCCTCGCAACCCACATTAATCAGTTTCTAATTGCACCAAAGCAAAACCTTAAATTCGCAAAAATGACGGCACAGGAAACTCGCAAAACAATTTTCTTAATTCTTCTAGTTAAGCTCTTAACATGATTACTGCTTGACTGGTGCTGCAGCTCTCCAGGACGGCTCTAATGGAAACAGAATAATAACCAGGTGGACACAAAAAGTATAGCATAGAATAGAGGTTGACAGCTGACAGTTGCCCCAATGGACCCAGATGTTGTGACTGGATTTTATGAATCACATGATTCAAAAATCACATCCGAAACACTATTTATAGTGCCAACACTAATGGAGAAAACAACATATTGTGGCGGGATTGGGGCTAACAGAGCCAAGTTTTAAGGGAGCCTGACTGGTAGTAACAGCTTGACCAGAGGCTACATTCTGGTGCCACGTGAGGTCAAGAGCCCCTTCAACATCGGTTTCAGCCTAACCGTGTGGTAGGCTCCCTTGTGAGAGTATCGTGGTGGCTGTGGCTTACCAACCAACATCGCGAGCAGAATTAAGGTTAGTGTACTGTGCTGACTTGTCAAGGTTCTTGTTAACCCAAAGCTAGGCAAGGTGGTTAGGGGACTTTCTCGGCTCAGTGTGGAGTTGCATTCTCAACCCGGTGCTGCGAGCGGCAGAGAAGGGCCTCGCATCAAACCAAGGTGGAGTGAATGTCCCTCAAGCATGATCTCAATTTGGTACTTGTGTAACTAAGGCATCTAGTGTTGCGTTTTTTACGACTCTTGGGAAAATGGTCCCGGTGATCACTTGAAACCTAATCCGACATCTTCTCCAATGGAGTATGTTCAGCGCGAGTTTTAGTTTTAAGTTACAAATCGTTTTACAAATTTTAGCGTTCAGTGTGTGACGTATTTGCTTGTCCCTCCTCCTTTTACTTTGAAAAGAAGAACATATTTATATCACGAATATATGTTTATCAAGAGTTAATAGTTCTGATAATATTAATTGGATTAGCAACTCTATAGTTCACTATTCATAACTCTCCTCTTGCTGTGTGCTATTTTCATGCAAATTTATTTTACCTACATGTTCAGCGGTTGGAATACATAATGTTTCATAAATACAACGTAATTCTGCTTGACTTGAATTACTGTGAGCGTCAAAAGTGAGTAAACAAATATCTGATTACTGTATAAAGATGAAAATTAGGTCAAAACAACAACAAAACTCAAAATCCATTGATACAAGTTAACGAATCCTCATTTGAGGATTCCAAAAAAACCGCAACTGTTCCACTTACAATCAAACGAAGATTTATTTATTTGCGGTTACTCACAGAATGAACTTAAAATCTAACTTAAAGTACAATTACACCTATGCCCACATCCGCTGGGCAGCCTGCGCGAGCAAGGGCTGTGTCAGCATAATCTGGCCTGGGAACGTTTCTATGCTGGATCATGTTGATTCGCGCATGAAAGGTGTCGTATTGCTCACACGAACGTTGTGGGATTCAAGGTGACACCTCCCCTTTCCACTGGCTGGGAGTGCATTGTGTTAACTATACACAAAAACAGTTTTATTTATCTATTATTAGCTTTATTATTATTAGCTTTATTCGAAATTTTTAAGAGTCATATGAATAAAAAAATTTGGAGAGCAAAAAATTAAGAATTTACTGAAAAAAATATTAGGCCGGTCGTGAAACATGGGGGAGGTTCAGTGATGGTGTGGGGGTTTGTAGCAGCATCTGGGGTTCGTAATCTTGTCTTCATTGATAGTACAATGAGGAAGGAAGATTATCTTAACATTCTCAGGACCAACTTGCAACCGAGCGTAGACAAATTAGGTTTAGCTAGGAATTGGATCTTTCAGCAAGACAATGACCTTAAGCATACCTCACGTCTTGTTAAGGAATGGTTGCTTTATGGAACCCCAAAACAACTTGATCATCCCCTGCAATCACCGGACCTTAACACAATAGAACACTTATGGGAGCATTTGGATAGAAGAATTCGACAGAGTACAATTAACAACAAGAAAGACCTGAAAAATATATATAATAATGCTATAACAGAAGAATGGTCAAAAATTTCCCCCGATGTTACCAATAAACTGGTAATGGCTATGCCACGTAGACTCAAGGAAGTAATAATGTCTAAAGGAGGACCAACAAAGTACTAAATTTAATTTTTTAAGCAATAAATAAGTACATTTGTCGATAAAAATGTATACTGTTTACTCACTTTTGACTCGTAATATATGAAGTAGTTATAATTTTCATTAAAAAAATGTATTTATTTTTGTTTACGGTAACTTTATTTTTTGAATAATTGATCACTTTGAATAAAGCTGTTTTTGTGTATCAATGGAAATTGAATTTTGTTGTTGTTTTAACCCAATTTTCATCTTTTTACAGTAATTAGATATTTGTTTACTCACTTTTGACGCTCACAGTATTCATTTAGTATATTCTAATTGTTAAATTAGATAATTCTGTAGATCGCAACAAAAGCTCACATTTCCTTCATTACTGAACCTAAGTCAAGTCAGCCGTTCATCGTCATCCAATTAGGATAAGAATGCGTTTATCCGCAAATGCCAGTAACCTGCAACAATTGCTTTTGTCTATGGCGAGCAAACTCGTGTCGCGGTGGCTCTGACGGTGTTCACTGTAATCTATCTCTCCAAAATGATTTAAACCCGATATCATAATGTTTCTTTGCATGGCAATCGGTGATAATCGCATTTGAATGCACCAATCAATTAAATCAACTGTCTATGTCATATTGGACGTGCCACATAGCCACGCATTCATTTTGCCCCCTGTCCCCACCACCAACGACAAGCTGCAGCTGATTGTAAAATGCATAAACCTCCCCTCAATTATAAACAGATTTCGTTCCTGCTACCACCCACACTCTGTGCCCGCCTTTTCAGCTTACCACAAATAGCAACCCCAATTGTTGCAGCAGGACATTGGTCACTGCTATCTCGTGTCATTTGCATCTAGAGCTCATAAATTAATATCCGTCGTCGCAATCGTGCCCGCTTCCGCTGCCGCTCAGCCTGACATCCTGATCGATGGCAAGATGGCAAGATTGTGATTAATGAACGCTGCCAACCCTTACCCATACATTCCACCCACGTCGTGTTACTTATGAATGCCATTCACTGGGGATGTGTATAGAAGATATCAAGGCGAATGTGTTAACATCACAACATCACATTTGTTGTCAGTGTTGTCATTATCCTAGCTGTTGCGAGTGGTCGGTTGTATTTTTTGTTGTGACCCCACAGCACTCCCCCGGGCAGATGTCACGGGCAGATTGACCAGTGTCACTGGTGGTACAACAAGATAACAATATTCCAGAATAACATGCTTCGCCACCCCTCTCAGTCTGTTTACAGTGGAACTGCCACAACATCTGTGCAGAGTTCAAGAGTTACTGTCTGCAAGCAGATGGCATGTCAAGCTATGTACGAGTGGGTCTTGCTGGGAGGTTCCCTGTACGACATTATCTCAAACTCTTAACTGTTTCAGCCAATTTAAGTATTCTTTTGTTTTAAATTTCAGTGACCCCCCACCAGACGCAACTGGAAGCAGTTTACAAAAACGACCGCCTTTGGCGCGCCAAGAATATTCCTGCATAGACTCAACCAGTGAGGCTGCATCAACAGACGACAGTCACCTGACTAGAGATTCCCGCCACAGTTCGAACGACCGATCGTCGGTTCCCGACAAGATTGATATCTCAAACCTACCCCTGCCGGCATTACCTCCAAAAAAGCGACGCAGCCGTTCACGTCCCATTTCATCGGCCTACCCTGCCTCATCATCCATAACCACCACCCCCGAGGACAATGTAAAAGATTCGACCTACTCTGACCGCACACCGTATCAGCAATACGCTGCAAAAAGACGCGAGAGCCTCGAGGCCTCCACACGAAGTTTCAACGAAAAACTGGAAGCTAGAAAAATGCACTATCACAGCTTGAGTCAGACGTCGGCCGCGTCGAGCTCCCAGAAGCCCACGTATCTCTTCGGTGAAAACCGCTCCACGAAGAAGTGCGGCGACGAGATATTCCTCAACAAATCTGGGTGGGTGCAGGTTAATTCCAAGCGCATAAACGACGAAAACTCCCCAGGCAGCCACAATCGAAAGGCCAACTACCTGCGCCATGATTCATTTCAAAATGGCGGTGTTGGCACTGGCAACCTCAAGAACACAATTCGCGTCATACAGATCGACAACACTGGCCGCGATAAACCAGTTTACGCAGTGCCCAAGATATCGGGCAGCAAGATCGAAGAGTTGATTTCCCGAAACGAGGCTCGGCGTAACACGTCCGCCACACGCACCTACATGAAGCCGGGCTACAAGATCATTGATCCCCAGATTGCCAGTATTCTAAACGAGAGACCCGGCTTCCTTCCGGTGAAGACCTACTTGGACTCCGAGTCACCACCGCCCATAACACCAATCCTCTCCCCGCCACCAGCATTTCAGGATTCAAAGGCAAAGTACGAGCGTTCGGACACTGCAGTTCGCGTTCAAATCACCACCAGCAGCAATCCCGTAAAGTTTGACTCCAACAAGGGGGTGAAGGGTGGAATGGTTTTCAGTCGAAGTTTTGAGTACGATGCACGAAAACCTCCAAAAGACAGCTATGTGGAGACATTTTCGCGAAGCTTCGACTGCAACCTCTCTGACAAGCCGCCACCGCAACGCGATAGATCACCAAATTTCAGCACACTAACCGGCTGCTCACCGAACTATCTCACGAAAAAGGAAAACGCCCACAACAAGAGCCGGGACAACTCGCCCAAGTATCAGCAGAACCTTACAACTGCCTATTTGAATACTTCAGTGAAGGAGGCACCACCAATGTACAGTCAGCCGCGAAAGTTGGAAAAATCGAAGTCACAATTCGACAGAAACGGCCGTTCCAGAAAGGCGCAGTTCTCGTCGCGCCTCCAAACCAGTGCCGGCGGTGGTGTGGGCATGGTTGCCCCACCGTCCATTGCCAACATGTCAAGGTTTCGAAGTTTCGACACGAGCATAAGTCAACGCCTTAATTCATGTGATAGCGGTGCACGATCAGGTAAGTTTAAATTAATTTTCTTGTTTTTTTAGAGGTTTCAGTAACTTGATGTGGCACGTGTCGGAGGAATTCGATTTGGTCTCCCGATACAGATTTAAAAACAAAATCTCGTTCATGTCGCAACTCACTAAAACTTTCTGAGTAATTCCCATTATTTGCTGACCAAAAACCATCCGAACATTCCTGGAATACCCCCACGTGTATGGGATGACTCGTTTTGGTAGTTTCGTTTTCACAAAATCGCTATTTTCGACATGAAGGAGTGCTCTCCGAATCGAACTCCAAACTTTCCCACACTCTGGTCCAATCAATGCTGTACAGCTCCTTTCGAACGATAAACTACTTCAAGTCCCAAACTACTCCCCCCCACATGATTCAATTCGAGACACGTCCGTTGCAATTTCAATCCGCCACCAACCCCCGGATCCCACATGACAAATAGAAAATGAGAAAAAATTTTTCTCTACAGTTGCAAGCCATGTGCACTCCGGTTCACAACTCCCGCCTCACATTCTGTGTCGCAGGGCATTGCTGAAATAATACTGTCAGATTCGCCTCCCACACAGGAAGGAGCATACAAAAAATCACGTTTCCGTACGATAAGGAGGTCTCTGTAGCTCATATGCAATTTAGTCATTGTCATGTAAATCAATGGCAGGCGGTAGATAAAGTCATATCCGATACAAATGGCCAACACCGGAGAACGCAATCGATGGCCCGACACGAACGAATGGGTTTTTATTGTTCCATCCATTTCTCTCTTCGCAGACCTGTCCAACGATGAACTGGACAACGAGGAGGACGAGTCGACGGAATTCCTAACGACCAACTATCACAATATATCACCGTACAAGCAGCAACGGCAGCGCTCTCTTACACCCGACCGAAATGACTCGCACAGCTCATCCAGTAGCTTGCGGAAGCAGAGGTCAATCACGCCCGAAAGTCGTTCATTAACTCCAGAGGATCGTCGCAAGAAGGGTTCGCAGGGTTCTCTAGGATCACGGCAAAACTCTGGCTCGCGAAGCAATACATTGGAGAGGAACAAGAAATTCGAGGACAAGTCACTGAGCGCATCTCGCAGTTCGTCCAGCTCAAGTTATAGTGGACGAGAGCATGATGCCCCTCCCACTTCGTCTGCTCATCGACGCTCAGCCGCTAGAAATGCCAAGGCTGCCGAGGATCACCGAATCCGACGATCGAGGTAAGTTCGAGAAATGTCTCAACGCAAAACTGTTTTTGTCACTTTGTACACCTTCAGATCCCTTCAACTAACGGAAAGATCACCGAATCGATCACACAAAATGGTTGTCTGTGTGGGACAGACTGTCCCGCCAAACCAGCCGCCGATCTATCACCAGTCTTCAATCAGATCGGCAGTGAACAGTGCATTTCCGCCAACAATCCGGACGACAGCCAACCAACAAACTCACCAGCAGATCCTTATCACGAACTCTAATAGTAATCGAAACCTACGATCCTCAGATATTGACAAAAGCCGATCGTTTGACTTTGATTACGGTACGTACAGCAATCAGAATGTGCCTACGCGCCTGGACTTCGTCGACAAGAGCAGGTCTTTCGACGAAGACTACAGGGAACCAAGCAATAATAACGGAAATACTAGTAATAGCATGCGGTACCTACAGACAACTGATCCCGGCTTGCGGAAGATGCGAAAGTCCTCGCCGATACCGTCGCCACAGTCGTCGGGCACAAGCTCCAGCACAACCCTCGGTCCGCGCCAAACCAGCCCGCAAAACTACGGCACTCGGTTGTGCGACCATGAGCTCACCTACGACATGCTCCGCCGATCCCTCGATCGTTCACCGATCATGGACTTTAGCCGTGACTACGACATCCCGCAGTCAATGAAGAACCGCGAAACAATAAATGCCGGCGGCAACAGCGAACTGAATTTCCTTAGTAGCAGCGAGAGAATCTACGATCACCCAACAACAAAACGTCCCAATCAGTCGCCCAGCGACAGCAACTACTCCCTCGATCGTCTGCACAACTCACGCGATAGCCTCACACCCGACTCGGCGAACGAATTCAAAACGCTCGTCACCAGTGACGAGAGGCTACGCACCGAGTACCTCTACCGTCAGCAACAACAACAGCAACGCTCACATCAAGGAACCAACAGAGGAAGGTATTGATTGAATCGTCTTTTCTTGACAAAACTGCTTGAATAGACTAAAACCCTAGCTGACTAGTGTCTAGTCCCCTCCTTATGTATTTGCAATAAGAGCTAAAATCAAAATCATTTACTAAAGATATTTCATAAACGTAGTGCTTAACTAAGAACCGTTAAAAGACCAAAAAAAAAACAACCAGCCAACCAATGGCCAAGACCGTTCTTGAAAATGTAATCGTATTAGTTGCATCTAAATGTATAGCACCATCAAGCATATTGTCCTCTAGAAAATGCAACCACCCCGCTACCCGCTACAAGATAAATTCATTCAAAAAAAAAAACAGAAACTGCTTTAATTTAAAAATAACTGTATAAAATGCTATGTAGAAAAAGTATGTAACCGCTAAATCACCAACCATCATCATCACCACTAACTTATCCACCACCACCACCACCACCACTAACCACCTAAATTCACCACAAACTGCATCAGAGCAAGCGAATGTCAAAAATATGTCAGATCCATGAGTGCTCATATGACAAATTCGAACTGTCAAACCGTGTGTGAGAGAACAAAAATGAAATCAAACAAAAAAGAACCATTAGAAGTGACTAACTTGTGTGTGACTATGGTTTTCTTGCATTTTTGTTTCTTTTCTGTTTTTCTTTTCTTTTCTTTTCTTTTTATGTTTTTCAGTTCGTGTACAGCTAGTACCTGTGATTTTTGGCCAAATTGTGGCGCGAATTTCAATCGAATTCTGTCAAAAGCCAAAACAAAACCGCAGCCTTACCAACATCAACACAATCAAGACCAGCAACAGCACCACCAGCAGCAAAACAAACAAAAATTGCCACTGAAACATCAGCCGCAACCGCAAAAACAAGGACAATTGATACGTCAACTCAATGTGAGTGCCGAAGTGTTAAAAACTTGTGGTGGCAACACCGGCCCAATTAGGTCTGACAATAGAAAGAGTACCGATGTGAAGACAGCTGTGAATAAACGTGAACGTGAAATGAATGGTGAGGGTATCGATAGTCGAAATGATCAATATCGCGATTGTGGTGTGACTGTCAAGAGTAACATTTCGAAGACATCCATACGTGTGGAGGGTAGACCGTCGCTTATGCCACTTATGACGTCATCGTCTGTATCGATTTTCTTGGGCGACTGTGAGATGCCGATCACGAGGGAACGTGAACATTACGGCTCGCCGACAACGAGTGGCACATCGTCAGCTGGAAGCGGCGGTCGCTATGGACGCTCTCCGAGTGGTGACTGGTTTGCTGTGGACACAATACGGCCAAGGTAAGGAATGCAAATAATTCAATTGGATACTGTGCCACCCATTATTTCATAAAATTCAAAATTAAACAAGGATGAGGCTTGGTGTCTAATCCTTGGTTTGATAATTTTTTTTACGATTTCCCTAATATTTGCACATTTTTGAAGGACTTTAAGAATCTTATTCGTATTTTCAAATGCATCTGAGAGAATGTGAGACAGGCATACTGTCCTTTCTGTAAAGCTTATTGCCATATGACGGAAAGTTGCTACAACTCCCGAATTGTCGGTAGTTTGCTTTCCTGGTCATTTGATTAAATTGATAACAAAATCCTCCAAAATTGTTTTTGAGCAATTTGTGGTACCTTTACTTGGGGTGTGCAAAGTTATTTGCTGTCCTATTTGGCTGAATTGTTAAATTGATTTATGTTGGGTCGACGTACCTGCATAAGTGGGTATAACTATTGCACCCATAGGTTGTGAATCTTCTTGCCGGCTCCTTGAAAGGTCGTTTGAGGGCTGCCGAGCCTAGCTTGCTCATTAATCAGACCGTGCCCGATAATGTTCGATATTCCGATTATCACACGCTATCGTCTGCCTAAAAAGTCCTTTGTACAAAACGCTCTAGCTTTTCGACCAGACTCCATAGTTTCCAAAAGTTCAAAAGTCCAAGATTCCATAGTTTTCCAATATCCGAAAAATTCCAAAATCATACATGCCGTCTGATATACGCCTAAACTCAAAATTTACTCTGGTCACTTGGAATCCTTACAAATACGCCTTCTTAGCGCCTCGATAGACGTCCTTATATCAGTTTTCCAAGCGATCTTTATGGTCAGAAACAGTTGAAAGAGGTGAATTATTCCTTCGTGCATTGATAGAAAAACTTGCTTAGATCTCTAACCAGAAACGGAAACCTTCACTAACTTTGAGCGTTGTCTTAGTTGACTGAGGTCAGATAGGCACACGAATTACATCGGAATCACACGAAATGAGATCGACGATGTAATTTCCAAACTATTATCAGAAAATTCACCCTTAACTACGTTACGCGTCAGGAATCGATGGGTAGGCTTCGCAAAAGCACAACTTGAGGTCAGCTCTTTAGAAAATGGACAAACCAATCGATGGGTAGGCTTCTCAATACCAACTTTAGGAAACGGACAAACCAATTGATTGGTAGGCTTCTCAAGACCACAACCTGAGGTCAGCTCTTTTGGAAAGGGACAAACCAATCGATGGGTAGGCTTCTCAAAAGCACAATCTAAGTTCAGGTCTTTAGGAAACGGATTGAATCAAGTGCTTGCTTCCCAACTGACTTTTCTCTTGACAAAAAAGACTGCTTACCACGGACAAGAAGCCATCCACCAAACATTTACATAAGCTGTCTTCTGCTTAAACCCCTCTACAAAGAATGATGACATCTCTGAGTCTTGAGTTTGATAATGTGGCAGGTATTTGGCGCTGATATGGTCAGAGCTGATGGTCTAAACTTCTTGTCTTAAAAGGTATGGCATATATGTTAGTGTAATTAATCAGCTTTTGAGTCATGTTGCCCAATTGTAGTATTCGGAAATCTCACAAATTGAATTCCATACCAACAAACACTACGAAACATTCATCACCGCGGATATTTCCATTCAAAATAAGGCTAAAACTTCTTGCAACTTGTTAGTCCTTCAGCAAAATATAAAATTTAAAGCGTTCCTTCATTCATTTTGCGAATGAAAGATTTCGACGCCACCATCTTAAAACCAAATCTGGAAGTCGATAAAAGTACATAACTTTACTTACCTTTCCTTTTTAACAAACGGGCTGCTAAGTGCAACGGGAATTTGTTTCAAAGTTAATAACTTAAAGTTGGCAACACTATTTTTCTGGCCGCAATTTTGGCAAACGTCTAGGTGGCCCAGTCTTAGCTTGGGTTGACGTTGTAACACGAATATACTGATGCGAGGCAAGTACATCGTAGATTCGAAGAATGGGCCAAAAATAAGATTAACATTGATCCCAATTTTCATAAGCTTGCAATGAAACTCACTTTTAGTGAAATGCATACATAAATGAACAAAACTGCAGTATTTTGACTGATGCTGATACTCAAGTGTATGTTGAATTACCGTTGCATCCACTTAAACTGTATGGGTTGGTGGAATAATTGGTTCGAAGGCGTGTCCTGAACATTCTAGTTAATGGTGATCAATAATTTTTTGTTCATTAATTGAAGAACTGTGGCCGTCGTAGCGTAGTGGGTAGAGTACGACGCTCACACGCCTAAGTTCCAGGTTAAATTCCCGGCTGAACACTCCGAATTTTTCGCGGCACCACCTCTTTCGAGCTGCTGACAACACTCAAAGAGTAGTAACTGTCTAAGAAAAAGCTTCCCCAACTTCGCCGCTCGAAGTCGGCAAAAAAAACTGTAGGTCCCTTCTGCTCGTGAGAGAACAGTAGCGCGCAAAACACGAGAAGTTGTTGGTTTCTCTGCGGACGGTCGCGCCATCCAATTATTATTATTATTAATTGAAGAACGATGATGTGCAGGAGCTGTGGTTTAAACAAGACGACACACAGCTCGTGCCACAATTTACTTATTTAAGGAAATGTTAGGCAACCGTATAGTTTCACGTTACAGGCTCACGAATTGGCCTTCATGATCGTTTAAACGCCAGCCGACTATTTTCTATGAAGACATGTTAAGTCACAATTCTATGTTGATAGGTTGGAAGTTTGACCACTTGGAGGACTACATTCGACGCCTTATTGCCAATCTTTGACCACAATGTTGAAAAAAAAATTATTGGAAATTATTGGACTATGCCCAAGCCAGCCGTGGCAGTAATATGTCCAAAATCATATTTCAATTGTAATGACAGAAGATTGGATCTGAAATTAGCTTAATTTCATGCCAATTTGGAAACACTATTTTTAGTTTATTCCGTTTCAAAGTTATATACCTCTCTAGAAACACCCTTCACAACATGTGTGCATAGTTTGCAAGTCTGTTCGCGGGATTTTTCACTAGCAACACAATGAAAAAAAAAAATCTACGAATGATTGATTTCCACAACAACTATAAAGATTTTTAACACAAACCATTAAAAAGGAATGGGCCCGAGAACAGACAGCGTTTCTATTCACTGCTTGGCTTGGCGAAGGATGTATCTTAGTTTCGAATTGCTTGTCCGTCTCTACCCCTACATTTTTCACACCAACAACAAACTGTTAAAGAAAATTGTAGGAAAGATCTTCTCATTTAACATTTAAGGTTTGATTGGACTTTCATCCTGGACAGGGGGTGCCGCCAACAGGACGAAATCTCACTCAATCACTGCGTCGCAGGAGTCTCTCGGAAACAACACGTATGTTGGTTGTTTTCACTGACAGAGTGTCTTTTACAAATCTCTTCAACCACTCTGCTTTCTCTGTGTACCCAGTCCGCAAGCATGATTTTCCTATTTTTTCAATCTTCACACTACCTTGGCCGCCCCACTGGCTCCTGTGCTGAGAACTATAACTGCCATTCTGTTTGCTGGTACGTGCAATTTTGTCACTCCCCACACCTGATGTTGTGTGCAAACGAATCATAACGCCCCAAGGAAATCCGATTTTTTGCGCATTCTCCTTTTCGTTCCACGAAATCTCACACACACACACAAGATATCCAACCAAGTGTTTGCCTTGTATTCTTTAGCTCTCAACTGCATGCATTTTATGAGAGCGAACACAAACACGTTGAGTGCTTTCGGAAAAAAAACGCACGTACTTATTTATTTTGTTTCGAAAAATCAACGCATTTGTCTTTCGCAGGACGACGAACAGCGGCACCTCGACAAAGCAGATTTCCACATTAACCGTAATCGGGCATGCAAGTAGTTTTACGGAAGCTCCACCATCACATGAGCGGCCCCGCAGTGTGTCCTTGCCGAATATACTGAACCTATCCGAACCACGGTAAGTACAATCTAAAATTTCCCTCCCTTCTCCCCCCTTTTGCCGGAATACGCTTAGGTGTTGTTAGCGCAAACGACCTGAGCTCTCACGCAGTCACGTATTGCTGAAGAACACAATCCTTCAGAGTCTACTTCCTGTTTCGTTTGGCGCACATGCAAAACTGCAAAGCAATCTCGACTGTCTGCCCCCGCAGGCGGTGCCTTCAAAAGTGAAATAAACCAAACTACAAGGACTCCACTAGACACTCTTCACTCTGTACACACGTGAAGGAGAGTCATTCTTCCGCCTCCCACATGACATTATCTGTCCACCCGACGTGCATGAATGCCTCTTCGGCTGCTTAGTGAATCGGAATCAAAAATCTTTCTCTCTCTCTCAACGGAAATCCCCACACTCAGCGCCGCCCTGTTGAATACCTTCAATGTGTCGATGTCATATTTGCTCTTGAATAGATTTATAGAACCGTTGGAGTGCACTCCAGAGGATGAGAGTGCCGTGTTTGATGAGTTGAAGCGCACATCCTGCACTGATCCTACACGGGTGGCATTTAATTGATAAGGACGTCAATATCTAATGAAAATTTTATAAGGATGCAACGTAATGTGGTTGATGATTTGAGACAAGCTTTCAATCATGCGTCCTACCTGGGAGATGACACTCTGTTGAGAGAAGATACTTGGCTGTCGAATAATCTTTTCCGCATACAACTACGGTCATATTTACACTTTTATCAAGGACATCAGCGGGGGGGCTTAGATAGTTACGAAGTACGTGCAACTCTTGTTTTTGACAGATCCCTCAAGTGCACCATTAGTGTTAGGTATTGGCGATGTCGCATGGGGCACTTGTTGGAGAATGAGTGAAACGAAACAAAAAAAGTGCAATTCCAGTCGTTAAATGCCATCACATTGTGTGTGCACGGAAACAAAGCCCCACTCAGTGACATGGTTGATGCTACTTGACAGAATACCAACCAGCGGAATGCTGACGCGGATGTGACAGTATCTACCAATGCATGGACATTGACAGCTGCAATGAAAAGCTGCGAAAATAACGGTGCGCTGGACACGTGTGGACATTGACGTCACGGAAGCTGTAAAGGGACTGGACATGAGTGCACTTATTGTCACCTCTCATGTCGTACAGCTTCAAACTGAGTTAGCTTTTTCATGAGTGTAATGCATGATCAGATTTAGATATAATTGAACAGAAAAATGTGCAACTGCCTGCAACTGCTGGTTAAGCGTGTATACTTAAAATGAGTGTCTCCAAACGAGTTCCTTTTGACTGACTTATCGAATACTTCGGAGACAGAGGGAATCAGACCAGGCGATTAAAAAACCACAGAATATCGCAAAACAAAAGGAATCACGCCGAGCAGAACCAGAACACTACGATTGAAAGAGCGGGTGCACATAATAACTAGTGACGATCGATGAACAAGCAAAATACGATGACCATACACACACGTTTACGTTTCCTATAAAACAAGATCATTATGAAACGGAAATAGCTTACAAATAGCATCGACAACGATGGCTCCTAAGCCGGCATAAATAGGAAACGCGGTGAGGAAGGTGTAGAGGAGTTTCTTATGAGCTGTAGACATGGAAAGGAACTCTCTTTAGGGAACTCAAGAATCTAAAGACACTTATCTGGATGGTTCCTGTTTGCCAGGACACCAAAAGTGAGTCTTGTAATAGGGTATTAGGGTATCGTCACTACTAATGCACACTGTTTTGTTTTCTTTTTTTTTGTTAATGTATGAAATCCTTCATTCCTCAGAGACTAAAATGTATCAAACCGAAGACAAACGCGTGGTATGACTCGAGCTGCAAAGATGCTATCAGGTTGAGAGAAATAAACTTCTGGACTTTCAAAGCCAACCCTTCTGAGGAAAACCGGAAGAAATTCAAAAGGGCCCGAAATGATTGCAATGCATTAATAAGACGTGTTAAATTCTCCTATGGTCAAAAGATGGGGCAAAAAGTGCTGCATTGTCCAAGGCCAGCAAAACTTTTGGTCATTTGTAAAATACGTAAAAAATTCCGCCTCGACTTAAGTTCCAACGCTCATTCGCAATGACATTCCAGCTGTCAGGTCTTTGGACAAAGCAAATCTGTTAGCTGCATATTTTGCAGCCAGCTCAACGCTTCCAGATTGCGCTCTGTCCGCGCCTGTTTTCGAGAGCGTAAATTTTTCCATGGGACAAGTCCATTTTCGCACTCGTACAGTTGTAAGAGTATTTAAAGATCTAAACGTGCACAAATCAGCTGGCCCGGATGGTATCCCCCCTTGTTCTTCTGAAGAGTAGTTCTTCTACGCTGGCAAAATCACTGCGTAAGCTTTTCTATCTGTCCGGCTCTTTAGGCTCTTCCTGGAAAATAGCTTTCGTCCAGCCCGCCCCTAAAAAAGAAGAACCATCTTCACCCACCTCCTACCGACCCATAGCGCTTCCGTCTTTACTATCGAAGGTCATGGAAGCGCTGATAAATCGTCAGCTTATGAAATGTGTTGAAACTCGGAAGCTTCTTAATCAGCGGCAATACGGCTTCCGCAGCAACAAGTCTACTGTTGATTTGATGACTTACCTCACCGAAAATTGGAACCAATCTTTGCACAATGTAGGAGAAAGCAAGATCGCTGCACTTGATATTTCAAAAACATTTGACAGAGTCTGGCATCAGGCTCTCTTGTCGAAAATGCGTGCTTTTGTCGTCGATGAGTCTCTTCTTCAATGGATTAGAAATTACATTTTGAACCTTCAATACAAGTTGTATTGGATGGGTTCAAGTCTGATATTCACCATATTAATGCTGGTGTTCCCCAGGGCTCCGTTTTGTCTCCGACACTGTTCCTCATTCTCATAAATGATCTTCTGTCTGTCACTTCTAATCCAATTCACTCCTTCGCTGATGACAGTACCCTCAGCTTTTCATATTCGTTCCTCGGCTCTGATCCCTCCTCTTCGGCCATTGATTTGGATCGGCAGCGTATGTTTTGTATGGCTTGACAGCATAATTGAATGGGGTAAAAAGAATAGAGAGGAATTTAATGCTTCCAAAACCCAGTGCTGTCTACTGTCCCTAAAGCGTTCTCAAAACAACCTACCATTATCTATGAATGTCTCCTGCAGTATTGAAACTGAACGACTTTCCATCCTCGGTACGTGTATTAACTCAACACTAAGTTGGAACGATCACATATTCGAGATCGCCAAAAATGCAGCGAAATGTCTAGGTTTGTTAAAGCGATGCAAGAAATATTTCACCCCTTCTGACCTGGCAACAATATATAAGGCGTATATCCGCCCAAAGCTTGAGTACAACGCTCCTATCTGGTCCGGTGCTCCTAAGACCTCTTTGCGCCTATTAGATAGATTCCAACAGCGAGCGATTAAATTTATTGGTGATACTAATGCTGCGAAGTCAATCGACTCGCTTGTACATCTTCGAAATGTTGCGTCTCTATCACTTTTTTTTATCGCTATTTCAACGCTCCAACGAGCTAGCCAGCTGCATTCCCTCCTTCAAGAATTCACCCGCAATACCCGCCTCGATAGGAATGCTCACCCGTTCACCCTTAAGCCCACTTTCGGACGTACAGTTAAGCTTAGAGAGTCGTTCTTCAGCCGCACCTCACGAATATGGAATGCTCTTCCCAGCCCAATACCCCCCCTCCAATGTGCATTTCCCTCTCGTCCTCTTTACCTTCGGCCCATACTGTGACTTAGTTCCAGTCATTTAAGGGTATAAGCAGTCAAACGTTTAGTGCGCGCCAATTATAAAAAAGAAAACTTTAGGGCACAATGGACCTTGTCTGATGGTCTAGAAAAGGTTCTTGTATCATCGTCATCTGGTGTAAGTGAAATTAGGACAATGATCGGACTATCGAATCGAAAGCCTCATTATTCCAAATTTTCTTACGGAAAAACGTTTCGTTAGCGAAACAACGTAGAAATGAAACCGATTTTTGAGAAAAACTTTCTTCAGTGATGAGTCATATTTTCTCGGTATTTGCACAATGCGAGACTAAGAAAACCCACAAATGATCAATGAGGCGCTATCGTTAATAATAATTGTATAGAGCGACAGTCCACAGGGGGACCAGGGTCAAGCTTGCTCATCAACTACTCGTGTTATGCGCGCTACTGTTCTCTCACGAGTAGAAGGGACCTACAGTTTTCTGCCGACTCCGAACGGCGATGTTTGAGAAGCTTTCTTAGACAGTTATTACTCTTTGAGTGTTGTCAGCAGCTCGAAAGAGGTGGTGCCGTGAAAAATTCCAGGTGTTCGACCGGTAATCGAACCTTGATCCTTCGGCGTGTGAGAGTGACACTCTACCCACTACGCCACGGCGACTATCGCTGCATGCAGAAAATTTTGTAGAGCACCCCAAATAAAAATTGTTTGTGTTGCTATTTTTCATTTGAGTGGATGCTTGTCATTCGGAGCGCTGTGGTCAAATGATGACCATTTAGATTAGATTTTTCTCTACCCCTGTCCCCAATTCAAAATACTTAAATCCAAAACTGGCAGAGTGGTGGCCGAGATATCACACGAAATATGCAAAGAACAAATGTAAATGACGGTCATTTGAAAGAATTTTTTTTACGCTTAATGGTAAATTTTATAAAGAATTCAAATTTGTGTGTGAAGCGTGAAGTCGATCACCATCAAGCCGAAAAATCAGAGAGATTCTATAAATTTAAGCCTGCATTACTGTTAAGAAGTAAACTAAATTCTGGCATTTTCATCGACATGGAGGGTGCTTTCGATAATAAGACTTTTAATGGCATGTGCAACGCGGCCAGAAAACACGGCAAAGAAGAATCATTGGTGTTGTGGATAAAAGCAATGCTAATGAATATAACTATAACCGCGGAGGCGGAGTGTAACCAGATTGTAATGTCGGGGGTAAACAGGGGCTGCCCTTAAGATGGCGTCCCATCACCTCTCCTGTGGTGCATGCTGGTCGATTCTTTGCTTTTCGCCTTTAATGGACCTAACACCTACACCCAGGCTTATGGGGATGAACATGCCTTGCGGCTGTTTGTGCAACTTGACATGATCGATGACTGGTGTACTAGGAATGGGCTTTCAGTCAATCCTCTTAAAACTAAACTCTTCACGAGAGGAAGGAATTCGACTGGTCTGACTCAACCAGTAATTAAAGGTGTCACTATTCCACTTTCCAAAGAAGCCAATCATCTAGGTGTTATCATGGGCAGAAAACTTCTTTGGAAAAAACACGTTGAGACAAAAACTTCCAAAGCGCTGTCAGTCTTCTGGCAAGGGGGTTTTTGGCAAAACCTGGGGTCTATCACCCGAAAGTTCCGTTTGGATCTACACGGCAATGATGAGACAACTTCTCACTTAAGCATCAGTCGTTTGGTGGAACAAGCATTCGCGCAAATACGTGCCTGCCGCTTTCACCAAGCTTCAAAGAACACACCTGGCTTTGCTCTTGATGCACTGATCAATCTCCCTCTCCTTGGAATCCACAACTTGGAATCAAGGCCACCTCTCGATTAAAAAGGAATGGTTTTTGGTTTAACTTGCACTGAAGCTTTAATGACCTCGCGCACCGCATCTCCTATGACACTAGCCTCATGGAATTGCCGTCTGATGCGACATCATCAATGATTCAGCTGCATCGCTTATACAAAGTTGACTTTCCCGTGTCCTGAATTGGGTCTGGCCGGACACTGAACCAGGAAGGGAATGTAGTGGGACTTTAACGGACGGCTCTAAGACGACGGAGGGATCTGGAGCGGGGACCTTCGAAGTCGAAAACATAAGACCCTCCCTATGTGATCTCGCGTTGGTCTTCCAGCGTTAGCGTTCCTAATGGCCACTTACTATATTGCGAAGAATATAGTAAGTGGCCAAGGGGCGAAGTATATGTTTCTGTAGCGACAGCCAAGCTGTGCATAAGGTCTTTATGCAAGTCTGCTCTCAACCGCTTCCAAGATAGTCCAAGAATGCAAGTCTTCCCTTAATTTGCTCGGGAGACTGAATTCACTAAGACTTGGTTGGGTCCCGGGACATCACGGGATCAGGGAAATTGAAGTTGCCGATGAACTAGCTGGGCAAGGTTCAAAAGAAGCATTCGTAGGGCCGGAACCCACCTTGGAAGTACACGCGTCCTTGTCGACGGTTGGATCTCCCAGCAGAACAACCAGAGATGGCGTGACTCTACAGGATGCAGAATGACCAAGTGCATGCTCCCGAACGTTAGCAAGAAATCCGCGGCTTTTCTGCTATCGCTAGATAGAAATGAATGTAGACGACTTGTACCAACGGGACACTTCACCTTCGCTACGAGCAGTTTCGCAGAGGCAAAAAACAATGTGGTTGAACAGACGCTGATGGACAGTAACTATCGCTAACAAATGTCTCAACTTTCCAATGAAGTAGGTAATCGTTTCCAACATTGAAAACTTACAGGTGGCGCCATCTCTTGAAAACTCGCCAAAGAGAAATGTACTCCAGTAGAATGTCATAAACAAAACCATTTCATTAACATTGCCCAAATTTGCTTTTAAAACTTTGACTTTATTCACTGGTCTTTATTCGACTGTTTCAAAATGTGTTAATAATAATAATAATTGTTGGCGCAACAGTCCACAGGGGAACCATGGACTAGCTTGCCCATCAACTACTCGTGTTATGCGCGCTTCTGTTCTCTAAGAAATAGAAGGGACCTACAGTTTTTTGCCGACTCCGAACGGTGAAGTTTTGAAAAGCTTTTCTTAGACAATTATTACTCTTGGTGCCGTGAAAAAATGTGTTAGCTCCCACGAAATCTTATACTTTTTCACTCTTAACTTTAGTTTATTGTAAAAACTCAAGTAAAGGAAGATAAACTTACCTTTCCTTCATTTTGAACTTTAAACACCACCTAGAACTATATAAGAGACTTACAGTTACACAGCAATTCCTTGAAAGCGATAAATGCCCTTGAATCGAACGTACTGTTTCAAAGTTTTAAATGAAAGCGGTTTCCTTTAAAGTCTGTTTATGTAACTTGTATGAACTTTTTGCGCCATTGTTGGTAACCTTTTGTGATCATTGGTTGCGCAGGAGAAACGAACTCGTCATTCTATTTTCCAGGAAACTGCCTTGAACTGCCTGACATTTATTACGAAGAACTCCCTTTTACAGGCAGGGGAGTTGGTGGTCAAATAAATCACCGTATTGAATCCTGCTGAAAATGTTGCTACCTCCCTCCGAAAAGGACTCTGCGCCATAAAACCTAAAGAAAACTAACTGCACACCACTGTCGGAATTGTATTTGCAGTGGGTTGTTAAGTACGAGACGCAACGGTGGATGTCGTTAACTTCTCCCTCAAGATTCCGCCTTACTGTTTCGTGGGTAATCGATACTCGAGGGTTGCAGTTACGAACATTTTTACCACGCGAACGATAACATTGCACAAATGTTTGTGTGCTTTGAAATAGTTCCATAGTTTATCTCGCTTCCAACCGAGGAAGAATTTACGTGCATATATATTTGTGCATGTGCACTTCAGTTTTTCATGACTGTGCGGCATAACACTAGCCCAAGGAGGTGCTCCAGAGCCAGTGAGTAGGTGGTGGGGAATGAGGATGCTCTATTCATTTGCCGAGTTATGAGCGCGAGGAATAAGGAATTTTCGATGGAGGATACTTATCAGAGAACTAGTGAGCATGGAAAACGACACAAGCATCTGGGGTTTTATTAGCGTGACCAGATGGCCGTGAAAGGCGCTCTGAAAAGTATCAATTCCTGTTGCACACGCAGGCATAAATATTTCATGTGAAATATGGATGAAGTTGAAATACCAGAAGAAAACCAAATCCTGGCGGTACTGCGATGAGTTTTATCGGTTTTCCGGACCTATTTAAAATTTTGATTTCAAATTTTATTGTCGAATTTGGATGTTCATTAGATGAAAACGGAGATGATGGGCAACTAGTTGAAAAGTTTGATGAGGAGATAAACTTATGCCTGATGATGGTGATGTAGTCTAATGTGGATTGAATTGGATTTAATTTCGGAAATGTTTGCCAGGAGCAGAATGCAGGCTTGCCATTCATCACAATCTGTATATTTGGTAGAAACCCTTATTCCTACTCAATACTTATTTTAGCAAGAGGACCGTTGCACAGAAGGACGTACAGTACAGACAGAATTCCTATGGTTGTCTACAATTG
Organism: Eristalinus aeneus; assembly: GCA_955652365.1. Classification (NCBI taxonomy): domain Eukaryota; kingdom Metazoa; phylum Arthropoda; class Insecta; order Diptera; family Syrphidae; genus Eristalinus; species Eristalinus aeneus. The sequence continues at coordinate 39,711,141 of OY019134.1, read as the reverse complement.
AACTCACCATCAATCTGCCGATCATTCTTAACTATGTCCGTGAGCAATCCCAGAAAGGAGTATACAAAAGATTATAAAATGGTGGATAGTTTCACTGTTTCGACAGTGATCGGAAAGTGGGTACATTTGGTATTTTTCCTGCTTTTGTTAAGAAGATCCGTTTTTAAGTAACGTTTTCATCAGACTGTCCATTCTCTTGTGCTATTTTCGAATATCAGTAGAACCTTTTGAAAACTTTGAGCTTTTACTATAGGAGGATGTTAGATTTATAACCAGATGCACGATCTTCCAAAAGTCAGTTCAATTGCATAGCTGATGACATTGATGTGATTGAACGAACACAGTGAGCTGTCAATAAGGCGTTTGTTGGTATTGAAGCGGAAGCGGCTAAAATTTGTCTGGCGGTAAGTGAGGGCAAAACAAAGTACATGCTGTCATCAGGAAAGGACACACAGCATCGATGTCTCGGACAGAGCGTTACACTAGGCAACAGAAACTTCGAGGTAGTCAAAGATTTCGTCTACTTCGACTCCGCGGTAAACAGGGACAACAACATCAGTACCGAAATCAAACGCAAAATCACTCTTGCCGATCGTTGTTCCTTTGGGCTCAAGAAGCAATTGAGTAATAAAGCCCTCTCTCGAAGGACTAAGTTCGCTTTATATAAAAGTTTGATCATTCCAGTCCTACTCTATGGAGCGGGAACCTGGACGTTACAAAAAACGCCAGATGCATCCCGGTCTGTAGCGCCAAGAAGAAGAAGAAGGATGTAAGAATTAGATATTTACAGAGTAAATATCATGCACCACTAAGCTCTTCCTTCAGTTTTGGTGATTTCCCTATTCAGCCAATGGAACCAATTTTTGTTGTTTATGAACACCTGTTCTAACGACCTTTTCGCTCTACTGCTCGAAGTGAGACCAAAATATGATTAATACAAGTATATGCTCGGCGCAATGTCGGCGATGCTGGAGCCTGATGGAAGTATACCATATGTACTGCTTCTCCTTGGCTTTCCAACTCGATGCAGCCTGGTAGAAGTATATGTTCCACTACTACGAGGAGCGTTCAATATACTCTCGGTATCGATATGAAGGAAAATGCGAGTTCAATTTAAATTGTTTTTTTTTTTTTCAATATAATCTCCCCTAACATCAATGCATTTGTCACATCTTGAGATAAGCTTTTTTAAACCCTCAAAAAAATAAATTTCCTCTTTCTCTCCGAAATACCCATTTATTGCCGACTTGAGTTCTTCATAACTTGAAAATCTTTTCTACGAAGACATTTTTTTCAAATCCGGAAACAGGAAATAATCACTAGGGACAAGGTCTGGACTATAGGGTGGGCGTTGGATTGGGAACTTGCGCCGTGTGAACAGGAGAGTTTTTATGAAGAAGCAATACACCCGCTGCGAGTTTACCCCGTCTTTTCTTTTTAATTTCCTCCCGCAAATTATGCAAAGTGGAAGCATAGGATGTAGGGTTTTCCACCATTTTTTGTGCTCAATGAGCAAGATTCCCTTTGAGTTACAAAAAACTGTGGCCATGAGCTTCCCGGCAGACGGAGTGACTTTGAGCTTCTTCGGGGGGTCTGTTCCTTATTTATGACACTGCATGGACTCTTGTTTGCTTTCAGGGTCATAGTGGTGAACCCATATTTCGTCCCCAGTAACAATTCGATTCATAACACCGTCCGCGTTCTCACTACACATCTCCAAACGCTCTCTACAGCATGCGATTCTCACTTTTTCCTGAGGCGCTGTGAGCATTCGTAGCACCCACCTTGCACTGACCTTTAAAAGGTTAAGATGGTCATGGAGAATAGTGTGAATGATACCAGTTGAAAACTTGGTGATCTCTGCCGTCATTTTCACCTTTATTCGGCATCCTCAAGAACAAGTTTTTCGACTTCTTTGATCCTTTCTCCTGTATAAGCAGTAGCCGGGGCGCGTGAGGGGGATCGTCTTCAATGCTCTCTCTGCCTATCTTGAGCTCACTTGACCACTTTTGCATAGTTGATAATGGAGGTACAGAACCATGGCAAACAGCCACTATACCTTCATGAATAGTTTTTTGAGTTTTTCCTTTCTTAGTGAGAAATTTAATTACAGCGCGATGCTCAATTTTCACCACCATCGTCTCAGTTGCCATTATGAATCTGTTTAACAATAATAATAATTGTTCGGGCCACAGTCCACAGTGGGACCAGGGCCTAGCCTGCTCATCAACTTCTCGTGTTGTGCGCGCTGCTGTTCTCCCGCGAGTAGAAAGGACCTACAGTTTTTTGCCGACTCCGAACGGCGAAAGTTTGAGAAGCTTTCTTAGACAGTTATTACTCTTTGAATGTTGTCAGCAGCTCGAAAGAGGTGGTGCCATGAAAGATTTGAGGTGTTCAGCCGGGAATCGAACCTAGACCCTTGGGCATATGGGCGTCGCACTCTACTCACTACGCCACAGCGGCCACATGATTCTGTTTAACTAGAGATAAAACGCGAATTAACAATCGCATTTATAAGAAATTTTACATGAATGCACTTAAATAATAGTATTACTTGATAAATAAGTCAATTTATATATATAACCACAGCTTCACCCCGATACCGAATATATTGAACGCCCCTCGTAGTTTGTGTATATGGTCCGATGCTCGTGCGCTTTGAACATGGGATGATTACGCTACACAGTGGTGCACTTGTATGCGGAACGCGAAAATAAATCTGTAGCTTTAGAAACTGTTACCCGATCTTAGTAAAATTTGGAATATAGTATCAGTGTCGTAAAAATCTCTTGTCCAAAAGTGGTCGTTATAGCATGACGGATAACGGAGTAATCATAAATCAAAAACTTTAAAAAACACACATTTTTGATTAATTGCGTAAAAAAATGTTGAATAAGAATTTACGACAGTAAGTTTAGACACAAAACAAAGCTGGAATTCATACCTACAGTGTAGGACAAAACATTTGTATAAAAAACGTATATTGAATTTTATGAAATTTCCTAGTTTCTGATCGAGTTGCAAATGTTTTGTCGGATACTGTATATAGAAAAATTACACTCAATCCTATTTAGTAACACGCCTGTACAAAATTGTAAATCTGAATTTAGTGTAATAAGGCTTGCGCTTCAGCACTTAGCGGTTCATGTCTATGATATTTGCGCACTACAATCAACAAATTGTAGGAAAATCCAAAAAAAAAATGGCGACAATGGCCCGAGATTGGTCCACTTAAAAGACTCGTTCTCACAAAGTGCAAAAAAGTCAATTTTTATTTTTGCACCATCGGTAGAGAGTAGTTCAGGCCTTCAGAAAAATATGGTCTTCCGCTAAAGCCTCTGGGAGCACATTCGTTATGTTCCACCAAACATGGAAGTACTTCCCGCAAGAGCCTGCCCTAGAAAACTGGTCGCCAAAATGTAAAAACTGTACGCTCTTTCAGCTGAATAAGACATCATGTTTCAAAATGACTTAGTTTAAAAAATATGCAAAATCGAACTTTCTTGAAAAAAGTTCACTTTTTAAATTTCAAATTTCCAACTTTGATCTAGTCATATACCGAAGCGGCTCATAAGAAATCAGCGAAATTTTGGCTTTCTAAGTTGTCAAATATGTAGAATCAAAAAACCAATACCACTTGGCCGAGAAATTCATTTTATGTCCTATTTTCGCTCGGGCACAACTGTGCGCCGTGGCGTAGTGGGAAGATTGCAACACTGGCACGCTGACGGGGAAATTCGATTCCCGGCTGAACACCTCGAATTTTTCACGGCACCACCTCTTTCGAGCAGCTGACAACACTCAAAGAGTAGTAACAGTCTAAGAAAGCTTCTCAAACTTCGCGGTTCGGAGTCGGCAGAAAACTGTAGGTCCCTTCTACTCGTGAGAGAACAGTAGCGCGCACAACGCGAGTAGTTGATGAGCAAGCTAGGCCCTGGTCCCTTTGTGGACTGTCGCACCAACAATTATTATTACTCATCGGCTGCAAGGGTTTTAATTTTGACCTGTTTTTGAAATTTGTGGCTATGTGTGACATTGTCATCCAAACTATTCTACCTAACAACTGCTTACACAATGCCGTCACCAAGCGTTATCCACTCATTGCAGCAACAAGCGAACAAGTGATAAAAAATACTCGGTTTTTGGTAGGCAGTAGTGTCAATGTCAGTAGCTCTGCGTTTTGTTAATTACTTTAATTCTTTAGAATGATACCCTAGGTAAGTAGAGTATCGTAGCAGTTTCCCTGCTCCCTACCTCTCTCTTCATTGCAGACATTTAATGCTCGCCTAGCGTAATCCTTCTCGTAAATTTTAAATAATTTATGCTATATGCCACTGGAAAATTCAGAACATACGCTTAATGCAAACAGACACTGGTTCTAAGTTCAACGCGTCTCCAATTTATTGAATAAGCTTGATTCCCTCTCCAAAGCGCTTTTGCAACCACCAGAGGTCTGTTTCTACTTTCTCATCCAAACCCAACTCTTAAGCATATGCGGGGACAGGCAAGCGTCTATGTGCCACTGAATGTTGGGCACGAGACCTTCTATGCAACAGTTGTGTCAATGCATGTAACAGAAGCACCCAATGTGGGTGCAATTCAATTGCTGCCAAAGGAAGCCTATTCACACTACTAAACGTAGAAGACGAAGTTCACCCCGAAATGGAGAAATTCTTGCGAAGAATTTAAATAATTCTTGCCCGCATTCCAAAATTCCACACATGACCCATCACCTCCGTTGCATTTTACTGGTCATTCCAATTTGCCTCCTCCCAGAAGCAGATCCTCCATGTACTCGTACGTGTTTACCTTCATCTAGCAGTGGAAGGAAGAAGAAAGAAGAAAGGGAAAACAGTGACGAAGTACACGCTAATGAATATTCATTTGATTGTCGTTTGAGTGTTTCCATTTTATTCCGACCAAACAAAGGCAGTAAGTGAAAGTATAAACCGTTTCTTTTTGTTCATATCCCTGTTTGCAAAGGACGTGGGGAAAGCTTGCCCAAGCTGCTGTCTAGGGAGCCAAAAGCGAAAACCGGAAGGAGGGGGAGGTGGAATACGGGAGAAGAATCAAAATGAAAGAAGAATAAAGCGAACAAATCTGTGCTGCAAATTAACAGGAGCTTCAGGTTTATTGTTTGCGGAGATTTCCATGCATTAAGTAAGAGCCAGCGCTGCTTGCTTTGGCGGGTGCCGAGGACAATGGGGTTCATCTCCGTCGAGTAACTTTTGAAATATCCCCTCTTAATCCCCTCTGTCATTGCAGCAGTGTCTCCGACGTCGTTTCACGCGGCTCTGCTCGGGACGCTGTTACCGTGTAAGTTTTCCAAAAGCCTGTAACTGAATGAATTAAACTTCATAAAGTTTGCTAAAATTTGATTAAAATTTTTCTATAGAAACGTGCATAGTTTCACCCGACAAACGTGACTATAAGGATGCGACAGATTTTATTACGAAACTGCCTCTGTACTGGTGGTGAAAAGTGTGCAAGCCGTATTCATACGGGGTAGGTGAAAGCCGGAAATCCTTAATTAATCACAAATGTTGTGGACAAAAGTTTTTCGTTCAACGACGCAAGGGGCAGTCGCGAACAATGTGCTAATTATTTATTACTCATTGTTTGGATTTGTTTTATGTAATTTATGGCCGGACGTGCTCGTGATGGGTGGACTAATGCATTCCGGCTAAATTCGGTCTTTTTTGTTTGTTTTTGCAAGAGAGAGAGAGAGGAACTGAATAAAAATTTATAACATCTGAGGCATATGTGGTCGTACGCCATCTGTATAACTTCCGACTGTACGAAGGTCATACAACCCATACGACACCAAAGATTGTAGGAGATCCAGCACTTTCCTAGGCTCTTTGCAATTGACAAGTTTTTCTTTCTAAAAATTATGTGGCTACCATTCCTTCCTTTGCTGAAAGGCATGAAGAACACACTTAGAGAACCCGATAGTCTGACTTAAAATTTGCCACGTGCAGGGGAGCAGCTGGGGTCACTATTTTTTTTTTTTTTGTTCAACATTCCCTATAAGTTTGCCTGTTCTTCAAAGGATGATAAAGGCTGAGACCAAGATTTTTTGTTATGCGGAAGAGGCATTACTTGAAAAATTTGTCATTAAGGACACAAAAGTGAGCCAACACCGCTTTATTCAACACAAAAAGATGAGGCGAAACGGATACGATAACATTCAAAATCTGTATCGGGCATACTTAGTACAGATTGTTCTGGTAAAGTGTACTTTGACTTTAGTCCGATCTGCCAGTTTATGATCTGAAATAGAGTTGGGCAAAACAGTTCCTTCGCCGGTCCAAACATGAAACGGTTCCTTTGTGGAAAGGAACTAGGTCCAGAAACTAGTTCCGAGGAACTATTTAGTACCGAGGAGATCTTTGTGGTATAGGTAATACCTCATAAGATAATAAACACTTTGTAAATGTCTTAAAATTAAACCTCCATAAACTACTTCTGCTGCTACATAAAGGTTATTTTCGTGTGTACCAGTTTTCTTCTATTTGTTACAATTGAAATAATATGTTTTAAATTTCAAAGAACCTTGATATAAACAAGGTTTGAGCATTTGTCTAGCAATAAAACTTGTCAAAAATATCTGAGATGTTTCATGAAATGTCAACAAAACAAAGTGGTCAACATGTTAGCTGAAACAACATTCAGAATTATTAAGTTGATTCGGAGTCACACTGCACGAGGTATGACTTCAACTAACAGCTTGATCTTTGGGGCTTACTACCCTAATGACATGTACCATGAACGGGTACGTCTTAACGGCTTCATTCCACCTGAAGCTTTCCTCTACTTGGACACTTTAGGCCTGATACAAGATATGGAAGGCTGCCCTATCATCTTCCATGTCGTACGCCGAACAGTAGAAAGCCGACTTCAATACGAACCGGACGTCGCTCGCAGCCACGAAGAGCTCTTACGGTTCAGTAGAGCGATTTCTGCCCGCGACAGAGCAGTGTCTGCAAAGGAACGGCTTTTTTACTGGTGTAACCACCAGAATCAGCTTTCGATGCCGCTAACTTCTTAAAGCAAAGGTCAGGATAGTTGATTCACTAGGGTCAACTCACATAGGTTAAGGTAATTTTAAGACTTAAAAAAAAAAAAATAAAAAATATAACAAAAAAAAACAAAAATAAAAAAAATTAAAAAAAAAAACAAAAATACAAAAAAGCAATAAAAAACAAAAACCAAAAAAAGGTCCACCACGGCGTATCAGATATATATGTTAAGCATATAAATAACACATTTGCCCTGGTGGACGCGTCCGTATAGTTTTACGGGCATAGCTAAGCTTAATAGAGTTAAGTAGAGTTAAGTTTTAGGCTTTTTTAGTTTTATATAGTTAAAAGTTTAGGTTTACTTAGATTACATAGTTATGTAAGTTAGGTTAAGAACAAGAACAAATTAGTTATCCAAGTTTTATAATTTTCTTGGAGGAATTAAAAAATATATATATAGATTTAAGCGCTGAATTAAAATACATATATAAGAACCCGAAAGGCACAAAGAAAAAACCATAGATTAGCTTAGAGTACTCGGGAAGAATCAGTAAGTTAGAATTAAGATCAGTAGATTATATTAGTAAGCTAGATTTAAGTATTTTTGTCTAGAAACTAAGAAAATGGATTAATAAGAATAAAAATGCATAAAAAACAAAACAAAACAACATTCAGAACTACCGCAGTAGATATAGTTCCGGGACGGATATAGTTCCCGGACCTATATAGTTCCAGAATCGATATAGTTCCAGGACTGATATAGCTCCAGGACCGATATATCTCCAGAATGGATGTAGTTCCAGGACCGATATAGTTCCAGGAACGATATAGTTCCGGACATAGTTCCAGAATTACTCAACACTGGTTACATGTCCATGGAACTAAGCACTAATAGTTCCATCAGCGTGGTCAGGCTCAAACATATATGTACTAGTCTCCGGAAGAACAATGTAATTAGGAGAAGGAATATGTTGAAAGTTTTAGCTTTTCTCTCTCATCCCTTCATACCACAATATACAGTGTTTGACGTAAGGTTGATGGTGTACATGATACACAGAAGACAAAGAAAAGCACAAGAAACAACAAAATTTGCGACTGATACATGTGTGTGAAATGAAAATGTGAAGTATCGTTGAATCTTCTCCTCCAAGTAAACAGAATAAAATGTCGCACGCAGAACTTTTCTCTTGAAAAGAATCCTTCTATTACTCGCTTAAAATACCTGATTTTCCACCTAAAGGGTGATTTTTTAAAAGCTATAGGAGTTTAAAAAACACATAAAATTCAGAAAAATGAATGAAATCTTTATTTAAATCTATAGTACGGTCCATATAATTTAATGTTTGAAGATTATTCATGCAAATGCTAACCATGACTGCGCCTCAAATGGTCCATCCGCTTAGTCCAATTTTAGCATACTCTTTCTAACGCTTCGACCGGTTTCTCATGAACAATTGCTTCAATGTTGTCTTCCAATGCATCTATTGAAGCAGGACATGAGCCTTAATCGCATGATCTAGGCGGCAAATTGGCCGGTCCCGAACGTGAAATAATATGTTCATCGAACTCGTCTCTCAATAAGTCCATTGTTGCGCATGCTGTGGTATGGTACCGTATTGTTGAAACCACATGTCATGCAAGTCAAGCTCTTGCATTTTGGGCAAAAACAAGTTGGATATCATCTCACGGTAGCGGTCAACATTCACAGTTACGAGATCATCTTTGAAGAAGTACGGTCCAATGATGCCACCAGCCTATAAACCGCACCAAACTGTGACTTTTTCCGGATGCATTGGTAGCTCTTGCAATACTTCTAGCTGATATTCACTCCAAAATCGATAATTCTGCTTATTTACGTACCCATTGAGCTAAAAATGAGCTTCGTCCATTTTTGATCATAAAATGAAAGAAGCGCGCGATGAACTTTCTTAACAGAGCACGCATTTTGATAATAAAATTCAATAATTTGCAAGCGTTGTTCGTTTGTAAAACAATTCATTGTTAAATTATAGACCAAACTGAAAATGTTTGACAGTGAAACAAAACACGAAACGTGCGTCAGCTGTTTAAACCAGTGTTGCCAAAAAGATAATAGCTAAGAAATCACCCTTTATTTGAAGGTGACTCCACTAAGACGGAGATCGCATTGCACAGTCGTATTGGAAATGGCCGTTACATCAGACTTGTCCACGTTCACATTAATCGATCATCGACACATGTGGCCACAAACTAATCGAGTGCACGAGAGTCTGGTTGGAAAAACGGAAAGACTAACTTATTTGCGAAACAAGATGTTCTATCCTCAAACCTTCCAATTTTAAACATTCCTTACCTCGGCTGCTCTGCAACATCAAATCAATATTTATAATAAACATGAAAGACGACCAGACGTACCCTTAACCAGACACACCCTTCACCAGACGCACCCTTCACCAGACGCACCCTTGACCAGACGCACCCTTGACCAGACGCACCATTGACCAGACGCACCCTTAACCATACGCACCCTTGACCAGACACACCCTTGACCAGACACACCCTTGACCAGACGCACCCTTCACCAGACGCACCATTGACCAGACGCACCCTTGACCAGACGCACCCTTGACCAGACACACCCTTGACCAGACGCACCATTGATCAGACGCACCCTTGACCAGACGCACCCTTGACCAGACACATCCTTGACCAGACGCAATCTTGACCAGACACACCCTTCACCAGACGCACCCTTCACCAGACGCACCCTTGACCAGACGCACCATTGACCAGACGCACCCTTAACCAGACGCACCCTTGACCAGACACACCCTTGACCAGACACACCCTTGACCAGACGCACCCTTCACCAGACGCACCATTGACCAGACGCACCCTTGACCAGACGCACCCTTGACCAGACACACCCTTGACCAGACGCACCATTGACCAGACGCACCCTTGACCAGACGCACCCTTGACCAGACACATCCTTGACCAGACGCAATCTTGACCAGACACACCCTTGACCAGACGCACCCTTGACCAGACGCACCATTGACCAGACGCACCCTTGACCAGACACACCCTTGACCAGACGCACCCTTGACCAGACGCATCCTTCACCAGACGCACCCTTGACCAGACGCACCCGTGACCAGACGCACCCTTGACCAGACGCACCATTGACCAGACGCACCATTGACCAGACGCACCCCATTCCACGATGAGCGCCCCACTGTCATTATTTACCGATGCGATTGCTTTCAGACACTATGTGGACTTTTCCATACCCGGATGTAGAAATTTTGATTGTAAATACATTCGCCGAGACAAAGCTTTTCCAATTCTTCCATCCCGGCTGCTGTAAGGCCCAAACTACAAACAGATAACGTAGAACCTTCAATTGTTCGCGTAATTGAACTTAGAGCGAATAGTTACTGATCCTCTTGGAGAATCTAGATTTCGCTAATGTGTGATATGTTCAGCTTTTAACATCTCACAGCAACAGCAGCCAAATTGCACGCATGAAGTGCACAACCCAACAATGTTTTATTTGGCAAAAATTAATTTTCAAAAAGAAACTGTTTGGACCACAAAGGGATAAGGAATATAATGACGTTGGTTTGAAAAAAGTCGATCAATGCAAAAACACAACTGCTGTGACCTAAAGACCAATTTATGTATTGAGCGGCAGGATTTCATAACAACAAACTGAACGCTAATAAAATACGGCTTGACACAAAATGCCAAAAGACCAATTTTCAAAACTTCCTTTTCACAACAGTTTCCAGGTGAGCCTATTATTTGGAGCAAGAATGCATCCGCCTCATCGTTAAAAAGTGACTGGATGTACTCGGCGGCATCCGAAAACCTGCGACACAGTGGTCCTTAAAGGATTTCAGGCTGAAGACGAGCATCGTGTGAAAAGCGTCTCCAGAGCAGTCAAGGCTTGGTGCTTATGAGCTAAAAATCTATACGCATACTTCCAATGCACTTTTAAATACAGGTTGCAGATTTCTGCTTGTGGGGGATTTTTTTAAATTTTAATAATTGTGATGTAGTTCCAGGACCGATATAGTTCCAGGAACGATATAGTTCCGGACATAGTTCCAGAATTACTCAACACTGGTTACATGTCCATGGAACTAAGCACTAATAGTTCCATCAGCGTGGTCAGGCTCAAACATATATGTACTAGTCTCCGGAAGAACAATGTAATTAGGAGAAGGAATATGTTGAAAGTTTTAGCTTTTCTCTCTCATCCCTTCATACCACAATATACAGTGTTTGACGTAAGGTTGATGGTGTACATGATACACAGAAGACAAAGAAAAGCACAAGAAACAACAAAATTTGCGACTGATACATGTGTGTGAAATGAAAATGTGAAGTATCGTTGAATCTTCTCCTCCAAGTAAACAGAATAAAATGTCGCACGCAGAACTTTTCTCTTGAAAAGAATCCTTCTATTACTCGCTTAAAATACCTGATTTTCCACCTAAAGGGTGATTTTTTAAAAGCTATAGGAGTTTAAAAAACACATAAAATTCAGAAAAATGAATGAAATCTTTATTTAAATCGATAGTACGGTCCATATAATTTAATGTTTGAAGATTATTCATGCAAATGCTAACCATGACTGCGCCTCAAATGGTCCATCCGCTTAGTCCAATTTTAGCATACTCTTTCTAACGCTTCGACCGGTTTCTCATGAACAATTGCTTCAATGTTGTCTTCCAATGCATCTATTGAAGCAGGACATGAGCCTTAATCGCATGATCTAGGCGGCAAATTGGCCGGTCCCGAACGTGAAATAATATGTTCATCGAACTCGTCTCTCAATAAGTCCATTGTTGCGCATGCTGTGGTATGGTACCGTATTGTTGAAACCACATGTCATGCAAGTCAAGCTCTTGCATTTTGGGCAAAAACAAGTTGGATATCATCTCACGGTAGCGGTCAACATTCACAGTTACGAGATCATCTTTGAAGAAGTACGGTCCAATGATGCCACCAGCCTATAAACCGCACCAAACTGTGACTTTTTCCGGATGCATTGGTAGCTCTTGCAATACTTCTAGCTGATATTCACTCCAAAATCGATAATTCTGCTTATTTACGTACCCATTGAGCTAAAAATGAGCTTCGTCCATTTTTGATCATAAAATGAAAGAAGCGCGCGATGAACTTTCTTAACAGAGCACGCATTTTGATAATAAAATTCAATAATTTGCAAGCGTTGTTCGTTTGTAAAACAATTCATTGTTAAATTATAGACCAAACTGAAAATGTTTGACAGTGAAACAAAACACGAAACGTGCGTCAGCTGTTTAAACCAGTGTTGCCAAAAAGATAATAGCTAAGAAATCACCCTTTATTTGAAGGTGACTCCACTAAGACGGAGATCGCATTGCACAGTCGTATTGGAAATGGCCGTTACATCAGACTTGTCCACGTTCACATTAATCGATCATCGACACATGTGGCCACAAACTAATCGAGTGCACGAGAGTCTGGTTGGAAAAACGGAAAGACTAACTTATTTGCGAAACAAGATGTTCTATCCTCAAACCTTCCAATTTTAAACATTCCTTACCTCGGCTGCTCTGCAACATCAAATCAATATTTATAATAAACATGAAAGACGACCAGACGTACCCTTAACCAGACACACCCTTCACCAGACGCACCCTTCACCAGACGCACCCTTGACCAGACGCACCATTGACCAGACGCACCCTTAACCATACGCACCCTTAATCATACGCACCCTTGACCAGACACACCCTTGACCAGACACACCCTTGACCAGACGCACCCTTCACCAGACGCACCATTGACCAGACGCACCCTTGACCAGACGCACCCTTGACCAGACACACCCTTGACCAGACGCACCATTGATCAGACACCCTTCACCAGACGCACCATTGACCAGACGCACCCTTGACCAGACGCACCCTTGACCAGACACACCCTTGACCAGACGCACCATTGACCACACGCACCCTTGACCAGACGCACCCTTGACCAGACACATCCTTGACCAGACGCAATCTTGACCAGACACACCCTTGACCAGACGCACCCTTGACCAGACGCACCATTGACCAGACGCACCCTTGACCAGACACACCCTTGACCAGACGCACCCTTGACCAGACGCATCCTTCACCAGACGCACCCTTGACCAGACGCACCCGTGACCAGACGCACCCTTGACCAGACGCACCATTGACCAGACGCACCATTGACCAGACGCACCCCATTCCACGATGAGCGCCCCACTGTCATTATTTACCGATGCGATTGCTTTCAGACACTATGTGGACTTTTCCATACCCGGATGTAGAAATTTTGATTGTAAATACATTCGCCGAGACAAAGCTTTTCCAATTCTTCCATCCCGGCTGCTGTAAGGCCCAAACTACAAACAGATAACGTAGAACCTTCAATTGTTCGCGTAATTGAACTTAGAGCGAATAGTTACTGATCCTCTTGGAGAATCTAGATTTCGCTAATGTGTGATATGTTCAGCTTTTAACATCTCACAGCAACAGCAGCCAAATTGCACGCATGAAGTGCACAACCCAACAATGTTTTATTTGGCAAAAATTAATTTTCAAAAAGAAACTGTTTGGACCACAAAGGGATAAGGAATATAATGACGTTGGTTTGAAAAAAGTCGATCAATGCAAAAACACAACTGCTGTGACCTAAAGACCAATTTATGTATTGAGCGGCAGGATTTCATAACAACAAACTGAACGCTAATAAAATACGGCTTGACACAAAATGCCAAAAGACCAATTTTCAAAACTTCCTTTTCACAACAGTTTCCAGGTGAGCCTATTATTTGGAGCAAGAATGCATCCGCCTCATCGTTAAAAAGTGACTGGATGTACTCGGCGGCATCCGAAAACCTGCGACACAGTGGTCCTTAAAGGATTTCAGGCTGAAGACGAGCATCGTGTGAAAAGCGTCTCCAGAGCAGTCAAGGCTTGGTGCTTATGAGCTAAAAATCTATACGCATACTTCCAATGCACTTTTAAATACAGGTTGCAGATTTCTGCTTGTGGGGGATTTTTTTAAATTTTAATAATTGTCGCCTCTTCACTAAGGTGATGTTTCAAAGAATCTCTGTTGAGTAAAATAACTTGCTTAATATACTTTCTGGTGCAGAACCTATTTCGTTCAAACATCAGATTGTGGCCGCCGTGGCATAGTGCGTAGAGTGCGACGCTCACGCGCCGAAGTGTCTAGGTTCGATTCCCGTCTGAACACCTCGAATTTTTCACGGCACCACCTCTTTCGAGCCGCTGACAACACTCAAAGAGTAATAACTGTCTAAGAAAGCTTCTCAAACTTCGCCGTTCGGAGTCGGCAAAAAAGGTAGGTCCCTTCTATTCGTGAGAGAACAGTAGCGCGCACAACACGAGTAGTTGATAAGTCCCCTTGTGGACTGTCGCGCCAACAATTATTATTATTATCAGATTGTCAACCCAGAGGGAACCCTTAAAACATATTTTTTGAAATTATGGCTAACGATACTCCAATTTGTTGACATCGTCTTCCATAAGCTTGAATTATTTTAAAGAGCCAGATGAAATTTAGTAAAGAAAAACCGCTCAAATCAGTACTCACATCCTCGTGTCATCAGTAGAATTTATCCACAATATCAACATCCCAATCCACTTGACATACCACCCGAAACGCAGTTCAAAACTCAAGTAAACGTGCTCCCTAAACACCAGTTACTCTCAAATAAGCCAACTCAAATTACAGTACATGCTACCTAATTACGTTTGTTCAACGAACGCGGCACGCAGGGTTCCAGCAATCTCAAGTAAAACAAGGTAAAGAAGTCAAATCAATTATAACTTTTCCTTGTGGAAGACGTAGCTGTTACAAGGAAGAAAATTTCCCCCAGGTCATCATCCCCCACCTGGCAAATGAATGCCAACGCTTGTCTATTTCACACAAAAGCGAGCTTATGCCGCCATCATAGTCTTAGATGAAAACCATGGTCCTGTCGGCTTACCTTCAAAACTCTCCTCCATCAGCTCCAACAGACAATTAAAGTCTTTCAAATGCGATTGCCGTTTGACGCAAATCCTTTTCACACTGCGCACAAAAGCAGCAAGCGGCCACGATTCCAACGTAAGGTAAATCCCGCTCAAAAGTAATTCAAAGGGAATTCATCGATGCCACCAATGAAATTTTAGCGAACTGTCCCCCGCGCTGTGGCAGCGCAAAAGCACCCACCTGTAATCATCAATCAACTCTCTGCCGGAGAATCGAGGTAGACCACAAAACGGGTTAAACCCAGTCCTTATGAGTAATGAATAGGTTCTATGCCAGGACGTGTGACCCCAGTGGCGGTGGTTGCAGAAAAGGTTGGTTATCGAGCAGTAAAGCTTAGCACTCAACGACTTGCCTTAGAAAGAGTTCGGTTCTGTTTGGTGGACATAATGGATTATCTCTGAATTGTTTCCGTCGTTTTTTTCCCTCCACGCAATTCCAGAGTTTGGCACATTGATGATGGGAGTTGAGCAACTGCGCGAGAGTAGGAGGAAGTTTTAAGGGTGATCCGAGGAAATAGAATAAGTTTTAATTGGGTGTTTAATATTACATGCAGTCGGAGACGTTTTTCAAAGCTATTGACAAGGACTTTAATTACTGACAAGGAGTGCATGTGAAAGCGTCGGGGGGCCCATCACTTTGAGGAAATCTGAACTCTGGCTGCGAACCTGCACATATAGTATGCAAACAAGTCGAACAATTTCAGAACATACAAAAAAGTACGCACAGAGATAAAAATAACGCAGCCGCTAACGCTTATATTCAGAAGGTCCCAAATCATTCACTTCCACGAGTTTCTCAACATTTACGACTCTCTGTGCTGTCAGAGTGGTATTCAAACTGTTGGGACATTTTAATATCCGCCATTTCTTGAAATGGGCTTAAGAATAGCTTGACGTTAATACGGATTTCCATCGGAAAATCACCGTCAGCAACTAGGCTCATATATGGCTGGATGAGTTTGTCAGCAAGCAAAACATGGATCGGGCAGGCAGTTGCATACATGTGCTTCACCATTTCATTTCCAAAAAAAAATTGTTTGGTGTGGATTACATGCCGAAGTTGAAACTGGAACATATTTCCTGTATGAGGCTCGTCATGATACTGTGAATAGAAAATTGCTATAACACCATAAGTAAGGCTATGTTACAAGAAATTAACTGAAAAATAGGTTTCGCGAGAGCGTTATTTGAAGATATAGACCTTCTTCTTTTTCCTCTTGTGGCGATACAGGAGTGGACCAGGTGACACAAAAGCCACCTCTGTGCGTTCTTCCAATGGCTCAGATTCGAAGACTTTTCGGGCCGGAGCAGTGGTGTCACAGTCATCTCATGTGTTGTATCCGAAGTCGCTTGGCAAGGCGCATGTCGCTGGACAGCCCATAATTATTAGTTCTTCGTTGAATCTTCTCTCAAAGATGCCATCAAGCCAAGACAGACCAAAAACTTTTCTCTTGAAAAGCTTCCTCACCAGCTTTAGGTAACGTCCAGGTTTCCGCGTCATAAAGTAGGACTAGAATGATCAAGCTTTTATATAAAGCAAGCTTAGTCCTTCAAGAGAGGGCTTTATTACTCAACTGCCTCTTGAGTCCAAAGAAACGGCGATCGGTAAGAGTTATTTCGGTACTGATGTTGTTGTTTTTGTTTACCGCGGAGCCGAGATAGACGAAGTCCTTGACTAAATCGAAGTTTCTGCTGCCTGATGTAACGCTATGTCCGAGGCATCGATGTTGTGTATCCTTTCTTGATGACATCATGTACTTTTTTGTCCACATTAATTACTCAACCAATTTCAGCCACTTCCGTAACAATGCCAGCAAACGCCTCATTGACGGCTCGCTGTGTTCGTCCAATCATGTCAATGTCATTAGCGTAAGCTAACAATTGAACTGGCTTTTGGAAGATCGTACCCACTTCCTGTTGTTGACTTGTGAGTTACACACGATCTCCTTAAGAATGCTGTTAAAGAAGTCACATGACAGTGCTTCACCTTTTCTAAAACCTATTTTGACATTGAAGGTTTCGGTGAGTTTGTTACCGACCTTGATGGAGCAGCGAGAGTTCTCCATCATCATCCCACACAATCTGACGAGTTTGGTAGGAATGCCAAAACTACACAGGACACTGTATAGCTCGTCTCTATGCATACTGTCATATGAGGCCTTAAAATAGACGAATGGTGAGTGTCGATTTGCAATTCTTGAGTCTGCCAGAATCTGGCGTAAAGTGAAGATCTGGTCTAAAGTTGACATCCCTGGCCTGAAACCACACTGATCGGGACCTATCAGGTAATGGACAAACGGTTTCAGAAGCTCACACAATACGGCAGGGAGGATCTTGTAGGCGATGTAAAGAAAACTAATCCCTCTATAATTGACACAGTCGAATGGATCTCCTTTCTTGTAAACCGGGCAAACGACGCTGAGATTCCACTTATCGGGCATGCTTTCCTTCGACCATATCTTACAGATAAGCTGGTGCATTCGCTCAACCAAGTCATCTCTAGCTGCTTTAAATAGTTCTGCGGATATTCTGTCCGCTCCAGCAGCTTTATTCGACTTCAGCTTGGATATTGGTATCTGCATCTCGTCTAAGTCGGGCGGCGGAATTCTTGTCTATCATCGTCCAACATTCAATTGAGTGGAATTGGGGCCGTCATCTCCGTCAAGGAGTCTGCAGAAATGATCCTTCCAGATTTTCAGCACAGACAGCGACTCTACCAGAAGATGTCCATTTTGGTCCCGGCAGGCTTCGGTCCGAACCTTGTATCCTCCGGAGAGCTGTCTTACCTTTCGGTAAAACTTTCGGAGTGGCCGCCGTGGCGTAGTGGGAAGAGTGCGACGCTCACATGCCGAAGGGTGTAGGTTCGAATACTAGCTCAACACCAATTTTTCGAATTTTTCATGGCACCATCTCCTTCGAACTGCTGACAACACTCAAAGAGTAATAACTGTCTAAGAAAGTTTCTCAAATTTCGCCATTCGAAATCGGCAAAAAACTGTAGGTCCCTTCTACTCGTGAGAGAACACTAGCGCGCACAAAACGAGCAGTTGATGTGCAAGTAAGGCCCTGGTCCCCCTTTGAACTGTCGCGCCAACAATTATTATTATTATTATAAAACTTTCGGACTTCATTCCTGACATAACACCTTTCCATTTCCTCGACCGCGCGCTTCTCATGCTCCTTCTTTTTCCTTCTGAGAAGCCGGTGCTCTTCCTTCTTCTCTGTTCGTAGAGCTCACGAACAGCCCTCGTTGTTCGATGCAGCGTGACCTTATAGGCGTCTTGTTTGGCTGCATGTGCTTGCCTGCGCTCGTCGTCAAACCACCTTCTGGGTGGTGACGTGAAACCCAGCACATCAGTGGTTACTTCTTTAATAGCTTCTTGACAACGTTTCCAGTCTTCTTCTATAGTTAGTGCAGACAGCGTAGAACTTTGAGCGAGTTGGAGGCAACTCGGTCGGCAAAGTTCAAGTCTCGCGATCAGTTGCGATTGAGGCTTTACGACGTCAAACCGTATTGGCGTTTCTCGACTCCGTTGATTTCTCGATATCCGGGTTCTAACCCTGGCTACAACAAGGTGATGATCCGAGTCGATGTTGGCACCTCGGAAGGTTAAAGAATATTGGAGGACTTCGATCACAATTGATCAATTTGATTGACGATGGATTGATCAAGGGACCCCCGGGCTCCTTTTTTTAATGTTCAGCTGTGGGAACCGCGTGCTAGCTGCAGAGAGGTTCCGATCCGAGGCGAAGTCCAACAGCCTGATTCTGTTTCCGAATGTGTTGTCGTGCAGGCTATATCTGCCACATTTCTTATTTATTTGAAAAAAAAAATCGAAGCGAATGTAGTTTAAAGACAATAAAAAAAACTGTAGGTTTCATTCAAAGGGCTGTCCATTTTTGAAACGACACTCAGATCCACTCATCTAATTTTTGCCGTCAAATAGTTGAGTTCAAGCCCTTAGGATTTGAGAAATTCTGATTGGTCCGAAAATTTAACATCATAAGAGGTACCATAGAGAAGTAAATATGGTGGTAAGTTAAATATGGACATCAAATGGTACAACCTTCATATAATGCCAGCACAAGGAGGTTGATATATTAGTTCAAACTCAAAAGTAAGTGTCCTCTTACTTGAAACCTTGTTGTTCCTTGCAACCGTGTCGAATTTGATACGCAAAGACATTCAAAACAGCGTTAGCTTGAAAAGCTGCAGGGACAACATGCATTGCTGTTGTCAACCCTGGAAATAGTCTAATCATCATGCTGTCAGAACTTTTAAGAGTACATAACAAAGGCTCCCAGAAAGAAAAGTGAAAGCACACTGCACTTGCAGCGAACCCTCGCACACATTAAGCACTCATAAATACTTACTCCGAACGGCGAAGTTTGAGAAGCTTTCTTAGCCAGTTATTACTCTTTGAGTGTTGTCAGCAGCTCGAAAGAGGTGGTGCGGTGAAAAGTTTTTCAGCCGGGAATCGGTCCTAGACATTCTGCGTGTGAGTGTCGTACTCCACCAACTACGCCACGGCGGCCACAGTTCACAGTAATTGGTTATTGTTTAAATTCGATAACAGTTCCAATATTCGTTCCTCCAACTCTTCAGCAAGACCCTTAACTCATACAATTTGTATTGAATCCCAGTTAGTGAAATAAAAAATTACCCTTTTCCGCCTCCAACATATCGGCAATTTATGATAACCGGCGACCCAAACTTCGCCCATCGATTGCACACTTTCGAATTATATGAACCGTTAAGTTTCAACTTGTATACACCTGAACGCAGCGAAATTACAGCAACACCCTGCATTCGACCGTCACCCACGTCGATTAAGCGAATTGAGAAAAAAAAAACAAAAATTAATTTCTTCGTTGATTCATGGCAAAAATGATATAAAATCCCTGCAAAAAGGGATATTTTTCGTTTTTACTGCACCGTAACCGTTCCTCCGCATATATGCCTCGTGCAGACTATACGTTTAAGGTTGCAATGAATTTATTAATTGCATTACTGGCATTGTTGTCCACGAGAACGGTGTCTCTGGCATGGAATTTGAGAAAACTAAGGATTGCCAGCTATTCCAGTGAGAACTGCATAAAGGATTTGTAATATTTTGCAATAAATCGCGAGCACATATTGCCTTCATGAGCGTAATGAGGGTTGTGCTGCAGTAAGCACCAATCATTCGTCTGGAGCCACAAAGGTACACAATCATCTATTCCCATGAATGGATGGAGAACTTTGTTTTGTGAAAGGATCTTCTTTAAGAGGATAATGGAATACAGTACGTTCCCCCCAATGTGTTTCTCTTTCATGGATTTTCTTTCAGAGCAATGAAAATGAAGAATGACATGGGACTCTCAAGTGTGTCAAGCACTTCATGGATTGCTTTAAGCAGAAGGCTGCCTTTTGGCTTGTAGTTGGCTGGCCATTGGCTGAGAAGTATTAAGTCTTAGAAGGCAGCTTGATGGAAATGATGATTTCCTCCGGCGCATTGAATGGAAGTGACTTGCGTTTGAATTAAATTTAATAGCGGACGTAACTGTGTTGAAATTGGGGGAGGATTTGTTTTCCCCGTTCTGGGAACGGTCTGAATTGTAAAATTTGAGTTTCCTCGCGGGAAGCAATGTTTGTCAAATTGAATTTAACATTCCTCAGGAGGTGCTTTGATGTCGTGCGTGCTTTGCGTGCTGGCTTTTGTTTATTTTTCGCAATTACTGAGTACAGTGAGTGCACATTGCGCCCTATCAAATTGAAGAATATTTCAATGTTCGATTTGGAAGTTGACATTGAAAATTTGATTTTTCTCTATCCTGCCTGATGGCTACAGGCATCTTTTGAGTTCAACTTCACACCACCAAGGGCATTCGCCATGGACAGGAACAGGTGGGAATCACTTGGCGCTATGTCCGGGCTATATGGTGGATACGATGAAACCTCCCATCCGAGCTCCCGTAGCTTCTGAGGAGTCATCAACGAAGTGTGTGGTTTGGCGTTGTCCTGGGGGAACACTACACCCTTCCTGTTGGCCAATTCGGGGCGCTTCTGGTTGATCGCCTGCTTCAAGCGATTCAGTTGTTCGCAGTAGATGGTCGAACTAAGCGTGTGGCCATATGGGAGCAGCTCATAGTGTATGATTCCCTTCCAATCCCACCAAACACACAGCAAAACCTCTCTGGCCGTCAATCCCGGCTTGGCCACTGTTTGGGACTATTCACCGGCCTTCAACCAGGACCGTTTTCGCGTGATATTGTCGCATGTGATCCATTTTTCGTCGCCAGTCACCATTCGCTTCAAAAATGACTCGAGTTCGTTCCGTTTCAGCAGCATATCGCAAGCGTTGATTCGGTCCAGAAAGTTTTTTTTGCGTCAAATCATGCGGCACCCAAACATCAAGCTTTTTCTTGTATCCAGCCTTCTACAGATGGTTTAAAATGGTTTGGTGACTAACTCCGATCTCCTGGGTGATGTCACGAGATGCCAAATGCCGGTCTAACTCGATGATTCCCAAGATTCGATCGGTATTCGTCGTCACAGGTCTATCGCCGGCTGACTTATCTAAGGTATCGTTTTCACCGGCTCTGAATCGTCGAGACCATTCATCCGGGGTTCGAAGTGATAGAGTACTATCCCCCAAAACACCATTAATCTCACGAAACGTTGCTCTAGCGGATTTGCCTTTAACGAAGAAAAACTTTAAAATAGTGCGAATTTCGCCGTTAGTGGACTCCACGTTTACACATCTATAACTGTTGAACGCAATATCCAAACTAATGCATAGTGCCACAGTTTTGTAGGCTATGTCAAGACCTTTCAAATGATGTATAGTATTGCCAGATACGAGCTCTGTAGCGCTTTGTACATAGCCGGAAAATTCAAAAGACAAAACGGCATAATATTTAACAACCTCAATTACTCGTGTTGTGCACGGTACTGTTCTCTAACAGTTTTTGGCCGGTTGTGGTGAGGTTTGAGAGGTTTTTTTTTCTTTGAATGTTGTCAGCAGCTAGAAAAGGATGGTGCCGTGAAAAAATGCTAGGCTTTCTGTCAGATATCAAACTTCGGACATTCGGCGCGTAAGTCTCTAGCCACTACACCACGGCGACCACTTTTAATTTTCGGATACCATCTTTAACACGTTGAGATGTGTATCACCGGTGGTTCGCTCATGAATGTTTTACTCGTATCTGGCGGCATGTGTGAAGAAATAACGATACCACATAAGCAGTATGACATTGATGTGTTCATTTTTTACAAAATTTATTGTTTTTCTTCAAAGTTTAAAAATTGTTTGTGCAAGGCGGCCAGATAAAGCGACGTTTGATTTTTCTGCCGCCAGATAATGCTTAATACAAAAAACTGCGCAGCCCTGAACGTGTTAAAAGGTAGTTTTTGAGCGCTGCAGCCACGTGGAGCAAAGCGTTTTCATGTTACAAAATCCTTGTCAAAACTTTTTGTCGTTTTTTGCACTTTTCACCCAAAGTGCTACTCAAACGCATAAATTGTAGTCGTTAACTTTTCTCACCAATGGTTTCGTCTATTTAAAGAAGCTCATGATACACCAAACCCCTCTAGTCCCATCATATTCAGAGCATGACTTTTGGCGTTTGGATGTTATTTGCATGATATTTTTTCTTATCATACTCACTTTTCGTTTCCAGTAACGATTAGGGGCAAAAATTCCTTCGTCTTTCAAAAATTTGTTCCGAGAAAAATCGCTTTTCTACATCCCTCGATTCCAACTCGTACGGCACCCAATTCCCTGCTTCCTTTACCGAGCGAAAATTGTTTGCTGATCGCTACTAATGATTCTGCGAGATCACTTTCGATTCGGCACGAAAGTTGATCTTGTAAAGTCTTCAATTCCTCACCTTTGAGTTTTTTTCTTCGACGATAAAATTCCGCCCACTTTTGAAGCGTCGAAACCACTTTCTGCATAATTTGTCGGTCAGATTGGCTTCACCATTACCATTCTATGGACTTCAGCTGCACTTTTCCTCCAATTAAAAAAGAAAATCAAAAGTTCCCGCAAATGCTATTTATTTGAGAAAATTTCAACACACTCTGATTTCCACCTTTCCAATGAAGTAGGAAATCGCTTCCGAGATCAGGCACAATTTGCCAGTGGCGGATTACTTACGAGGTGAAGATGGCAATATCGAAGCTGAAGTCGAACAAAGCCGCTGGGGGGATGGGCTGCCCGCAGAACTTTTTAAAGCAGCTGGAGGTGACCTGGTTGGGCCCATGCACCAGCTCATCTGTAAGATATGGGCGGAAAAAAGCTTGGCCGATGAGTGGAATCTCAGTCTCGTGTGTTCAGTACACAAAAAACGAGACCCCTTTGACTGCGCCAATTATCTCCTCTCTGCAAAGTCACGTGCTGTTCTGATACTTCTTTAACATCATTCGTGAGAAGATCGTGCACAACTTACAAGTCAACAGCAGAGGTAAGATCTTCCAAAAGTCAGCTCAATTGCTAGCTTACGTGAATGGCATTGACGTATTTGGACGAACACAGCGAGACGTTTACTGGTATTGAAGCGCAATGGGCTTAAATGGGTTTGGCAAAACAAACTACATGCTGTCATCAGAAAAGACATGACGTCTCGGACAGAGCGTCACAATAGACAGCAGAAACTTCAAAGTAGTCAAGGACTTCATCTACCTCGGCTCCGTGGTAAACAGGGATAACAACACCAGCACCGAAATCAAACGCCGAATCACTCTTGCCAATCGCTCAAATTTTCGATAGTTAGGCGAAGTCATATTTGTTTAGCTCATCTATGGCATTTATCCTTATATGTAGTTGTCAAATCAAAGTGGCATTACAGTCCGGGGTGGACCTGGGCCTCAACCAACATGCCTCTCCAGTCAACACGATCTTTCGCCAACTGCCTCCAGTTGCGCACTCCAAGTTGGTTGAGGTCCACCTCCACTTGTGTGCGCCACCTTAGCCTAAGCCGTCCTCTGTTGCGTTGTCCCAATGGCTCATATTCAAAGTCTTTTCGGGCCGAAGCAGTGGTGTCCATATGCTCTACATGGCCTATCCATCTTAAGCGTTGTATTCGCAGACGCTTAACGAGGCGCTGTATAGTCCATAGAGTACGTCGTTGAATCTCCTCCAGATGCCGTTTCCATGAAAATTGGTATCTACGGCAATCTGGGTGTAGGCCCATTCACAAAATGTAAGCCTAACTTGGGTTGCTTCACTGTATTCTTGTTGAAATGCCAGAACAAACTTAAAATATAAGGTTATCAAATGTCACTTCCGCCTTTATGTCTTTTGAATTTTCCGGCTATGTATAGCTGTAGAGCTATAGTATTGCCAGATACGAGCTCTATCATTTGAAAGGTCTTGACATAACCTACAAAACTATGCATGATTAGTTTGGATATTCCGTTCATTAGTTATAGACGTGTAAACATGGAGTTCACTAACGCCGAAATTCAAAAAAGAAAAACACAGAAAAAGAAATCTTGTAATCATCATTAAAAGCAAGAATTAACGGTGAACTAACAGATCACTCGAATGATTAAGCTCACGTTGTATAACAGTTTGATTATCCCAGTCTTACTTTATGGACCTTTGCCTTTTCGAGAGAAAAGTCTTACGTGCGATTTTTGGTCCTGTTGAAGTTTATTGCAGCTGGAGGAAAAGATTTAACGACGAACTCTTTGGGCTGTAGAGCGACGTGCGCCTGGTCACGCGTCCTCGGATACAACGCTTAAGATGGCTAGGCCATGTAGAGCGTATTGACACCACTGCTCCGACCCGAAAAGTCTTCGCATCAGAGCCATTGCGACAATGGAACAAAGGACGACCTAGGCTAAGATGGCGCACACAAGTGAATAAGGATCTCAACCAACTAGCGAATGATCGTGCTGGCTGGAAAGCCATGTTGGTTGAGGCCCAGGACTAACATCGCTTGTATAAAGCGCTTTAAAAACGAGGACACAAAGTCAAGGCGAAAATCGAGAAAAAGAAAAGAAGGAGCTGCTATCAGACTTGACTCAAATCAAAGAGATTTGTGATACGTATAAGCATTGAATAATTGATTTCAGTTGAAGATACTGTGGTTAATCTACTGTGTCCCCTTACATCATCTAAGACTTCAGAGCTGTCTCGAGAAATTTTAAGATTTGCTCATTATCAGATTTCAACAAAAGGCAAATACATGTTCCATGGTCCCCTTTGCTTCTCCATAATGTCAGCAGTTTTCTGATTTGCTGTGTCCCATGTTGCGTTAGCGATACTTGCACAGGAAGTGGCCCTAATTGCGCCAAGTAGTTTCCAAGGTTGAGACCTATTTAGGTTTACAGTCTTCTTCATTCTTCTAGTCAAGCGCTTATGAATTTCAATGAGTGTGTGAGTTTCTCTGATTGTTGCATAATTGCGGCATATGTTTATCCATCCAAACGAATATCCGAATATGTTGCTAAGACTAGAAAAGGAAAATTCTAGCGTCTTTCTTTTGAGGTTATGTTGTGGCCTAAATCAGTTTAATCTTATTATTCTCGGTCAGACTATTGAGTACCCTATGAAAGACAGAGAGCTCTTGAGCTGAATGTGAAGCTACTTAAAGCTTTGAGTTCTGCTTTATTCATTGAGTGCACCTTTATTTTTTAATTCCCTAGGAGCGGTTGGCAATGCCATGTGCATTCTCATTTATTACAAAGAAGTCCAAAAGACTCCAGTTAGAGTCCTTTGTAGATCCAACAATACCAGCTCTTTCTCCACTAGTAATAACTATCGTCAGACCCCTGCAATACAGGTTTTATTTTTTATAATTGGAGCGGACTAAAGTGATTGTTTATACCCTTAAGTGACTGGAATTAAGTTACAGCACGGGCTGAAGGTATAGAGAAAGACAAGGGAAGGAGGTACCGATGTACATTGGTTTAAAATGCCTGTGGATTGTAAAAGGGGGAAAAAGTTGGACTGGAAAGAGCAATCCGTATTTGTGCGGCAGAAGAACGATTCTCTAAACTTAACTGTACGTTCGAAGGTATGCCTTAGGGTGAACGGGTGAGCATTCTTAGCGAGGCGGGTAATGCGGGTGAATTCTTGAAAATAAGAAATACAGCATTTCTTGTTGAAGTAGCCCTAAAATAGTGATAGAGACGCAACATTTCGTCGACGTTCTCGACGTTCACCAATAAGTTTCATCGCTCGCTGTTGGACTTTATCTGGTGAGTGCAGAGAAGTCTTAGGAGTA
Organism: Eristalinus aeneus; assembly: GCA_955652365.1. Classification (NCBI taxonomy): domain Eukaryota; kingdom Metazoa; phylum Arthropoda; class Insecta; order Diptera; family Syrphidae; genus Eristalinus; species Eristalinus aeneus. The sequence goes on along the minus strand of OY019134.1, from coordinate 39,684,836 downwards.
CCAGGCCAGATAGGAGCGTTATAGTCAAGCTATGAGCGGATATGCGCCTTATATATTGTTACCAGGGCAAGAGAGGTGAAATATTTCTTGCATCTCCGAGTTGATAACATACCAAGGATGGAAAGTCGTTCGGTTTCAACAATACAGGAGCCATACATAGATAAGGGCTGGTTATTTTAAGATCGCTTGAGTGACAGTAGACAGCACTGAGTTTTGGAAATATTAAATTCCTCTCTATTCTTGTTACCTCAATCAATTATGCTGTCAAGATCGGAATTTAATGGGCTTAACATACGCTGCCTGGGCCACCGTGGCGTAGTGGGTAGAATGCGACGCTCTCACGAAGGTCTAGGTTTGATCCCCGGCTCGACTTTTTTCGAGCTGTTTACAACACTCAAAGAGTAATAAGTGTCCAAGAAAGCTTCTCAAACTTTAGCGTTCGGAGTCGGCAAAAAACTGTAAGTCCCACAACAATACTAGTTGATGAGCAAGCTGGTCCCCCTGTGGACTGTCGCGCCATACAATTAATAATTATTATAGCTTCTGGCGTAACAATTACTTAAAGTTTGTTGGATCCTATCCGCTAAATCTTGGAAATAAAAATGTAAAAGGCAACATTTTCAACACCCACTGCTTTTTTCGTCACAGTAGATATTAGAATGATGATTTCGATGACGACCCACCCATCAGTGAAACATCTCCAGACATCTGCTAAGCATGTCACAAAGACAAAGGGTGCATGAGTGTCACAAAACCCTTAACTTCCATCCAGCTCAAACATCCCAGAAACACTCACGTCCACTTTTTCTGTAACTTCCATTTGGGTGGAAGCGTCTTCGATCCTGCCCGACATTAACAGCATTTCACCATGACCGTGACCCAAAGCGTAACTCTTTTATCGTCAACGTAACTGAGCTGAGCAAGGGAGAATCGCCACGCAGCATTTTCGCGATTTCATCAAAACCCAATTATGCGACTCTGACGTGAATAAATTCCTCAAGAAACTCGCTCATGTGCATTATACGATTTGCTACTTCAGCGAGCATTCATCCACGCCGCTTTGTGTGCCTTGGAAAAACACTGCCTCCCTCCAGCTGTAACAGTTGTTTTCTGAATAAAGTTCAGATTGCAAAATGTTGGCAACTTTCAAAACTGTAAGAAGTCGAAGCTTCCCACATCATCCGTGAGGTGTAAAAGCATGCGCTTGCTTCCCATCCCCTAAAGCTGAATCTCCGTTTCGAGTGGTGGTCCGTAATGTCAACCTGCACATAGTAGGCAGTTGTCAGCGAGAGCTGTCCTCCTTAATCCACAGAACGAAAGTGAATTTTGTTGTAAAATTAATTAGATCTACAAACACAGCGGACGAAGGTCATCGCAACGACCGAAGGCTCACCCGTCTTGAAATGATTGAGCTCGTGTCTAAATTCAACTCACACCCCTTAAACATCTATTTCCACGGGGTAATTTCCTAATGTATTTCAACGAATTCATGGAACAGCTACGAAATTGGGGCGGACAAGCGTGACATCTTCTTCCGCGGCAAGATGTAAATCATCGCCGGCGAATTTATTCATACCGCGAATATTTTATGGGAGTTGTTCATTCTAATTAAGCGCTCGCGCCAACACGAGTGATTTGAATTTGAAGAATTTTCCCCGCGATGTTCGAGAGATTATGGTTTGTCGAGAGAGCGGAAAGGGGCAGAGGTGGTAGGTGGTATTTTTCTTTATGCAAATGTGTTTGTCACAGTCCTTTTGGAACATTTGAATTTATTTCGAATAAAAACTGAAGACTTCGGGTTTTGCGGCGCATGAAGCAACTTTTTGACAAGCTCCAGGTCTGTTGCGTTTATTTTTTTGCGTATTTTGAATTACAAGGATTTCGACTAAATATTGTAAGAAGGCACGTGTTATTTTGTATCTGTGAAAAATAATCTTCTTTTGCGGAAGTGAGCAACAAGGGCATTCGCTGCTGTTACGGGATTTGTTAGATTTATGGGCATGGTTTTCTTTTATTTGCAACCAAGGTCAGGGAACGGAAGAGCGAACTGCGTGTATAGTTGTCACTGATACTGATTAATGGCCTGTTGGTTGGGTGCGTCTGGGATGTACTTTCTCTTCAGTGGCTTAACCCAACAAAAAGGGTCACTGATCTTAAATTAGAAATCAATTTATATGGCTTGCCGAACGGATTTAATAATGTTTTATTTGAGAAGCAGTGCTGTTACAAATGGGTGTCCCTTGACATTACGTGACTTTAGTCGATCAAGGAAACGACTCTGTATCGACCTATTATTCATCGAAAAGCAACGTTCTTATTATGAATGGTATACATTTTTTACAAATTTTAGACACATGTCAGTAGAACTATAAAAAAGTAGCAGTGTGTTAAAAAAGTTGTGTTTCTCCATTGTACTTAAAACTAGAAACTACTTGCCAAGTAGAAGGAAAGATTTTTGATGAAGCGATTTCATAGAAACAAAACAAACAAAAGATAGGATTTGGGATTTTCGTAATACATATTTAATAAGGAACACTTAGGAAGGCATGCTTAGTCTCTTACTTGTAGCCGTTAAGACCTTTCTTTGAAATGATGACTGACACATCAACAAATCAAAGTCTGGGAAAAAATATTGATTTGCATTTTCGCTTCACAATGCTCCAATGCCAATTAGTGAAGAAAACATCGCCGCCGCCTAGAGGGCGCACATCAACATGCCAACATGCCAACAAGCCGACAAAGATACTTAATGCGTCCCTTATAGAAAGCTCTTTGTTGGTCGCCGTTTAATATATACCTTTCAGTTGAGGGAAAACATACATTTTTAAATGGTTTACTGAATATATACAGTGTACGGCGCAGTGGTCGCCGTGGCGTAGTTGGTAGAGTGCGACGCTCACGCGCCGAAGGGTCTAGGTTCGACTCCCAGCTCAACACTAATTTTTCGAATCTTTCACGGCACCACCTCTTTCGAGCTGCTGACAACACTCAAAGAGTAGTAACTGTCTATGAAAGCTTCTCAAATTTCGCCTTTCGGAGTCGGCAAAAAACTGTAGGTCCCTTCTACTTGTGAGAGAACATAAGCGCGAACAATACGAGCAGTTGATGAGCAAGCTAGGCCCTGGTCCCCCTTTGGACTGTAGCGCCAACAATTATTATTATGGCGCAGCCTCCCATGAGGGGACCTAGTTTCTTCACCAACTACTCGCGTTGCGCGTGCTATTGTTCTCTCGAGTATATTCGTATCAAACCTTCAGCCTTTTGCCGACTCCGAACAGCGAAATTAAGGAAGATTATTCGTAGACAGTAAGTTTTCTTTGAGTGGCGTCAGTGGCTCGACAAAAGTGTTCGGTAGAAGAATCGAACCTGAGACGTTCGGCGCGTGAGTGTCGTACTTTATCCAGTTTCCCATGACTTTTTCAACCAATAAATATTTTTTTCCAATGTTATTCATTCAATGTGTAAATTAGTTAAAAGTGAACTTTAATTTTTAAAAAAATATTTTTTTTAAAATAATATTTCTTTATTAAAATAAAAAAAGAGAACTGAAAAGAACTAAATGAGAACTGAATAAGAACTAACTTAGAATAATTCTATGCTTAGTTTAAATACATATTTTGTGATGGCACTGAGACTCATACTTCCAGGCGTCGATGTGTTGGGGTGGGGACGTCGCTGGTGTGGCGATGTGTCGATGATGGGAGCGTAGCTGATGTTTACATTGGATTGATAAATGGGTTCAATCCATTAAGTTCTTGAGATTTGTTTTTTAGAATCGGTTCAGTGCATTAAACTCTTCGGATTTGTTTATGAGAGTTGCCGCTTGGCTTGTGTGATTCCATCCGTGAACATATTGCGCGTTAACGTGTACTCTCTTCTATGCATCAGTCGTGTGGTGGTTTAAGCTTTCGCGCAGGCACATGACTGTTGCTTTTGTCAAGTTTCTTGTCTTGGTGAAGGGACACCACGCGATCATGAGAAACGCTATTGCCAATGATTGAAGTTAGGGATTAAAAGTGACACTCGTAGCATAATCCAAGTTGACATAACTCTCCAAGATGTAGGCTGACCAAGTGCATCTCTAAACAGAAAAGGCTGCAGATGACTAGTTGACGACAGTTTATTTTCGCCAATCGTGCTTGAACTGAGTATTGAAATCCTCTGCGACGTCTGAAGACACTGCAGGCCACTTCCTATGCCAGTTTCTTTGCCGCCTTTGATCGGATCAGATGGCGACTGTTTGGAGCTGCTGTTTTTGGGCCTAAAACCCTACGCTAAATATCAGAGAGGTTCTTGTTGGTTATACGGCGGAAGAACAAGAATCTTAATTAAATGCAAATTACTGCACTACAATCGACCAGTTTTTGGGTCTGAGGGTTCCAGTGTAATGAAGTGTATACTCTCGCAACAGGATTCTCTAATGATTTTCAATAGGTTTTACATCGGAGGAGCCTGTCCAACTAATTTAATTGACACTACTGGTGCCTGTTCGCGCATTTACCTGTTGATAAATCTAGTTGATAATAATAATAATAATTGGATGGCGCGACAGTCCACGGGGGAACCAGGGCCTAGCTTGCTCTAGTTGATACATTTTTCTTTTTCGAAGGAAATTTTCCAATTAGCGACTGATCATTTTTAGGGTACCCCAGATGATGTGACTAGATTTATGAATCACATGATTCAAAATCACATCCGTATTACTATTTATAGTGTCAACGGAATCACTGATGGAGGAAAGACCATCTGTGGCGGGATGGCGGCTAACAGACCCAGGCTTAGAGGGAACCTGACTGGTAGTGACAGCTTAACCAGATTCTGGTGCCACGGGAGGTCAGGGGCCCCTGGAACTTCGGTTCCAGCCTGACCATTGCGGTAGGCCCCCTTGTGGGAGTTTCGTGGTGGCTGTGGTTTACCACCTAACATCGCGGGTAGAGTCGAGGATAGTGTACTGTGCTGACTTGTCTAGCCCATTGTTTAAGCAAAACTAGGCAAGTCGGTTAGGGGACTATCCCTTCTCAGTGTGGAGTTGCATTCTCAACCGGGCGCTGCGACCTAAAGGCTTCGCATCAAACCAAGGTGGGGTGATTGCCCCTCAAGCATGATCCCAGTTTGGTACTTGGGTAACTAAGGTGTTTAGTCTTGCGTTACTTACGACTCTTGGGAAAAAGGTTCCCCGTGATATAAGCCGTTAAGGCAGGTGATCACGTAAAACCAAATCCCACATCTGATCATTTTTAGGGTTTGTGCATATCTTCACCTGTTGAGGAGCAAGAGCCTCACATCATCACCGAGCTGCCGGCAAAACTTATTGTTTTGCATATATTGTGGTTTCTTCCATAAATCATATCAACATGAAAGTGTACCATCGAGACTAAGTTCGAAAGAATAAGGATTTTTTGAACAAGGATCATTTTGAACCTACTGTGTTTCAATCCGTCTTCATATTAATCTTGGCAAAATCCAGTCAGGCAATCTTGTGGCAATCGATATGTATGAATGATCGGTAACGATATGGATTGCAATAAAGAACTCTACAGACTTTTGTATGTTATAATTGGATTTGCTAGCGCTTCTAGCAATTATTGGCTCTTATCGCTAACTAAACTTTCTTTCTTCGATCGTTTTACATTGCGTACGTCTCTGGATAAACGGATTGCTTAGAAAGCTGTTTCGGGAGAGGATTGTAAATGTGAAACGCGCAAAACACGCTCGCAAAAATCAATACAAAAAAAACGAGATTCTTTTGTGGTAAGAAACGTGATGGAGATTGCCATAAAGTTTTACGATCTACATCCAGATATCCTTACAAATTTGCATTCCCTTCGAAGGTTTGTGTCAATGTTACTGAATTTTCAGATAACAGAGAGATGGGTTATAATTATAAAAGGCACTGTAGTTCTTGGTGATTTTTATGTAAAATCTGTATTAATTTTTTGAATTTTTCATGTAGTGGGTAAACGCTAGCGTCGAAAATGTGGTTTATGAAATGAGCGTTTTTTTTTGAAAATAAAACACTAATTATTAATGGGAAAGTAAAAACATTTTATTAAAAGTATTGGCCATTGTTTTCTACACATTTTGACCACCTTTCTGGCAATTTGTGAATACCACGCCAATAAAATTCTTCGTCTTTTAAAGTAAACCAATCAGACACCCAATTTTCGACCTCCTCGTAGGAATCAAAGTGCTGCTCAGCCAATGCCTGTCCCATCGATGAAAACAAATGGTAGTCGGAAGGAGCCATGTCTGGTGAATATGGCGGGTGGGGTAGCTACTCCCGGCCTCGTTCTTCATTTCTCACATCAAAATCATTATTTCTGAACCGTTGAAACCATCTTTTGCATGTTGCTTCTGATAGAGCATGATCACCATATGCCTCGACAAGCATTCGATGCGAATCTCCAGCACTTTTCTTGAAATGAAAACAAAACATTAATGCTTTCCGCAAATCATCACTTTCTGGTACAAAATTCGACATTTTTAACACGATGAAAAAATAGTTGTCTGTTCAATGACTTGATGTATACTAAATATTTTTCACAGATGTCATGGCAAACAAGCAACAAATAATAAGGGCTCGTTCACAATAAATATTCCCTATCGAGACATATGTATCATGACGCTCACGAACGTTCCTGGTTGGGCGGATTTACCAGCTCATCAGTAAGATAGGCATAGAGACGAGCTATACAGTGTCATGTCTAGTTTTGACATTCATTATCATCGTTCGTGAGAAGATCGTGCGTAACTTATAAGTCAACTGCAGAGGCAAGATCTTCCAAAATTCTGCTTAATAGCTTGCTTACGCGAACGACATTGACGTATTCGGACGAACATAGCGAGACGACAATGTGGCGTATGCTGGCATTGCAGCGGAGGCGGATAAAATTGGTATGGTGGTTAATGGGGGCAAAACAAAGTACATGCTGTCATTAGGAAAGACATGACGTCTCGGACAGAGCGTCACATTAGGCATCAGAAACTTCGAGGTAGTCAAGGACTTCGTCTACCTCGGCTCCGCGGTAAATAGGGACAACAACTTCAGACCGGAAATCAAGCGCAGAATCACTCTTGCCAAGAGCTGTGTCTTTGGGCTTAACAAGCAATTGAATAATTAATCCCTCCCTCGAAGAACTAAGCTCGCTTTATATAACAGCTTGATCATCCCTGTCCCACTCTAAGGCGGGGAAACATGGACGTTACTTAAAGCAGATATGGAAGCCCTTTGTCTTTTCGAGAAAAAAGCTTTGCGTGCGATTTTTGGTCCAATTTGCGTTTATGGCATCTGGAGTAGAAGAACTCCATGGGCTGTACAGCGACATGGTCACGCGTCTTCGGATATAACGCTTAAGATGGCTACTTCTCCGTCCCGAAAAGTCTTCGAATAAGAGTCATTGGAACAACGCAACAGAAGACGGCCTAGGCTAAGATGGCGCACACAATTGGAGAAGGTTCTCAACCAAGTTGGAGTGCACAAGTGGAGGCAGGTGGCGAAAGATCGTGCTGGCTGGTGAGACATGTTAGTTGAGGCCCAGGTCCAACCCGGACTATAGCGCCACTTTAATTTGCCAACTACATGTGAAAAAAACACCATAGACAAACTAAACAAATATGTCTTCGCTTACCGTACCTATCAATAGACAGTTTGAGAATCCCTATTGCAAAAAACCTGTACTCGTTTGCTTATGAGAAGTAAAATGTCATCCAGCGGCTAAACATGAGCCTTAAGGGCTTTTCCAGGTTTAGGGGAAACATCACGACTGTTGAAGTCAATTAACTGAAATTACTGCATAAAGTCACTAAGCATTTGGTTGTCAACATTTGCAGAGGTCACTTATCGAGTTGTGAGAGTGTGAAGAATTTACTCCAGTTTTTTTAACTTGCCAGGGGCAAATAAGTGGAGGAAGATTGTGTGGCTTTTACTTATCAAAATTATCAACATTGCTTAGAATGTCTATCGTGGCTGCAAAGAGTCACCAACTATCTTCCATCTGTGTAGAGTCGCGTAATTCTACCTTACACCCCACGACAGCTTCATCTTCATACTGATTTGTCTTCAAACTTCACTAAAGAGTCAGCTGAGTAGTCTTAATAGATATTTATCGTTCGAAGATTTATATTATCAATTTTGACTGCCAAATTGATCATATCGTAGAGAGAAAAAGATCCCTCTGGGACAGGTTTCTTGGTAAGATACAATAGAATTTGTAGACAGATGGAAGACGTTAAAAAATAAGCAGATTGGTGGAACAATACCATCCGACCTCTTTTTTTTTGAGGGCCTGGCCAACATCTATTAGGTTCGCCGGAGTTCAATAAGAGAACCATGAATCTTTTAAATCCGCTTCTCAGATATGTGACAGTAATCAACCTTCCCTAGGTGGGCAATGGAGAACCAAACTTGAACCTTATCCATAACTTTTCAATCCATCAATTCGATTACAAATGGCGCGGAAAAAGTGTTCGTCTCAAGGGCATATCGCACTGATATTGATGTATTTTATTGTTCTCCGAGAATCCATCGGCCATGTGCTTAAAAAGCAAAATTGAATGCCACACGCTATCGGCATGAACAAAATGTTCTTTCAGTCAATTCCCCCACATTGCCCGGGTGAACCTGAAACTGGCAAATTCCTTAACAGCGAGTCATACTTTATTTTTATTTAATCCGAATCTCCTCAGGCAGCTCGGGATTGTTTTTTCTTTCTTAGATAAAAGGTACTTGTTGAATAATTTAATAATCTCTCACAAAGAACATCCCTAAGGAGGGCGCAGACTTGATAAATCCGTGCAGTGGTGTAGGAAATAAAACACCCTCGGCTGGCACCAACCTTAACAATCTCACTCCCTCGAATTCCAGCCAAAAGAAAGCCGCGAGATAATAGTTTACAACGATAATAGGATAACCAGCTTTTGGCGCACTTCAGAATCAGAATGAAGAGGCGAAGAACATGATCATTAAGTTCGGAACTTTTGTTAGAAAAGCACTCTGGGTACAGGGAGAGGCGAGAATTGAACGCTATGAGTGGGAAATGTGATCAAGAGCTTAGTGGAGTGTGGGATTTGGTTTAAGCTTAATTCATTCAACCCTAACAGCTTTTTAAGCCTGATTAATTCGTAATAATATTAAATGGGTAGGGCAAGAATGGAACAAATGGCAAGGGGACGAAGACTAAATTTTCTTCAGCAAGTGGCCGCTGTGGCGTAGTGGGTAGAGTGCGACACTCAAACGCCGAAGGTCCAGGTTCGATTTCCAGGTGAACACCTCGAATTTTCCGCGACATCACCTTATTCGATCTAGCTAGGCCCTGGTCCTCTGTGGACTGTCGCGCCATCCAATTATTAATTAAGTACAATTGTTGCCTAACTAACTGGCAGCTTTATGCTCTATAAAAGGAAAATTCTTCTTGAACCTGTAAAATTTGGTAGACATCACGTTGCGTAGAGGAGTGATCCCTAGCCGAGTGGCGATGAGAAAAAATTGACGTTCAGATTTAAAACAACAGAACCGAAGTTAGTTCTCGCGAACTATTACGAAGGACATCTTTGGGGGACTGCTTTGAGGTTAAAACTTTCAACAATCCAATCCATAACAAAAGAGGTTACAGTTTTTTTGAATCATAGGAAATTCATGTCTCCAAGGCATAAATTACAGTTTAAATAATAATAATAATTGTTGGCGCGACAGTCCACAGGGGGACCAGGGTCTAGCCTGCTCATCAACTACTCGTCTCGTGCGCGCTACTGTTCTCTCACGAGTAGAAGGGACATACAGTTTTCTGCCGACTTCGAACGGCGAAATTTGAGAAGCTTTCTTAGACAGTTATTACTCTTTGAGTGTTGTCAGCAGCTCGAAAGAGGAGGAGCCGTGAAAAATTCGAAGTGTTCAGCCGGGAATCGAACCTAGACCCTTCCGCTTGTGAGCGTCGCGCCCTACGTAGTAGGTAGGGCGCGACGTTCACACGCCACGGCGGCCACATAATAACACATAAATTACAGTTTGGTTCTGATTAAAGAAAGTTTTTTATTTTGTTTGATATTTAACAGCTGTCACTGCGATTAATTCGAAAATGTGTCATACCAGGCCAGTGCTTGCATGTTTTTAGAACGTCATTACTTTGAATTGTTGTCTCCATTCAAAGTTGGCAATAACCTCTAAGTTCACTCCTTTAGTTTGTTCAATTATCGGCGAAAGTGTCACACAACTTTATTTCCTTAAATAGACTACGTGCATAGAAAGGGTTTTACAATAGTGACTTGACATTTTTTTTTTTGAATGAAGCGCAAACCATTTCAAAAACTTTACTATCGTCTTAAAATACAATCATAACTTTTATAAATAGAACTTGACTTCGGGAACTTCGGGACTTTGGGAATCTACCAAATTCAAAGCTTTTATCTACAAGATATTTAAGGGGTGCTATCTGATGATAATGAAAACATTTTTGTACAAAGCAGTCTCTATCTACGACAACAACATCAGTACCGAAATACAAACTCAGAATCACTCTTACAAACCGCTGTTTCTTTGGGCTCAATAGGCAATTGAATGATAAAACCCTCTCTCGAAGGACTAAGCTTGCTTTATATAACAGCTTGATCATCCCAGTCCTACTTTATGGCTCGGAAACCTGGACGTTACTAAACGCGGATGTTGAAGTCGTTAGTCTTTTCGAGAGAAAAGTTTTGCGTGCGATTTTTGGTCCTGTTTGCGTTGATGGTATCTGGAGGATAAAATACAAAGACGAGCTCTATGGGCTGTACAGCGACATGCGCCTGGTCAAGTGTCTTCCGGTACAACGCTTAAGATGGCTGGGCCATGTGGTGCGTATGGACACCACTAATCCGGCCCGAAAAGTCCGAGCCATTGGGACAACGCAACTGAGGACGACCTAGACTAAAGTGGCGCACACAAGTGGAGAAGGGTCTCAACCAACTTGAAGTGCGCAAATTGAGGCAGGTGGCGAAAGATCGTGCTGGCTAGAGAGGCATGTTGGTTGAGGGCCCAGGTTCACCCCGGACTGTAGCGCCATCATAAGAAGAAGAAGTCTCAATCTATGTGATTCATTCGATTGCATATAAGTGAGGGGTTTTGTTTTTTCACCAATTTTCTGAAAGAAAGCATTGAGAGCATTACTAAGATTTTATTTTCAATTGATTAAGATTTTATAGAAGACTTACCATATTGTTGTTAATAAACCATTGCCAACGACTTGTGACACAGTGCATTGTCTTGGTGGAAGAGAATTTGTTTCGTCTCCACTTCACCGATTTTTGCGCATTCCTTCAAATGCATTAAAAATGCCATGTAGTATTCGCTGTTGACCCTTTTGCCTTTCTCAAGATAGTCGATGAATAAAATTAAGTGCGCATCCCAAAATACTGATGCCATAACGTTGCCAGCCGACCTTTGTTCTTTTGGGAACTATTGGTTCACCGGCTGCTGTCAGCTTTGCTGACATCCGTCTTGACTCTGGAGTATAGTTGTGGATCCATGTTTCATCCATTGTGACATGCCGATGCAAAAAGTTTTATTTATTCTGGCAAAACAGCCCCAAGCAGCTCTCAGAATCATCGATTCGTTGTTGTTTTTGGTCTATTGTGAGGAAACGCGGCACCCATTTCGAAAACAATTTCTTCATGGACAAATGTTCAAGCAAAATACTGTACATACTGCCTTCTGAAATCTTTAAGGTGATAGCTGTCTCACGCAATTTCACTTTGCGGTTTTCCAAAACGATTTTGTGTATTCTGTGTATTATTTTGACGTATTCAGGTGTCACCACCTCGATTGGCCTTCCAAGGCGTTCAGCATCGTTGGTGTCTGTACGGCCACGTTTAAAGTCAGCATACCACGACAAATAGTTATTTTTGATGTAGCAGAGTCCCTGTGACACTTTTCAAGCCATTGCTGAGCTTGCACGATATTTTTTCCCATCAAAACGCAGTGTTTAATCAACACACGAAATTCTGTTTTTTCCATTGTTTTCAAAATCGCAAAAGTAGTGTCACTTGAAGCACTGTAACTTGTAACCTAATAATCAGATTGTCATGAAAATTTGACAGTCTCATTTGAATGATTTTACTTCCTAAAAATAATATGGATTTTTTGTTAGTGGCGCCCCCTATACGAAGTACCTAAGCATTCATGTGCTCTGTTTATTTCTCTCTGACGGCAAAACCTACTTTGTTACAAAGTCAAGTTGGTAGCGGTGTCAAAAACCACAAAGTGAAACAACACTCTCTCAACGAACAACACATATGTACGTGTACACCCGACGACACAGAGAAGCCGCCGAAGACGAAGAACTTATTTTGAGACTTTCACTAGGACTGCTTCAGAGAAGGGCGCACACACCTCAAGTACGGTATGACGGGCTGACCTACATTTAAGTAATACTGCCACTTGCTCTCACTCTCTCGGTGAAGAACCCCTAGAGCAAGCACCTTTTCCCATCACCAGTGGGCATCTGTTGGATGGAGAGACGAGCTGATAGAATACTCTTCAAGTCTCGCAAAAGTACTCCCACCAAGAGCAGAGGGAAGAGCAAAGTAATTATAACCAAGAGCCCTGGTCTGGGACGAACTTCAGGTCATGGACTTTAAGGAGAATAATTAAAATTGTATTAAAATTGTAGCCAGTCGGTGAGATATGGTATATCTCTTCTGGGGCGCGTTTTATGATTTTCCTTCGTAATGCTCAGGAATTATGACGACAGATGTGCGTCTTTTAAACTCCATTTTATGGATGCGTGCTCTGCGGATGCCGTAGTGGGCTGACGGGGTGGCGTAATTGAATAGGAAATCCTGCCTTTGAGAGAAACTCTTATAAAAGATTCACCTAATAATTAAGGACCTTAAAAATAAATTACCAAATTTCTCTGGATACGATGCAAAGCAAAGCGGCAGTGACATCAAAAGCAAATGTCAGGATGTTTGCGCAATTCACCGCCTTCTATCACTGCCTTCTATCACCTAGCAGCTGATTAGCTTTCAACGCTAATATCAGTTAATAATTTCTTAATATTCTTAATATTCATTTAAATTGTTTGCTTATGTCATCCTTGTTTCAATTTCCTGCAAGATAGCGATCATGTCAATTAAGTGGTTGGTTGACAATGCTTTTTTTTAAATTCTAATTGTGATTGCAACTTCATATCAAATATCTATCAGAATAAAATTGCAGTTCCTCAGTTAAAAAGTGGCAAAGTTAAACAATTTTTTAATTTTTCTGACAAGAGCAGAAGTTTATTTCAATCTTTGTGTGGTGCTACAACGTGCCTCTCCAGTCGGTTAAAGTTCTTCTCAACTTCTAGGCACCATCTCAATATAGGCCCTTCTCTGTTGCATTGTCCCAGTGGCTCAAATTCGAAGACTTTTCGGGGAGAAGCAGTGGTGTTCATTGTCATCTTAAGCGTTGTACTTAAAGACGTTTAACCAGTCTTCTGCCACCGAATAGCCCATAGAGTTCATCGTTGAATCTTTTCCTCCAAATGCCATTAACGCAGGCAGGACAAAAAATCACTCAAATCCACGATTCAATTGACTTTTATTTGACTTAAGGCTAGCTAGATATAAGGTTGTCATATATACCCTTCCGCTTTTTTTGTCTTTTAAATTTTCCGGCTAGATTCAAAGCGCTACAGAGCTCGTATCTGATAATACTGTACATCATTTGAAAGGTCTTGATATAACCTACAAAACGATGATTAGTTTGGATATTGCGTTCAACAGTTATAGAGTTGAATAACGCCGAAATTCGCACTATTTTAAAGTTTTCCTTCATTAAAGGCAACTCCGTTAGAGAAACATTTCGTGAAATTAATGGTGTTTTGGGGGATGGTACTCTATCATTTCGAACCGCGGAGGAATGGTTTCGACTATTCAGAGCCCGTGAAAACGACACCATGGATAAGTCAGCCGGCGGAAGACCTGTGACGACGAATACCGGTCGACTTATGGAAATCATCGAGTTAGACCGGCATATGATGGGAGATGGGAGTAAGTCTCCAAACCATTTTAAACCATCTGCAGAATTCTGAATACAAGAAAAAGCTTGATGTTTGGGTGCCGCATGATTTGACGCAAAAAACCCTTCTGGACCGAATCAACGCCTGCGAATGATGCTGAAACGGAACGAACTCGACCCATTTTTGAAGCGGATGGTGACTGACGACGAAAAATGGGTCACATACGACAATATCAAGCGAAAACGGTCGTGGCTGATGGCCGGTGAATCGTCTCAAACATTGGCCAAGCCGGGATTGACGGCCAGGAAGGTTTCGCTGTGTGTTTGGTGGGATTGGAAAAGAATCATACACTATGAGCTGCTCCCATATGGCCAGACGCTTAATTCCACCATCTACTGCGAACAACTGAACCGCTTGAAATAGGCGATCGACCAGAAGCGTCCAGAATTGGCCAACAGGAAGGGTGTAGTATTCCACCAGGACAACGCCAGACCACACACTCCGTTAATGACTCGTCAGAAGCTATGGAAGCTCAGATAAGAGGTTTCCACCATATAGCCCGGACATAGCGCCAAGTGATTCCCACCTGTTCCTGTCCATGGCGAACGCCCTTGGCGATGTGAAGTTGAACTCAAAAGAGGCTTGTGAAAAGTGGCTGTCCGAGTTCTTCGCAAATAAGGAAGGGAGCTTCTACTAGGAGGTATTATGAAGTGTCCGTCTAGATGGAAACAGATTATCGAACAAAACGGCGCATATTTGAACTAAATCCGATCACTGTAACACTTTTTATGAAGCATTGAATGAACGGCAAAAAAAGGAAGGGAGATATTTGACAACTTTATATTATTCGGTGTGACTAGGCTATGCCGCGTCACTTACCAGGCGGCCGATCTATAGACAGCAGAGGACCGGCGGTCCTGGATCCATCCATCTAAACCGATCTGTCCTATGCTCCCGTTCATTTAACATTTATGTCAGAGAATTGGTTTTCATCTCGTACGCGAACAAGGATGCTCTGACCAGCCCGACTGGCCTATGACTAAACACCGCCAATCTCGCCGAAAATTACTTGCAGTTCTTATAAAACGGGCTATTCATCACGAAAGTATTCAATATTGTATCTTTTCATATTTGTGTCCTTTTTGTCTAAGAAAGTGTTTTATTGTTTGCGTGAAACATCATGCAAAATTAAAAAGCAATGAAAATTGACCAATGCAGCGGGTCGATTATATATTGAAACAAGCTATCATTGATTGATATTATAATTGAGCTTGGTTCTTTGCGAAAGGGCTCTCCAACTCAATAACCTTTTGAGCCCAAAGAAGCAGCGATTGACAAGAGTGTTCATACTGTTTACTTGCCAGCGTTAGTAACAAGATCTCTAAATACAGCTAAATAAAAAGTCGATTTAAAGCTTGTTGTTCGCCTTGTATGTTTTTTAGCTTGTAATAAACGTTCGCTTCCTCCAAAGGATGCTTCAAAGTCCCTATTATAGAGGGGCTCCTTGTCAAATATCAACTGATCTCGGCGATCGAACAGATGCAACCGATGAAGAACACGCCTTGCATGTCACAAAAAGATAAAGAAACAACGCCTGGCTGAGTTTGTACAAGAATAAAGATATGTAAGTGTATTAAATGCTCCACAGGTAAAACCCTTTTTCAAAAGTGAGAATTACCTTCAAATAGACAGAATACTGGATGTTTTTAAGCAGTTGAAGAACTTTAAGTTGGCAACACTTTAATTCTGTCAGCTGTTATGTGAATTATTTCTAGTTTGGTTTGACATTAAAATACAAGACTGACGCCTAAACAAAGCTTTCAAAGTGCACAAAATTTATTTTAAAAATCGACCCTCTGTTCGAAATACGAGGGGCGTTCAATATATTCTCGATATCGATATGCAGGAAAAAGCGAATTCAATTTTTATTGATCAATTATCAATGCATTTGTTACATCTTGAGATAAGCTTTTTTAAACCCTCAAAAAAATAAATTTTCTCTTTCTCTTTAAAATAACGATTTGTTGCCAACGTGAGTTCTTCATCATCTGAAAATCTTTTTCCACGAAGACATTTTTTTCAAATCCGGAAACTGGAAATAATCACTAGGGGCAAGGTCTAGACTAAAGGGTGGGTGTTGGATTTCTTCGAAACCACAATCTCGCGCAGCAGCCTTGGAAACTCGCACCGTGTGAACAGGGGCCTGAAGAAGCTGCGAGTTTACCCAGTCTTTTCTTTTTAATTTCCTCCCACAAATTATGCAAAGTGGAAGCGTAGGATGTGGCGTTGACGGTTTCACTTTTTTTTTTCTTTTTACTCAATGAGCAAAATTCCCTTTGAGTCCCAAAAAACTGTGACCATGAGGTTCCCGGCAGACGGAGTGACTTTGAACTTCATCGGGATGTCTGTTCCTTTTTCATGCCACTGTCATAGTGGTGAACACATGTTTCGTCCCCAGTACTAATTCTATCCATAACACCGTCCGCGTTCTCACTACACATCTCCAAAAGCTCTCTACAGCATGCGATTCTCACTTTGTTCTGAGGCGCTGTGAGCATTCGTGGCACCCACCTTGCACTGACCTTTGAAAGGTTAAGATGGTCATGAAGAATGATGTGAATGGTACGAGTTGAAAGCTCAGTGATCTCTGCCATCATTTTCACCTTTATTCGGCATCCTCAAGAACAAGTTTTTCGACTTCTTTGATGCTTTCTCCCATACAAGCAGTGGCCGGGGCGCCGGAGCGGGGGTCGTCTTCAATGCTCTCTCTGCCTCTCTTGAACTCACTTGACCACTTTTGCACCAGGGTTTGTGCGGAACCATGGTAAGCAGCCACTGTCTCTTCATGAATGGTTTTTTGACATTTTGCTTGCTTAGTGAGAAATTTAATTACGGCGCGATGCTCAATTTTTACCATCATCGTCCCAGTTGCCATTATGATCCTCTTTAACTAGAGATAAAACGCGGATTAATAATCACATTTATATGAAATTGTATATGACTGCACTCAAATAATAGTACTACTTGATAAATAAGTCAATTTATATATATAACCACAGATTCACCCCGATCCCACCGAATATATTGAACGACCTCGTACGTATCGTCTATTGATCTGAGCAATTATTTCGATTGTATATTGAACGTATTCGCACAATGTTTCCCCTTAATAATAATATGACTGCACGAAAATGTCGGACAGTGTGCGCAGAAGAAGTCATTGCAACTATATCCGGGACCTTGAACAGAAATTGGCTATCCATTCACTTTATAGATTTTGAGAAAAAAAAATTGGTTTGCGTGATTACAAAATACAGTTCGCGCATTAATTGAAGACACAGGATCACTTAAAAAGAGGCCAAAATAAGATTACCGTTGATCCCAACTTTCATAACCAAATTTTCATTAGTCATTAAACTCACTATTGGTTGAATGGAAACGTCAATAAATGAAACTGCCGAATTTGGAGTAATGGCAACCCTAAGGTATATGTTGAGATACAGTTGCATCAACAAAAACTGACTGTTAGGTGAACTTTATGAATTTGTGGTATAGTTGCTCCACAGTCAATGGTAACCGCTATACAGCCAAAATTGCTGATTTTTTCGTTCACCATTTGAACAACAATTATGTGATGGAGTTATGGCTTCAAGAAGATGGCGCAATATGTCACACAGCTCTAACCACAATTGATTTATTGAAAGACACGTTTGCTTACCACTTCCGTGAACTGGTCTGGCGATTGAAAGCCACTTGACTATTTTCTGTGAGCACATGTCAATAAGACCGAAACGTTTGACCACTTGGAGAACAACACTGGGCGCGTTTTTGCCTATCTACAGCCACAAAGGTTTGACAAAATCATCGAAAAATTGACTTTTATAATAGACCACTTTCGAACCAGCTATGACAGTCATGTGTGAAAAGTCATATTCTGTTTATAATGGCATGAGATTATGTATGGAATAAAGGCAAATTTGTGTGAATTTCTGGAAAGCATCTTCAGTTTATTCCATTTCAAAGTTCTATATCATTAAAAACAACACTCTACTTTGTTCTCCTCTAGTTCATTGTCTTCATTCAAGCTCATATCTGAAAGTTAATTTAAAAAAAACCCGACCTCCTTCCCAAAATCGCTCACTGAAAATGTGCCCTTTACAGGATGTAGCATTTATGTTCAGAAAAAATAACAATCCACTCCCCTAGCAACGTCATCGATTGTAGATTTCTCCGAAATACAATCCGCTTGGAGACAATCTGTATACTACCCGCTTACAAGTGAATACACTTCCATCCGTGTCCAATCAAATGCATTTTCTGTTGCTCTAGAATTTGATTTTGAAAGACCTTGCAGTCGTTACCCGTTAGCCAACCCCTTCTGTGGTCGATCCGAGAAACAACATGTAATTCATCTGAATTCCATTACTGTCCCAAAAACATCTTCGGTTTGCATTAAAATCATGTCATGTCCCTGTGCCTCAAATTCTCTGCAGCCACTCTCGGAATTAGAATGGCATCCCAAATCTGTGCATAGGAACAAAAACACAACGCACAAATGGAGCACAAGGGCCTTGTGATGGACAGCATCATCTGAGGATAACCATGCACACCCAATTACTCGATGGAAACCCACAACAAATGTCACTCACCACAGCAAGGGTATGCAGCCCATCTCAAGGTAGTGCCGAGTAAGCTGCCCGCCCGGAGATGCTTTGACTCACCTGGTAATTGAGGAGACTTTTTTTTGTTTGTTAGTTTCCAGAATTAATATCGATCCCCATGCAAATGAAGAAGTGTCTTTTTTTCGATTCCCATCTCTGCATTTTCCATTTATGCCAATCACCGCCTAATTCGAATGTTTGCGTCTGATGCAGGGTAGCGCCGAAATTATCGCGAGACAGTAGGAAATTATGAGCGTAAAGCTCCTTGATACACGTCAAAGATAATAATTAAGTGCTTCGTCATTGAGTACAGGCTCAAAATGGATAACTGAAGCTGCTCGTTGTCGCGCCGTATTGCTGACTGATGATTTCTCTTGTGTAACATTTACGCCACCGTGACGCCGATGCTCGTCCATTGAATGCGAGATGCACTCTGCATCACTGTCAGTCGGGTGCTTTATCGCTGCTGCTTGGGGAGTGGATGTTGATTGATTAACGGTATCGACTCATCTACGTCGATGGAGCCAGAACTGTCAATGCCGAAATTGAAATGTGCGTCCAACGTGCAATCGTGTAATCCTCGTGACTGCCGTGGGTGGCGAGAGTAGGACTTTTTTCTGTTTCTGGCGTAAACTTATGTCATGGGAAGCTCTGTGGGTTAGAATGCATAACTTGTCTGTATGGTCTGTTCGAAAATAATTATTGAGGCCTAAGAGATTTTGACTTACCGCTAAGACATTGCTCTGAATTTTTATTCATATAAAAATATAGATTGCTTTTAATACGAAAATGCTTAGGGAGTCTCAGTTGAATTTTAAACAAAATCTCTATTTCAGAAGAATCCTCTTCGTCGTGCATAAGAACTAAGCAGATTTAGCAGCCAGGAATGAATCAAGCCAATGTTTTGATATTCTGCTATAATGTGAACCGTTTTTCAGTGAGGGCGTTCCGCATCGACCGGTACAACCGGTAGTCAGAAGTGTCAATGCCTGGGCTATAAGGCGTAGGTGTGGGGTAAAACTTTCTATTCACTGTTTTCGATAAAATTCTTAACCGGAATAGCAACGTGGAGCCGAGTGTTGTCATGATGGAAAATTTCTATCTCGTGGTCGCATATTGCGGGCGTGTTTTTGGCTACTGCTTTCATCAAACGGATTAATTGTGTTCTATAGCTTTGTTCATTGATGGTTTCACCTTCGTCTTCTGATCCCACCAAATATTTGGCTTTGCTGTTGATTTGGGGGGTGGGTCGGGTTTCACATATAATCTTTTGTGCTTGTGGTTGTAATGGATCCATTTTTCTTCACCAGTAACAGTCCGATGCAAAAATGACTTTTCTTATGACGTTCTAGAAGCATTTCGGACATGCAAAAACCGCCTTTCGACATCTCTCTGCTTTAGTTCATGTGGAAACCGATTTCCTTGTTTTTGAATATATCTGCTGCTTTAAAGCGTCTTGAAATGGCTGCTTGAGCGATACCGAAAGTTTCTGCGAGTTTCTCTTATGCCTGGCAACGATCCTCATAGAGCAATGCTTGCAGTTATTCATCTTCAAACTTTTTTGGCTGCCCAGGGCGTTCATCGTGTTTCAAGTTCAAATCACCACTTTTAAATCGTGTTTACAACTTTTGGCACGTTCGCTCAATAAGCGCATTTTCGTCATAAGCTTCCGGCCAACCAGTGCAGCTGAGCATACTAAACGGACACTCGCAATTAGAAAGTCACACGGATCATACTTACATAGAAATCGCCGACGATAACTTATCTAAATAAAATATTGTATACCTAAATCGACTCCTCGCCTTTGAATTAACTCCAAGTAGGACATACTTGTGGCAACGAGCTACAAATTGGTGACCCCGACGTGATTTCAGAAACGATCTGAAGTTTCGTTATTGACGAAATCGTGTTTGTAAATGTCCTACGAGTTACGGAGGAAACGGAAGCTAGTGTTCGAATCTAACGTTAAAAGTGATCGCGAAACAATGGCCACAGACGAAGTCAACACCGAGTTGATAAAACAACTTCGCGATCAGCTTCAGGCGGCAAATGAAGCAATCGAGTCGCTCAAACTTGACTTCAAAGCGCAATCTTCGTCAGGTTCTGGAGCAACCGTACAACATCCAGCTCCGTTACTACCGAACAGTCAACCGTCGCAGCATAGTCTCCAACGTGCGAACTTGCCGAAATTCAACCCGGAGTATCCTCAGCTGCGGCTGACTCAAGTGGAATTGGCGTTCAAACTTGGAGGTGTGGTCAACGACGACGAACGGTACGCCAATTTGCTAGTTGGTCTTGAAGGCGACGCCTTAAGAGCCGTAGAAGACCTAGCAAATAATCCACCATCAGCCAACAAATTCGTCACACTCAAAGAGCGACTCATCCACCATTTCGCTCCATCACCAGAGTCGCAGTTACGACGAATGCTTCGGAGCGAAGATATGACTGGCAGAAAACCATCCGACATCTTGACGCATATGAGGCATCTTGCTGGCGGTCGCTGTGATACGTCTATCATGAGAACATTGTTCTTCGATAGACTGCCCGAAAACATGCGCTCAGTGTTGCTGGCAACAGGACAAGAAGACTTGGATAAGCTAGTCGAAGTCGCCGACAAAATCTTCGACATGTCCAACGCACAGCTGTGCCCTGTTTCGACCACTTTGCAGTCCACACAGGACATCCAAGTCATCAATAGACAAGCCGATTCAACGTTGGACGACATCAGGAAGTCTATTCAATTTCTACGTCAGGAGATCCATCAATTGAAGATGGAGAGTCCACGAAACCAGCGATCGACCTCACGAAGAAGATCAACATCCCGAACCAGATCGAAAAGTAAGTCCAGACTCACCCAGACTAACAAGAATGGGTTGTGCTACTACCACCAGAAGTTTGGCGATGAGGCGCGTAATTGTCGTGCCGGTTGTCCGAAACATTCGGAAAACTAGGATCGCCGCTGGGCATAAAGGCGGTCGCTCACGGCAACTACAACTGTCACCGCCTACAAATAAAGGACAGAATCAGCGGCGCATCTTACCTAGTTGACACCGGTGCCGATATTTCTGTCCTACCGAAAAAATTTGCCGAAAACCCGACAACTACATCGCGTCAACTTTACGCTGCCAATGGTACTGCAATGCCAACATATGGTACAAGAACTCTGGTACTCGATCTGGGACTTCGACGCGAGTTTCGTTGGACTTTCATCATAGCCGATGTTAAACAGCCGATCATAGGAGCGGATTTCATCGATCACTTCGACTTGACGATACGCTTAAAACGCCGAACGCTTAGTGATAACATCACCAAATTAAGCGTTTGCGGCAGCGTAGTCAGCAGCTCCCAACCATCAAAGCAACTGCAGCAGAACTTGTCCTCGGAACCACACTGAGACTACCTGGCGAATTTTTCACACACGAAGAAGTTTCGCCAGACCCTCAAATCTTTGTGGAAAAAGTTCCGAGAGCACATGCGACAAGTCAAATCAACACCTTCAGCACATCATCACAGACGACGACCATTTGTGCACAAAGCACTGTACAACTGCACACATGTCTTCGTCAGGGTCGACTCCGTCAAGAAGCCCTGTGAGCAGCCGTATAATGGGCCATACGAAGTGCTGGAGCGTTTGTCGGACTATGTTTTTAAAGTCAACGTCGATGGAACACCAACAACACTGTCAACAGAAAGACTTAAACCAGCTTTCTTTGAAAATATCCCAGGTAACATCACATCACCATCATCCACTACAATTGAAGAAGATCGACAGCATCCACGCAACAATAGCCCATTCAGCCTACCACAACCATCCACATCAACATCATCATCAACATCCACTGCAACCAATACCAGAAGCGAAGCACTTAGAACGTATTCTAGGGCATCAAGGAAACAAGTGCGCTTCCAACTAAATCCGTGACGCAGTCACTGGAGGGGGAGTACTTGTGGCGGACAACCACACCAACGGTCCGGCCAACCAGTGCAGCTGAGCATACTAAACGGACACTCGCAATTAGAAAGTCACACGGATCATACTTACATAGAAATTGCCGACGATAACTTATCTAAATAAAATATTGTATACCTAAATCGACTCCTCGCCTTTGAATTAACTCCAAGTAGGACATACTTGTGGCAACGAGCTACAGGAATAATACAAGTTACGCCATCTGTTAGCAAACCGCATGGATTAAGTTGTGTACCCAATAATTTGTCCCCACACGACGGATGCATCTATTTTGATGGTCTTGCTTTTGAGAGTGTAGGTCTAGGACAGTAATCTTCCAAATGGTTTAAACGTCAAAGTCCGAAAAGTCCTAAATTCAACCAAAAGCTTCCAATTGCAATTTCACTGTTTAGGAATAACATTCAAAAAGCGCCTACTTTCTACCTCAGGGCATCCTGTGTTTGCGGTAAAGTATAAGGACCTTTAGTTCGTAAGAGAACAAAAAAACGCACAACACTAGTAGTTTCTAAAGAAATATGGGCCCTACTCTTTATGGACAGGAGGGCAAGCAAATTGTTTTCTTCGTCTTTCTGTTTCAGCAATGTAGCAATGGTGTACTTTACTTACTCTCATCGCGGGTAGTGAAGCCATTACATCCCATCTGCGGTATTTGTTGATGTTTACGTTTTTGTCCTGAGTTCCTGAGAAGCACAAACAAAACAAATTATTTTCAGTATTCTGTGTCAGCATCTGCTAGCATTTTAAGGCTTCATTTCCTACATACTTTATTTTCCCACCACAGTACGTAGGATATGAATTCACTGGAATCCTGAAAAAAGGACATAAAAACGAAGAATTAATGTTAAAGTTCGGTATTTGCTGTTCTTCAAGTTTAATGAATGGTTTGAGGGTTAAGCGCAATAATAGAAACAAAAAAAAAATTTCTTAGCAACGACCTCGTTTGTTTTCAATACATCCCTTTCAACGCCCATTGGCACTCTTCCCCTTTCCATCGACTAGTAAGCATTCAAAACAAACAAACCACACACAATACAAACCACCCGAAGCTCCATATCCGAAGGAAGAAAAAAATATCAACCTGCCACAGATTCTAGATTCCCTCCCCTTTATGGCATTCTTTTGTTTCTCTCTCTCGACACCACAGAAACCTTGAGTACATTCTGTTCCACTGATACGCAAATCCTTGCGGTGAAACTACACACCTTAAAAGTAAAACATTCTTTTCAGCCCAAGTGTATGCCCCATATCTCGGATACATTGTGCAAACAGCATTACAAGCGCAAAATAAGGAAAAGATAATTGCATAGCTCTAGGCGTTATGCAATTTCATGGTTCCACACTTCCACTGGCACCCTTAGAGGCTGCATTTTCACAGTTTGTACACACCAAGACGGTCATGCGCCTCAGAGCCGTTACAATGTACTGTGCTCCCATTCGCTCTTGCGGTGAATATCGATTTTTTGATAAGAACTAGCAGCTGTTGCGCCCTTCAATCCAACTTGACTTTTGTTTCAGTGGCACTTACAGCGATGGTGACGAACCTTTGACTTTTCGTCTTGTGAGAGGTTAGGGTACGTACTTTGCCAGTGGCTCTGAAAGTGTGAGAAATTTAAATTTCCTCAAACTGCTGAGATGCAAAGAATTACTTATTACTTTTTCACCTTAAGTGCTTTGTTGACCTGTGCTTGTTGGTGTGACGCGTTGTAATGAAGATAAGTGACAAACCGATTGGGAAACGATAAATTTGCAGCTCGAATATTAGTTAAAATATGTACATAAATTTCTATAAATTAAATAAAGAGATAACGAACAGGATGACTTAAACCCAGAAGCCTTCTATACGGGCACTCCTTTCGCTGAACTATTCGAAATGTAATCAAGTTAATAATAATTGGATGGCGCTGCAGTCCACAGGGGGACCAAGGCCTAGCCTCTATCCACTACGCCACGGCGGCGATCAAGTTGAGTAAGTTGATATGACAGGCAGAAAGCATGTCTAATGCTATTGTATCCAAAAATTGAAGGACAGGTTTTTTCAACGCGATTTGTGCGCCTGCCTGAAACCGCAATCTTGCAAAGTTTAAGGTTCAGGAAGTCCACAAGAGAATTTCAGAACCATTTTACAAAAAACTCTGAAATTTATAATTGACGTCCATTTAAATTGGTGGCCGCCGTGGGGTGCTGGGTAGAGTGCGACGCTTACACGCCGAAGGGTCTAGGTTCGATTCCCAGCTCAACACGAATTTTTCGAATTTTCACAGCACCACCTCTTTCGAGCTGCTAACAACACTCAAAGAGTAATAACTGTCTAAGAAAGTTTCTCAAATTTCATCGTTCGGAGTCGGAAAAAAACTGTAGGTCCCTTCTGCTCGTGAGAGAACAGTAGCGCGCACAACACGAGTAGTTGATGAGCAAGGCTCTGGTCCCCTGTGGACTGTCGCGCCAACAATTATTATTATTATTATGCCCATTAAAATGAGAGCCATGTCTGAATTAGGCACACATGCCAATGCGGTTCCCTATCAAGGCCAGTAACAATTTTGCAGCAATGGCAGAGCTTAAAAACAGAATGTGGCTTTTTCCATATAATTGTCAAGAATATCGTGAAAAATTTGTAATACAACAAAAGAGGTGCAATCTTAAACAAATTCCACTCATCATAAACATAAGCAGATTTCTTAAAAGGTTTGGACACAAATTGTAAACAGTCAATGAGGCGCTTGTTGTCATTAAAACAGAAGTGGGTAAAATTATTTCGAAATAAAATTATGTTGAAACGTATATGCTCTCATCAGGGAACACTGAGGCAGCAAACACTTAAAGCGAGCCAAGAACATCTTTCTCAGCTTCTTAATAAATGGGAATAGAAAATTTAAGCATGGAAATCAAACGTAGGTTTGGTTCGACGCAAAAGGCAGAGCAATAGAGGATGCTCTTGAAGATCTGACCTTCTATCAGCTACTCTATAGCAAACAATTATTAATTGAAAAACGATAAAAAAGTTCTTAGTCTTGGACCTTGACTTTAAATACTTTGTTTGTTTTGATGTTGTTTGTTGTTATGCGTGCACAAACATCGATAAGTCGCCTACAATTCATAATCTTGTGATCAGGATTTCAGTAAATATCACTTTCAAATTTAGGGTTAAGAAAAAACGTATCGTTATAAAGCTCGTTTGCCAGACTGCAGGATATATCATGGTCTGCCATGACGTTAAAGACTTCAGAGGGATCCTAGTCAACAAAGCAATACATTTTTGGCAGGGTTAATAATTAGGTCTGTTCCAATTGCTCTGAATTGCTGCAAATGTCTACCAATTTCCCCGAAAAAGCTCCCAAAAGGCGTTCCATTTGCTGATTTTTTCGTAGAAGACAGAGCTCATCATTTCCCCTCCCTAAGAATTTTTGCCGAAGAAAAATCTGTGGGCAGGAGATGGTGGTCAAAGTGAAAATAAAAAAAACCTTTGACATTTCATATATCTGAAGCTGTTTACATTTAAATCTGCAAATTTCTACAAAAAGTCGTTTCACAAGTTTCGGCGGCGTTACTCTCTCCACGAGATACGTTTACCCAAACTACTCAACTACGAATTTCTGTATACAAATGAATTGGAACAGCTGTATTGTGTTTGAGTTGTGAACACGAAGAAATTGTCATGGGTTGGATTAATGTATCGGCTTAGGGTTACAGTTGATTAGAAAGAGATATTCGTCGATGATTAAATTTGGCCCACAAACTTGTCTTGGACACACTTCATACAGCTGAGAGTGATCAAAAGTCTGGCTTAAAAAGTTTTTTAAATACTAAAATTGAGGAGGCACTTATTTGGGATCAATGTTCAATATTTTGTTTAATATGTAAAATGGCTTTTATTTTATGACAATTTAAATCAAAAAATGAGACATGTAAGGGCCTCGAAACTAAATACTGAAGACCATGGAAACTGTAAAATTAATATAACTTCTGTCCACATTTTTAATACGTACTTTCGTTTTGGGCAGTTTGTGGACACTTTGTGTTGAATAAAGGCTTTGGAAACTCGACTCTGAATGTGGTCGCATATCTTTTTAATTCACCAAATTTCGGTTATTCCATTTTAAAATTTGATTTAAAAATATAATTAAGGAAGGTCTATTGAAATATAAATAGGATGCCCGCAATATACGCCAAACAACTAAATTGATTATCAAAGTAATCGGTCAAAACGCACATCTTGGGGAAGTGTACTGAAATTAAGTTAAAAAATAATACTGTATATCTACTTTGTATCTGGAAACGTGGTTTTCTAATCAAAAATACGTGTCTCTGCTATGTATACAGCGTGCCCTTAACCTGTCAGCATGATGGCACCACTTAAAAAAAATGTATTGCTGTTTTTAGAGGAATATTTATTTTTTATAGGAATAAATCTATCAAAAGTTCTTAGAAATTCATTCCGGGAATAAAATTTTTTTCCACCAACTTTCAAAAATGTTTAAACTCTTAAAGCTAGCTTGTATCGTCCTCTCCATGAATTCTTGAAAACATCCCAATGCTTTATTTATACCCAAAATAAAGCAGAAAATTAAATTTTAATTCTCAGAATACAACATATGTGTTATTAAATTAACCAATTTCAAATTAAACATAATTGAAATTTTGATACAAAAATGTTCACTTGGCAATGCTGTAAGTGATGTGCTGCACGAAATTCTGCGATAATATTCGCATTCCCATCCAACACCACATCTTCTCAAACAGTCGCACATTTCTCCCCCGAACTCTATCCGTCTCCCTCACTCCAACTGTCAGTGCCCAACAACAAAACTAAGTCTATATCCCTGTTTTCTGTCGCTCTTTCTCTCTCTCCTTTACTCGATGCAACAACGGAGTGCTCTCAGTCAAATGCCTCGCACCAGCAACGGTTCTATATTTTTCCGTCTCGGTTGTATTCATTGATAAAAAAGCCGTGAGAGTGTAAACAACCGCACGAAGCATAACAGTGCGCTGCGTTCCAACCGTTGTTCGCTTTTCCGTTTATGTTGTTTTCGGGTGAATCGATTTATGTATTTTTTTTTTCAATTCTGCCTCCTGCTTCCTTATTTTAGTTTCGTAATTGTCGGGTCGTTAATTACGGGCGCGTGCTTAATTCGTTCAATTAAAAATGCAATGTGTACATATCAGCATAGTTAGTGACCAGAAAACAAATTCCCACCCGACGTCAGACATCCCACAGGACGATAGATATTTGCAATTCTGAAGAGGATCTGATTAGAAAATAAGAAAGATAGAAACAAAGAATTGCTGGGATATACATACATTGTGCAGTGCCAATTCTTCTAAACCTCATCTTGCCCAGACGCGTCTTTCTTTGTGTGTGTGTGAGTGCGCGTGTGTTTTCCAAGTAAATAGTGTTTGTATGCCGAGTTTTGCCGGGAAAAGGTGTCTTTCAGTCAGCTGTCAAGTTACCTTGTAAAAATTAATTTCATCTGTACCCCTGATGAAAATGGAAGAGGTGGTGATTGCAACCTCGGAAAACTGCTCGCTCGAGGGTGGTGTAAAAATCGAGATTAACAGTGAGAGTGGAGTCGTGCCGTCAGTGGGTGGTGGTGCCTGCGACAGCGGTCGGGAGTCTGTAACAGAATTCGAACTGGACAGTGGACATCTGTATAAGAGGTCGTGCCCCGAGAAGGGTGACGATGAGAAAAATGATGTACAAACTGAATGGTACGTGGACGTCGCACGCGAGCAGACTGAAAAGGATAACAGTGGCACTGTTGCGTTGCGATGCGACCAGGAGAGGACCTCTTCAGTCGCGAATCGACACAGTTGGCATCTGGAGACGAGCGAACGAGACATAATGTAAGTGGTGTTTGTGTTGACTTTGTCAACTGCCGTGGACTTCATAGGGTGGGTTGCGCAATCAGCCAGCAGTTGTCCTATGGTGGCATCTGCTTGAATTTTAATTACGCAAAAAGAACCCGCGACGCCACATTAAATGAGGGAACAATGTGTACCCAGCTACTGCAAAAGGGAACGTCGCTAAGGGTTCTTCAAATTTCAAAATGAAAACCTTTAACCTCGGTTCACTGACAGGTTGACAGCTTTGTGCAGAATGTCAGAAGGTAGAGAACTCAAGGAAAACACCAAGGTTCTAGCTGAACTCGCAGAGGATGCGAGATATTTGTTTGTATACCAACGCTGGGTACAGAATTCTCTGAACTGTAGTGTGGTTTATGTGTACAGATTGCCTGATTGGAACAGAAGCTCTGACTTTCTTACTAAGAGGTGCTTAAGGCTTTTTAATTGCGGGAGTGATGAAAAGGGTTTTAAATGCAAGGACTTGGTGATTCTGTTTATGTCAATTAAAGTTACAAAACTACTTACTGCTTATATTCATTACAATAAGGTTTAAGTGTAGATTCCTTACGTGTTATACAAACTTTGACGTACGAGATATGTGAAATATGCTAAGGGAGGTGAAGTTGAAATCAATTAAGGTCCGGAAATGACAGCGATTAATGATTCTTGACATCAGTCGCAGTTGGAAGCTTTAAGATTTGTGCGCAGGGCATTGATAGTCTGATACAGAAGCAAGGCATTAATTGTTGATTAAGGAGTTTTAACAAGATAAGTTGTATTCGGTGTTTCTGAGATCCAATCAATCAGACACTAAATTTTTCGAGAGTATTGCTTACTGACTTTAAGTGTAACATTTATTCTGTATACAGTGAATTGTTTGAGTAGCGTTAATTGTCTAATTCTTAGAGGGGCGGAAGCCATTTAAGCCATTTTTTAAATTTCCTGAACTTTGTTTTCAGTTCTAATCGATTCCATAAAGCAAGTCTAGTCTGACTCACGTAGTGCCTGCATAAGAAATTTCAACCGGCATTATCTTCTTTTTATTGTGGCGCTACAGTCCGGGGTTGATCTCTGGGCCTCAACCAACATGCCTCTCCAGCCAGTACGATCTTTCGCTAGCGCCCTCCAATTATGCACACCAAGTTGGTTGAGGCCCTTCTCCACTTGTGTGCGCCATCTTAGTCTAGGTCGTCCTTCGTTGCGTTTTCCTGATGGCTCAGATTCGAAAAGTTTTCGGGTCAGAGCAGTGGTGTCCGGTGGTGTAGTGGTGTAGTTGTATTCGAAGACGCTTGCCCAGGCGCATGTCGCTGTACAGTTCATGGAGTTCGTCATTAAATCTTCCCTCCAAATGCCATCAACGCCAACAGGACTAGAAATCGCACGCAAAACTTTTCTCTCGAAAATACCAAGGTCTGTTGCTGTTTTTTCTGTTAAAGATTCTGACCGCTTTGACAGAATATGTTTCTTTAAGTTACAATCCAGTAATCAGATGGTTGATCCTCGTTATGAATAATTTTCTCCTTCATCTACCATAAGCACAATATTTTCATGGTTAATATCCGTTCTGTCTGCAAACTTTGTAAGTCCTACAGCATCCCCGTCCATATTTTACGCCATTTCGTTGTGGCTTTTTTTAAATCTCACTTTTTATATTAGCGCATGGTTCACTTGTTGGATAGGGTTTTTTGTGTGTCCAATAAGCAGTAGAGCTTGCGAATTTTGTGCGCCTACCTTGCCCAATTAATTTCTTGATTTCAAGATTTTTTCTAGTAAATAAAATCAAAGTGAAACGTAACAAAAAAATTGTTATATAATTATTATATTAATTTTTTTTTTTAGTGGCACCCTCTATACAGTGTTGGAAAAAAAAATTAGGGAAACAAAGGCAGATACAATAGTAAACAAGCATCTGTGGGTCATAAATACATCTCACATTGATACCACTACTGCATATGAATGCTACCTAACAGTACTTTGAAATGGTGCATTCTTTTATCTTTTTTCAATATTTGATTTAGCTTGAACGAAAAAAAAAAATACAAAGTAAAGGGTCATGCTGCTGGAAAAAATAATAGAAACAAATGATTATCGCATTTCGCATAAGTGATTCCTTAGTGAAAGACGGTTTATTTTTATTGGAAATAATCGAAATACGTTTTATCCTTTATTAAAGTGTTACCAGAAACTAGAATTAAGTTGTCAAATCTAAAATTCTGTAAAAATGTGTCGGGGAGTCCACTGCACTGATTCTGAAAGGAAATTAATTCAAAAGTTAAGAAATGACGGTTGTACAACGGACAGAATAGCGCATATAATGAAGAGTTCCAAAAAAAAGGATTTAATGCCCTGCATTTTGATCCCAAAGAAGAAACAAGAGGCAGAAAACGAAAAACAACACCTCGGTTCGACCATCTTCTTGTGCGTCATTGTAAATCTAAGCCGTTTTCTTCTTCGGAGGAACTTCGGAAAATGACTTGAAGGCACTTGTTTCAAGTCGAATAATTAGGAACAGGTTAAGTGAAGCAGGTTTAATGGCAAGAAGCCCAGAAGAGTCCCTTTTCTAAATAAGAAAAATATAAAACAGAGGTTAACTTTTGCTAACAGACCTTTACCGTGAAAACTGGAACAATGTCTTGTGGTCGGATGAAACAAAGATCAATTTGTTTGGATCTGATGGAAAAATGCACGTGAGACGACCGAAAAATTCCGAATTCGACCCGAAGTACACAAAGAAGACAGTAAAGCACGGTGGAGGTAACCTTATGATTTGGGGCTGCTTCTCATCGTCTGGTGTTGGACCACTTTTCTGGATAAACGACAAAATGTGTGCTGTGGACTTTGGTAACATCTTGAATAAAGTAATGCTACCATTTGCTGAAGAGGATATTCCGCTAAAATGGGAATTTATGCAGGATAATGATCCTAAGCATTCCTCAAAACTAGCAAAGCAATGGTTCCAAACAAATAAAATTGCTGTAATGGAATGGCCTTCACAATCCCCTGACCTAAATCCGATAGAACACTTGCGGGGCGTTCTAAAACGTAAGATCGGGGAATGTAAAGCCAGAAATAAAGAAGAATTGTGGTCCAAAATCCAGGAAGCATGGTACTCTATACCTGCCGAAACCTCTGCCAACTGAGTTCACTCCATGGGACGAAGATGTGAGGCAG
The DNA here is from genome assembly GCA_955652365.1 of Eristalinus aeneus. Classification (NCBI taxonomy): domain Eukaryota; kingdom Metazoa; phylum Arthropoda; class Insecta; order Diptera; family Syrphidae; genus Eristalinus; species Eristalinus aeneus. The sequence continues at coordinate 39,653,220 of OY019134.1, read as the reverse complement.
TGATTAAAACCAAAGGTGCTACGACCAAGTACTGAAAAAAAAAATGAGAACTTTCAAAATTTCATAAAAAAAAATTACAATTTTATTTGGGTTCCATTATTTTTTCCAGGCATAAAATCGACAAAATTCTGAAATTGATTTTTTAATTTTTTACTTTGGGTATTCATTAATCACATTTATATTTGATCATATTGTCATAATCTAATGAACGACCCAATATATATTTCATTTATGTTTGCCTTCACGTTTTCATTATTTTAATTTCAAAAAGCGCAAAACAGGTTTGTTTCTATTATTTTTTTTAACACTGTATGTCCCGGGACTTCTTGAGTGATGTGTTTACTGTTAAATGTAAACTAAAGGAACTTCCATTAGGAGTGCCCCAATCATTTTTACCAAAAAAGGACTAAGATATGCAAAAATATGGTTTAAATGCTCAAGAATTTTTGGTGACAATTATATGTATATCAAATTCATTTTCATTCTCATGACCTAAGCAGACATGTTTGCAAAAGTCCAACTTTGTGTTGTCCACTTTTTCTCTATAAATGTGTCAAAAATCTAACTAAATGTCTTGCGTTCAATATTACCTTTGAACACATCTTCATCATTGACGGCTTATAACAGAAGACCATCTTCTCAAAAAAACATAGTGTAGAGGCGATAAATCATCCTTGTAACGTGTCAATATTATTAATCGGGTGTTACTTCAGCAAATCGATTGTTACATATGTTGTGTGGTTTTAGGTATCGTCCTGTCAAAAACACACATTGAACTATTCTATTTATTGCAATTTGGGTCATATCATATCGATTAGCATCGTCAACAAACAATATATTTTTTGGAATCAAATTATGCCAAATGTAGCATAAAAATTCCAAATAAAAAGTATTTAGCTTGCTCACGTATCTGTTCAGTTAGAAATTATTCGTTGAAGTTCGGAACCAATTTCAAGTAATTTCGTTGCCAAATTTAGTAAATAAGAAACCTAAGGTGCACGACCTGTAACCAAAAGCTTTCGAACACAAATAACAGGTTAATTAATGCGATTACAAGTAATTTCGTTTAATAATAATTGTTGGCGCGACAGTCCACAGGGGGACCAGGGCCTAGCTTGCTCATCATCTGCTCGTGTTGTGCGCGCTACTGCTCTCTCACTAGTAGAAGGGATGTACATATTTTTGCCGACTCCGAACAGCGAAATTTGAAAAGCTTTAGACAGTTATTACTCTTTGAGCGTTGTCAGTAGCTCGAAAGATGTGGTGCCGTGAAAAATTCGAGGTGTTCAGACGGGAATCGAAACTAGACCCTTCGGCGTGTGAGCGTTGCACTCCATCCACTACGCCACGTCGGCCACCTGCTGAAATATCCTGCCGGGACTTAAACCCAATTTCTTGACCTATGACTCTAAATTCTCTCTCATGATATCCAAATACATGTGGTTTATACATATATCCTTCTATGAATACGAGCTCTCCCACAGACAGACCAGGCCATGAACCCCCACACCATAACACTGTCTCCACCATTGTTCTTTAGGCACTCTTTCGTCATACTTTCTATGTACATCATGGCAGAAAATGTTTTTACCATCAAAATGCATTTACCTTCATCAGTGAACAACACTTTCTTAAAAAAAGACAAATCATCGTATTTGTGTAAATTTGCAAAGTCCATACCGTTCCTCTGGTTTACTGCACTCATCGACGGCCTCTTCTTGCTTGGTGTTCTCGCAAAATATCAATGTCTGCTTAGGGTCCTTTGGATCGTCCGCGTGCTGACTTCCTTGTTGCAGGTATCTGAGACGTTTTTTTTATGATGATACAATTAGTTTTTTGGCTCTTTGCGGAAAGTGTTGATAATAACCCTTTCACCTCTTTCGATTAATTTCTGTGGGCGGCCTGATCTTCTCACTGAACACTTCCTGTATTTATATAGGATTCCTTAAATTACTGAATGGTTGCTTTACTTGTTCCAACGCATTTAGCAATTTCTGTCACTTGTCGAAAATCTAACGAGCCTTCTGTTTTGGTCTGTGCAGTTGATATGACCACTTTTTGGAGCAAAATAAGTTTTTGACACTCAACACTGATTTAAAAATATCATCATTCTTGTGCAAGATAAATAAATAAATAAAAATTAATAATAATTATTGGCGCTACAGTCCACAAGGGGCCAGGGCCTAGCTTGCTCATCAACTACACGTGTTGTGCGCGCTACTGTTCTCTCACGAGTAGAAGGGACCTACAGTTTTTTGCCGTCTCCAAACGGCGAAGTTTGAGAAGCTTTCTTAGACAGTTATTACTCTTTGTTGTCAGTACCTCGAAAGAGGTGGTGCCGTGAAAAATTCGAAAAATTGGTGTTGAGCTGGGAGTCGAACCTAGGCCCTTCGGCGTGTGAGCGTCGCACTCTACCCACTATGCCACGGCTACCAAATAAAATTTATAAGGGAATTATAAGAGAAACTAGGAAAATTTAACGGAGACAAGGAGCGTACGATAAATAATGTCGTTTGATTGCTCCATTTTTTTTTTTTTATTAATTTTTATGACTTCCTGGAATAATAGAAATAGACGGCTAAGGTACAAATGTATACATGGTAAAATGCCATAAGCTATTGAGACTAGAAATGCAAAAAAAAAAAATAAAACATCCATTCACGTTTATAGGAAATATTTGAACTTTATCTGTCGTGCAATGAATTATACCGGCCTGTGTATATTCTTTCGAATATTTAAAGATCTAGGATCGGTTTAAGTTCGCTACATCAAAATCGACAATCACAAAATGTCTACTCCCAACGACTCAAATCGCTACGAACGGCCATTAAATAAAAAATAAGCTTTCCGTGGCAATTTTGTCATGCTTGCCCCACTGCCAACTTCTTTAATTCACAATTTACCACAATTTCCTTTTAATTATTTTACCAAATTCAAGTGAAGTTTAAGACTGCCTTTCATGCAATCGTCATTTTTGAGTATTATTTGGAGACTAGGAATCTGGCTAGCTCTTGCGCTGTCAAACAGATTCTTCCAAGTTTTTGCATCTGCTGTGAGCGTCAAAAGTGAGTAAACAAATATCTGATAACTGTATAAAGATCAAAATTGGGTCAAAACAACAACAAAACTCAAATTCCATTGATTCACAAAAACAGCTTTATTCAATGTGATCAATTATTCAAAAAATAAAGTACAGTACAAACAAAAACAAATACACTTTTTTATAAAAATTATAACTACTTCATATATTACGAGTCAAAAGTGAGTAAACAGTATACATTTCTATCAACAAATGTACTTATTTATTGCTTAAAAAATTTAATTTAGTACTTTGTTGGTCCTCCTTTAGACATTATTAGACTCAAGGAAGCTACGTGGCATAGACATTACCAGTTTATTGGTAACATCGGGGGAAATTTTTGACCATTCTTCTGTTATAGCATTTTTCAGGTCTTCCTTGTTGTTAATAGTACTCTGTCGAATTCTTCTATCCAAATGCTCCCATAAGTGTTATATTGGTTTAAAATTCCGGTGATTGCGGGGGATGATCAAGCTGTTTTGAGGTCTTATAAAGCAACCATTCCTTAACAAGACGTGAGGTATGCTTAGGATCATTGTCTTCCTGAAAGATCCAATTCCTAGCTAAACCTAATTTGCCTACGCTCGGTTGCAATTTGGTCCTGCGAATATTTAGATAATCTTCCTTCCTCATTGTACTATCAATGATGACAAGACCGACCCCAGATGCTGCTACACACCCTCACAACATCACTGAACCTCCCCTATGTTTCACGACCGGTCTACAAATTTTTTCAGTAAATTCTTTATTTTTTTTTCTTCAAATTTTTTTATTCATAAGGCTCGTAAAAATTTCGAATTTGTTTTTGAAAATGTTTTTCCAAAACGAAATGTCATTGTTTCTCTTTGTGTTAATTTTGTTGGTCTCCCTTTTGACCCAATTTACATCTTTACACAGTAATCAGATATTTGTTTACTCACTTTTGACGCTCACAGTAAGTAAGAATTTGTAATTTCACTGCTTGATAGCTACGGAACAAAGCAAGGGATGATTTGATGCTAATATTGGATTTTTTTTACCTGATTTAAAGGAAGTTGTATCATCATGCCTCCAAAGCCAATCATTTCTCGTACGACAAAAATCTTGTCCTCTCGTCCCACTATCAGACACTCAATCATCAATGTATGATGATTACGTGCTCAAAGAAGCAAAAAACCTCTACACCCCCCTTCCAGCTCTTCGTCTCCTTACCTCTGGTAAAATGGCCGCAATCAAAAACTACGTCCTCCTTGCCAAACCTATAAACAACAATTTCCTTTCAACGAAAGTGTCTGAAATGAGGCTAACCACACACACACGAAGCACATTTGCGTATGAATATCCCACCATCTCTGCCGTCAGTTATTCAAATTCAAGCACTCTCTCACGTGTCCGAGGATTCTCATCAAATATTCATGACACTGCCATCTATCCTTCTCAAAAGCAATTTATTTTTGAGCATTAAGGACTGAGAGGAAAAATCATTTCACTTAGGCACAGTTTCCACACAAAAAAAATCTCAGTTAAGAATTCTCAATTATATTCAATGAACTTCTTTGTCGCCTTGTAGTGGAATACAACTTCCCCAACACTCATCATTCAGATTGACACCTTAAAAGGATTCAAATGTAAGACCAGGCGAGTGCTGCGCAAAGTTCATTGCACTTCAGTTCTTTCTGTTGGACTGTGCGCGCACAGGAATGACATTAATTTATCACCACACTCTCTTAGCGCAACATCCTAACCCAAATACGAAAATGGACTCTTAGCAAACTTTTCCCCTTATCGTCTATCCGGCGCGGCTGCTGGCTCTTAAGTTATTTCCTCCACAAACAAACAAGGCGTTGGTCGTAAAAACAAAGAAAAACAAGGTACCTGATGCCACTAACTACACACAACAACAACGCCAACTGTCAGGGCGGTGTGTGCAGTGGATAATTTTCCCCTTACACGTTTTCCCAACTTCCTTCCGGGCGCGACGAGGGGGAATCCTTCGCGCTGGCGAAGACTGCTCAAGGAACGACATGAATGTGTGTGAAAAAAATAATGCCTACTCCTCTTACATTCCGCATTTCCCTTCGTTTTGTGTTTTTTTTTTTGGTTGGCCCATTATCCTGCGCCTCCATCACTCCCCTGGTTCTCTGGTAATGGACCCACGAAGCACGTACACTTTAACAGCCGCACGTACGAATTCTTACATTGCTTCATCTTTTGTCTGAAAAGGAATAAAAAGTACTGACAGGGGGAAGGGAGGAAGGACAGCAAAAATCAAAGTAAAAAGGACGAGATAGGCAGGATGGGATGCAGCAAATAATCCTTTTAGCAGAAATGATGTTCTAGATTCTTTTTTTCTAACAAGTCCAAGGACTCGTGTAATTGTGGCCCATTGTCGCGTGTGAGTGTGTTTCGTGGGGACTTGTTGCAACAAAGGCTAGAATCAAATGCTATCTAGGCACTTTCTTGCAGACGTGTCCTCCCTTAGCATTCATGCATGATGTATCTCCAAATCTGTAACACACACCTAAAACGATGTATTCCTTGGGAGATGCTTGTACACGAATGCATGTGAATTCCGAGGATTTGAACGTGAGCTGAGGCGTGATTTGAATTGAATTCAATTTCGGCTGAAAGGGGCATGAAAAGAAAGCGGAAGTGAATATTTTTATTTCAATAACTCTCGGAGTGGCGTGGCGAAACGTAATGGCAGAGGTGAAGTGAATTTAAGAAATGTCTTGTGCGCTTATTTGTACGATAGTTTTCATCGTGTCGGCATTTAACAACTCGTTAAGTGCTTTCCATCATTTGACTCTGTAAATTAGTCGACATTTGGGTTCTGCTTCAAAGTGGTGGAGCAGTTGATGAAGCCGTGACATCGAACCTTTCCTACTCTCTGTGTGATGCAGACCTCTCTCTTTGCGAATGAGCTCTTCTCCTGCTTTTTCTTTCTTGTAGCCAGACACGGTCGGTTGCAAGCGAAAGACCGTTAGATGTCGGCAAGCGGAAATTGAAGTCACGACCATTGCCCCAGATCTCCATTAGTGAGCGCATAGAGCACAGACGAGTTGCTTCCGAGTCATGCAGTACGGCCTTGCGTGGCCGTCAGTTGCCACATCGATGACAGTTTGGTAGCGTAGGGCCCTTGAGGTCTTTCTGACTTTCTATGCTGACACTGAATTCAGTGAAATAATGATGATCCAGGGTAAGAGCCCTTTTCATTGTTGGGACAAAATGAATTGCCAAAGACCATTGTCAACCCAAAGAAACATTTGAAAAACAAAAAAAATTAAAACATCGTGCATGTCTTCAATTAGCAAAGTTGCCTTACATCATAAGTGGGGAAGTGCCCTACACTCCTTGCATGAAGAGCAGAGACAAGGCGCGCGTGCCGAGAATGTCGAATGCATTTCCATTCATTACCGCTCCTCAACGCCAGCGATCCAAGATAAGATTCCACAACTCCGAGCTTTGGGTGTGCGCGACGGGCCAACCTGTGTGTGAGCGTGTCCCGTAGTAGAGTGGATTTGTAACAGAGTCAGAAACTTGTTTCTTCATATTCTTTTAGCTTTTTGGCTATGACGCTAAAGTTACCATTTTTGAAGCACCAAAACCATTCTCTGCATTAAAAATTCATCGGAGAAGATTCACCATATACATCTACAGGCATTCCGTGGGCTTCACGTGCATCTTTCTTCCAAATAATAATGGACTTCAAAATTTCCTGCAAACCCTTTCTATTTAAGATAACATATCCCTCAATAAGTCCCAGGACTAATCAATAAAAACATTTTCTAGACAGAATTCGACTTTATTCATCAACACAGTTTCTTTCAAGACTGATACAATCTGTCCAACGCCGATCTAACATTTCGATACCTTTTTCTTAGAACGATTTACCTTTGCCCTCAAAACAGGCTTCAGTTTCGGCGATTGCCTCCTCATTTGAGTAATTTTTTCCGGAAAGCATCTTTTTATGGTCTGAAAAGAGGTAGAAGTTATTTGGCGTCAGATCTGAATAATACGGTGGGTGCCGAAGCAATATGTGCAATTTGGCCATGATAGCCAATGACTTGCGACACGGTGCATTGTCTTGGTGGAAGAGTATTTCGTTCTTCTTCATATGGGACCGTTTTTTGTGAAATTTCTTTCTTCAAATGCACCAGTTATACCATGTAGCATTCGCTGTTGATCCTTTTGCCTTTCTCAAGATAGTCGATGAATAAAATTCAGTGCGCATCCCAAAATACTGATGCCACAATCTTGCCATTCATTACCGCTCCTCAACGCCAGCGATCCAAGATAAGATTCCACAACTCCGAGCTTTGGGTGTGCGCGACGGGCCAACCTGTGTGTGAGCGTGTCCCGTAGTAGAGTGGATTTGTAACAGAGTCAGAAACTTGTTTCGCCACACACCGAAAACAAGTTGTTATTCCACCACCGGGGGAAAAGGTGATGAACTTCTTCCCATTGTGGTGGGTGGAGTTCACCTCGACGGCAGTGTTAGAGACTAATTAAGCCGTAGCTAGACACTTCGATGTGTTGATTCAATCACTTACGGCCAAGTCACGATGTCAATTGATGACTGGAGTCATTGACATGCACCATGGCGCACTGTCACGTCTCTGGCATTTGTGTCTCTTGTGGGCATAGAATGTGATGCTCAGATGCCGGGCGTCAAGAAGTCAGAGATCGGTTGGATGGGTGCTGATCTTCGAAGAGGACACATCATTGTGTAGTGTGTGTGACATGCAAATGCGATGAAGTGGGATCTATGTGCTTCATGCTTCGCAAATAAAGGTCACCCAAGTCGCGTCGGTGACCAATAGCTGGCGGAAATCCGTGTGTTATCAAACTGAACTGACAACATTGCTGACGACGCTCAGCATTTCGGGCTGAGTTGCGTGCACCAATGTGTGTTGAGTACGCCCATAAAACTGGCGTTCTGCACAGGTAATTACCAGTCGGCGTGTGTGGCGTGGAAAGTGCTTACAGCACTTCCACATTCTATTTTCGAGAGTTTTACGATTCGGTCTTTACTTGTAATTGCTCAGCAGTAAAGTCGGGGATATGGCTTCGAAGCGGCAGCCAGTTCAATGGAAACCGGTGTGGTTCTTAGGTAACCAAGGTCGTAACCAACCAGTGAAGATGTATTAAATGTGGATTACGACGGTGAATATGAGCCGATGACCATTCACACAAGGGGACAATTAGGCAAGAGTGGGGTGGGATTAAAACCCTGCTTCAGCTAAGTAAGAGCCGCCAATAAAACGTAGGGACAAGATCGTGGCAGTTAAAGTCACACTAACGAAACTTTATTACAACGAGGAACTATTTACTTAATACAATACCCGGGAATGGGTCTCTGAGAGGAGGGAAGGTGTGGCGTTTTCAAGCATTCGAAGGAGATCTTTGCATAATTAGATATAACTTGTTATTACGCTACACTTAACTGGAAAACGCTATTTGGTTGAATTTTTTTAAATTCCTTTACTCTCTCTGCTCCCTTCCCAGTTTGATTGCCTAAGAAACAGTCATAAGGAAGAGCTCTAATACTTTGGTGCCGTAACTATTAGCTTTACTTAAGCCTTAACTTAATACTTGTCAGACTCTTTGCAGGTCTTATTGATTTCCGAACATTTGCACTTCCTTCTCAAGAGCCGATGGCACCACTGTCACAACAGTTACCGCCACTCGTTGCCAAGTTTTGGTCGCTTTTTAAAGCTACTGTGTCTATAGATTTTAGAAAAACAATAAAAAGAAGGACAATATTATTATGTGATTCATTTCGATAAGAAGGAAGAAAATGCAGCGAAATTGAATATAGCTTTGACTTAATTTAAGGCGACTCCTTTTGAGTGATGGCAAAATTTAAAAAAAGAGCCATACGAGGATAAGTAGACAGAAAGGCGAGACCTTGTGTTATTGCCCTTCAGATGAAAGTGATGGAGTTCTTGAGATAATCTGCAGATAAGATACCGTTGGCAATATCTCATAGGAAAATTTGTACATAAGAAACGGAACCATCGGAAACTTTCCAACCTTTTTCCATTTCGAAAAATAATAATTAATGACGCGACAGTCCACAAGGGGACCATGGCCTAGCTTTGCTCATCAACTACTCGTGTTGTGCGCGCTACTGTTCTCTCACGAGTAGAAGGGACCTACAGTTTTTTGCCGATTCCGAACGGCGAAGTGTGAGAAGCTTTCTTTGATAGTTATTTCTCTTTAAGTGTTGTCAGCAGCTCGAAAGAGGTTGTGCCGTGAAAAATTCTAGGTGTTTAGCCGGGAATCGAACATAGATCTTGCGGCGTGTGAGCGTCTCACTTTTGCCACTACGCCACGGCGGCCACTTCCATTTCGAATACCATTTCGACTACCACCTCTAAAAAATGAATCGTTTCTGACATCGGCTAAATCATCGATTTCTTCAAAAGACCAAAACCCTCAAAATAGTTTTTCATTCAGGGTTGGGGCTACAAAGGCTATGATGGTGTGGAAAAATTCCTTCGCTACTTTTTGAAGAAGATCTTTCGGTTACCAAAAAATACCCCCAACTATATGCTACATATTGAAACGGGAACTCCTCCGTTGCTCTTGTATACCATCAAAATGCACTTCAACTATGTTTTAAAAATACTACAGATGAGCGAATGCAGATTACCAAACGTAGTTTTAAGAAGTATAATTAGAACAAACGGATACATTTGCGAGGAATGGAAAAAAACAGCTTCTGAATGCGGTCTAAATCTGTCTATTGAGGCGGACGAGCCTCTTTATCTTTTAAGAAAAAAATTTAACTCTGTTTTGAAGAATTTTGGTAGACACACATATGACAAATATGTCGAAGAAGCTGAATCTTCACTGTTTAGGAACTACTACAGCAAACTAAACCATTTTTTAAATGAAAAAACATACTTCCTTGACAGTCACTCAATCGAAAAAATAAGCACAATTTTTAAACTGAGAGGAGAACTCGTTCAGTTAAACTTTATCCCCCACAGACCAGATTTACCAATTCTTTGTAAACTATGCAACATGAGGAAGAGAGAAGACATCTTACATTTTATAGGTGTGTGTCCGATTCTAAAAGAATTTCGACTAGCAATTTTCGAAAAACTTGTTTTAGACGAATATGAAGTAACGTGCATCTTAAATGGAGAAAAGGGATGAAAGGCCTTATACGATTATTCAGTAGCAGCACTTTGTTATAGAAAACGTATCATAGATGGAGATTTTTAATCTAAAACTTTTGTATGTAGTTTGTCAACCTGGTAGACGGCCATAGGCCAAACCATAAATGACTTAGGTTAAACTTTACATTGTAAAACATTTATTGAAAATAAAAGTCAAACTAACTAACTAACTAGTTTTTCATTCGACGAAAAAGCCAGTAGTGTGAAGAAAAATTGGAGTAAGACCTCCTATTTAAGCGTTTCCAGGTAGTTTTTTACCGCTACAGCCACACGGGGCCGAGCATTTAAATGTTGCAAGATCATGTTATCATGTTTTTCGGTCTTTTCTGTCCGTTTTTCACTTGGCTCAAATGCATTTGTTGTAGTCGGTAACGTTTGCCATCGATTCTGTGAATTCATTTTGCTTTTGGCAAGAGTCTTGATTTAGTAAAGCCCCCAACTGTTCATCTTCATATTCTTTTAGCTTTTTGGCTATGACGCTAAAGTTACCATTTTTGAAGCACCAAAACCATTCTCTGCATTAAAAATTCATCGGAGAAGATTCACCATATACATCTACAGGCATTCCGTGGGCTTCACGTGCATCTTTCTTCCAAATAATAATGGACTTCAAAATTTCCTGCAAACCCTTTCTATTTAAGATAACATATCCCTCAATAAGTCCCAGGACTAATCAATAAAAACATTTTCTAGACAGAATTCGACTTTATTCATCAACACAGTTTCTTTCAAGACTGATACAATCTGTCCAACGCCGATCTAACATTTCGATACCTTTTTCTTAGAACGATTTACCTTTGCCCTCAAAACAGGCTTCAGTTTCGGCGATTGCCTCCTCATTTGAGTAATTTTTTCCGGAAAGCATCTTTTTATGGTCTGAAAAGAGGTAGAAGTTATTTGGCGTCAGATCTGAATAATACGGTGGGTGCCGAAGCAATATGTGCAATTTGGCCATGATAGCCAATGACTTGCGACACGGTGCATTGTCTTGGTGGAAGAGTATTTCGTTCTTCTTCATATGGGACCGTTTTTTGTGAAATTTCTTTCTTCAAATGCACCAGTTATACCATGTAGCATTCGCTGTTGATCCTTTTGCCTTTCTCAAGATAGTCGATGAATAAAATTCAGTGCGCATCCCAAAATACTGATGCCACAATCTTGCCAGCGGACCTTTGTTTTTTTGGACGCTTTGGGCGTGACTCACCGGCTGCTGTCCACTCCGCTGACAGCCGATTTGACTCTGGAGTGTAGTGGTGGATCCATGTTTTATCCATTCTGACATGCCGATGCAAAAAGTTGTATTTATTCTGGCAAAACAGCCCCAAGCAGCTCTCAGATTCATCGATTCGTTGTTGTTTTTGGTCCATTGTGAGCAAACGCCGCACCCATTTCGAAAACAACTTCCTCATGGACAAATGTTCATGCAAAATACTGTACACACTGCCTTCTGAAATCTTTAAGGTGTCAGCTTTCTCACGCAATTTCACTTTGCGGTTTTCCAAAACGATTTTGTGTACTTTTTTGACGTATTCAGGTGTCACCACATCGATTGGCCTTCCAGAGTGTTCAGCATCGTTGGTGTCTGTACAGCCACATTTAAAGTCTGCATGACACCGACAAATAGTTTTTTTGATGGAACAAAGTCTCTGTGACACTTTTCAAGCCATTGCTGAGCTTGCACGGTATTTTTTCCCATCAGAGCAGTGTTTAATCAACACACGAAATTCAATTTTTTCCATTATTTTAAAAATCGCAAAAAGTAGCGTCACTTGAAGCATTGTAACTTGTAACCTAATAATCAGATTTTCGTGAAAAAGTGACAGGTATCTTGACAGTGTCAGGCCCCAACGTGCACGTGGCACCATCTTTTGAAACCATTCCGAATTAATTAGTTTCCCCAATGCAACATCCAGTCTTTATTTATTCAACCCAAAAAGGGGAAAAAAGTGTTCATCGGGCCCTATTTTGACGAATTTTTGCGCAATCGTCGTCAGAAGTTCGATGTCATCATGGCTATGCGTGGGTTTAAACCTTTTACCACAACCAAATTGATTCAAGTAAACTGTGAACAGCTGCGTCCAAAACTCGTATACTCCCGATTTGGCTACGGGCCAAGTGTTATTTTTATTCTCCAGCTCAAAGCTCAGAAATTTTGGTTTCCATTTCCTTATGACGCTAAAGTCCAGAGTAAATCTGAGCTGCAGCCAAAAAGCCTCTTCAACTGGCACCCACTCTATGCATCAACATGCTAAGTTGCTTCAGTTTTGTTAAAATTGTTGTGTCCCGGAGGTTTGGATACCAAATCCTTCGACCTGAACTTGTGCTGTCCATGCGCCCTACATATCCTAGCAATCATAAGTTTTGGACTGTACTGTGTGTTCTTGTTTTCAAAATTACCAAACCAAATCTTTTTAAAGGTAAATACGACAATGCAGGCATTTCTTGAAATTCGAAAGACAACGTTGACACTGTTGTTCGTCTTCAGATGGGGGTTATATTGTAAAGGAAAAAATTAATTTTCATGAAAACATAAATACGCTTGAGTATCAGACCAATGATTTAACCTCTTCTTTATAGGACGGCCGTGACCTCTCCTTCCCTTCATTTCTCCTCTCGTTGAAAATGACTTTGCCATATTGTCTGATCCTAATCTCGGATTACATTGACTGTCTCTTTAATTATCTCCGTTAGTCATTGAAATTATTCCACATTGTTATGAATTTACGAAAGTCACCACAACGTGCTTCCATTGTTCGTGCTTCTCCTAAAGCCCCAGGGACAAATGTGCAAATATAAATTTGCCAACATCATCTTGATAGCTCTCCACAGAATTGAAATCATAACAAAACCCTCTTTGACCAATCCGCAATATGTCAACACTCCCTCAAAAAAAAAAAATCAAAACAATGTGGACCCATTCTTTGCAAAACCCCTGACCTTCAACTTCGGCAAAATTCCCTGCGGGGCATACAACCGCCGCTGCCGAATCCAAAAAGTTTCATTTCTCACTTTCGGTGGCTTTTCAGAGCATCAACATAGCCCGTGCAGTTAATTTGACAGTTGACAGCATAAATTAATATGTTATTCAACATTCAAGACGAACTCTACGCAGTTTGCCCCCCGCCCGAGGTGCGACCAAAGTGAAGTAACATAATTTGAATTTCAAAGACGGCTACGTGCGTTGGTTTTTAGCTGATTACAAACGGATGGGGTATCAACTCAAGACACCAGTCAGGAACTAAAGTCGTTGGAAATTGATGAAAATTGCTCTAAGATCCCGCAGCACAATATGCGGCAGTCGGTGTAATTAGGCATCCGCCAAGAATGGTAATTAAACACACGAGTACGTGGTACTTTGCTCCTTGTGCGAAATCGATATGTCACTGGAGAGTGTCTGCCCCGACCACGGCGACGACTAATGACATTCACATCGTGAAAGTGGAGCACAAGCCAACAAATCAAGAACGCTCTGGCACTCATTGACTCACCAGTCAATTGTCAGGAGTTAAGCAATAATTTTCCCTCTGGATGACCCCAAAGCCGAAGGGGCCAGTCTGCTGGCATAGATACTTGCAGATACACTTGTCTTCCGACACGAACAGAGGGCGCAAACGAGTGGGAGGTGGAAAAACCTGCTCTCCAATATCCCTGGCAAGCAGCTGACTGACTGACTGCTTACTTGTTGCGCTCGCTTGCCTACACGTTCTCTTTCGACGGATGTACATATCATAGCGCTCCTGGGTGATTTTTCATTCCAGCCACTCCGGGGAATGATGGCTGCCTACACTGTGCGCCGTGTCGCGTGGAGGTTTGTGCCCATTCGAATGTCTGTTCCCCATCATTGAAATGCGAAGAGGATGATCACCTGACAGACAGTTGTGCCCGCACCCGCACGACGACAACGAAGCAACAGTCGAACATCGCAGGGGGAGGAAACTCGTCCCGGTGTAATTAGGTGGGGAGTGACATGTATAATCGTCTTAAATGCTTAGGGAAAATGCTCCCTTCTGCGTCACTAGGCTTTGTTCGCTCTGCCGGTCATCCGAATGTTAATAAGATCTTCATCACACACTCACTGAGTTTTCGAAATGGGTGTTTGCACCTTGCTGTTGCTCCTGTGTGGTAGTGTCTGAGAGCATAAACAGAACCAATCAAGTGAACTGTCATTCCGTCTCAGTTGGAGTGGATCGGTGGGAACCTTGAAATGAGCTCAATTTACAGCGCTTTGTCTGAGTGAGTTTTCAGGCTCTAAATTCCGTTTGTTATGTAATTGTAGAATCTAAGCAAAGAAATTCGTTCCAAATAATTTTCTGTTGTTGCTTCATACTTTGCTTTGATTCTGTTTCGGAGTCAGAGCGCCGCTATGAAAAGTTACATCATTCTTGAGTTTTTCCCTTTTTCGAGGCATTTATTGCCTTCAATCCATCTGCTGGAAGATGATAATGCCGATCAAGCGGTTACAACACACGACAGTCTAAAATAATTTGATTTTATTTGCGAAAGCAGAAAACGGAATTTCACTGAAGTCTGCTCTGTGTCTAGCACGAATTCTTGTCTAGCCGATGACGTATGCTGTGGGGTTGTGACTTCATTTGCAGCAGTGAAACGTCTGAATTGTGTGCTTATGGTTTGCATAACCGCTGATGTGCCAATGAGTTACGTTCACTGCCATAAAGTGTCAGCATATTTTATAGGAAGTGTGCAATTCTCCATGAACTTTCATCATCTGTGCTTATTGACTGACAACTGCGCATAAAATGCATTTTCAGAGAGTTTCTGATTTCTAATATTCCTGGACGAATAATTTCTCACGAAAATTCACCTAAAACTTCACACTAATATGAGAGATCAACTATAAATCGAGGCCCACATTTTATTTTCCCAATTGTCCCCCAACGCCATCCGTTCGTGGGTCTCTTCATTCCTGGGAACATGAAAAAGTGGCAAGGGGGCCAAACCTGGTGAATCTGGTGGCTATGGCATGATTATTGTGTAATTTTTGGCCAAAAACTGACGAGTGAGCTGGTGCATTATCGTAATGCAAACATCATGATTTTGTACAATTCCAGGCGTTTTTTACGTAACTTTAAAAAAAAAATGCTTCTTATTGATCGTTCGGTCATGTGGTAAGAGGTCCTAACGTACTACGGTATGGTAAGTGAAAAAGTCAGTTAGCAAAACCACATTTGATCGAATGTGGCATGCCTTGGCTCCTCTACGTTTTTCCGTTGGAACGATTGGACTTTAGTCATAACCATATACACACAATTTGTCTCTAGTAATTACCCTTTCAAGCGGATCTTGATCGCCGTTGACGTCATTCAACAATTCCTAAACGATGCTAATGCGAAATTTTTTTGGTCAAAATTCAGCAATTTTACAACGAACTCTGCTACCACACGCTTCACGCCGAAAATTGAAAAAAAAATGTACATGGCATGAGCCAACCGATATGTCGACTTCTTCAGCAACTTCTCTTATAGTAATGGTTCTCTATAACAAGTTTCTTCTTCAAGGGCGAGAGTCATTCACATCCTCCAGGCTTTCTTTGGAAACGCTTGTACCACTTGTAAACAATTTTTTGACACAGAGCACACTCACCCTATTCTACTGTCAACATACAGTGAACCAAAAAAAGAAAAAACAAACTGGGACACTTGTTACCTTCAAATTCAGCTTGAAATATCTCAGCCATTTTTTAATATATAAAAACGAGATAAATTGCATATGAAACTGCAGTTTAATACGGTTTCAGTAATCCAAACACATTGATTGTTAATTTTTTAATTTTAGCAACTAAAGGTTTAAATCAAAAATAGTGCAAATTCATCAGCCAAAAAAAAAAAATTGGGACACTTACAAAAAATGAAAATAATTATTTTTTTAATATTTTGTGTGTTGTCCTTTTGCTTGTATAACTTCCTGCAATCTTCTGTTCATCGAGCCGACCAGGTTTTTTGTTGTAGCCGATGGATATTTTTGCCATTCTTCATATAATGCTGTCTTCTCTGGTACAAATGGTTCTTTTTTTAACTTCCTTTCCTAAAGCAGCCCAAAGGTGCTGTGTACCAACATAACAAAATAAAAACAGATCAATATTCAAATGTACGTAACTCGCAATATTTGAAAATGTTTATTGAACAGCCCTCGTGAAGAAAAATAAAACTACCGGTATTTAGGGTATTTGTTTTTTTTTGAAAATAAAACACTAATTATTAATGGGAAAGTAAAAACATTTTATTCAAAGTATTGGCCATTGTTTTCTACACATTTTGACCACCTTTCTGAAAATTTGTGAATAACACGCCAATCAAATTGTTCGTCTTTTAAAGCAAACCCATCAGACACCCAATTTTCGACCTCCTCGTAGGAATCAAAGTGCTGCTCAGCCATCGTGTGCCATCGATGAAAACAAATGGTAGTCAGAAGGAGCCAAGTCTGCTGAATACGGCGGATGGGGTAGCTGCTCCCAGCCAAGTGCTTTGATTGTATCCTGAACCGATTTTGCTCTCTGTGTGCAGGTGCATTGTCATGGAGCAAAATTACCTTACCGTGTCTTCTGGCCCATTCTGGTCGTTTCTCGACCAATGCATGGTTCAAATTAGGGTATTAACGGTTTCATCAGGTTTTAGGAGCTAGTGGTACAGCACACCTTTCTGGTCCCACCAAACACACAGCATTGTCTTCTTGCCGAATCGATCTGGTTTTGCAGTCGATGATTTTTTCCCTTTAGGATTCTTAAAATAAATCTATTTTTCATTGCAAGTAACAATCCGATGCAAAACCAATTTTCTTTCGGGTCTTTGAAGTAAAATTTCACAAGAGTTTTTTTCGGTTTTCCCTCTGTCTTTCATTCAATTCATGTGACACCCATTTCCACACTTTTGGATCTTTCCCATAGCTTTTAAACGGTCAGTAATTGTTTGTTGTGCAACATTTAACATTGCTGCCATTTGCTTTTGACTCAAAGTGTCATATCCATCCAATATCGTTTGCGATTCGGCGTCTTCAAACTTTTTTGGTGGTCTTCCACGTTCTTCATTTCTCACATCAAAATCAGTATTTCTGAACCGTTGAAACCATCTTTTGCATGTTGATTCTGATAGAGCATGATCACCATATGCCTCGACAAGCATTCGAAGCGGCACTGCAGCACTTTTCTTCAAATGAAAACAAAAATAATCACTTTCTGGTACAAAATTCGATATTTTTAACACGATGAAAAAATACGATGCTCTCTGTGCAATAACTTGATGTATACTAAATATTTTTCACAGATGTCATGGCAAACAAACAAAAAAAAATAAGAGCTTGTTCACAACAAATGTTCCCTATCGAGACATTTGTATCTTGACGCTCACTTCATACCGGTATACCTGGTATTTCACCTGCCGTGGCGTAGTGGGTAGAGTGCAACACTCACACGCCGAAGGGTCTAGGTTCGATTCCCGGCTGAACACCTCGAATTGTTCACGGTACCACCACTTTCGAGCTGCTGACAACACCCGAAGAGTAATAACTGCCTAGAAAGCTTCTCAAATTTCGCCGTTCGGAGTCGGCAAAAAACTGTAGGTCCCTTCTACTCGTGAGAGAACAGTAGCGCGCACAACACGAGTAGTTGATGAGCAAGCTAGGCCCTGGTCCCCCTGTAGACTGTAGCGTCAACGATTATTATGAACCACAGCTTCAACCCGATACCGAAAATATATTGAACGCCTCTCGTATGTTCAATGTTCCAGGTTCGTTTAAAAATCTCACCTGCTGCGAATTTTCAGCGCTACAACTTGATTCAGAGGAGGCTGATATTCACGAGTTCTTAAATAATATATGGTATTAAGGAGCAGTCAATGACGTCTCCATCATAGTGAGCGGGACTAGTGACACTTAGATTCCAGCATTCGGGCATGCTTTCCTTTAATCACAGTTTTGACAACTTATGTCAAATTGTCAAATACAATTATTGAACCAAATCATCATCAGTTCCATTAAAGAGACCAGCACATGGTCCACCAGCTCCAGGTATTTTTTTCGAAACTGATACGATTTTTGAAAACCCTGTTTCTGTCGGCAATGCAGTTTAATCAGCTATTTAGGGTTTTTTTTAGTTTTAGGGTGAAGACTATTTAGAAAGTTTAAAGTTTTCAATCAGTCATCAACATCTTCAAGCAAATCTTATTTTTGTAGGTTTATTACGGTAAGTCCGCATTATTTCTCACTTTTTATTCAATGATTTATGTAAAAGTCAGGTTATCGTTCATTTTAGTTCAACTTGAAGACCAACAAAATTTACTTAAATTTTGTATCATGATTTTGTCCTACAACCGGGCGAAATTCAATCGATGCGGGAAATAAAGGTCCTTTAGCCCAAGAGAAAAATAAGTGTTCGCAGAGTGAGTTCAATATTTATCAAAACCGAAGCCTTGGGTAAAAATTTACCTAATTTTAAAAGCAAAGCCAGGGAAAATGACATAAAGACTGGAAATGAACCCGCTCGGACATCCCAACAATGTTCTTGGTCATCAGAAATAATATCTATATTCCTTTTCAAAAACAGAAGAGGTTTGATTGTGGCGTATGCACACGGTGCTTTTTTGAAACTTCATTTTTAGCTTTATTCTCAATTTTGATTTCGTTGAATATATTCAATTTCGGTCCAGTGTACAGAGTCACACTCAAATCATGAACACCCCCATCTTGTGAGCATTCCTGTAGGGGTCTTCGTTTCACATCAATTCAATTAAGGTAGCATTTATAAAATTTTCCCATTGGCATTTATCCACACATTAAATTGATGTTTTTTTTTTCTTGTTTATTGCCTCCGTAAACTTCTGAGGGTTTGTTCCCTTAAGACGGTCATCAATCGTCATCCTTCATCGAGGGATTATTTCCGACTGCATTGAATCCCACTAGATTCTTCCTAAATTAGTGGTCACATATTACGAACAAAAAAGACGACATGAATTACGCACTGCCTGACAGAATTATGATTGGTCGAATCTATTTCATTTCAACGTCCCGCAGCAGTGTTTATAAATAAATGTCTAGCTGCACACTCCACCTGTTTGCGGCTATCAAGTCGAAAATAAAACCATGTATTCGTACGCCCGGTGCAGGCGGCACAAGGTTCGCCACCGATAAACAGCCGCCAGTTGGCATGAGCGTGAGTTCATTTGCTTGCCAAATAGAGGGTTGGCCCCGAGGCCACCAGACGCCACAGACAAATAAACGCTGGACCATAACAAATCTCCAACACAACGCAGATGTAATCAATTTTTGTGTTAGATACGAGCAATCATCCCCTCCTCGGCGCACGGGGCACACTTTTAGTGTTTCATAGCTGCATCTGTCGTGCCTGAGACGACGTTGGACGCGGGCCAATTTTCCGTCATCGAAATTTCATATTCCCCCCAATGGATGTTTACTTCTATTTCTCGTTTCGTCTTTGTTTTGTGTTGGGGGCCAAAGACACGAATGCGTCCAAAGTCAGGGAACACACTTGCACACGCCCTGTGTCATGTGTGAGTGGCCTGTGCATGTTTACATGCGCCTGACCGACAAACACTAATTAATCAGTTAGAGAATGATTTTTGGAATGCCATATTTAGAAAGTTCTGCTCCAGAGTAAAGGGGTTTGAGTCAAAGTCGAGATTCCATCATCAAACGGAACACGATGCAATGTTTGGAGAACTAGAATTTCCGGATGACAGATGTTTGACAGATTCCCGCTCTTATCAGTCGCCGCTGCATTGAGTAAACTTTTCTTTACGAGAGCTGTAGCTGCCCCAGTCATCTGACCTGGATTGTTATCTTGGGCGGGTTGACGGCGATTTAATGGTGGTTAGACGTCTTTTAGATGACACTTCCATACACCGAGTCGCGCCACTTTATTATTATTTTTTCACGTCGACGCAGGGCTATAATATCCGCTCAGTGTTCGTTCTGATGACCCCTCTCTGTTAAGCTATCGATAATGTGGTGGTGTGTGCTGACGATGTGAGTTTGGTGATGGGAAGGAGGTCCGCTCGGAAGATAGATGGATCTCTGGAAGTCCAGTATCAAGGTCAATGCAAATTTTAGAGGTCGCAGTCGGAGGAAATCTTTATTTTTGGTTTTTATGGGTGTTCGATTATCTGGTGGCGTTTATGGAGTTGATATTTCGAAGAGCGTAAAAATTCAAGCTGATGGCAGTGACGAGAACCGGTTTCGGTGCTCGTACGTGTTTTGTATTTAGATATGACGTGATGAGGTAGCTTGTTGTTGGAAATTTGTGTAGGGAGTACGTAATGAGGTTAGGGGTCAAGGAATAATATCAACTGTCCCATGAGATCATGACTACAATGGGCTACGTCGTTCTTTCTCTCGTATGAAATTAAATCTAGAATTTTTTTTTTTTTACAAACTGTCCAAGTGAGTGGAAGTGTGGCGGCATCTATTGGTGTAGAGTTATCGTTGAAGGAGTTCATGCAATTTTTTCGAAGAAGGGCTAGTCATCTATGTGATGGGATGGGCATCGTGTCTGTTCAACAAAGAATTTGGAGTGGGATTATATTGAGAGTGGAACTCTAACTGGAACAAGAACTGCAGCTACAGCAAGGACTCGGACAAATACTTAAACTGTAGTGCAGTAAAGAACCCATCTACAACCTGTACTTCGACTGGGATTGAGACTGAGGCCGAATTTGAGATCAAAACGAACACTGGGACTAAGTCTCCAACTGAATCTGAAACTGGGGCAGAAATACAACCGAACTTAGAAGAGCGACAGCGACAAAATGACACAGAGTTTTGGCTTAAGTCTGAAACTGGCAGAGGGAGTGTCACTATAATTATAACTTTGACGGAGGCGAGTCCAAGCACTTAAAGGCAGAAACTGAGTTGAAGCTTAAAAGGGACAATTAGGACCTCTCTTGAAATAAAAAAAATAAACCTATGCTGAGATTGGAACTGAAACTGCAAATGCGAGTCAAGGTTGAGGTGTGAGTCTGAAATTTAATTTGTAGAGAAACTGCATTGCTGACTGTGACTGAGAACATATTTCAGAGCTCTTCAGAATCGTAATTTGCGACGTTCATCAACCTCAAAAGTTTATTACATTGTTCCCTTAATTTATCTTTCAAACGAACTGGTTTTTTGTTTTGTACTGTGATCCCATCGGGCGTTCTTTTACAAATCATAACTCCCTGTAATGACAACATTACAAAGTCAGAAAGCCTTTGTCAGCCTTTATGGCCCTTCAAGCCCTGGGGCTTATAAAACTGAAATTTGCAAACAGCAAATGATTCCTGCATAATTTTAATCTTTTTGTTCCTCAGCGTCCTCTCTCGCACCACGAAGCGGCTTGTTCCCTTTGTTTTGGCACCCCCTCTAATCGCTTTGCAACAACCCTCATCAAAAATGCATATCTTCGCGGATGTCAAAAAAATACCCCAAAATGCACACTTAACAAATTGCTTTCTCCATAACCCCAAAAATTACTCGAAACACAAAGGAATCGCCGCCGTCAGCAGACGAGTCTTTCGCTCTGATGATGTCATCATTCCCCGGAACATGCTTATTGTTATGCATCATCATCATCATCGCTGTTGGGAACCAGGGGAAACAGACAAAAAAAAGAAACAACCAGTACGAAAAACCTGCTCCTCTTGGCTGATTGCAATAAGTCTGGGCAGAGTGTCCACATCTTTACCTCGACGTCACAAGCAGCCGCATAAAATGCGATGTTCTCCCGTAGCGCGTCAGTCGCCGTTTTGTTATTTCTTTCAATTAAACACAACAAACCGGTGATGGCCGTTTCCACACGGCAGAGAGTGTACATATGTATGCGCGCTTAGCTCAGTCATTTGAGGTTTGTTTTGTTTTGATTCGTTTTCGCCTTTTGCGTCTGGGCTTGCGTTCTTTCGGAACGTTGTCACTTCAAATTAACTTGTTATGCACCTAAGAATGTTCGGATTCTATCTGGACGTCGGCTCCGACACCCAACACAAACTTTACCAGCGAAAACATTGAATTCCTGCGAAGTCACGGCAATTACTGGCTCGCTTCAAGAGAACTCGATCCGTTTCAGAGATGAAATCACGTGCAGCCTTACGTCTAGCCGACTGCAAATTGTATAGAAAATTGTTTTGATTGATTGCTGCAGCAGTGTCAATCATCAGTTCTGGATTGTTGCTCCAATTGCCTTCCCCCCCATACTCCTACCCCCCGCTCAAATTAACCCAGATTCTGAGCGAGGAGCGGAAATAACTCGTTATGCAAATCCCGGACAGTGAAAGAAGGTGGAGCGTTCCCTGTCACACTGATATATAAACGACGAGAAGTCCACGTTTTTTCATTTGACCCAGAAATCTTTGAAACAAACATGATTGGAAGTTTGTTTTTGTGTGCTGCGTGACTAATGGCGCACAATGAGCATTGCTAATTGATTTTAGCAGCAACTTGGTGAGAGGATGTGATGTAAGTGCTACCAAAGCAATTGGAGTGAACATAGATTTGATTGCGCTTTTTTAAGACAAAAAGACGTGAGTTGTTATATGAATTGTCGCATAAATCAGTTGAAAGTTTTAAAAAGAAATGTTTTCGCTCTACCTTTCAAGGACTCGTGACTAATGCAAAAAAGAGTTTGCAAACAAACTTTGTGTCACTTAATCAACCACAAGGAACTGTAAACATCTCAAGCAACAGCTCAGATGAGCAGACCATTCTGTAAGAAGTCCAAGAAGGGGTATGGTTTTCTATGAAACAACCACGTTTTAAGTCAACTGAAAATGAAAGTTCTAGGACTGATGCACAACTGTTTTTCAACATGAAAAATGAAGGACAACATGGTGTCGATTACTGGAATCAGCCGTTGCCGTTGCTGTTTCCTAATATCGAAACGAAAGGTTATTCCAATAATGTACCCTGCAGCCGCTGGGTACATTATTGGAAATCGAAAGACTCTCTTTTTTGAAATGTTACTACGACTGAGACACTTTGGCGAAGGATTGATGTACAGATCCTGCACACACATAAATCCAACCGAACGTATACAAAATCTTATCGCCTAGTACTCGGCTTAGCATAGTTTTTCTAACAACACAAGGACTGCGAAAAGTTTTATTTCAAACCTTGTAGTCATGTGTTATGTTCGCCGATGTTTTGACCGAAGTAGCATTTGTTCTTTTTAACCTCCCTCAAATTGATCACACAAGGGCACCAAAGTCAGATTTTATAGAGCCAGTTTCCACGATTAGTGTTATATTAACTTTTTGTAAACAATGAACATGTTAAGCGTGACCAGCAAAGGAAAACAAAACGAAGAATACGCTGTGAGTAAGTGCGGTGGTTTAGACCACGACTTGTCTAGTACGCCACAGTATTACGACCCAAAACAGTGTTTAGTTGCTCTTAGGCTGAGATACTCGTTTAATTTCAAACTCGCAAAGCTCGTGTCGTGTGTTCTTTAATCGTAAGTAAAACTACTGAATCGACACTATGGTAGCAGGCAACGATCTCAATGTCGTCTGTGCAACTTCATATTTTACCTTCTAGTGTGTTATGATCTGATTGACCTCTCATTCGAGGTCGCATAGCAATAATAATAATTGGATGGCGCTACAGTCCACAGGGGCACCAGGGCCTAGCTGCTCATCAACTCTTATACGCGCAACTGTTCTCTCACGAGTGGAAACGACCTACAGTTTTTTGCCGGCTCCGAGCGGAGAAATTAAGAAGCTTCTTCTTAGACAGTTATTAGTCTTTGAATGTTGTCAACAGCTCGAAAGAGGTGGTGCCGTAAAAAATTCAAGGTGTTCAGCCAGAAATCGAACCTGGGCCTTTGGTTTCTGAGTGTCGCACTCTACCCACTACGACACGGCGGACACTCAAAGCCGCATATCCTCACTAAATCCCAAATGATGACAAAATCCTTGAACCTTGTTGTATAAGGAATTGCATTTTTTCATATTAAAGTACAACAATTCTTTAGTTCGGCTAGTGCGCCAAAGATCTCTTAGAAATTAATTCTTTTAATTTTCTCACAAAGTCATTGTACTTCGCTGCAATATTATTCTTAAAAAGTTTTATAGCTCGCTGTTGGGATTAAAGTCGATACATATTGTGAATTAAATTGCATAAGCAATGTATGGGAACATCATTTGTCGTCTGAGTTAAATTGCAAGTTTTACAAGACACACAACTGTTCTTAAAGATGATCAAATATTCGTAACTGATATGCCAATCGTGCAGTATATTTTCACCATCTCATACTTTTCACCATTTCATACTGCGTTATGTATTAGTATTTCCTTTCCGCTTTTTTGCTCTTCATTCATTCAATGCTACATAAAAAGTGTTATAGTGATCGAATTTAGTTTAAATATGTGCCGTTTTGTTCGATAATCTGTTTCCATCTAGACGGTAATTTCATAATACCTCACTCGTAGAAGCCCCCGTCCTTATTTGCGAAGAACTCGGACAGCCACTTTTCACAAGCCTCTTTTAAGTTCAACTTCACACCAAGGGCGTTCGCCATGGACAGGAACAGGTGGTAATCACTTGGCGCTATGTCCGGGCTATATGGTGGATGCGACGAGCTTCTGACGAGTCATCAACCAAGGGTGTGGTCTGGTGTTGTCCTAGTGGAGCACTGCACCATTCTTGTTGGTCAATTCTGGAAGCTTCTGGTCGACCGCCTGCTTCAAGCGGTCCAGTTGTGCGCAGTAGATGGCAGAATCAAGCGTCTGGCTATATGGGAGCAGCTCATAGTGGATGATTCCCTTCCAATCCCATCAAACACAAAGTAAAACCTTCCTGGCCGTCAATTCCGGCTTGGCCACTGTTTGGAACGATTCACCGACCTTCAACCAAACGACCGTTTTCGCTTGGTATTGTCGTATGTGATCCATTTTTTGTCACCAGTCACCATCCGCTTCAAAAATGTGTCGAGTTCGTTCCGTTTTAGCTGCATATCGCAAGCATTGATTCGGTCCAGACGTTTTTTTTGCGTCAAATCATGCGGCACACGAACATCAAGCTTTCTGCCGATGGTTTAAAATGGTTTGGTGACTAACTCCCATCTCCTGGGCAATATCACGAGATACCACATGCCGCTCTAACTCGATGATTTCCATAATTTGATCGGTATTCGTCATCACAGATCTTCCGCCGGCTGGCTTACCCATGGTGTCGTTTTCACCGGCTCTGAATCGTCGAAGTGATTCCTCCGCGATTCGAAGTGATTGAGTACCATCCCTCAAAACACCATTAATCTCACGGAACGTTTCTCTAGCGGATTTTCCCTTAACGGAGATAGATAGATAGTGAATTTATTTCGTCTATAAAATTTTGTGTTATCGCACAATTCACAATTATGTGTACAGAGATGTTATTTACATTAGTATATCTTACAACTGAAATATAATAATACAATTCGGAACCTATAAAGAAGGAAAACTTTAAAATAGCGCGAATTTCGGCGTTAGTGAACTCCATGCTTACACGTCTATAACTGCTGAACGCAATAACTAAACTAATCATAGCGTCATTTGGTAGGTTATGTCAAGGCCTTTCAAATGATGTATAGTATTGCCAGATACGAGATTTTATCAACATCATATCAACTTTAAACTTGAAAATGTACTGACTTGCGATGAAAAAAATCTGTAATAGATAATGAAGCAGCCCAATACATTTAAGGTCCCCATTCATCGCACAAAACGAATCACTTCAGTTCTGTTTCACACGAAAAACCAGCTGCCTTATCAAACATTCGCTCTACAAACCACAAACAGTTGTTTTTTTGGAATAAAAGGTGAAAAGTAAAGCCACAGGAACATGCACGCCGCAATTACTTCATTTCTGCTACTGTTTGATTTCTTCGAATTTAAATTCATTTTTTCTCGGTTGACTTTTCTTTGAAAAGTTACATCACCTTATACAGAAACTAGGGTGTGTTGGAACATTCATTCGCATCCTGCTTCCACAGTCAATTTTTCGTCACATTGTCCAATGCGCTTTTAAACAACTAACGGTGTTTAACTTATCTGTAGTTTTACATCAACTTCTCATTAACAAGTGAATCCGACGAGAGGCTACTACACTTCTTGATGCTGAAGTTTGATAAACCATTTCCATTGTGTGTGCGTGCGAGTTTTTCTTTTCGGTTTTTCACTGAAATAGATTAAGTTACATTGTTCATAGCAGCAGAAGAATGATTAATGGGACCTCCGAGTGCGCGGTGTACCCAGGGAATCAATTCAAAGCGCTTCCACATTACCAAAGATAAATGATTTGTCTCAAGTTTCTAATTTGTCGAATTAAAAAAAAAAAAACATGAATAACGCAACAGTTGCTTTTTTTCTTTGTTTCTTTTCAGGTAAGTGCTCTTGGTGGAATTTCTTTTAATTTTCTGAGAATTCTCCGAATGAAGGAATGTGGGTGAGTTGACATTTCCAGTTGACAGCGACGGTCACAGTGAGGAGTGATGTCAAGTGCTTTGTTTTGTATGGCGTTTTGAAAAAAAAATTAACCTGCCTACTGACGCGGACGGCGTGACGCTTTTAGTTAGTTTAAATTCTCTAGGATGTTATCACACTGAAAATTCAAACTGTTCCCATTACTTTTATAAATCCGCCTGCACTTCATGTTATTTTGGGAAAACTTGCAGCCAGCACTTAGGATATTCTCAATAATTTTTCATTCACTCATCTTCCCTTTACGCGAATTCAATTGAAAAAAAGTTAAAAGGGGCATAAAGTAATATTACAAATTAAAAGCTTGTTTCTTCACATTAAGAATTTAAACTTTAAAATGTGTGTAAGGTTATGGACGCCAACTGGGAAATTTATTCTTCTTCTTGTTGTGGCGCTACAGTCTGGGGTGGACCTGTGCTTCAACCAACATGCCTCTCCAGCCAGTACGATCTTTTTTCTCCAAACTGCCTCCAGTTGTCCGCTTTAAGTTGGTTGAAGTCCTTTTTCACTTGTGTGCGCCACCTTATCCTAGACCTTCCTCTGTTGCGTTGTGCCAACGGCTTAGATTCGATTAATTTGAGATTATTTGATTTGATTTTGATTTTGATTTGATTTGATTAATCAATGTACCACTTTCAGTGTTGGAGAAGCCTTTTAAACTCGCCAATTAGATTCGGTATTAAATCTTTGGTTTCTTCTACACGTCAGAGAATAGATGTGTTACTTGCTTCCGTCACTGCTTTCTTTTGAATTGTACAATCTTCTAATTTGGAACTCAGAAAACAGTAGAATTGGACACATTCGACTTTTTCCATGAATTTCTTGCTGCACATTGAGATTCGGTTTTTACGTCGTATTAGAACCATTTTTCAATTACCAACAAATTTGATCGGAAAGTCCATTAAAACCAAAAAAAGACTAGTTGGGGATAGGATAATTACGAACTTGGCTAATCTTGTTCCGTAACCCAATTAAATTCGTCTGACTGAACCATGCGTTTTGTGGTTCGTTATTGTTTTTCTTTGTGATTGTTGGAAACTCTACACTGGACTGCTCAGGCTTAAAAACGCGTCTATTGTACAACAAGGCTGTAACGTACGTTAAATGTACTTTATTTCAAAAGAAGCAATTCTGTGATGTACAGCTTAAGTCTGCAATTTCGGCCACTTTGGCGGCCTCTTGAACGCGTTTATCATTTAGCGCACACACACTTAAGTCCTTAGCGAAGGTAAAGGTCAAACAAACAGGTATGCAAACAATTCGTCTTTTCTGTTTGAAGATAACAGAAGTACCGCGTTTTTTTTTACTTTTTTACTTTGTCAATCTGCAACTTGTAGACACCTTGCCATTTATGGTTGTGCTGACAAGAGATACAACTGTTGGTGAAATGGTTTCGAGTCCTATGACTGCCTCTTTTGATCCTTGTCTTGGTCTTTGGAAATTTCGTTTCGTAGTGAAACTTAACTCAAAACGTATGTTTTCGAATGCCGCCAAGTACATCCAGTCAGTTTTTATAGAAATTGGAAATTTTATGATTCTCGAGGTTCGCGGCACGCGATTTCAAATTTTTGGTTAAAAATTTTAGGTTTTTGACTCCTGTACGTCAGAATGAACCTTAAACACAGTTTTTGGTCGAATTGATGGTTGTTTTCAAAAGTAGGCGCATCTTAAATACTAACAAATAATTCCATTTGAAATTCGGCACAGGAGTCAAGGGGTCCATGTTTAAGAGTAAAAATATTCCGAACGGCGAAGTTTGAGAAACTTTCTTAGCCAGTTATTACTATTTAAGTATTATTAGCAGTTCGAAAGCAGTGGTGGCGTGAAAAATTCGAAATGTCGGGAATCAAACTTGAACCTTCAGTGTGTGAGTACCACACTCTACCCACTACGCCAAGGCGTTGGAATTAAAAAAAAAAAAACACGTTAGAAGATGTTAAGGAAGAACGGATATAGAAAGTAAAACTTTCTTTTTGAAATTTCGTTTTTTTTTTCAAATTAGATTATGTTGATTTCTTCATTCGTAAATTTCCAACGAAACAAAAATATAAGCCACAACAGTCTTCACAAATACTTCTAATTTAAGGTTTAGTTAATACATTGGTTTCCACGTGACTTATGTTTTAGCACTGCCTTGCCGACTATGCTCAACAAGCATTCAGCGAAACCGCAATTCATCTGATGTTGATTCCAGAAATCCACAAAAAGTGTTACTCAAAGTCATTCATTTCACTCTTGACTTGTCCAAAATTTTTCGTTAGCTTAACTTCTCCGTGCAGAAAATTAAATATACAGTCAGTCACAAAAGTAAGTACACAGCCTACACTTTGCTGTACAATGGAAGATAAAACGACTAAAACTCAATTTCAAAATGAACATCATGTGTTTTTTATTTCACTAATTCAAAATCTTAATGAAATTAAAGAAAAACGTGGAAAACAAAAAACGTTAGAAGCGTAATTCAAGTATAATAAATAATAATAGAAAATAAACATCACAAAAGTAAGTACACAGTGAACAAAAACAAAAAAAAATATGCAAAAACAAATGACAAAAATATATAATTTTTAACAAATTAATATTTTGTAGGGTACCCTTTTGTATTGATAACGGCAGACAATCTTGAAGGCATTGGTTTTACTAATGTTGAGGTGACATCAGGTCCGATTTTTGACCATTCTTTCTGCAAGACACGTTTCAGGTCGTCTTTTGATTTTATATCATGTTTTCTCATTTTTCGTTCCAATTGTTCCCATAAATGTTCAATAGCATTCCAATCGGTCGACTGGGGTGGAGTTCTTAGCTGGTTTTGAACATTGTAAAGCAACCACTCCTTAACCAATTTGGAAGCGTACTTAGGGTCATTATCTTGCTGGAAGAAAAATTACTTTTCTAGGCTCTATCTTTCTACGCTTTGGTGCAGGTTGCTTTAAAGAATGTTCAAATACACATACCGATCCATTTTTTCGTCAATGAAGACCAAATTTTCGGGTTTTTTTCTTGTTGCTCGGCCATGATATCCAGCACTATAGAGAACACGACGAATTATTTGTGGATTACAGTGTTTAGCAATATCATTGGCAATCTCTTTTTGAATGCTAGGAGCGCTTAATTTTGGGTCTTGCTTTATTTTCCTTAGTATCAATCGAGTGTCTTGAGGTGTAAACATACGCGGACGTCCACTGCGAGCTCTATTTTCTGTCGTACCTGTTCTTCTGATTTTCTGAATTGTGCCATAAACGGACTTTTATCGATGAGATCAGCAATTTTCCGTATGCTTTTTTTTCTTTGTGATATTTTATTATTAATTTTTTTTTCTGACAGTTGCTTTCCTCGGGGTGCCATGCTGAAGATATTCCTTTTCAAACGACAATTTTTGATTAAAGCAATATTAAATTCATTAAAGAAAACATAAACTAGAACAAAATACCTTTTTCTCACAATGCAACCTCTCTTCTCAAAGTTTTGACTCAGAACGCAATCTCTATGTACTTACTTTTGTGATGTGTTTTCGCAACACTGCTGAACGTATTTACGAAACTCCTGTATACGGTTACTCTTACGGTACATTTTTTTATGTTTGCCAGCTGAACAGATAGTCAATGAAACTCCTTTTGCAGTTGCAGTGATACATGAACAGAAACTCACGTTTTTTTTATACTTTACTTATGAAGACTGGCTTTGTGTAGTTACTATTGTGACTGACTGTACCTATACTTGCGGGCAAACGACTAAACTTTGGTACATTACCGCAATAACAAACATTCCAAGTTTGTTTAAAATGACGCCAAATACCTCACTGAATATAACTTAAGATCGACAATGAGTTCACTTTCACAATGTCAAGTTATGTATTTCTCTCTACGATATTTCACTTCGTGAAAACTCCGTCTACATGATGTTGGAGCTCGTTTTATCTGCCTGCTCTAGCAGTTGAAATTTGTAGAAGGACTACGTTTCCTCTGTTCTCATACCAGTTTGACGTACATCTTTCTTTCAAAATTCTGTTTAAATTTTCTCTGTACGCATCAGCGCATTTCTTGACTCTACACTCGATATTTATACGAATTTAAGTCCTCCATAACAAATCGACGATTCGTGACGTACGAACATCAAACGCAAAATCCAACAAACACCCTCATACACATGTAAGTACGTAAGCAGGGATAAAAACTCTTAATCTTGTTTCTTGAGGGTAACGCTTCTCCCACTTATTGATTCGTTTTATCACCAAAACTGACATCCCACAGCTTGATGTGCAGCTCTCTGTGTCATATCTCATTGCACCCGGCTTTGGAACTGAAAAAAAAAAATGAATACGGTAAAACGCCTCTGAAATAACGCAAACATCCTGGAATAGATACATTTGTCGTTATGTCATCACAAATATTTGCCTTCGCTCGTTATGCTTCTCGGAGATTGAGAAAGGTTTCGGCAACTAAGAGGTACTTTGCCTACCAAATATTTATCGACAGCGACGGAGCTTGTATCCACACATATCGCCTCTGTCATCAACCGGAAGAGGATTGCATCTCCTTGGAGAGAAGCCAGTCACCGCATTGTGTATTTTCAGGTACCTCGCGTGAGTTGACAACAAGAAGGGGTTAGGTTACCCCAATATCGGGGCATTGAAGCGTTCCTCCGTTCATCCTATCCGCCATCGTACGCGTTAAACATACAACATAAACAACTGAACTGCCTTGTTGTTGGTTTCGTGTTACCCTCTGAACCAGTGAGTTGTGAAAGGAGAAAAAAAAAATGCTACCAAGGGGCCAGAATTGATGGTAGCGTAATTTAGGACAACAAACAGGGCAAAATATAAAGCGAAAAAGAGGAAGAAACAAAATTCAGATAACTTGGTCTCGTTTCTTGTTTCTTTTGTGAAATGCGCTCTTGGGCTAGTTTATGTTCTCACTTGTTGCGTAAACTTTCGGGGCATTGCTGCTTACAACGAGCAATGAGAAAAATAAAAGAAACCAGAAATGGATTAGATAACGCTAGGGGGAAAGCAAACAGAAAGAATAAACTCACTTGACAGATGCACGTGACAGATTTACTTTCGTTTTGTTTTATCTTCATAGCCGCAGCCTGGAAGAGCAAATGATTATTACGAGCACGTTCTTTTTAGCTGGCGTAGAGGTCTAAGAACTATGATCCACACGTCATAAGTGGGTTCGACGAACTTTCACGATATGCACGTAGTTTGGGTGAAAACACTCGCTTGTTGCCCGGAAATCAAAGAGAATACAAAATTAATTCCTTTGACGAGAGCTTCTGAACTATGCAGTTTGAGTTGTTTGTTATGTGACCAGGGGAATGCAATTTTTGGGATTGGCATTCTCTAGAAATCAGATGGATAGTGTCGAATTTGAATCAATCAAGATTTGAATCTTGGAGAAGAGGAAGAAGTCATTGTTTTAAAAATTCATTAAGAAATTTATTCCTTTGGTGGTATGCGGCACGTTCCTTATTAAATAAAAAATGAATTCCTGTTCTTTCTTGTGTTCAAAAAGAAAAGAAAAAATGTTGAAAAAAACTGAAAAATCCATCACTCAAACTAATGTCCATCAGAAGCGACTACCTTTTACTTTACTTTGACCTTGTCTAAGCAGTTCACCAGACCCATGGAGGAACCATTGATGTTTTTCTTTTGGCGTGGACGGTGATAAATCGGGCTCACCAGGCTTTGCATATTCGTCTTTTGGTTACCGTAATATATCCACTTTCCTTCTTTTCACCTCCAGTTACGATCGGGTGCAAAATTCCGACGGGGTTTGATCCAGTAAAGCCTTCAGTTCGTCATCTCCAAACATTTTGCACTGTCCAAAATAATCTATGGTAAAATCGCCACTTTTTAAGCGTCAAAACCACTTGGTCAATGCAGATTTGCCATAACCTCCTACAAGCACTGGATAGGCTTCATCTGCATTTTTCTTCCAATCAAAGAAGAAATCAAAACAAAATCAAAACTTGTTTCTTTACATTTACAAATCCGGATATTGTCGAAGAGGCAGAAAGCAAGTGGTTGTTTAAAATATGAAGATGTTGATGCACGCTTATTATTGCCACAAAAATCACACCTTTCCAATGAAGTAGATAGTCGCTTCCAAGATCAGCCACAACTTGCAAGTGGCGCCATCTTTTGAAAACAGTCGGATCCAACTTGTGATTTTTAGTTTCGACCTAAGTCAAAAAATATTACATATGCATTATAAGGCATCGTGACGTAGATAATATATTACAATTCCAACCAGGTGGGCACCAGTGGTCGAAGAAGGATTTCAGGCTAAAAACCCAAATTCTGCATATCCCGCGTATTGCGTGCCGCGTACCTCGAAAATCACGACATTTTCAATTTCGATAAAAAGTGACTGGATGTGCTCGTCGGCATCCGAAAACATGCGAACAATTTTTAAAGTTCATTCGGACGTCCAGGAGGCAACCAGTGGTCAAAGAAGGATTTCAAGCTAAAAACGCAAACTTTGCATACCCGGGTATTGCGTGCCGCGTACCTCGAAAATCATGAAATTTTCAATTTCGATGAAAAGTGACTGGATGGTACTCCACGGCATCCGAAAACATGCGGAAAAGTGTCTAAAGTTCATTCTGACGTCCAGGAGGCCACCAATTGTGGAAGCAGGAATTCAGGCTAAAAACGGACATTCTTCCTTATGCCGGCATCGTCTGCCGAAAACCTCGAAAATCATGAAATTTTCAATTTCGATAAAAAGTACTCGTCGGAATCCGAAAACATGCAAAATATTGTTTGATTTTTATTCGGACGTCCAGAAGGCCACCAGTGGTCGAAGAAGGATTTCAGGCTGAAAACCCAAACTTTGGATACCAGGGTATTGCAATCCTTCTGTAAGGATTTATAAAGCAAACAATAATTTTTAATTAACATTCTATTTAGCTTCTAATTATTCATAACTCTAAGAAACGACCATCTTAGTTTCAACAAAACGCTCTTTAAAAGAATTGTGCTGTTTTTTATTTGAATTTTTTTTTATGCAAAACTCCGTTTTGTCTCCATAACAACACCATCTCTTTCATTTTCCTCCATTCAAATGCAGTCCTATTCGATGAGCAATCCAAGCAATGTTCCGACAAATACATAAAACCTCACTGCGATGATTACCACTCCAGAGTATGCTTAGGGCGCAATAAAGCAATCTTCAATTGTTATCGCAGTTTATTCAATGGCACCGTTATCATGTAACGACAGTCAGTTTGCAAGGACGGCACTGCGTCCTGGAGCACGTGCTGTGCGTACAATCTGAAGTGGACATTCTTGAGTGGTAGGCAAATTCGAATAAAAAAATAAATCTGTTCTGGTTCAGCTACACCTGTACCGATTGCACTCACATCTCGATTTAATGGGCAGAAAATTAATGAAAAGGAACAGTTTAGGGAGAAGTTATTGAACACCAGCACTAAGTGAATCGTTGAACTTACTCGACTCGTGCTCATTCAGCCAGACAGCAATGAAACCGAAGTGAATTCAAAACCAATGTGGGTGCACTTTAAGTTCACTTGTTTACGGTTCAGCTGGTGTTGGTCCTCGATGAAGTCTGAGAGTGCACTACATTGAGCATGGGTAGTTTTGACGCGACCTAACAGCATTTACATCAATTAATTCATTTCAATGTTCATCGCTCCACCCGGCTATTGCTCCGCCCCGCTGGCGACGATGCAGCATCCTGGCTCTCGTTTTCGTTTGTATGTAGACGAAGCAATAATTGGTATCCTTTGGCAACTACCTTAAGTTTGCGCTGAGGGAAAGGAGGAACTCATTCCGGACGGAGTGCAGTCAGCGGCTGTCAAGAACTCTTGCAACGGAAACGTGCCCACAAACGGAAGCAGAAGAGGATATTGAAAAGAACTCATTTCAATATCTTAATTAGAAAGTACGATCCTTTTGGTCTTGTGTTTTTCTCCGCCGCAGTCCACGGCAATGAATGGATGTGCGTACGAACGTTCGTGCCTGTGGATATGAAATGGAATTCAACATTTAGGTGCAACGTGACGGGATGGCTTTGTCAACAAAGGTGTAAGAGATGGATAAAATCTCCCCGCCTGAGTTTCTATTTAAAAGGCTCTGCTGGGGGACAGACAATATTGTGCACCTACGTCTCAGTGTAGGTATTTACAGTGGGGAACACAAGAAAGGAAAGATGAACAACAGTAGATGTATTTGTACCTGTTCTCGCGATTCTGTGCTACACTTTTCATTTGGAGATGATTCGTTGGTAATTTGAATCCTTAGATTATCAAACAAACATCTTCCGAACGATGTAAAATGTGTTCTTCTCTGAGTTGGGAAAATATTTTAAACTGCCTGCTTGTACATCACATTGTGCCCTCTCCATCATCACATCGCGGAGGGTCTCCACTGTTTTCCATCGTGGAAGCGAACATCTTTCTCACTGTTCAGGATACACTTCATAACTCAGCACTTCGATGACAGGATGTTTATCAGTCATTATGTTGCTTTCATTGTGATTATCATTTTTTCCTCCCCTTGCCTTGCTGGATTATGCTTTGTTTATCCACAAACAACAAAAACCAAAAACCCGCACTGCATCCAGGATATGGGGAAAGAATGTAAAGCAACATGAGATGCACTTGACGATCGTGACGACGACGTCGCCGGCGGTTTAATGCTGTGTGGAGTGTTTTGTTCCTGTTCACCATCAAAATGCAATCCCGTACATGATGGGATGCGTGTTTCTGTACGCATTCAATTGCAGATCCTCCAGCACGCGCACTGGGATATGCCCATGAGGATGAGTCACAAAAACATAAAACAAGCTGTGACCCCTTTGGGGAGCGTTAAGGGAACCAGTCTCGGGATGGCATCCCATAATAAGGGTTGGCAATGTTTACTGCCGGATTTAATGGTCATAATTACTTATGAGTTTTCGGTTGAAACGAGCGGTTCTGTGTTGCTTAGGCCGCACCCACTGTCGAGGCACCCTTCTCTATTATGAGTTTCCATAAATTTTAAATTTCCCAACATCCCTCGCTTTTCGATTTCCTTTCTGTCGCTCAGGATGGATGTTTGAGGCTGGAGGTTGAGAAATGAGCTCACAGTTGGATTGAGCGATTACCGAGATTTGAATGAAGCTAAGTTCACGAAGTTGAGAGAAAGGGGACAAATTACCTTAAAGACAGGGACAAAATGTTCCGCTGCGTCGACAGAAACTTCAAATCCCGTGATGGAAATTTTAGGAGCTGACCACTTTGGGTGTGTGCGTGAAATATTTGCGTGTTCCTCGATAGAAAGCAGCCGCAGAGGTTCGTGTTGCAATTTAATTACACTGCATGTGGTTGGGGAAACGTTGAACGCACGCTGGGCTACTAATTGATGATATGGTCAGAACACAAAATCGCGCAATCGCAAAATGCCAATGAAATGCTGTTTATCGCCAATAGGTTCTGTAGGGTGTAATTTTGAATTTATGCATATCTTTAGAATAAGCACATGAGTAGAGAAGTTTTCTGCGGATCTGTCTCACGCAAGCAGCAACAAATTCCGTAAGCGAAGAACTGGTTTGTTGGAACTTAGTTTCCTATGACGGGAGCAGAATGTGGTCAAGCTGTTCTTTATCTTCGAAGGTAACCAACCATCACAACTGACTTGATCGACTTTATGCACAGTTTGGACAGTATGAACTTGATTTTAAAATTTGCTTATTCCAAACATCAAGATGTATGCATTGTTTTTAATCATACATCGTGATGGTTGCTCTTCTTTTGTTTTCGCGAACAACATTGTAATCGTAGGGTAAGCTTAACGACCTGTAAAAAGGCATTCAAAGAAAAAAATTGTTTGGCTACAAGTGAGTGCAAAATGAACTATATTCATATTGATACAGCAAAAGATCTACAATCTCTCTAAGAAAGTTATCTAAACACCAAACCGAGTTCATGCTTGAGGGACAACATCTCCACCTTAATAGGGAGCGAGGCCCTTGCTGCCTTTTGGGTCGCATCTTTACTTTCTTTACCTTAGGTAAGAATGCATCTTTACCGGGAAAGTCTCCTAATCCCCTGGTGTAAATCAAAAGGATAAAAAAAAGTACTGCAGACCAAAGTTTTAAACCAAAGACACCACCATACTTGCACAGGAAGGCCTACCCCACAGTCAGGCTAAAGACGAAGTACCAGGGGCTCCTCACTCTGTGACACTTGAATAGAGCCTCTGGCCAAGCTGTCACTATCACTCAACTTCAATAATCAGGCATAATAACATCAGTGCCGAAATCAGGGTCAGAGTTACTCTGGTCAATCGCTGCTTCTTTGAGCTGATTTTTTTAGAGGTATACAACTGGGAAATGCAATAGAACAAAGACGACTTTTTTAAATAGTCATAAAATTTTCTTTATTCGGAAGAAAATCTTCTGGCATTATAACAAAAATATGGTTTCTCACACCTTACCGACATGGGTCGTTCGAAAAAGTTTAATTTTGAAGTCCAATTTGCCATCCAATTTGTCCAATTTGGCCATACGAAATCTGCCTCCCACAAACAAAATAAATATGTTATATAGCTGAAACTGCGAACATATGTTCGAAACGAGTGTACTTACATAACAAAATAAAAAAAATCGATAATCGAATGTGCGTAGCCCTCTAAATTTGAATCTCACCTTATATTTTGAACAGACCTTGTATATTGGTCATAACGCGGCTAATGTTGTTCTCCAAGTAGTTAACCATCAAATACGACTTATCGGCGTACACTAGCGACTTCACGAATTCCCAGAGAATATAGTCAAGTTGCATTAAATCGCATGTTCTTGGAGGTCGATTCACTTGTCCATAACGTGAAAGGATGCGGTTGCCAAACATTCCCTTCAACTACTCAATTGTGACACGAAATATGTGACCCATTGTCTTACTGAAACGACAGTTTTTGCACGTCATGGTTGTTCAATTGAGGAGCGAGAAAATCTTTAATCTTGGCTCTGTAGCGGTTTTGAAATGATCTTGCCAAAAGTAGGGATCAATCGATCCACCAACCCATAAGAGACATGCAATTTCTTTTTCTTCTTGTGGCACTACGGTCCGGGATGGACCTGGGCTTCAACCAACATGCCTCTCCAGCCAGCACGATCTTTCGCCAGCTGCCTCCAGTTGCGCACTCCAAGTTGGTTGAGAACCTTCTCCACTTGTGTGCACCACCTTAGCCTAAGCCGTCCTCTGTTGCGTTGTCTCAATGGTTCAGATTCAAAGACTTTTCGGACCGTAGCAATGGTGTACGCTCTACATGGCCTAGCCATCTTAAACGTTGTATTCGTAGACGCTCGATGGGACGCATGTCGCTGTACAGTCCATGGAGTTCGTCGTTAAATCTCCTCCAGATGCCGTATGCATGAAAATTGGTATCTACGTCAATCTGGGTGTAGGCCCATTCACAAAACGTACGCCTAACTTGGGTTGCTTCACTGTATTCTTGTTGAAATGTCGGAACAAACTTAAAATATAAAGTTGTCAAATATTCCTTCCGTCTTTTTGTCTTTTGAATTTTCCGGCTATATACAAAGCGTTGCATATCTCGTATCAATACGACACATCATTTGAAAGGTCTTGACATAACCTACAAAACGACGCTATGCATGATTAGTTTGGATATTGCGTTCAACAGTTATAGACGTGTAAACATGGAGTTCACTAACGCCGAAATTCGCGCTATTTTAAAGTTTTCTTTGTTAAAGGCAAATCCACTAGAGAAACGTTCCGTGAGATTAATGGTGTTTTGGGGGATGGTACCCTATCACTTCGAACCGCGGAAGAATGGTTTCGACGATTCAGAGGCGGTGAAAACGGCACCATGGATAAGCCAGCCGGCGGAAGACCTGAGACGACGAATACCGATCGAATCATGGAAATCATCGACTTAGACCGGCATGTGGCATCTCGCGACATCGCCCAGGAGATGGGAGTTAGTCACCAAACCATTTTAAGTCATCTGCAGAAGTCTGGATACAAAAAAAAAACTTGATTTTTGGGTGCCGCATGATTTGAAGCAAAAAAACCTTCTGGATCTAATCAACACCTGCGATATGCTGCTGAAACAGAACGAAAGAAAACAGAAAAAAAGAAACAGAACTCGAGTCATTTTTGAAGCGGATTGTGACTGGCGACTAAAAATGGATCACATACTACAAAATCAAGCGAAACCGGTCGTGATTGAAGCGCGGTGAATTGTCCCAAAAAGTGGCCAAGCCGTAATTGACGGCCAAGAAGGTTTTGCTGTGTTTTTTGGTGGGATTGGAATGGAATCATCCACTATGAGCTGCTCCCATATGGCCAGATGCTTAATTATATCATCTACTGTGAACAACTGGACCGCTGGAAGCAGATCGACCGGAAGCGTCCAGAATTGGCCAACAGGAAGGGTGTTGTGTTCCACCAGGACAACGCCAGACCACACCCTTCATTGATGACTCGTCAGAAGCTACGAGAGCTCGGATGGGAGGTTTCATCGCATGCACCATATAGCCCGGACTTAGCACCAAGTGATTACCACCTGTTCCTGTCCATGGCGAACGCCCTTGGTGTGAAGTTGAACTTAAAAGAGGCTTGTGAAAAGTGGCTGTCCGAGTTCTTCGCAAATAAGGAAGGGAGCTTCTACGAGGTTTGTATTATGAAGTGCCGTCTAGATGGAAACAGATTATCGAACAAAACGAAATTTATACTAAATCCGATCACTGCAACACTTTTTGTGAAGCATTGAATGAAGAGCAAAAAAGCGGAAGGGAGATATTTGACAACCTTATAAATCACTTGACTTAAAAAAACGCCCTTTACAACTTACTAGTTATGGGGACGCAAAATGCTTAAGGAATAATAAATCATTGGTTCCTTCGGAGTAAAAGCTAACATCTGACTTTTGATGCCGTTTGCGTTGATGGCGTCTG
This sequence comes from Eristalinus aeneus, assembly GCA_955652365.1. Classification (NCBI taxonomy): domain Eukaryota; kingdom Metazoa; phylum Arthropoda; class Insecta; order Diptera; family Syrphidae; genus Eristalinus; species Eristalinus aeneus. The sequence continues at coordinate 39,613,595 of OY019134.1, read as the reverse complement.
GAGGAGAGAATTTCGCGACATGCCTACCCGATCATTAGAAGCTAAACATTGTTTGGAAGTATAGAGCACGTTGACAACATTGATCTGTTCCGCTGAGCTACCCAGCCATTGAAAAAGCGCAACAAGAGATGACGTAGGTTCTAATTGGTGAACAAGTGAACGAGTTCTTACTTTGGCGTTTGTGGAAGAATCGTCAAGAAACAATTTTCCATTTCAGCGTTTACCTTCATCATCATTAACTCAATGAAAGTTTAATTCAACCTGTACTAATCAAATCTGAAAAGAACCATATTTAATAAATTCAGAATTCATACTCAACCCTCAAAGGTCTCATTATGCCCTTGAAGTTCCGCACGCTTCCCTCCTAACATCAAACAGAACAACCTGCTTGCGTTGATAGATGTAGAGAGTGAGAGTTCTCGAGCGCAAGTCCCCTCAGGTTAAGACCCTTCGCTCTTTGTTTAACGATTCCCATAAATTGAAGTCCCAGACCGCCATAGACACCCCCCGTAGAAGTGACCATAAAAACAGAAAAAAGTCTCCGAACGCAGCCCGCGTCTTCGGTAATCCATCTATCGCCGCACAGTACATTAATTATGATCCAACATCCCCCGAATCCAATAATGAGGGCTCACAAATTAATTAAACGGAAACCATCTTGTTAGACGCCCATCATTAAATTACATTTCTCGTGCGCCTTCTTTCTCTGCGGCGCAGAGTTTGTTCGAATCCTGCGAGAATTTATTTCTATTTTCATTGTGTAATTGTGTTGAACGTGCCAGCAGCACACTGAGGGGACTCCCATCAACGAACCGTATCTCCCAGGAACCGCCTTAAAGAGAACGAAAAATTGGAAGACTTACTACGCGTTCCCCTCTGTTGCGAGCAGTCGTTGTACGTGCTCGAAGAGGAGAGAGTGATGACCTTGTTACCAGGAAAGAGTCCTTCCGGCGAATGACCTGACCACACACGCGGCTAGAGGTGACTTTAAATTGAATCTCTGCGGTGGGTAATTGGTCTAATTGGTCCTGTTTCAAGGAAATGATACAACCACTTTCAAAGGAAATAGAAAAGAGGGAAACACCGAGGCAAAATTTTGTGAATTTCATGGACCTTGCACTGCATGACGAAAAGTTTTACAAATCAACCACGGGCGCACATTCTGATTCATTCGGCGATGGGTTGTGGAAGCGCACACACCACACCGCCAGCCGTCTGTGAACGTGCCCATTCGTCATCGGTTGCGAGTCTGGGGTGAAGAATAACCGTCGGCCGACCACCTGCTGGCGTTTTGGCTTCCGCGATTTGAATCCACCACGCATGCAGAAAAAAATTTACAAATGTGGGCTGACTGGTTTCCGTTATGCGATATGTCACTGGGTGACCCAAAACCGCTGCGTCAACGACTGCAATGCGAGACGTGCAATTCTCCTCAACCCAAGAGGAAGTCTGTGCACGTTTAAGCCGCAGTTTCACGTTGCGCTGCGATTTTCCCGATTCGTTTTCACTGCACGACCATTGTTGGCGGCTGTCATCCACAGTGCTTAGCTGCACCAATTTGCGAATTTATTTGTCGGAACTGGTGCAAGGCGAATGATTAAATGAAATGAAACGCGACGGCAGTGAGCGGGCGATCGGGCGGTGGTGGTAATTCAATTGGATGACTAATTGAGAGGGCTTAGACTTGGCATATAGGGTCGAACTGAAAATGGAGTCTTCAAAGTGTACAAATTACTGGAGTGTCCGAAGCACTCCAAATGATTTCTGTGTGCAATTTCTGAGGTTTATAGTGTTGGGGAACCGTTGGCTGTACAAGAACGTTCACTATGAAAGGTTGTGGGAAATGGAGGATGTTGATTCTGCGAGTTAACTTTGCGTTTGTTGTCTAAAACAGACGCTTGTGCGCACTAACTTTTGCTCATAAATGCCATACCTTCCCAATGAATTAGATGGTCTCTTCCAAGATAAGTCATATCTTCCGAGTGGCGCCATCTCTTGAAAACGGACCAAATTACTTTTTTTTTTTACTTTTTTATAGTGTTGGTATCGTTATTGGCTGGGCAACCAATATTCACTATCAAAGGCCGTTGCGAATGGAGGAGGATGGTCATAAAATTAACGCACGGATTGGACTGCATCAATTTTCACTAAGTACACTGTCCATCCGCTGACACTCCGAAGGCTTAGTACCCCACCTGAGGCGCCATAAAGCATCTGCAGAGTCTCCTCTAACGACATAAGCTAGGCAATTTGCGGACTTCTCCATTAAATGACAAGCCCCTTTTCTTGCCTAACACCTTCCGTCACTGCCATCATTATGTAACTGGCTGCCACCAACAGGGTGTCCATGCACCTCGCACTCGCACTCGTCTCGTAAATTCTGCCACGTAACAGAACACCCACAATCCCACAATACACCGCCAGCCGGCGTCTCGGGCCGTCTGAGAGAATGATTTAAGATTATCAAATGGAAGTTGCTTCCACACACCGGTGTACGGCATGCGACACAAGCTAGCTGCCTTCCGCATGTCGAAACTACGAAAGCAGTCGTAGGCGGCATGGTGGTGTAAAGCACTCAAAGGACACCACATGTCTCCAGCACCAGCAGCCTATGTATCCCGTATCCCAGAGTAAAGTCTTCGCAGATGTGTATTATATATCTTTCAAGCGATTTATGATGTGACACTAACGATAGCGGCGGCATCTGTTGAATGCACCACTAACGCACAAAATCGATTCCACATTAATGATGGGCGTCGTCTCCGGAGCACACTTGGCTGTCGTGGTCCCCTGCGAGTGCACGCGTAGCAGATAGACTCCGCAAGGATAACAATCTCGGGAGCAATAAAATGAGGAGTTTTATTGCGAAAGCGTATTTAGCTCTCAGTTCCTTTGTCTGTCTGTCTAGGGTCCGGGTTTGAACTTATTTAACGAGACGTTGACGACTGGAGAGTGCTTAATGTCGAACATGGAAAAGTTTGGTTTGCGCTGTTGGTTGCCCGAGGGCGGGTGGATTGGATGGCTTTGACGTTTCAAAGCGCATCTAGTCTGTGCGCGACAGAGTGCACTATTATGTTCATCTAGATTGACGAAGCCTTTCAAGTGTCCGGCAGACGTGCATTGAGTTTACTCTCAGGGGTGTCCATTCGTTAACCGCATGCCTGCGATTGGATCGTGAATTTTGGTACGCAAGCGCTGTCAGTCGACAGCGGGTCATTGTCCATGAACGTCAGTCTTCATCGTGTGTCAGATGCACGCCTCAAGACTAATTTGCATTCCCCAAAGACCACCCACTCCGAATATCATCGACTGTACCATCGTGTCGCTGGAGAAGCGGCAGCTTTATGAAACTATTTCAGAGTCGGCACACAAAAGACTCGTTTGCATACCATCGTTGGTATTCGCTCCAGAAGAACGGCTCCAGTCCACCGATTCCTATTAACACACATTCGCCGGCTACTATTAATCATTTATTGCCTTCAGTGTGCGCCCTTCGCCACGCCCAAACCAACTCCCGTGGATTCGAGCGGCGGTTATTAATCACAAGTGCTTCGCCTAAGAACAGCCGGTCGATGGATGGTTTTGTTGCCTTGGCGCATCATTATGCCCCACTGGCTGGAACGAATCACTCTCTCACAGTCGGGTAATCATCGGCATCCAAAGAACCAACAGAAACTCAAAGATGACTGATTATCTCAAAAGCTGCAATGCATTCGTTGTGTTTTCCTTTCTTGGGTTGAACGAATTATTCAATTACGGCTGAACTGTTGTGTGCCCTGCGTCTCGCACGGTCATGTGAACTGGCAAAGTCTGGCGCGTTGCAATCGCATTAGCACAAGACAAAAGTTTCCCGACTTAATCGGGTTAATCTCATTTGCTAGACCGGCAACGGCTGTCGTCTGCATATTTAATCGCGGAGGTCTCACCATGAATGGGATGTGATGACACTGCTTGCAGCTTCCCTGGCTGGTGTTGATTTCACAGTCCCGCATCATTAGGCGTGGGGATGGTTTGATGAAAAATTACTCTCATTGGCAGCACAGGCCATTTTCGTCGATTGACGTAAGCAACGATTCCACATATAAAGGATGCCCTGAAGGGGAATAAAATACATCGCGTTGAATGTAATTTGAAACCTTGATAGGAAACAAGAACAGCGAGAGACGAGCACTGATTTTCATATCCAACGTCATTAACGTTTAAAAAAAAACTTTACTTAGAAGCGCATTGGTTATCTTTTCCTTTTTCGATTCCAACGATTTGTCGGACTTTATTTGGAGTTTATGGGTCTATGCACAAGTGTGTTCCCAAAGAGGTATAAATCTGATCGTATAAATCTGAATCGAAAGCGAGATGGCGCTTGCAAGTTGACTTTGTTGCGATGGGACTTGGCCCAAGCTTTGACACAGTTTTGGGTATGATCCAAGGCAATGTAATTTTGCCCCCGCTATGGATTGGTCTCTACAGTGATGGTTTCGTCATCCCCGATGTCTCAAATCAGGATTTGGATACCCTTTTAGCTGGAATGCTGTTGTCCTTCGCCTGAGTTGGATGCAGAACTTTGCCTTCGCTAATGCATTCATTCCTTTCCATCTATTGATCCATTTCTCCATTCAGAAACAACAGTGATCTGCAATTTTTCTGATTGTCCAGCAGAGGAAGATTAAGTGATTGCAGAGCACCAACATCAGAGTAAATCGTCTTAGCCGCAGCTGTTTTGAAGATCAAAAGAAACATGGTTTTCAACGATTGATTATGCCGCAAATCTCCACAAATGGTGTCGCTAATGCGGTAAATTTTTCCCCCCAGCCAGATAAATAGCATAAGTTTGACATATCTTAAAGTCAAAAATGTCAATCGTTTTGTCTAAAGAGGTGTGCGACAAATCAATTTTTGGCTAAGACCATACATTCTGCTTTATTTTCGTTATTTTTCAATTTGCACAAAATTCAACAAAATGGTTTCTTGAAATCATAAGACACGAAAAATCACATACAATGTAGTTGAAAGTAGTTGCTATGAATTGTCGGAAGCGTCTTTCTCGTCTTTGGTTAGTGCTACAGTCCAAGGTGGACCAGAAAAAAAACAGCTGGCGACTCCAGTCGTCAGTGTCCTACTTGGCACAAAATGCTGAAAGTGATACTATACGTCATCATTGCTGTGGTTTGGAAGGCTAGGATTTGAGCTGTGTCGTTCATATGTTCTGCCGTCTCAACAATCTTCCGATTCTTAAGTCGGTGGGGTCTATTGTTCTTGTTGGTCTGATGTTTTTTCTATAACTGACGCTCGATTAGCCCATCTAAGTATTTCCTGCTCTTTGAAGTGTGGACAAATTTCTTTCTGAGCAGCAGCCACCCTCTCGAGGTGGAACTTCAAGAATCTGGCACACGATCAATTTTCTTCGTGTTTGAACTTTGTGACAGTCTTTTTAATATTTGGTCAAGGAAGATTCCAGAATGAAACAGGCAGAATGTTCTGCTCGATTTGGACGATGATAGACAAGAATTCCTCGACGTAGACGAGGTGACGATAATAATATCCAAGCTGATGTCGAACAGAGCTGCTGAAGCAGACGGACTGCCCGCAAAAGTATTTAAAGCAGCCGGAGATGACCTGGTTGGACGCATGCACCAGCTCATCTGTAAGATATTGCAGCGGGAGATGACCTGGTTGGACGCATGCACAAGCTCATCTGTAAGATATGGTCTGAAGAAAACATGTCCAATCAGTGGAATATCAGCGTCGTTTCAGTCCACAAAAAAGGAAATTCCTTTGACTACGCTAAATATTGAGTGATCAGTCTTCATAACATCGCCTACAAGATTTTGTCTGCCGTATTGTGTGAGCGTCTGAAACCGTTTGTCCATAATCTGATAGGTCTCTATGAGTGTGGTTTCAGGCCAGGGAAGTCCACGATAGACCAGATCTTCACTTAACGACAGATTCTGGAAGTACATATCGACACCCATCAACTATTCGTCGATTTTAAGGACGCATATGACAGTGTAGAATGTGACGTTCTCACGCCGAAGGGCTTAGGTTCGATTCCCTCACCTCGAATTTTACACGGCACCACCTCTTTCGGGCTGCTGACAACACTCAAAGAGTACTAACTGTCTAAGAAAGCTTATCAAATTTCGCCGTTCGGAGTCGTACAAAAAACTGTACGCCGCTTCTTCTCGTGAGAGAACAGTAGCACGCACAACACGAGTAGTTGATGAGCAAGCTAGGTCTTTACTATCATTTTATTTTTTATATTACTAATGCTATCTTAAAACTAGGAACAAAATGCTTAACCTAGGCACGACTAATATGATTTCTAAAAACTACTTACTGGCCCTATGCGGGCGCTCTAAGCTAAAGTAATAATTTATTTATTTATTTGCTTTTTGGCGTCAATACTTTTTTTTATTTTAAAATTAATAAAATTAGTATCTATTTCAAACAAAGAAAATTGCTAAAAAAAACTTAGTTATCTATTTTTTTTTAAATAAAAACTTAATCTAACTTAATGTTACCTATTCTAACTTAGATACACTTACGACTAACATTTTTTAATATTTTTTTTAATTGTATCTTAATACGTAACTTATCCTAACTTATCCTAAATGCAAGTTGGCCGTGAGGGACCAACTTAAAACCTGTCTGGGTTGACAACGGCTGGGGCTCCTGGTGTGGCTCCAACCACCAATAGAACCCCCGGTCTTTATCCGTGTCCATCCTAATGAGGAAGCTAGGCCCTGGTCCCTCTGTGGACTGGGTTTTGATTGGGTTTGATTGGAGGTCTTTTTTTTTATAATTGGCGCGCACTAAAGGTATTGTTTATACCCTTAAATGACTGGAATTAAGTCACAGCATGGGCCAAACGTATAGAGGAAAATAAGAGAGAGTCTTAATCAGTTGCTGAGCAGCTTACTGCGTATTTGAACAGTTCAAAGATGAATTTGGGTGTGGAAATTAATATTTATCCAGAGGACATAAAATCAAAACTCCTTGCTATTTGTTTGGACTAAAATCCTGGAAATCAAATTCCGGGTTAAAATTACGCGTTTTCTTATGCGTTTTGGAACAGGGACACTTTTAACTCCAAGAACTTCCCATCGTACCCACTGTCTCTTAACGACAGAAAATGATGCTGTAAGATTCATTCAAAGTGGAAAGCGGAACACTGCATTCGGGGTGATTGCGAAGCAGATGACCTCGCCAAAAACAACTTCTGAGGCTTACACTCCCCCTTGCAATTCTTCTCAAAACTCCTTTTTCTGCTGTACACGATTGTGAGCTATTATCATAGATGATCGAACCACCAAACTTATCTGAAACATAATAAATACTATGAATCTCACTGAGTCTCATTAAATCCGGTAGAGCTGCGTCTAAGAATTGCCAGGCACACATTGAAGCTGATCAGATGTTTGTATGACACCAGACATTTGTGAAGCTTCTTCTATTCGTTTATACGACAGACACGCAGCCCACAGGCTCCGCCGGAGGAGGATATTTTAGCGCTCCGCTTCCAAAGCCCACCTCGATTCGTAATCGAAACAACAAACTTAAGACGTTTGTTTCTTCGAACACAGTTAATTAGAAACTTGGAAGTTTCTTAAACCCGTTTCTTATGCAAATCGTTAAAAAGTTCAGTCCCCCATTCTTGAACATCTCATTTTACCCATTTGCGCACTGATGAATCAAGCGTTCACATTCAAATTTATTAAAAAAGTACCACCATTAGGGTCAGTCTTTGTAATGAAATGTAATGTCTCTGTAAAGACCAGTCTGCGCGCAGTCATTGTTAAGACCCAACTTTCTTTTCAAAATGATTCTTCACCGTTTCACCGACGCTTTATGCAACTTAAGTCGTTACAATTTAGTCAGAGGTACAACTCGCCTTCTCCGCTTCAATTAAGCAGTAAAACGCGAAGACACTCAACACGAGCTTCACTGGAGCGTGCACTAAAATGAAAGTTTCCATTCATATAACTACCGCCCAGAGTGGCACTAACCCTTTCCTCGAACAGCAATGAAATTAAATAATTTTCCGACTATGCTTATCTCGGCCAATTCGATAATCAACCTATTGCCGCCAATTGCAAAGAGGAATTCTTTTCGAAGGAGCCCCGCTCAGTGCGTATCTCTCATCTCTGAATTCAGGGAAAAACCAGCTCTGTGCGACCTTTGTATTTTCACCTGACTTCAATGGATGTGTCAATCAACTGCTTCTCACGACATTTGGTGACGCTCCTGTCACTAGCGAAAGACGATCCCCTACCACCAGTAACCCGTGCGTTGTGGGAAGTATTTTTTCCCTATTGTCTGTGCTTGTAACGAGAGACCGTTATTCTTGTCGATAGAAAGTGAAAACAAGTCAGTGCGGTGTGTCTGTCAGCTGGATTCGCTAACGACTGTGGCACGGGTGCACGCATTCGACTCTCGGGGATGGTTAATTATGTTTTCTTTCCCGAAAAGGCAGCTCATTGGGCGCGCTGCTACGTGAAGTTATGAAACCTTCATTCAATATCAATTTCACCGTTTCATTGTACAGCTTACGGGACGACGACAACATTTATAATGGCAGCGGTCGGTAGAAGAACTAGGCACAGGGCACATGTTGGAATTACGTCTTTGAAGACAGCTAATTTATGAAAGTTAAACTGAATTAAACATTTTCCGAGCAGAGTGTAATGTCTGCATGACGAGCGCGTCTTCGTATCTAATTGATGCGTTGCGTGGTTTCCACTGAAAGGGTCTCCGCTGTGGGGGTTCAACGCCTTGTTGATCTCGGTTATGAAAGAGTTGCGTGTTTTGGGTGATATGGATTTCGCCCGCGCTCAGTAATTGTCTCCCTCACGAACGATTATTTCGAAAAGGGAGGGACTTCATACCCTTAGTAAGTCTGTGTTTAAGGGTACACCACATTCATTGTTCGTTCCATAGTGGGTGGTCACAGAGAGTGCGTTGTTATCCGCTCAATCCCAACCCAATACATTTTTTTCATCATAAATGTTTTTATGCCATTAATATCCACGTAATGCTCCATTAACTCCGCTTTCCTTACCGCCTCACTCAGTGCCTTCTGCGGTGTGACATCATTGTCTACAGTTAAACCGCACAAAATTAATCAACTCGCAGTCATAAAACCTAGCACATCGCAAAATTCAATAAACAAACATGACCAAGTTACAGAACTGTTGCTCTGCCTCCACCTCTTACCAATCAGCGCCCGTGTCGTACTCACCCACGAAGGAGGAATTTGTTTGGTCTGCGGATTGGGTCACACGCTTTAATCGACCAGAAATACATAGAGGGAGGTCAGGAGGGATTCCAATGTCGGGGGTAGAAGCAACCACAGGGAGCATGTCATAACATAGCACTAAAAAGGAATCCATCATCGTTCCAAACGTATCGCCAGAGTTAAGCACTCCAACACAGAACCAAGAACTTTGCTGCAGGCAGATAACGTTGGTGATGATGTTGGTGTCCTCCTACGTTCCACCAAGAGCCCCTCCAGCCGCAGCACACCACTAGTTCAGTGCCAAGAGCAAGACACGAAGGGCTGCCTGCAAATGGGAAAACCGCCTAGAACTTAACTATGCCAACGGCGGTCGATCCGACAATGCACAGTTGTTACTGTTTCGGTTGTGTCTGGGGACGAGTTCCCGTCAACGACGACCGGTGCCCTGCGGGCTGGTGTTTGTGTGTCTGGGCCTATTAAACCACATTTTTGCTGGCTGCATCCGCTGCATTGGCATGCGATGTTGCTGTTTGCACGACATTACGTTGCCGCTCTTTGTCGTTGCTGTAAGGCTGAGTGGCGAGCGGGGGACGATAGTAATTCGTTATTCAAATTAAGTTTGACGGTTGGCAGTGCTCGCCGTCAGATGATGACAACGATGACAGTTGATGCGATGCGACGAGAGAGTGTGGGAGCGACGTTTACTTGCTGGCGGCACATGGGGTCACACCATCTGCAGCTAGTGCATCGTCACTGCGTATGTGCTCCCGGCTGTAAGAAGGTGGGAAGGGAAAGGAATTTTGAATCTAGCGGAAGAATGTGGGAAGAAGAGCAGAAGACAGCCCAAACCAACGTCTGGCGAATGACACACAAATTTATTGCCAGTAAGGGGAAGGGGTTCGGCTCTAATTGGGATTTCTTCCGTTGCGTCGACTGTGGGCTCTGATGTTCGCAAAATGAGAACAAACTTTTTGTCATTTTGTGTGACTAGAAGTTGATTGCGATGTAAATCGGAACGACCTAATGTTGCTGCTTATAAGACTGTTTGCTGTCAGGGTATGAGCTTATGAAAGTGATTGTGGAGGTTTATAAAAAAAAATCATTTCTGGACTATTTACACATACAACATGGCCGCCGTGGGGTAGTGGGTAGAGCATGATACTCACAGCCCGAAGGTTCAGGTTAGATTCCCGGCTGAACCTCGAATTTGACACGGTACCACCTCTGTTGAGTTGCTGACAGCACTCAAAGAGCAATAGCTGTCTAAGAAAGCTTCTCAAACTTCGCCGTTCCGTAGGCCCCTTCGTCTCGTGAGAAAACAGTAGCACGCAGAACACGAGTAGTTAATGAGCAAGCTAGGCCCTGGTTCCTTTGTGGACTGTCGCGCCATACAATTATAATTATTATTTTGCTAGAACACGGAAAAAAGCAAGAAGTAGACCTTAAAATCTTTGCCGCCTTCGAAATTTTAGGTAGTCTTTCTACACACACCTTGAACGAGTGGTGCCGTACAAAAATTGCAAGTCCCACTACACCACGGAGACCACTGCATCTGAATTGGGTTTGAATCTTCGCTGACCCCAAACGACACAGCTCGAAAAGTCAAACCAGAGACTTAACTGTTCTCCTCCAGTAGACGCAGAGTACTCTTTCAGCGTTTTTCGGGCTTCCGAGAAAAACAGCTGTACAAACACTGAGAGAATGGAATCAGATAACCAAAGACTTAAACAGTGATCACTTATTTAGTGCTCGTGAAACTATAGGCAGTCTTCAAATCCCATAAAGGTCCAACAAGGTACACTCACTTCTCTTTTATGTGGTAGATACGTTCCATACGTTAATGTAGTGTAAAAAAGGACTGTGTTGCATTATTTCCAAAAACACAAACAACCAAAAAATTATATAAAAAAGACATTAATTACTTGTTGGTTTTTGAATTTTTCGGCTATGTACAAGGTGCTACAAAGCTCGTATCTGGCAATACTATACATCATTTGAAAGGTCTTGACATAACCTACAAAAAGGCGCTATGCATGATTAGTTTGGATATTGCGTTCAACAGTTACAGACGTGTAAACATGGAGTTCACTAACGCCAAAATTCGCGCTATTTTAAAGTTTTCCTTCGTTAAAGGCAAATCCGCTAGAGAAACGTTCCGTGAGATTAATGGTGTTTTGGGGGATGGTACTCTATCACTTCGAACCGCGGAGGAATGGTTTCGACGATTCAGAGCCGGTGAAAACGACACCTTGGATAAGCCAGCCGGCGGAAGACCTGTGATGACGAATACCGATCGAATCATGGAAATAATCGAGTTAGACCGGCATGTGGCATCTTTTGACATCGCCCAGGAGATGGGAGTTAGTCACCACACCATTTTAAACCATCTGCAGAAGGCTCGATACAAACAAAAGCTTAATGTTTGGGTGCCATATGATTTGGTGCAAAAAAAACCTTCTGGATCGAATCAACGCCTGCGATATGCTGCTGAAACGGAACTAACTCGACCAATTTTTGAAGCGAATGGTGACTGGTGACGAAAAATGGATCACATACGACAATATCAAGCCAAAACGGTCGTGGTTGAAGGCCCGTGAATCGTCCCAAACAGTGGCCAAGCCGGAAATGACGGCCAGGAAGGTTTTGCTGTGTGTTTGGTGGGATTGGAAGGGAGTCATCCATTATGAGCTGCTCCCATATGGCCAGACGTTTAATTCGACCATCTACTGCGAACAACTGGACCGCCAGAAGCGTCCAGAATTGGCCAACAGGAAGGGTGTTGTGTTCCACCACGACAACGCCAGACCACACACTTCGTTGACGACTCGTCAGAAGCTACGGGAGCTCGGATGGGAGGTTTTATCGCATCCACCATATAGCCCGGATATAGCGCCAAGTGATTACCACCTGTTCCTGTCCATGGCGAACGCCCTTGGTGTGAAATTGAAGTTAAAAGAGGCTTGTGAAAAGTGGCAGTCCGAGTTCTTCGGAAAGGGGGGGGGGGGGGGGGCTTCTACGAGGTTTGTATTATGAAGTTGCCGTCTGGATGGAAACAGATTCTCGAACAAAATGGCGCATATCTGAACTAAATCCGATCACTGTAACAGTTTTTATGAAGCATTAAATGAAGAACAAAAAATGAAAGGGAGATATTTGGCAACCTTATATTTGGACTATATATTTTTTGAAGTATGTGACGCAATGTTTAAATACTCGACTTAAGAACTGTAAGGACATTTACTGCCTTTTATATGCATGATTTTTTGTATTATGTAAGAACACTGGTTAAGTAGGCGTTCTAAATGTGGGGAGAAGATTACGCTCAAGTCTGGTTTTAAAGATCTACAATCATTTTTGTTCCTGAGTGCTTCTTCTTGTTAAACAGCTTTAAATTCGTACATGATTTTCATGTGTTACAACTCCAATGGTATAAGCAATAATGAAAGAGCCTTTTAGATTCGAGACGTGTGACTGCGGACCCATTTCACACAAATGGTTTCTGGGGTAACAATGTCTATTACACTTTAGCAACAGTGTATCTTCGGCGCTATCCACTCAAAACACATCTAGTTCCTTAATTTCATTCGACATCGAACATTTATCTGTTTTTTACATTTCAACAATGAATAAGTAAGAAAGCATCCACTTAAAATCGAAAAACGCCATCCGCTGAACTTTACCAAGTATGCTCGCATCTTTCACTGTTAATGTCAAACCAGCACTTAAGGCAGTCCCCTTCCGTTCACAACAGTCGCCTATGATTCACTGATATGTCTTCACACCCCGCCGTCGTTGGCGTTCATCAACAGAGTGGTAACACGACCTCCAATCAATTTAAATTGTTCTCACACTCGCTGCACTCGCTACGTTACTCAGAATTCGTTCGGCAATAAATTTCATAACAACATTCGTCGGACAAGCGCATGAGTATGCAAACAAAACTGTGCGCAACAGTGCCCGGCAACCGTTGCAGGCATTACCTAATTAGTATCGCGCCAATTGCTCCCACAAAAGTCACCCTTTTTTGTGGCGTTTGCAACGTCTGCTCTATGTGCCAGAAGGAACAACAAACAAGGAGAGCCCGAAAGAGAAACCAAAACAAAATAAAAAAAAAATGTAAATGGTTGTGTGCACGTCGAATTGAAAAAGTCTGCAAACATGTTGCTGGTCAGTGGCCAGAAAGTTTTTCTCATTCAATTCGAACGTGCAGTTGTTGGTGAACGACAAAGAATTTCAAAATAGAAAATGTCAGCAAAAAACGAAAACGGAAAACATGCGGACCTAGTAGACGAGAAAATTAATTCATTGCGAAGCACTTTGACTGGCTTGAGTTTTTTTTTTTTGTGGCGCCTTATTTTTGGCTTTCGGATTAACAGACTTTTGTGCTGTAATATATGAAAGTTGACAATTGTCTGATTTCGGTGACTCGAAGTAAAAGAAGCACCATGTAGAGCGGACATATTTGTAACTGTAAGGCGATTCCTTTTCAAAGTCTCATAGAAGTTGTGCTGACTTGGAGCCCTCAAAAATTGTTTCAAGACCTTTACGTAACAAATCAGCTTCTTCTTTGACTGGCGCTACAATCTGGGGTGGACTTGGGCCTCAGCCAACATGAGCCATCTTTGCCTTGACCTAGCTGGTGCATCCGCCCAACCAGATCCAGTTCTGCGGATACTCTGTCTGATCCAGCAGCCTGTTTGATTTTGCTGTTTTGACTTCATCTTTACGGAGGAAGGAATTCTTCTCCATCATGCTCTAAATTGAGTGGAGAATTCTACATAATAGCGGTGCTTGCTTGCGTTGATTGTCAAACCATGGATTGCATTTGGGTGGTGACGTGAAACCCAGCACATCACTGGAAACTTCTTTGATGGTTTCTTGACAACGTTTCAATTCTTGTTCTATCGTTAGTGCAATTAGCGGTGAACCCTGAGCTAGTTTCAGAAAGACTCGGTGGGCAAAGTTCCCAGCGATGAGTTGCGATTGTAGTCAGGCCGTATAGGCTTGTCTGGACTCCGATGCTCTCTCCATATTCGGGTTCTTACCTTGAGTACAACAAGGTGATGATCCGAGTCGATGTTGGCACAATGGAAGGTCGGACATTGAGAATACTGGGGGAGTGTCTGACGTCGATCGCAACGTGATCGATCTGATTAACGGCTGATTGACCAGGGAATCGCCAGGTTCACTATTGGAACCGCTTGCTAGCTACAGATTGATTTCACACCGTGGCAAAGTTCAACAGGCTGAGTTTGTTTTCGGCTGTGAAAGTGTGCAGACTGTGCCTTCTGATGACTGCAGCAATCATAGTTTCCTTTCTCAGCTAGTAGTTTAAATCTCCTAGAACTGATATTGGTATCATAGCTGGGCCGTCGATCGTTTGTTATGTCTAGGAACACCAAAGTCAACTCTGGTGTTGTCATTCTCCGCTGTCTGGGAGCAGGCTCAGATTAGGTTCCCGAAATGAGGATACAGATTGTCATAAAGCTTGAGACTTTTTGCCTACGTAAGTCTGTGTCGAACAACAAATCCGCATCCGAATAAGCACTGACTTCTTGTAGTAATATATAGGTGTAGTAGATACCGCAGTTTTTTGTGGACACCGTGGTGTAATGGGTAGAGTACGACGCTCACACTCCGAAGGTCCATGATCGATTCCCGGTTGTACACCTCGAATTTTTCACAGCACCACCTCTTTCAAGTTGCTGGCAACACTCAAAGAATAATAACTGCCTAAGAAAAAGCTTCTCGGAGTCGGCAAAAAACTGTAGGTCCCTTCTGAGAGAACAGTATCACGCACAACACAAGTGGTGGATGAGCAAGCTAAGTCCTGATCCCTCTGTGGACTGTCACGCCAAACAATTATTTTTATTAGATATCACAGTTCCTTATGTCCTTTTGCCCGTCATATCCCATCGCATTCCCTGGATGGCGGTGATGTTTGCCTCGTTGCAGTTTAGAGCCTCCGCAAGTTCTTAGACAGCACGTGGTCTGTTTAGGTATCTCACATTCCACGTGTAGAACACAAAATCGTTGTCCTTCAATCGTTTGCTGTTCTCGTCAACAGTATTCAAGGCATGTCGTTTTCTTTGAACTATAATTTTTTACAGAAATTATGAAGTTAGTAAGTACATTAAATGAGGTAGAACAGGTCTATTATTTACCCCTCAGGCAGGGGAGTAAGCTGCATACATTGGTTGACCACACAAAAAGTGTTGTGCTGGCTATCTCGGGGCGCCGCACAGTGGTGGATCTCGATGAAATAATATCAGTGGAATATGGTATCAGTGCGGTAGAATCTTTCTGTGGTCAAAAATGGTCGATGTAGCGTGAAGGATAGCAGAGTAATCTTAAATTAAAAATTGAAAAAAAAACGCCTTTTTTTTTTGTTAAATTGCACACAAAAATAAATTTAACAAAAACAAAGCTATAGTTATTAGTTATTACCTATACAGAAATATATTTTATTTCTTGCATAGTATTATAGTGTTCTGACAAAAATATTTGTGGTCTAGCTTGCTTAGAGATATGGCTAACAAGACCTTACTACTGAAAAACAGTTTTGTTTTGTGAAATAATTTTAAAATCAGTCATATAAACAACGTTTGGAGGAAAACTATTGAAAAAACCTCCATTTGAAATAAAAAAAATATTTTACAGATTAATGAATAGTAAATAATAAATTATAACTTATTTGTATATGTACAGTGCTCCACAAAAGTCTAGGCACAGCGCATATGATTTATAAAATTAGACTGCCGTTTAATAGTTATTGCAAAAAAGTTCAACCTTTTTAATCATTTCAATTAGTTGACATCTCTAGATTTACAGCAAAACAAAAAGTTCTCCAAATTTGTCCTTTTCATAAAAAAAAATCCATTATAACCTCGAAACTACAAAAACTGCTTCCACAAACGTCTTGGTAAACCTGCGTAAAATTAAAGAAAATAAAAGCAATAATAAAAAATTACCAAAGAAACTTATACTTCTGAATATTTTGTTGGCATAGAATCGACTAATCTAATAACTTATCCACTTCTTGTGTAATATTTCCTTTAGTCGGATTTTATTAGAAATCTGGTGCGTTTTTAATTGTTGGTCCAGTTTATCCCAGAGATGCTCTATAGGGTTCATAGCAGGGCTCTGAGACGATGTCGGCAGTCTTTTCGTGTTATAGAGCAACCGCATTCAAACTTCGGGTCGTTGTCTTGCTGGAACAGGAAATCGGTAGGCATTCTTAGTTTAGTGGCACTTTCCTTGAGATTATTCTTTCGAATATCCAAGCACACATGTTGATCCATTGTATTTTCAATGAATACTTAATTTCCCATTCCAGCAGCTGACATACACCCCCAAACCATCAGTCCACCACCACCATGTTTCACAGTCTTAATCGTGTATTTCGGATTGAAGGCATCTCCTGTTTTTCTCCAAACTCTTAGGCGGCCGTTTGATCCAAATATACACAATTTTGACTCATCGGAGAAAAGGTCCTTAGTCCAAGACTTCGTAGATCAATGAATATACTCTTTTGCAAACGCCATTCGTTTTTTCTTGTTTGTTGCAGATATGCATGGTTTCTTCCTTGTTGTGAGGGAGGATAGTCCGGTTTCTACGATGGTGCGACGTACAGTTTCGGAGTGAACTTTTATTGGGTTTTTTTTCTTTTTTTATAGCACCTTCAAATGGATTTTTCTTTGCCATGCGGACAATTCGTCTTTTATCTTTGTCGTTTAGCTTCCGGGGACGTAATGATCTAGCAGCGTTCTCCACTCTATACTCATTCTTATAGTGCTGAATCACTTACTGGAACGAGATACTATCACATCTATTTCAAAGTAGGATTCTTGTTTGGTATGTAAATCTACGATTAGCTGCCGTTGTTCGATCGTCAGCTCTTTTCGGTTCATATTTCAATAAAAAACAGGAACAAAAATACACCAGTACAACAAGGGTCTACCGCGAATGACACACGACAGCAAGTACATAGCAAAATAGAAAAAAGTTATTAATTTGGGGATTCCCCTTTTAGAAAATATCTTCTTTTCTATAACTACCAAGACTTTTGTGGAAGAAGTTTTAGGTGCTTCCAGTCTCTACAAAATTTTGTTTTTATTAAAAAGGGCAAATTTTGAGATTTTTTTTTGCTGTAAATTTAGAAATATAAACTAAATGAAAAGCATTAAAAGGTTGAACTTTTTTGCAATAACTATCAAACGGCAATCTAATTTTACAAATCATAGGCGCTGTACCTAGACTTTTGTGGAGCACTGTATAAATTTAAATAATATAAAAAAATAATAAATAACAAACAATAAATAATAAACAATTTATATTAAATACAATAAAATATAACAAGTCACAATACTTAAACTTGATTAATGTATTATATAACTGTAATCCTTTAATGAGTTGATTATCGACATTAGCACATTTTGAAATAAAAGTGTGGAGAATTCCGATTCTTCTTCCATTCTAGATAACACCGTCTTTTTCCTGAAGTAAACGGTGTCCCAACAAGAACGCAAGACTTAAATTTTAAATAAAACGCAGATATTTAAAAAAATCGTGAATTCTTTATTATATCGTAAAGTAGACAGGATGAGATTATGTGTGGAATTACACATCGGCCAGACGTCCGCCGCGACTTTGCTGGCACATACACGATCTTTTAATGAAATTTTCAATGACCCTTGTGTATAAATGCAGCGGTATTTCATTATGCAGTGTCCAATTTCCTCTTTTAAGGCTTGAGTCGTCTTCGGCTTATTTGCATAAACCATCGACTTCAAAAAACCCCAAAGAAAAAATCCAATTGTGGTAAATCGCACGATCTAGGCGACCAATTCTGGTCTCCAAAACGCGAAATAACACGACCGGGAAATGACTGATGAAGCAATTGAATTGTTTCTCTGGCTGTACGAGATGTGGCGCCATCTTCTTGAAACCACATCCCATCCACATTCATTTCTTCAATTCTAGGCACAAACAAATGGTTATCATTTCACGATACCGAACACTATTGACTGTTTGCGCTTGACCTGACTCATTTTCATAAAAAAAGGTCCAATGATTCCTCCAGCACAAAATCCACACCACACGTTGAGGATGCATTTGCTTCTCGTGAATCACTCGAGGATTTTCTTCGTCGCAAATGCGACAATTCTGCCTATTGACGAAGTCATCAAGATGGAAATGGGCCTCGTTACAAAAGATGATTTTATCGGCAAAAGCAGCATTTTTATGTTGTCTCTCCAATACACAATTAACGAACTCCCTTCGCTGTGCATGGTCAGCTGGCTTCAGTTCCTGAGTCAATTGAACGTTGTATGCATGAAGATGCAAATCTTTTGTCAAAATTCGCTGCATAGTGGATTTGGAAGCACCAATTTGCTGAGCTCGGTTTCGAATTGAGGTGGATGGAGTTTGAGCGACATCATCACGTACTGCTGCGATATTTTCGGTCGATCGACCTGGTCGAAGGCGCGTTGTTGTCTTTACATCAGTTACAGACCCAGTTTCAGCAAATTTTTCCATTAATCGCTTTGCAGTTGACTCTTTTGGAGCATTACTGTAACACCAAATTGATCGAAATTTGCGAACTGTAGCCGCAAAACGTTCACCATTTTGGTAAAACAATTTCACAGTAAGGGTGGATAAATCTGGAGGCAGGTTAAGAATCATTTTGAAGATTTTGTTTTAAGTTACTTGTAGTCGCTTAATGAGAGTTTTCGTGCTCTCGTGTTACCCCAAACATTTCATCAATGCTTGAAAAATGACCTTACAAATTATTACTTTATTCTTTTGGTTGAGTAACGACTCTCGTTTGATATGAGGGTAGGGTATTTTAATGAGAATATACATGTTTGTTAAGTTTTCACGAATATGATTTCGAAAGGTCAATCTCTGATCTAACTTTACACCAAGGTACTTTGCAGTGTTGACCCACGGTATAACATGATTATCAATATTAAGACATTGATCTTAATTTTCCACTACTTATAATATTCAAAAATGAATGTATGCCGGTTTGATTTTCTAGTACTGGCCCTCAAATATGTGACGAGTCCATAGCTAAGTCATCCTCGTAAGAGCAATTTCACAATTAGACCTACAAGGCAAGTCTGTCAGAAAAAATATTGAAAAGGACTAGAGCCAGGAAAGAGCCTTGTGGGATACCAGCTGATACAAATTTTAATGAAGAGAATGCACCATTGACGCATACTTTGAATTCTCGTTGAAAAAGAAAACTTTGTAGCATTTTAATAAGGACTTTTGGAAAACACTGAGTCAAAAGCGTTTGCAATGTCGGAGAGGTCTAGACCGGTCGACTTCTTTAGATTGAACTGTTGTTTAATAGTTTAACATATTCTTAAAATATGTGATGTGAAATTTGTACTGTGACTTCTCCTAAATCCAAATTGTTCAAGAGGTAATGTGTTTGTGGCACTCAAAAATGTTTCAATTTTGATTTTTTTTTTAACATTTTCTACAATTTTACTGAAACCATTTAAGAGACTAATAAGTGGATAGCTGTCTGGATTGAATGGATTCTTCCCCTGTTTTATCAACGGTATCATATTGGCCATCTTTCACATTTTCGGGAAATAAAACATTTTTAAACAGACATTGATTAAAGTCACTTGGTACATAAGGGCAATTACAGGAAGTTGTTTAATCACTTGATTACTTATTCTATCTAGACCTGAGGAACCTATACAGAAACAATTACATGCAATAGTCTTTACTAACACACTTTCGTTGTAAAAATTGTAAATCTGAATTTTGTATAACAAGGCTTGCGTCTCACTACTTAGGGTTCATGTCCATGGTATTTTGCGCAATACAAGCATTAGAAGGGAAATTAAAAAAAAAATCCCGAAAAATTCCCGAGCTTGGTTGAATTAAACGACTCATTCTCACAAAGTGCAAAAATGTGAATTAATTTTTGCACCATCGATAGAGAATATTTTAAGCTTTTAGAAAAACCGTGGTTTCCCTTTGGAGCCTCTTGGAGCACTTTTGTTATGCTCCACCAAACTTGGGGGTACTTCCCGCAAAAGGTAGGTAGGTAGGTTAAGGTGGCTGATGGATACACTTAGTCCCATACAGTATCATTGTGCTACCACACCATGTGGGAAGAATCTAAAACCGGCTGGAACCGATGATAAAGTTTAAAATGTCGGCGGGAGGGGTTTTGTTGAGGTCATTAGGCCGTTGAGGAAATAGCTTCCAAAGTGTTTGTGTCTGAGGCGCGAGAGCGCCGGGCATGTGCATAACAGGTGTAGAAGAGTTTCTGGTTCTTCCTCATCCCTGCAGCTTCTGCAAAAATCGTTTGAGGTGGTTATTTAGAAAACTGGTGGTGAAAATGAAAAAAACTGTTGATTGAAGGTCAAATGTACACGCTTTCAAGTAAATATAACATGTTCCAAAGTGGTTTATTTTTAAAAAAATGTGCCACATCGAAAATTTTATTGAAAATAGTTCAATTTCGTACACCGAAACGGCTCATTAGAAGTCAACAAAATTTTATCTTTCTACGTTCTCAAATATGTACAATCAAGAAACGAATATGATTCAGGTTACGTATTTTCTTCCACTGTGCGCCGCCAGGATGCAGAATGTCAACTTAACGTGTGCAATAGCGAGGATTGTGCTGACAGCTTACCTTGTTGAGTGCGATCAACGACATTCCCTCGTGTGCACAAGTCGCACTTCTATTCCAACACAAATCAACATTTTACACAACAAATGGAGGGATGTACATTCTTAAACTTCTTGTTTCTCAAATTTACGCCTGTGCAATTCACTTACTAGCCCACCATTGTTTCAAATCTTCTCATTGAAATTTATATCAAGATCTAAAATGAATGTGTTACGATTCGTTGAACTGAGTTTGAAACATAAAAAAATATAAAATGAGTTAAAAGTGACCGTTGTCAGGCAAATTTTCTCCTTCTCCTGCGATGAACAAAACTGCTTTTTTGGAGAAATCTCCATTAAATTCTAGTCGAATGCTGAAGTCTTAATAGTTGTAGGGTAGTTTAAATTCATTGTTTTCCTCTAACGATCGCACAACAGAGAGAATAAAAGTCCTATCTGATACGATCTTTGTGGCAAATTTGAATTACCCATGATGAATGACTAATAAACTTCATGTTTAATTAGAATTTCTAGTCCATTTTAGTCTACATATTTTTTTTATTGCAGTTAACTTTGGAAATTAGTGACTTTGTGTCGCGTAGAACCGACAAATTTCATGATGATTAATTTGTTGATGTGAAAATGATACGGTTTATTCCCCTGTAAGTCATTGACCACCACATTCTGTTAGTCGAACAGAATTCCCCTACTCCCCCACCTGGATGTACTTAAGATAGTAAAATCCAGTCGAGTGAAGACTCGACAATTAAGGCTTGAAAATAGGTGGACGTAGATGAAAGGCAGTTCGATAAAGGACGCGTGCGTAGTAAACAGAGTCGAATCAATATGAAAGAAGCCCCCTTTGAATGTCAGTCATTAGTGTTTAGTGGAATCATTACCTTGCGGTATTGTGGAGAAAAAAAAAACTCATAAATTACAGATTGAAACCTACTGAATAAATTGCTTGATCTTAAACTTGCACTGGATGAATTGTATGGCAACTAAGCAGGGTCTTGTGTTGGCATTTCTTCTAAATTTTTCACATTAGAACCGGTTGCTACATTATTATTGACAGAAGCATCTTGGAACATGGCAATATAAGCGGCACGGTTCCCAAAAGGGAAATGAAAAAAGAAAAAATGGAATCGTTTCAAGTTCAATCCCAAGTTCTCTTTTAGGTCAATCCACTTGAAACAACAGTAAGTTCAGAGACTAATCAACAAAAACACATTTTCAAGACAAAATTCGACTTTATTCATCAACACAGTTTCCTTCAAGAGTGAAACAATCTGTCCAATGCCGCTCTAACAATCCGATATATTTTTCATAGATCGACTTATTTTTGGCCTCAAAATAGGCTTCAGTTTCGGCGATCACGTCCTCATTCGAGCGATTTTTTTTTCGATGAGCATCTGTTCGATGTCTCAAAACAGGGAGAAATCGCTGGTGGCCAGATCTGGAGAACTCGGTGGGTGCCGAAGCAATTCAAAGCCCAATTCGTGCAATTTGGCCATGGTAGCTAACGACTTGTGACGCGGTCTTGGTGAAAGAGAATTTGTTTCTTCTTCACATGGGACCGTTTTTTTTTTTTTCAATTTCTTCCTTCAAATGAACCAATAATGCCATGTCGTATTCGCTGTTGATTCTTTTGCCTTTCTCAAAATAGTCGATGAATAAAATTCCATGCGCATCCCAAAATACGGATGCCATAAACTTGCCAGCCGACCTTTGTTCTTTTGGATGCTTTGGGCGTGGTTCATCAGCCCTGTCCGCTCCACTGAATGCCGAATTGATTCTGGAGTGTAGTGGTGGATCCAGGTTTCATCCATTGTGACATACCGATGCAAAAAGTTGTATTTATTCTAGCGAACCAGCTCCAAACAGCTATGAGAATCATTGACACATTATTGTTTTGGTCGGTCCATTGTGAGCAATCGGGGTACCCATTTCGAAAACAGCTTTGTCATGGACAAATGTTCATGCAAAATGATGTACACCTTGCCTTTCGATGTCTTTAAGGTGTCAGCTATCCCACGCAATTGCACTTTGCGATTTTCCAAAACGATTTTGTGTACTTTTTCGACGATTTCATGTGTAACCCTCTTGATTGACTTTCCAGGGCGTTCAGGATCGTTGGATCTGTACGGTCACATTTAAAGTCAGCATACCACCCACAAATAGTTGTTCTCGATGGAGTAGAGTTCGTGAAACACTTTCCAAGCCATTTTCTAGCTTGCACGATGTGCTTTCCCATCAGAAAGCAGTGTTTAATCGACACACGAAACTCTGTTTTTTCCATTGTTTTAAAAATCGCAAAAGGAGCATCACTTGAAGTACTTTAACTTATAACCTAATAATCAGATTGTCACGAAAATTTAACAGATATCATTTGAATGTTTGTACTTCTTAAAAATAATGCCGATTTGTCGCGCCCCCAATATGTCAGTCCTGTGTTAATCAAACTGTCTGCATAGCTGCGCAGCGACCATAAAAACCCTTTATTTGGAAACGTTCGGAAATGAAACTCTTTTGTACAGTCCCAAATTTGACAAATACGGTGGATATTGCGGCAGTTCTAGTTACCCACAAGCCCAGCCAACGACCGAAGTGTGATTTTTCTTCGACACATAAGGCGATATCTGTCTAGCAACTCAGCATAATAATGGATTGTGACTGTTTTGACGGTAATAATTTTTGTTGGCGCGACAGTCCACCGGGAAACCAGGGCCTAGCTTGCTCATCAACTACTCGTGTTGTGCGCGCTACCGTTCTCTCACGAGTAGAAGGGACCCACAGTTTTTTTGCCGATTCCGAACGGCGAAGTTTGCGAAGCTTTCTTTGACAGTTATTACTCTTTGAGTGTTGTCAACAGCTCGAAAGAGGTAGTGCCTAGAAAAATTCGTGCTGTTCAGCGTGGAATCAAACCTAGACCCTTTGGCACTCTACCCACTACACCACGGCGGCCACCTGTTTTGACGGTAGCCGATGTAAAATTCACCTTGGGAACATCAGAATATGGCAGTCAGCATATTTTGGGCCTCTAAAATAGCTCTCGATTTTTATCAGGTAAAATTGACTGTTTTCAGTGCTCAATGGTCCCTACTGTATTAAAGTGGAACTACATAAGTTTCGTCAGAAAGACAGCTTTCTCATGTCTGAAACTCCAAGCAATTCATATCCCATTTGTTTCGTTTTTTGTTTTGCCTTCTGTTTACCGTACCTGTTACGAGATTGTGAACTTCTGTCAAGTCATCTTCCGTGTGTCATCTCGGAATTATTAAAAATGTTTGTGAACAGCAAAGAAGTACCCTTTCGATTTGGCTGCGCAGTTTTTCTTCGAAAAGCAGAATTCACCGACCGATATAAATTTATAAGTTGCGCTTGTTTTTTGGTTGTTTGTTTTCGAATTCCGCAGATTCACCCGTTTCATCAAGCTGTCAGAAAAAAAATCACAATTCCGATTGGATTGAACTTCAACTGCAGGCGTGGACTTAAATTCACTGCACTTTAGTAAATTCCTCTTGCGATAGTGATGAGCTGGTATAGAGGAGCAGTTCGCGCTGGAATTTCTTTGTTATTGAAGTCTTCTAAGGCCATTGGTACGACTGTCGACGTTTTTAAGGAACCTTCTGCACAATTTCTCAGCGAAATGGTTAATTAATTTAAACAGCAAACACTGCACACATTGAAGAGATCTAACTTAAAGCCGTCTTAAACCTCCACCTTAATTTGATAGCTAAATTCAAGAAGATCTCTTATACATAGGTTGGTGTTCCTCATACACAACGTCCTCTTCTTTGTATGATGCTACAGTTCGACTGAACCTGGGTCTCAGCCAACATGCGTCTTCAGCCAGCACGATCTCTCGCCGTCCGCCTCTAATTGCGCACTCCAAGTTGAATGAGGTTCTTCTCCACTTGTGTGCGCAATTTATTCCTGAACCATCCTCTTGCGTATTCCTGAACCAATCATTGCGTTGTGACAATGGCGCGGATTCGAAGACTTTTTGGCCCGAAGCACTGGTGTGCAAACACTCTGCATAGCCTAGTTCTGTGAAGCGTTGCATTCAATGTCGCTTAACAAGGCAAATGTCGTCGTGCAGCCCATAAAATTGGTCGTTGAATGTTCTTCTTCAAATTTCATCAACACAGAAAGGATTAAAAATCATTCGCAAAACCTTTTTTCAAAAAAACGAATAGCTTCCTCATCCGCTTTTGGTAACTTCCAAGTTTTGGGGCTGTAAAGCAGGGCTGGGATGTTTGAGCTGATGTATAAAACCCGCTAAGTCCAAGTTGAGAAAGGGCTCCATTACTATTGAGCCCAAAGAAGCACCGATTTGCAAAAGTTATTCTACGATTCATTTCAGTACTGATGCTGTTGTCCGTATTTACTACGAATGCGAGAAAAACTTAGGTCTAAACTATCTCGAAGTTCTGGTGCCTCATGTCACGCTCTGTCGATTTTGTTTGTCCTTGCTCGATGACAACATTAACCGCCAAAACCATTTTAGCCTTTATCTACCCTAGTTTGAGCTTCAATGGTAGCAAATGCCCCACTAACGGCTCGCTGTGTTTGTCCAATCACGTCAATGTCATCCGCATAAATTAACAGTTAAGCTGACTTTTGAAAGATCGTACCTTTGGTGTTGACTTGTGAGTTATGCACGAACAAGAAGTTTCTTCTTGTTATTGAACGAAACATTTTGAATGAATGAAACTTGCAGTTATATACCGATAGCAATTGTGAGCAGTATGTTTGTGAAGCATTAGCGTTCTGAGCACTTTCAACAATTTGAAAGGTCTTAAAAGTCCTAAATTTGAGATTCCATCCTGTACCTATGATATAGCAGTCAATGCATGCAAAATTTTAAACAGATTTGGACTGCGTTTGATTTCATTGTCGGGCAATGAACGCACTCACAATTCATCCCCACTCTTTGTAGTCTTTGTAACAAAACATATTTACAACGGTCATCCAAAACTTCAACCTCGAAGTGAACAACAGAGAGAGTCGCCGCGCACATATGTATTATGAACATGCATATATACAACAAACTGACATATTTCTACAACTATTGCGCAATTTCTTGATTTGATTCGACGCTATGCAGCTGGTGATAGACTACACCTCTCCCACCACATTCAGTTTTCTCATTTCCCTTAGTGGCGAGGGACATACACCGGAAATCATGGGATGCCTGCAAATTCGATTATATTTCCTTCCGTTCATCGACCACATTGCATAGGATTCGGCTAGTCAAGCGAATAGCAAATATTTACCCAGACGAAATGAAATGCAAACAATTTGTGAAGCTACTTCCAGTTTATTGTTATTTTTTAGGATTTTCATATCGTAAATGTATTTACCAAACAGCAGCGCCAGCAAGTGGTGACTTTAAAACGCATCAAGGATGCTAATGGTTTCCTTTTCGGAGCACGCATGAATTTCGGTTTTATTTCCGTCGGTGAGGAAGAGACATACCTTACATCAGAGATGGTTGTTGTGTATCTTAATGGATGTGCATTAGGATTCAATTTATTATTCAGCGAATGATTGTGAAAATAATAAAAAATACCTCGATGCTGCTTTTCCTTTTCCTTGTGTCAACAACAAAGTCTCGCACACCAAATTGCCTTCTGAGCCTTTAGTTGAGAACTTCTTTTTATTGATTGACTTCAAAGAACGTCGCAGACACTTCACTTTTATTGTTCGAAATCATCCTTAGCACAAAACAAATATCAATCTCACTCAACTGGTGTCTGTTTTCTATTGAAGTCCCTTGTCCCAACAATTTACCGCCTTAGTTTTGATGCTTTCTAAATTCGTGTGCAAATTCTTGTGTGTCATACCAAGGATTCCGAGAATTTCCGAATTTCCATAAGCCCACCGTCGCCAGCGTGACAAATCAGTGCTCGTCGGCTTGACAAACCTGCTGTTGCAATTCCGACTAATGAGTGTTAGCCCATCGAAAGGAGATTACAAACCGCTCCCCACAGTGCAACGCAAATTGGTATGTTTCGTTTTTTTTTTTTTTCAAATCTTTGCAAAAATAATTCATACGCTGTAATGCGTTGGTGCACCTCTACCTGAGCCTCGTCCTTTGCACAGGAATTCAAACAATCCATCTTCTGCACGACAATCGGTGTGGGATTTTATTCTCTCTCTCTCCACCTGACTACACTTGCCCTTTGCCTGAGCTCCTGCACATCTTATTTCGCTGTCGGCCATACGTTCGCGCTTTTGTCGGTTTCAATTGACCCTTGAGTCCGTCTTATAATTGAGTGCCATTTTTCCTCGTGGCATGAGCGCCGCTTTCGATTTATTCTGCGAATATAAAACGAGGAACATTCTGCGGCACAATTCGCGCAATGTGCCATCAAAAGTGTGACTATCTCAAGGATCGAATTGCAGACGGTAGAGAAATAGATATGTGCGTGTGGTGAGCCAGATAAACGGGCAATTCCCTGCACAAGGACAACTGTGCACCGAGAGGAGTCTATTCGCAGAAAACACACGCACCCTAATGACGGTAATTAATTTCTGCCCAAGAGATCGGAAACCTGTGGCTGAGTTTTTATTGTATAGCGTCGTTCCTTGGGGCGACAGCAGATAAGGATATTTTAGAGACACCGACTGGAGGAATGATTGGAATATTTCCTATTCCCACCACTCCATGAGTTGAAATGGAAATGAGACGCCTGTTGCGCGATAAACTATTGCGCAGCCAAGAATTCCGGGAAATATGCAAACAGAATGCACAGGGAAGAAAAAAACAGTTCCTCCAATTACATTTTGCCTGCGAAGGATGAAATGGAGTAATTAGTCTGCTGTTGAAATTCTGTCGCGTGAACGAGAGGAAAACTGCTGGAGACTGTCTATAATTTGTTGAATAAGCACAGCACGTTAGGTGCGGATTACTTAGAGGTGAAAGAGAGCAACGCCAAGGGGAACAACGTTATTATACAGGATTTAAAGAAATAATGCTTTTATTCGAACTTAGACAGCTTTGCTTTCGATTTCATAAATCAAATGTATCAGCTTTGTGGAGTGTTCAACAAGGCAGTGCTTCGACGCAATTTATCCTGAGGTTTAATTTGAAATGTAAACTAAAACACAGACAATTGAAAATACACTTAAATGCTTTTAAAATCCATCAAAAAACAATTCATTGAATTTACTTTTGAACATTATATCATTTGAATGTTCTCTTTTAAACAAGACTACATCGGAGGCGATATATTTCGAAAGTTCAATTCCAGGTGACTCGATAGAAACGAAAAATATTTGTATCATCCGCAAATGTATTCACTCACAAAGTAGGGATCGCAGCTAGCTTATTTCTAAAGACCAGGGATTGTACAAAAAGAAATATTAATCATCGAAAATAGCTTTTTTTTCAAAATATTCCTTATTAAGATCTATACACTTTTGCATGCGTTTGAACCAATTGTCGAAGCACTTATGCCACTCTGATTGAGGTATCTCCAAAACATGCATTCTAAACGCATCAACCGCTTCTTCAGGTGTCGAAAAACGTTGACCTCTCATTTTATTTTTTAAGTGCGGGAATAAAAAGAAGTCATTCGGTGCCAAGTCAGGACTATACGACGGGTGACTCATCAAATCGATGTCTTAAGTGCTCAAAAATGCAGTTGTTTGAACCGATGTGTGAGAGCTGGCATTGTTATGGTGAAGAGTGATCCGTCTTCGGCGGTTGGTTTTCTGATTTCATTGAAGACAACTGGCAAACAAATGGTTATGTACCACTCACAATCGACTGTTCTGCGTTGTTCTAGTGGTACGGTTGCGACATGTCCAGTTTTTCCGAAAAAACAGGCGACTATTTGCTTGGAAGTGCTTCGTGCGGGAGCAACTTCTGTTGGATTTGGCCTTATTTGAAACACCCATACTGTTGTTTACTTTCGGGCTCATACGCGTAAATCCACGAATCATCACCTGTCACGATATCATAGACGTGTTCCGAAGCACCGCGATCGTATTTTGGGAGCATTTCTTTCGACCAATCGACACGAACCTTTTTTTGAGCTATTGACAAATTGTGTGGGATCCAACGCGAACAAATATTTTTGACGGTCAATTGTTCATGCAATGTTTAATATGTTCTGGTCTTTTAAGTTACTGTATGGTAAACAACACAAATAGCACTCGTATGTCAAAACGTTCTGAGTACGTATAACTTCAAAAATGTCAAACTTTACGATAGAGCTGGCAGTTTGCAACACTAGGTTTGTCCAATCCCGAAAAATAAAAGAAAACCTTGGTACAATTATTATTATTATTATCTTCACGAGTAGATTAAGTTTGGTATCAGACTTAGACCAGAATGCCTTTGTGAGCCTCTTGTACAAAGGCGTACAGAAAAAAGAGCGATCTGATATCACAAGCC
Source organism: Eristalinus aeneus (assembly GCA_955652365.1). NCBI lineage: Eukaryota > Metazoa > Arthropoda > Insecta > Diptera > Syrphidae > Eristalinus > Eristalinus aeneus. The sequence goes on along the minus strand of OY019134.1, from coordinate 39,584,313 downwards.
AGGTTTTGTTCAACTGGAAGTATTAAAAACAACTGCACCTAAATGAATAAGCCATGCAAAAGATGGTTCCGTTTGATTTTTTTATTTTGAAAACAAGTTTATTTTTTTTTTGTCGTGATAATTGGAAATTGAATTGTCATTGACAGTGAAGGGATGTAAGATTTTCTTTCCACTCTGTCGCTTTCTGAAAAAAAAGTTGATGCAATTGGAAAGCGCCCAAGCATATTGCCAAAATGCAATTGAAGGTAAAGTTCAACGGGCATTGGTGTAATTTTAGATCTGCCTTGAGTCGCGGGCCATTCAACGGAAGATGAATGAATGTTCATCAGTATTTTTAACCAAAATTGACACGAGCCACAAGGGTCCATACCCCTTACCCACCAGTGCCCCCGCTAATTTGTGTTGTATTTGGAACACGAATGGAAAATAATGTAAATGTTTGGCTTACCTGTGATGTCGGCAAACCACGGAGGCGGTGGCATTAGGGAAGATAAATAAAAAAAATTGAAATCAATGGAATCAGAAACTGTGAGTAAAGTTTGAAAATATCTACGCAAAGGACTTCAAAGATGATTAAGGTTATATTTGTTGTATAATTAAATATGCAGATGCACATTAATACAATATTCAGTTTTGAGTAAAGCCGTGTATGCGCTCTTCAATATTGCCTCTTTGAGTATGCTTAAGATTCAGTTTCTATGTGTTAAACCTCAGGCAGGTGGAGTTCCAATAAACTCTGGACTTAGAAGATGAAAGTCAGGTTCATCTTTTGTTCATAACATCAAAAACAATGACTTTATTCAAAACACATGACCTTGATGCAGACTGAAATACAAATACAACGGTTATATGCACCGGTTATATGAAGACGTCAACGACTTTCGTTTCACTGATCCTATTGAACTTTTCCCACAATTCCGTAATGAAAATAATTTTGATTGCAAATTTGCGTTTCACGCAAGGCACCATCTTAAACAAAAACTGTGAGCCCCACGTAATCAAAACAAAACTCAAATCACCGCTCATGAGAACCTTCTGCAAACTTAACCAACTTAATGATCCACCGTCAATCAGACCCAGTCAAGAAGCATGCAAATGAATATTTGAAACTTGTTGCCGAATTTTTTCTTCGCTACGTCTCTCCCTTAAAAGTGACAGATGTTCAGTCGCAAGTGTTTTTGATATCTGTCCGCTTTGCCAGGGGATTCTGACAAGTGGCATATGAAGGAACGCTAGATCCCTCGAAGGCAGGACAATGCACTCCTACTTGTCTAAATAAAGGATTGCTGATAAAATGAAAATAAAAACGAAGATGAAACAAAAATTATTTATGTATCTCTGTGGAATGGCAGAGTAAGAATCTTAACACACGCCACCGGGCAGCAGATGTTTTTCTTTTTATTTTCTCTTCTGGTACCCAAAAAACCTAAACTCGCAAGACAGGTACCCAGTTTTGGTGTTCTCTCCCACTCGCTCCTCACCTCTCAGGTCCTCTTTTGTTGGGCCTCTTCAAACTGGTTCTTTGGAACATTTAGGAACTCCTGAATCACGTTCGGCACTCCGAAGGGAGGGAAAAAGAAAAGAAAATTATCCTGTTGTGATGGTTCTACCTTCTTCAGGCCGCCAGCAGTGAGGTCCTTTCAGATATAGTTTATTCAACTTCCACTCAATTGAGGAAGGAAAAGGCAAGAGAAAATCCAAGGTGTATGCGAGTGTGAGGGAGACCTATCGAATGTCCTTTTAGAATTAACGAACAGCTGTTGTTGAGATTTTTTTTTTTTTTGAGAAAAAATTAACGATGCAGCCTCGCACTAAGGACCCATACACCGCCATCGTACAGTCGGTCTTCGTTCATCGTCCGTGCACTGTGCTCTTGTCACGTATTCCACCTCTCGAACATAATCGGTTTTTGGTCGGTCTTTGTGTGCAATTTCGCTGGCCATTTGATCAAGTCAAGACATGGTTACGTACCGGGAACGCTTGATTTCTGGGCAATTGCGTCTCACACGGATTCGGGTTACGTATTTATCATCAATGACGGAGTACACGGCTATGAATGGGCTGAATGGGACATACACGAGGAGTCCAACATCAACTCACCCACCTTCACCACTATCGTCAACAAGGACATGCTGCCAATCGGTTAGCCCATCACCACGGTAAGTGAGAGGTCAAGGGAAGCTGTGCCAATTGAACGATATGTAATCTCTTGAATTTTAATCACCGGCGATGGAGGGTGTGAAAATAAACTGCAACAAAAACAATAACACTGCCGAAAAATTTATTCGTGAGGACAGGATGTTAAATTAAGCGTGTGCTGACGCTGAACTTAATTAAGCAGATAATTTCGTGTTCAACACTTGCTTCAACTGGAAGTGTGTGAAAGGACACAAGTGACACATCGAAACGAAATTCAATCCGTGTCGAGGGAAAACATTGGCGGGAACAGCAACAAAATGCGGTCGGTTAAATGTCGTTGATGTGCGTTCAAGTGCGCGAAAAATTGGTGCTTAATTTATCCCTTATTAAACAATCGTGTGAATTTTCGATACTCTGTAATGAGTGACAAGCGTCCGTGTTGTGGGTCTGTAAAGCTTTGAACGAAACATTTTGTGTGGGATTGGAAATGATCCGCGTTTGGTCTCTTCTGTGGTACAGGACTTCGGAGTGTTATCTGACGATTTGATCGTAAAGAGGGTTGTTTAGTTGCGAAGAACCTTTTTTTGCAGTAGAAAAACAAATCTAAGCCAGGTTTAGTTTTCAAAAGTTTAAAAGGCTGGATACAACATTGAAAGGAACAACGCGATATGTATATTTAATATTATACCTATTTTTTATAAAATAATTCTAAAAACTTTTTCATAAAGGACCTAAGAATTTGTGCCGGACAAATTAAGAAAATTTAAATTAATAACGTTTAGAGAAAATTATGTATAATACATACATAAATATTCAGCAACATTTAAATAATAATGTTCATAGCGATTGAAAATTTCGACAATATACAATTCAGGAATTTAGAATTTCAGAAATAAAAACTGCACTTCTTCCCACTGTATGACAGTTGTATGCCCACTCTCTAATTATAGGGCAAGAACAATAGTACTTATACAGATGTTTAAAAAGAAGTAATGTTCACAAAATTTGATTTAAGGTTAAAACAAACTTTATCAAAATTAAGGGCAAATTGAGATTTTAGTTAAAGTTGCAGTAAAATTTTACATTTTTGACTAAAAACTGAGTCCGAAAAAACGCTCTAGCAACGAAAAGAAGAATAGATAGATGGAAACATAAAATGCACAATTCCAATATGACATCAACCCAAGTCCAAATCTCCTTGACGAATGAAGGAAGAAATCAAGGCCATAGTACTTGCGAAGTGTGGGTTATACGCTCCACAAGGTAGAGTCTACATCCTTCAAATATCATCTAAAATTAGTTGACGTAAATGAGAATCAACTACTAAAACATTTTATGGACTGCGGGAGCATAAAATTGTTTTTTTTTTTTTTGCTCTACACCAAGTCATAGAGCTTACAGTCATCAAAACACGGGACATCGCCTAAGGTTTTCCTTGATAAGGTTTTGTTTTTTTACCAAGGTGTTGAACTCACTAGTCTTATTTGTGGGAAGATGAAGCAGACTGTATTTGTGTTTAAGTTTTTTTTTTTGATTTGAAGAAAGTGAAACACTACACTGGAGCTCTCAGAATCGAGAATGGTCCACTGTACCAGACTGTATGTGTGGAAAATGTTTGAGGAATTCGGAATTTTAAATGTCAGTAATATGAACCTTTCAGCAAGAAAATGTCCCAACACATACCAGCAAAACAGTGAAAGAATGATTTCGGGTCAATGGGATTACATTTTTACAAGGGACCGCACAATCAACAGAATTTAGTCACATAAGGGGCTTGTGGTGTGTACTTAACAAAGCTGTGAGAAATGCAAAGCCGTTCAATAACAAAAAAAACTTCTATATATATTAGTGAAAAGCTCGTGGCAAGTCGTTAACATCAAGAGATGATGTGGTCAGTTTCATGAAACGTAGATGCAAACAAGTGCTGGAAAATAAATGCTGTAGGGCGAGTTACAAATCTTCTGTCTAAGTTTAATTTTTCTCAGGCCTCACAGGCACGACAATTATTTTGAAAGGAAAATTGTAATATCTGTTTTGCTCTTTGTATTTATATTTTAAACCAAACCAATTTAAAAAAAAAAATTAATCACTTAGCTTATTCTTTTTTTATATCTAAATATTGTACATGAATTTAAAAAAATATTTGTCATTCGATGAAATTCGAATAAACTCAGCAAAAAGTTATTCTTTTGCACACAATTGTATGTGTTTAGAGTGCTATGTAAAGCTACTATTTGAATATCCAAGAAATATCATTTTGTCTTTAGCCGAAAATTTAAAATCGAGTTTTATTCTAATTAAAGTTTTTTCGACTTATACAATGTCAAGTTGGTGTTGAGAATATTGGCATCAAAAATAATTACAAAAAAAGGAAACTTGTTTTTTTTTTGTGAGTGTAACTCATACTCAACCAATTTATATTCGAAATTAGTTGAATAGGTTAGGTTTTTTTTAGATTAGGTTTTTTTAAATTTTACGTAAACTACCCATTTCGCAATGCAAAAAAAACTGTGAAACAAATTTACTTCAATTGTTAAGAAACATTCTTTGTTTGAAAAAAGGGAACAGGGACATATAATATGTACGAAGGTTGCCTTTTATATTTCGGGATTGGGCAACCCTAGAGTTGCAATCTGGCAACTCCCAGCTCTATCGTAAAGTTTGACAGTTTTGAAGTTATACGTACTCAGAACGTTTTGACACACGAGCGCTATTTGTGTTGTTTACAGTAACTTAAAAGATTCAGTTCGCCCAAAAAATGGAATTAATACGTGAACATTTTCGTGCGATTATTTTTTACAACTTTCGATGTGGATTAACTCAACAACAGTGCATCGATGGACTTAATTCAATTTTTGGCGATGAAGCTCCATCAAGGACCAGTGTTTATCGATGGTATTGTAGTTTATCGATGGTATGGTGAATTCAAACGAGGTCGTAGTCCACTCCAAGGCGAATTTCGTGAAAGTCGTCCAAAATCAGTTGTTGTTCTGATTGTTGTTCTGAACTGATATTGCAAGATCGTCATGTGACCTATCGTGAAATTGAGACAACTTTTGGCATTAATGGGACCAGCATACATTCAATATTGCATGAACATTTGACAGCCAAAATAATTTGTTCGCCTTGGATCCCACACAATTTGTCAATCGCTCAAAAAAGGCACGATCGCGGTGCTTCGAAACACGACTATGACATCGTGACAGGTGGTGAATATGGATTTACGCGTATGAGCCCGAAAGTAAACAACAGTCGACTGTATGGGTGTTTCAAATTGAGCCAAATCCAACAAAAGTTGCTTGCGCACGAAGCACTTCCACGTAAATGGTTGCCTGTTTTTTTTGAAAAACTGGACATGTCGCAACCGTACCACTAGAACAACGCAGAACAGTCGATTCTGAGTGGTACACAACCATTTGTTTGCCAGTTGTCTTTCAAGAAATCAGGAAAACCAACCGCCAAAGACAAATCGCTCTTCACCACAACAATGCGAGCTCTCACACATCGACTCAAACAACTGCATTTTTGAGCACTCAAAACATCGATTTGATGAGTCATCCGCCGTATAGTCCTGACTTGGCACCGAATGACTTCTTTTTATTCCCGTACGTAGAATATAAAATGAGAGGTCAACATTTTTCGACACCTGAAGAAGCGGTTGATGCGTTCAGAATGCATGTTTTGGAGATACCTCGATCAGAGTGGCAAAAGTGCTTCGACAATTGGTTCAAACGCATGCAAAATTGTGTAGATCTTAATAAGGAATATTTTGAAAAAAAAAAGCTATTTCCGATGATTAATATTTGTTTTTGTCCTCTTATTCTGAAATATAAAAGGTAACTTCCATAGTACCGTGTTTCAGCTATCTTTCAGTTAAGCTTTTAGCCTGGCCACATGGCTACGTTTTGTCAAACATTCAAATGTCTGTAACACAGCAGATGTATTTTTTTTTTTTTGTTTTGTTTTTACATTTTATTTATTTATAAAATAATACTTAAATTCTAGACAAAATTGCTTGCTGTTTACATGACTTTTTGTTTGTTTTTACATAATCCTACTGGCCCTTTACAGAAGATGTATTAAACATGAACAATGCAACACATTTCATTTAAAAAACTTTACATCTTTCTGCCTTAGATATTCCAGTATATCGGTGGTTTTATTCATCATATCCTTTTTCACAAAAATATGGAAAATAACACCGATGTAATCTGATTAACTCCATCTAACTTCGCCATTCTTTCCACCACCGTTCCAATCTACTGTTAATCTCAACATTCCTGTAGGATGACATACAAGTCTACCAGTAACCTAATGTTCCGAATACAGACTTTAAGATTTTGACGAACTCATATTTTGTCGGAGATCTTTTCCCTTTGTGGATTTCTTGATATGTTTTAACAAGTCATAATGAAACGGTAAATATGTCTTGCCTCCGTTTCCACCGCATTCTAGAGACCATTTTCCAAAAACAGTCAGGATCTTGATTATATCTAACTTTCTTGTCAACCAACATTTTTTCACCCACCAACTGATGCATCAGCATTTATTAATTACAAAGCCAATCTCTGATCTGGAATCCTGACTCTAAATTATTTTTTTTCTTTTTTTGCCAAATCACTCAATCTTTGTTTTCACATCCCTTGGCGGGACCTATTCCCATTCCCATAATCTGTGGTTCTTCGCAGTGAGTTCTAGTTCTCTACAACTATTATCAATTGTTTTTCGTTCAGTATATTCTGGTTTCAGTGCCAGGCTATTGCACGCCTGCTGGTCTTTTTTAAAATTTTCAGGTTTTTTTTATTTCAGCGTGCTCAACATATTGTGGCTTAATTTTATGCTTTTTTTCTTAATTAGGATCTGGTTGTATTAATGCTGATTTCCTTTTTCCTCCACTCCCAGGCAGATATTCTAGCCTAAAAGCGTCTTTATTTCCATCGACTGGTGTTGTTTGGCTTTATGCATTTTAAGCCCGACCCCTTAATAATCATTTGAAACCTCAATCATTATTTGTGACTGAGTTAGTATATGTTATGTTATTAATGGTAATTAATTTAGGTGGGTATCTCATGATCGAGTGGCAATCCTAATGACTTGACATTGCGATTGTTTTGGACATTGTAACTCTTTTGCATGTGGCCACCGTGGCGCAGTGAGTAGAGTGAGACGCTCACACGCCGAAGGTCCATGTTCGATTCCCGGCTGAACACCTCGACTTTTTTCATGGCACCACCTCTTTCGAGCTGCTGACAGCACTCAAAGAGTAATAACTGTCTAAGAAAGCTTCTCAAACTTCGCCGTTCGGGGTCGGCAAAAAACTGTAGGTCCCTTCTACTCGTGAGAGAACAGTAGCGCGCACAACACGAGTAGTTGATGAGCAAGCTAGGCCCTGGTCCCCCTCTGGACTGTAGCGCCAACAATTATTATTATTATAATAAAAAAAAAGTTACTAAACCCGGAAACGGTTTCTTTATTCACTGACAATTCAAAGCGTCAGTTATCTCTTCTGTTTTTTAGATAGTGGAAGATGTCAAGGAGACGATGATTTTGAATACATGCAAAGGTTTTGGTTTGTTTCCTTTACTTATTAATTTCTTTGTGCTCCCTTTCTTATTCCGATTTTGTATCTGCGGAAGCCAACTTTTTTCTCCACAAATCAAATTGTTGGATTTTATATTGTTCGTGTACCTTCTATTTTTTCTCGACGCCAATCTATTCTGTACAATGGTGGAAGTTTACCAACCAATTCCTGCAATAACTGAGAATTACTTTTATATGATCGTGCAGCTCTTTGTCATTGATGCATTTTTCAAAAGATCCACGAGATTTATTACTTAACTGCTGTAAGTAAGCTTTATTATTTAACTGCTATAGGGATTTTTAACGAAAATAACGCTATACACCTAAGACTGTTTTTACACGGTCTTTTTTTACACGGGTTTGATATAACACGGTTTGAAAATTGAATATTTTTAATTTTTTTACACGATTTTATTCCATTTAGCACGATTTGAAATTTTATGTACTTAAATTTTTTTTGTCAAATTTAATTTTTGCGAAGTATGTTCATATCACAAAAAAGTATTTATGAAAGAAAAAAGTCTGAAATCATCGATAGTATCGATAGTGCTATCGATAGTTTGCGAACACTAGCTTAAAGATTTAAGTGAATTCCCTTTTAGCGCGTACAAGCAATTTTTACTGATCAAAGCAAATGTGAATAGCGCTAATTTAGGGGAATTCCCTTTATGTGCATACAATAAAATTTACTGGTCAGAGCAATTGAAATGTGTTAATATTTTGTGAACTGTCAATGCAATAAGACGTGTTTGGTAAAGAAATTTTTTGCAGGAAAATTTGATTTTCCATTAAATTTAATTTTAACGCATTAAGATAAAAGGTAAGCCAAAAAATATTTTGTATTTATTCAGTTATTTATGTTTTTTAATTTTGTTAAATATTTTATGTATCCCTAAAAGGAAATGTCAGATATAAAACTAAAACGGAAGGCAGTTTCTTTGGAAACCAAGATTGAAATTTTAGATCGCCTTCGAAATGGAGAAAGCTCAACTGCTCTTGGTAAAACGTTCGGTTTAAATGAAGCCACAATATGAACTATAAAGAAAAATGAAATTGCAATTAGGCATGAATTCTTGTTCTTAAAAATTCTTGTTTTTCACTAATTTTAATAGGTTTTAGAGATTAGGAACAAATCACCCATTTTTGTATACGATCAATGTCTTTTTATACACGGTTTTTTTTTTACACGGCTTCTTCTGGAACCAATCTACCGTGTAAAAACAGACTTAGGTGTATTTTAATTTTTTCTGCTGAAGAGTTGTTCTCACTTATCACAAAATGCATTGTGATACATAAATGTTTTGATTGCGCAATTGCACATCACGTTAAAAGTTAGTTTTGAAACTTCTTAGACAGTTTTATTTTTTAGGGAATGTGTAGCGTTAAGATCGTTACCAACAATGATATATTTATGGTTACTTAAAGAATTAAGTAAGTTCTATAAGGCTCTGTATGATTCGCATGACAAGACCGATTGACTACTTTGATGTGTGATTGAAACTATTGTTGCCGATACGTTATTTGAGAACATAACTGTGTAAACTGATAGAGTTCCACAAATAATTTTCTTCTGTAATAACAACGATGATGTTATTTAAGAAATAAATAAAACTCATCGCACCAATAATGCGATAGGAAGCTTGTTATTTAGTAGAAAAATACTTTCGGCAAGTTTTAATTTTTACAGGGATTAAAAACTGAATGTAACTAAATTTTGTACGCAACACGACGCTGCATCTTTCCAGGTATCTAGCCTCCCAAGTACAAAACTTTGTCTCTTACCGCTGTGAATTTTTTTTTCTATATATCCTTTATTTCGTGTGCAAGAAAATGGAATAATTATCCTCACTCAATGCAGCACCTCCTATTGAGCACGGGTAACGTCGATTCGAATGGAATTCTAGGAATGAAGGTGAAATCTTGGATTTGCCCTGCAAAAAATTACATTTTCCAGATCTGTTCCTGTTTTTTTATTTTACTCTCTACCCTTGCAGCCAAACAAATTCATGAATGAAAGTCAAAAACAAAACTCTACTTACCTTTATTTGGGTATAGAAGCGAAAGGATGCGCGTGTGTCCTTCCTTTCATTGGAACAATGAACAAAGCAAATTCATTCTCTTCTCTTCCTTTATTTCAGAAATATTGTGCAATCTATCACTGTGATGAAAGAGTTTTGGTTTATTTTTCACACTAACCTCCATTAAATCCTTCTTTTGTTAAAAAAAAAGACGCAGACCTAACGTCCCGTCTGTTTGTTTTATCTTTTCAGATTTGAAACAACGACAACGAATGACGGTGTCAGTGTCATCGGCATTAGTAGCAGCAGCGACATAAAGCGAGATTTGTTTCCTAATAATTTGGTGAGTATCCCTTCTTCTTCCTTAAATCCATTTTCGTGTTCTTTCGGAATAGTTCCTACTACTGTGTAGCGTGTAATGAAATGTGTATATGCACTAGTTACCTCAAAATTTGTTCTAAGAACACCTTCAGTTTATGATACAGTTAATGGGCGCCGTGCGGAACGCAAATACCGTTCTTCATCCCAGAGCGGTGATGCACTGTAGCGTAAATGAAAAAATGAAACAATTAATTGGATCAATATCCACGGGATTGTGGGTATAATGTATGTGCATAGATTAAAGCGTTTTCTCAGTATGCAACTATTAGAATTGGCAACCGTTGTAATTTATGCACGCAACGGATTGTGTGAGGGTACCTGGACACGGATGTGTACACAATTTGAAACGATACACGTCATAAAGTATCCGTTTCTGACCTTGCTGACATAACCATGGCTGCTGTATGTTTCCATACATGGGCCACATGGATACATTCTCACTAGGCGCCTTTATACAATTCGTTAAGGATACATTTCTGGGAAATTTGAGTTTTGAAGCAACTCTCACTACAGTTAACACAGAACTCTGAACCCCTTGCATGCTCCCTCTGACAAACATACGCGATGCAAATACAACTGGTCCTCATCACCTCATCTCAAAGTCATGGCAGCTGATTCCTCTTCCTGTTTGTCGTGTTCTGGACAAGTGAACTCTTTGCTTTCATAATTTCCAATGCAAGCAGACTTGAAGTTCTCACAATTAAAATTCTAGCATGCAGAAATCTGAATCACTTACGAGACATAAACCTTTTTTTTACCTTCCCGCAGTTGTGTCGTTGGGGCACTATGTAAGTGCTGATGAAACGAGTTCACTTGCAACAACACTTGCGCCGACAATTTATTGATTTTTAATAAAAAAAAATCCACTGCATGCATACTGGATACATTTCAAGACACAATTAATCTTGCTCCAAGTTGTGTCTGGCGGCGGTGGTGGTGGTGGTGGTGATATGATTCGTAGGTAGGCTTGCCTCATGGTATGCCCATTTGGAGACCCGAAAAACGTCTGTTCGTCTGGTGGTGAGCTCTCTGGGAATCCGGTTTGCATGCAAGTCTGCACGGGTGAGTGAATGAATTCGATATCGAAAGTGAACAGCAATCCGGTCGGGTGGGTTGATTGGAGCTTGTGCCCACTTGTCCCCACAGATGAATAATTAAGACCCATTGCTTGACCCACATTTGACCCAATTTTTCCCTAGACAAATACCCCCTATACCCACAACTGAGAAAAAAAATATTGCCGGCTGTAGGTCTGCCGCGACAGATGTTTCACAACAACGGCAGTTGGTTACTACTGAAATCTGAAATCAGATCAACTAAACTGGTTCTACCTATGCATCTGGCATGACAAGTGAAAAAAAACACACGCACACACACAGCCAACACCCAATGCCGCGAGATTTCAAGGCTGCGGCGGCAAATTTCACATGTGAGCGCCTTCAGCCGCTCTTCAAGTGGATTTGTGCTATAAATTCATAAGTCCTTCGAAACTTTTAAGAACCTACATTAATCGCTTGGTGAAGCAACCAAATGGTGCGGCTTAAGTGTGAATTGTTTTGTATTGCATTTGAATCGGACCACGATGAAATTGAGAACTCGGATCCTCTTTGCGAGTCGACGGCATTATTCGTTAATTAAGTGGTGAGGAGTAATGACGAGGCGAACGTTGATCTCTGATGTTGGTCATGACAGTCGTTTGAAGTTGTAGGAAATGTCTGATATCTTAATCTGGTTTGATCATAAATTGACTTTCATCGCAAACATAAAGACTGTTTATTTCGGTGTTTCCTGACACAGGATTAATGTATTCAGTGTCTGTGACACAAAAATGCTTTAATTGCGGAGTAGCCGCAAGAAGAGTAAAACCGTATAAATTCCAACAAACTGACAATTATTCACCCTTGAGTTTCCCGACAGTACCATTTCAATTATTTGATTGTGAAAGATAAATTTCTGGTAGCATTGATTGCAATCAGGGTTCGTTTTCAAAAGATGGCGCCACCTGCAAATTGTGGATGATTTTGGAAGGAATTACCTACTTCATTGGAAAGATCTCATCTGTCAGCAATAATTGCTGTGCATCAGCATCTGTTTCTGCTCTTTGGAAAATGACCGAATTTATCTTAAATAAGCTGCACTTGCGGAACGTTTAAATTTTCTTAATTTTTAAATTGAAAGAAAGATGCAGCGGAAGCTCATCGAATGCTTGTTGAAATGTATGGTAAATCATGCGGTTTCGAAGCTACGATTTCAACGTTGAGAGCAAAAAACCTCTTGGCTAGCACAAAAGTTTGAAGATGAGTAATTGGAGGCTTTACTGGACCAATATCTGTGCTGCCTCTGGCTTCATGTTGCTAAAAGAATTTTTTTAAATAGTATTTGTCAAAATTCGGAACCGTGGAGTCGTTGATAAATGCCTATATTCATAGGTACGCCCCAGGACACCATCTATTTCGTAACCCATTTCCTCTTTCGAGTGGTTGACAATACTGAACTTAATAATAATAATTGTTGGCGCGACAGTCCACAGGGGAACCAGGGCCTAGCTTGCTCATCAACTTCTCGTGTTGTGAGCGCTACTGTTCTCTCACGGCGAAGTTTGAGAAGCTTTCGTAGTCAGTTGTTACTCTTTGAGTATTGTCAGCAGATCGAAAGAGGTGGTACCGTGAAAAATTCGAGATGTTTAGCCAGGAATCGAACCTAGACCCTACGGCGTGTGAGCGTCGCACTCTACCCACTACACCACGGCGGCCACTAAAATACTGAAATTATTGTCCATAAGCTTCTCGAATATCAGTTTCCGGAGTTGAGAGACAAATTTTAGAATTTACTCGTGAGAGAACAGTAGCACGCGCAACAGGAGCAGTTGTTTAGAAACCCTTGTCATCTTCCCATTGAAGACTGTTGCACCATCCAATACATATTTCCTATCATCCTTACATTAGCTTTTGATTGTTCAATGTGATGAGCAATAAAGTTGACGCCTGTACAATAATCATTCCGAACCATCATGCTTCAATTCCCTATGATTTCCAGATCCAGATTTTAATATTCGAAGCTAGTCGTCCAAGTCACTAGTCCGCTATGAATTGTTTTCCAATTTCTCACATATTACAAAACTAAACCTGTCCAGATAACAAATTCATATCAATCAACAAACAAAATGCCAACAGAGTGTGCGAGACATACCAACCGTCAAAGAATGTCAAAGTCACGATAGGAACAAAGGTCAAGTCCGTGAACGTCATTAGACAGTCAAACGGTCATTGTCTGTCAATTAAATTCTTCGTTTCTCTGTTTTGTGTTTCCCTATCAGTTTCAATTGGCGCACACTTCAAGAGCATAGCTCGAGAAAATAAACTCATGCACTCGTTAATTACTTAAATTTATGTTTCCTCTAGTAAGCGGGGGAGGAAAATCAACGAAAGCATTTCCACATCCACGTCCTCCACGAGATGGCCCCTTTTTAAAAAGTCAGAAACTGAAATGTGCATGAAAACCGCCCATATATTGACAGAGATTCATCGAAATACAGCTGACAGATGTTCCTTCACGAGCACATCCTGAAATGATTCTCCTCTTCGAAACCGCACTTAAAAATAAATTCATAGAACCTAAATAAAACGCTCGAGAGGAATGGAAAAAGGACGTAGTACACTGGCGTGGCGCTACATCGACAGCAAGGACCCAAAAATATCAAATGTCATCGATGAAATAGATTGTCGTCGACCGTACACGCACATGCTCTGGATACCTTCTTTGAGGGGATCTGTGCTGTACAAGGAAACCATCAGCTGCCGTGAGGATTTCACTGTCATAAGGTCTTACAAGAAATGCTCTCGTCCCTGTCACTGGATTCAGCCTCCAATTGAATCAGGTCAGAATTATCGTCCGGAGCGACTCATCGAGAAAAGATGCAGTCACGTTTCCATTCATTTGATGGATTTTCTGTTTTCCTTCCAATCCCCGCCGCTGGTGTGTCTGGTGTTGCGCGATAAGAAGAAGTGCATGTGCCCTCTATCCTCGTGCCGCTTCCGAAAATAGACGCCAAATGTGTATTCCTGCCTCAAATCTGAATCAACTTCCTTCCCAGTCACATGGACTTTTTGGGCGTGATTGAGGTGCAACGTTGCCGCTGTCGTCAGTGGGACGCAGAGGTTATTTGCAAAGCGAAAAAATTTATTTTTAACCACACCGCCGTGGAAAGTGAATAATCGAAGACGTACTTGGCTGTTGGCTCGTAGTAGGATGCATCTCCTTTTTATTTAGTATTTCTTGTGTAAAAAGACTCAAGAATGTATCTGCATACGATGGGACAGAGGTTGCAGAGATGAGAACCAAGCGGCTGCGAGAAGAACTTGTGCGTAGTAGTGACATTTTTACGGCAAGATTATGTATGAATTATGAGACTGTGGCAGTGCCGGTGGAGGTACTCGTAAAGGATGACAAATCGTTTGTCTGGGAAAATGTATGCGGATAATATTTTACATGTTTCGAGAGATTGTGACTTGCTGGGGGATAAGACTTTGATGAACTTGGTGTGGAAAACTTTCAGACGGTGATAGTTTAACACAGGACACACGTAACGTTAAGATTGATTTTAATCCCTTTTGAAGTTAGGTTTTAATTTATTGTTGAAAGCAAATTGTTATATACTCGTATGTAGATATCCTTGTTTACCAACCTTTGACCTTAGCCCATTTAGGAGTGCAGGATAACAGACCTTCTTTTCTCTGAAGCTTCGTTTGTTCAAAGAAACAATTCGTTGTTCAGTAAATAAACTTATCCAACCAGAACAGTTCTAAACAGTGGTGCTCAGTTTTTCCACCAAGTTTTTTAGATTTATTCCTTTATTTATTGGGTCTTTTCATTTGAAGGTGTCAACTAATTTTTTTTTTATTCTGGCGATTCAAAACTCTTCATAAAATCGTCTTAATTCTCCACAGACTTTCCATACTTTCCAAGCAAACGAGAGCGTTGCCGACTAAGTGCCAACACTGCTTTAGGACATACAGTTGTGTTCATAAAAATAGCAGTGCTCCTCAAAAAAGACAAATAATTTTCTATTAATTCAAATTGCTTTTTTATTTTTTCAAAAAACGTGTACAAAAGTAAAGTATTTCAGTCTTAACAGGTATATCACAAAATAAACGTTGTTTATAACTTTTAACTATTTTTTATGGTCGTAGTAATATTTCGCAGTTGTTTATAAAAATAGCAGTGTTTAAAATTATGCTGTGCCTAGACAACAGAAATCAATGAAACAATATGAAATCATTATTATTTACAGCTAACCATTAGTACTTTTGAGCAAAGCCTTTGTTTTTTATCACTGCACTGCATCTTCGTGGCATTGAGTCCACCAGACTCCGACATCTCTCAACTGGTATAGCTTCTCATGAGTCTCGCACTTCCTCCCACAATTCCTTGGCGTTTTTTTGGTTTGGCCTCATGGAAAGAATTTTTAACATCGCCCCACAAGTTCTCAATGGGGTTTAGGTCAGGGGATTGTGCTGGCCACTCCATAACGATTATTCTTTTTTCATCAAACCAAGATTTTGCCCGTTTTGACGTATGTTTTGGGTCATTATGTTGTTGATAAACCCACACATTTCCTCCACAACAATTTCTGAGACACTGGTAAAACCAAAAAAATACTCCTATTTTTATGAACAGGCTTCAATCAACAAATTTCAATGAATGAGTAAAAAAAAGGAGAAAGTAAGACTTTATTTTTAATTTTTTATTTCTGGTATGGTATCTTAGTTACCGGATATACATTTGGAAAAAGGATCTTCTTATAAATATGCTGCTGTATATATATATATGTATAACGACTGCTATTTTTATGAACACAACTTAAAAATGTATATAATCCACACAAGGCACGACCAGAAATTTCATCTCGAGGAGATCAAATTTCTCTTTACAAATTTCAAGACTGTATTTGCATACTTATCATAGAGCTGAACAATGTTTAGCCATCCTCTGCGTAGAATGCAGTTTCTGAGAAAGCAAAAATATCCTGAAGACGATATAAGAGATAGTTTGTGCCAATTGCAAAGTCTTCTTTTCCGTAGATCGATGATCTCATTATTCCTTTAACTCTCCACAAAAAATAACTTTCTGTATGCAACTTACCAATTCATTCTTAGCCGTTTTGTTTCGCAGAGAGTCGTGTATCCTCCCGTTAAAGATAGAAGTTTAAAATTATTCTTGTCATGGCCCAAAATCGAGTGTAGGATTTCGCCTAACAGCAACTTTGGGCTCCTAATCGCACCATCTGAGACTTTAATACAAAATTTCATGGGAAGAGAATAAAGCACTTGCAGCTTAAAAAATCGGTTGCAAAATCTTTTCATTCCATTGCATTCCTTCAAATAAAATTCCCAAACAAAGAATGGGTCTAGGTGTGTGCCTGAGTAGAGTCAGCAAACCCAATTTACAAACTGAAATAACCCTATGCATTCACTTGATGATGGAACTATGAAATGCCATCAGTCTCCACTGCAATTAGGGTGGAATTGTGAGCTTAAAAAAATGTTAACATTGAAAAACCCACATGTCACGTAAAACTGGGGCAACAGCATTATGAGGAAAAAATAATCCTTAATTCAATTGCCAAGCTTTCCACTTGTACATATGTGGGGGTGAGCAGCAATTGTCTTTGCAACTATGTATAGTTCTTACGCATGGAGCACCACTCTATGTAAAGAATGCATCTTTTGCCCAAGAGAATAACAAAACACGAGTCTAACGACCTCATTTTCGCAACAACATGCAGTCTGCCTTCGCGCAGAATACACGGAGCCTTGACACAGATTTTGGACATGCAGGCCATTTTAAACTCGCCCCTTAATCTAGATTCTGCAATTTACCAGAGCATGCATAAGGTTTCATGTGTTAAATCCGAGAAGACCTAGAGACACTAAAGTTCCTCGCACATGCCTGGTTGACCGAGAAACCGCAATCGATGGCGTCAGTTGAGTGCAACAACCAAGGGTGTATTTACCCTGTTCTCATGACTCCCAGACACCGGAATACACGCAGTTTGAAATCAATAATAAAATTCATTCATTCCCCACAATATGACGCGTGTAATTTGATCGATCCGGGACCTCATCGATTTTCATCACTCAACACCTTACAACGACAAGAGTGTGAGATCATGGGAGAGACAAAGTTACTGACACTGAACTGAAAGAACGTAGGATGCTCTTGGTGGCATTC
This sequence comes from Eristalinus aeneus, assembly GCA_955652365.1. Lineage (NCBI taxonomy): Eukaryota > Metazoa > Arthropoda > Insecta > Diptera > Syrphidae > Eristalinus > Eristalinus aeneus. Next base: position 39,566,965 of record OY019134.1, on the reverse strand, counting down.
CCCTCGATAAAGTTCAATGAACAGATCGATTATGCATATAATGTTCGCGGCACCAGGGTATCAGTTGCGATTGGTATCATTTACTTGAATCGGAGACACAAGGCGGATGGATCAGATCAAATGCAGAATCACCAAATGTCTTTTGTCTTGTCTTGTGGTTGGATTAATTTAAATTACATACCGCACTGTCTTGTGTGTTGATTAAATTGATGGGTTTGAGATTTGTCTTAAATCAAATTTCTATATTGAGCTTTATTCTGTTTGAAAACATGTTTCAAATGGCTATTTTCCGAACGAAAAAACTAAAGTTTAAAAATATGTAAAAATTCAAAAAGTTAGTATTTTCAAAAACGCCTCTGGCGTCTGAAAATCGGGAGTAAACTAGAGGAATACTAAAATGAGAAAGAAGAAAAAAATTCCTACACTTGTGTTTAATCTAATAAATAATAAATAACAAGACGCGGTTTGGACACTCGCCGAAAAAAATTGTTGAACACGGCATCAGAACTAGGCATTCAGTACCAAACAGTTATCAACCATTTAAAGATAGCTAGACAGACAAAAAGATCGATCGTTGTGTGACGCCTGAATTAACCAAAAAATATGTGTTGCGGCAGTCGCTTGTCCAAATGCTATTTATTTTTTGTTTTTTCAATCCCTGACTTATCGACAGCAGAAGAACGAGACATTTTTAAAAGCTGACTAGGAAATTCTGATTCTTTTTGTTCTTCGATTGATAGCGAAGCGATCTTTGTCTTGATCGCTTTGATAGCACCTTGTGGAGTTGATTTGATGATGAACGCTAGCTTGTACGACACCGTGCATCTTGTCAAGCGTCTTCAGGTACAACCCTTTGGATGGGCTACACACCTTCGAAATAAAACTCTGAGACATTAGGGCATTTGAACAACACAAGGAAGAACATCTTCAATCAAATTAAAGGCAGCTGATGAGAATCACTGTCCTGCTTCACCTCGGAATGTTACACCAACTGAAAAAAATTGCAAATCTTCCCGACACTGTGGACCACTAAACTTGGTTATTTTTTCTTTCTACTTCGCTTTCTTTCCTTGTTTATAATTGAAAAGTAAGATTAACAGAAACTTTTCAAATTTTTACTAATCTTCTTTGAGAAAATTGTTAATTTATATTTTCTTCTAAGAAAACTAAGCTGAAGGCGTTTTCTTTGCACGCCGTTAAGTTCGAGTAAAGAGATTTCTTAGCCTTGATTTCTGTCACGAAAACTTCATAAATTTGTTGATGCTTTATTACATTTCGCAAAGCGCATATGTATGTTCCCGGTTTATCGCCAAATACATTCACACCGCTTCATTGTTTGTGTCACTTTGAAAAATGTTATTGCGTTGTGCAACTCATCAACAGCAACTTATTGACCTCTTTCATAATCTATCATTTAGCAACAGTATGCAAAATCAAATTTATCAAGACCATTGCCGTTTGCATTTTTCTGAATAGTTCGCTGCGTCAGGATTGCGTGGAGCTACTTACAAGCCCGTTCCCTAAATTTCCAAACGTAATTGTAGCGAAGCTCGGTGTAGCGGTTATATTCCTTTATGAAGGGAGAGAGAGTTAGTCTTCGTTCAATTATGATATCACCGCAAGTTATGTGGAAGCATAAATGAAGCAAATCATTTAACGCTTCAATATGCTGCTAAATGTTGATGTCAGGAGACAACGTTGGATGTATATATGACGGCTCTTTATGCAAGCGCCTTAAGCAAAATTCAGTTTAATCTCGTCCAGTTCCTTCCCGTACTTCTCTCAGAGACCAGTTGTGGCGAAAAGTTACTCCATGATTTAAAAAAAATATATCTTTTCCTTCTTACTCCCCTATAAAAACAACTCAACTTCAATCCAAATTCAAACGTCTTCAATAACCAATCTATTTCCCCATCTGCCCTAGAAAATCCATCAACTTCCTATCACTACACTTGCCCCTGCTCTCTATCTTACTAACCTTGTACACAATAGTGTCCGCAGTGCTCAATACAAAGAGTAGCAAATAAAAGCAAAGATAATCTCTCTTGCGTCACCATCGCTCAGCATTCTGCTTACGACTGATGATTTTCTATTTCTTGTTTTCTTGCATTTCACACCGGAATGACTTCAATTTACGATCTCTACCTCATTAAAGCTGTCAAATTACCGATCGGTAGTAGCGAATAAATCATCCTCGTATCTTTTGCATTGCTATTCGTCACATTCTGATAAGGTATTCGTATGCTGGCTGATTTTTGCGTTACACTGGCGCTTTCAAATTCCACAATTCAGTTTCGTGTTATCAGCAGATATAGTTAGACGGGTTAAGACACACTTCTATTTCGTTTTTGTCTCGCTACTGTCGCTAAACACTACACGATCTCCATAGTTTTATAAGTTTTGCGTGTTTTTCATATTTTTTTTCTGTTTAGTGCTGCGAGTTCAAAGTATCGATAAAGTTGGATCAACACGTCGCCGATCGTCTTAAGACCATGGTGTTCACGCATTCCTCTGACACCTATGGATACCTTAGACTGTTAGAATTTGATAACACCACCGACGAGGTCTGTGCTCTTCCCCATAAAATTCATGAATTCGTTATCGTTTGAACACTTTCGTGTCAGAAATATACCCCGACTGTGTTATCTCTTGTTTCCTTGTATCATGCTAAATTATCATATTTCATGTGTTTTATGTTTACAATGTCGTAAAACGGCATTTTTCTGCTCTGAAAACGATATGCTGTTGGATTTTCAACTGAAAGTGGAAGATTTCCAACTGCAATCAAACTTATTCCAAATGTGTGTCAGTAGACTTTATGAGAATAAAAACAAAAGCCATCGACTTACTGGGGAACACTTTATAAGAAGGTGTAGAATTGGGATCGCATGAAAAGTTCTCAGTAAATTGTGTCTCTTTGGTATTCGCCAATACTCCTGGAATCATTTGCCTGATAAATTAAATTTTCATTTGTTGGTCAGTTTTCGTTCCCCTAGGTCTGTTGATCGTTTGCGTGTTAAGAAAATTAAGTTAAATGCACTATTGCCAAATGAAAACAGCATTCGGGTGATGCCATCTTGTAAAGAAGAAATTGAATCGTAATCTATGTGCTGGACAAATCAGGCTTCACAAATATGCAAAAGTTACTATCACTCCTTTTTAAATACATGAATCTTAAATAAATCCTCTCGTTTGGAAAATTTGTGGAAACGTTTGGAAACAGTTAAAAATCGTGGAAGAAGTTAGACAGTCCGTACCCGGTACCCAAATTGTGTTGTGCATACTACTAAATCATAAGAAATTCATAATTGATTTTCCCGGATTAGAGAGGGCACATTTTTTGGTGTCCCATTCTATTTTTTTACACACGTTTTGATATAACGTCTTAAAGTGAGAGAACCAGTACTTGCAAACCGCAAACTCAGATCTACTATTATGTGACTAATCCTTTTGTGAATTTCTGCACCCCCACAATAGAGTGAGGTGATTTGATAACAAAACAAAATCTTATCAAAATGAGTAATCTGTATTTTCCGGTTTGAAAAACCTTACTCAATATGAACCTATCGTATTAACTCAGTTTGATATTTGTTTAATCGATCATTGTTTTCAATATTTACATCTGATGAACTCCGCCTTATTGGTAGGCGAATCAGAAATGGGAAACACTCAGCGTTTATATATACATCGACTCCCAGCTCAACACCAATTTTTCGAATTTTTCACGGCACCACCTCTTTCGAGCTGCTGACAATACTCAAAGAGTAATAACTGTCTAAGAAAGCTTCTCAAATTTCGCCGTTCGGAGTCGGCAAAAAACTGTAGGTCCCTTCTACTCGTGAGAGAACAGTAGAGCGCACAACACGAGTAGTTGATGAGCAAGCTAGGCCCTGGTCCCCCTTTGGACTGTAGCGCCAACAATTATTATTATTATAACTCACATGTCCCAAAAGAGAATCTAATTGTGATCATAATGAAGAGAATTCAATACTTTTGCTTATTCAAAAGTTCAGCCAGATGCGTATGCAACAACTTACGCATTGATCATATATAAAGATTAATGGAAAATTCGGTATTTTATAAATAAAGAGTATATATTTTTTGTCGAAGAAATTTACTCCCAAAGCGACCAAGAATCTTGTCATCTGCATTAACTGTAGTTCATGACAGCGTTGTACAGTAAGACAGAAATTGTCAAGGTGCTGATTATACCACAGATTTTTTTTCGAGATACATTTGAGTTTCATATGTTCGTCTGATTGGCAAGTTCCCACATTAGAAACGCAGGCGAGGGCTTTATTTATCAATTTCTTTTTTATGTTCTTTTGAAAAATTGGCGTTGAACCACCTTGCTTCTGGTGTGACCGTCAGAGCGCAAGAACCAACTGCTTCGTTGACCGATTAGCATAATTAATTTATGTTTCAGTAATGCCAAAGTTGAAATACCCACCATAATACATCCTCATGTTTATCAATAGACCTTGCTTAAGATCAGACTCATTGGCTTTTCTTCCTTAATGACTTCCCCGCCTTTTTTGCAAGTTAAAGCAATAGTTCAAAAGATCGCACAATGATATCGTTATAATTAACAGACAGGCTTTACGTGTCATATATCCGTCATCTGACGAAAAATGTTAATTATGCTCTCTATGATAAATCAGACACAAGAGTCGTTCCTATCATTCGTGTTAACCTTGCCGCATGTGGTGATCAGATGATTACAGTTTTAGTATAAATTTCACTTGTCATTCTGACCCTAGCATGGACTGCCTTTAGTAGTTGCGCTCAGTTCGTAACCTAGACTTCTTGGTACTGTCCCGAAAAATGCGCGTTTCTCTAAAAGTGCATATCAGTTTAATACCGACTTTGAACGTTATACTCGTTATAAACTTTTTAATTTTATATATTTGTGCCTGAACTGTATTCCCTTGGCCCCGGCATAAGCGTAAATGTTGCTTCTTTGCGCCATTCTGCCAACTTCATAGTCACAAATAGGATGAAACTGCACAATCCATTTATTCTTTTATTAAGGACAATCTTTGGATGAAATCCTCTTGTTTCTTTTATATTATTGTTTTACAAACAATCCTGGGCATTAACCGATAGCATTCAAAATCACCCTTTGAGTAAGAAACACGCTTGTAGCCGATAATACTCCTTTATTTTTTCACGCAAATGATTGATATCCTTCCCCCCAGAAAAGTAGAGAGATTTACAAGACTTTCACTTTATACTCAAATATATTATCTACAACCTCCTTTCGACGCAATGATTTAAAGTTCTTTGTTTTCCATTTGTAATGAATCTAACAGAATGCAGTTGCACATTGAATAACATGGACTTCTGTCCCACTTTCATCACCAAACACATCTACTCTCTTTTTATCCTAGCATCTCTTGTCATGGCGCCGGTAAAAAAAAACGAAATCCAATCCTTCAACTAAATGAACCTTGAACTTACCATACTTTCCTTTTATTAAATTTCAATCAATCATGAACTCACTCTCTAGCACCTTCTGCCTTTTATCTGGATTTATTAAATCTATACATAAAGTAAATTACCGATTCTCTCTTCCTCTTTGCAGCAAACCCAAATACGTGCAGTGTCTAGTCCATCACTCTCCGAGCACCCATCGGATGTGAAACTAAGAAACTCCAATCAGACTGAATACAAAAGCCACCAACACAATACAGATACTCATCAGCATCAACATCCTCCCGCCACCAATACAATTCTTGTAAATGGTCATCATGCATCAACATCATCTACAGCATCAAACGGCGTCCTGCAGAAGTTCAAGAGAACGTTTTCGAATTTCAACAAGCCTTCCAATACCGGCAGTAGTAGTGGCAACAGTAATAACTCAACGTCAGGAGTAAACACCGTAGATGCGATGTCAGGTCAGCATACATCAGCAGCGCATCTGCAACAGATTCCAGTGCCAGTTTTGGAGATGGGTGACAACACCACAAAGTATCGCTTTGGGCCGCTGATATGGAGGTCGAGCAAGGAACGTCGGAAGACAAAGTACAATCGTCGTGACAAATGCAATAGTGGAGACTCTGGGATTCAAATTGAATTGGAAAACGACGAGGCATATGCAGGAATGGTAATGGATGGTATAAGTGAGGTGATGTGGAAATATTTTTAAATTTACATTATCCTAGCAGGAAATCAATGGAGCAGCACTTACGTCAACACCAAAGGCAAGAATTCGTCGCGCAAACTCAGCAAAAGCAACCAGCTCACCCACATCAGCACTGACCGCCAAAGCAAAGGCACTTAAGAAAATGGAAAGTTATGACAGTCGTATGGCACCGGCTTCCCTGCCTGCCAGAAGGTCACTGAGTCAACCGAGTGGTTTGGACCGAGTAACGCGGACTGGTGAGAGTCTTAACAAAAACATTTAAAGTGGACAACAGACATCAAGCTATGTTTTCTTTCTGAATTCATTCGCAGATCTTGACGAGAGCGATACAGATAGCGTGTCATCCCATCCTGACAGTCACGAAGGTAAGATATTTCACCTTCACAAATGAAACATAATTGAAATTAATTAAGCAATTCGCCTTCAGTTCAACACCGTCCAATGTATGCAGAAGTTTTGCACAATTTTTCTCCAGCCAGTCAACAGGAGCTCGCCCTTGAACGTGGCAATCTAGTCGAAATTCTTCGTAAGGAAGTGGGTCCATGGTGGTATGGGCGTATCAAGAACGATGCAGTGGTAGAGACACTTTTTGAACCGCAACTGGGATGGTTTCCAAAGGATTTTGTCCGTGTCATTCAATACCCAGATTCGGATGGTACCTTTATCGCCCGGCAACGAAAAGTAACCTCGCCATCTCTCGATGAAACACTTGTAGCCACCACATGCAGCATAAGCCAAAACAATGTGACAACAATCGTTGTTGATCATCCCATTCCGGATGTGAATCCCAAAAAAACTGAACAAGAAGCGGTTTATTTGCGAAATAACGCCGTCAAGGAGCTACTGGAAACTGAGATTAATTATGTGAAACTGTTGGGTTCACTCTGTACTGGGTAAGTTTTCAAAAGAAATAGAAATAGTTTTCTCTTGTGAAATTAAAAACTGTTTCTCTGCCCACAGATACCTTCCAGCGATGAGGAAGCGAATTGATATATTCTCAACTGAAAGTCTGAATTTGATATTCTCAAATATTGAGAATATTTGGAAGTTCCAACAGAATTTTCTGGACTCCTTAAGACGGGGCATTGAATTGGATCGCATTGCCCAGGTGTTCCTCCAACATGTAAGCTATTTTCTGACACTATTCACTCAGACTAAAATAACGCTCGATTTATGACAGCAATCCGGATTTCTGGTGTACTCCACATACTGCAACTCGTATCCACGCGCACTGATAGAGCTGGAAACTTATTCTCGCAGCAAAGAAGCTAGGATTGTTCTTGAAAAGTAAATTTGTGGTTTTTTATTCTAATCTTCGTTACTTATTTGGTTTTACTTTGTGTTAGTTGTCGACAGGCAGAGAATCTACCTGAACTTCCCTTATCCGCCCATTTACTTGCCCCAATTCAGAGAATTTGCAGGTACCCACTTCATTTGGCGGAACTCATAAAAAGTTCATACAGTAGTGGGAGTGAAAATGGTGAGGCAATTGATGAAATTGATGCCAGTCTCCTGGACATCGTGGACTCCAAGGAAATACTCGAAGCCGCACTAAAGGCAATGAGGAAAGTGACGGAAGCCGTCAACGAAGGTAAAATCCCAACGATTCGATCTCCTGCAGTGAAACCTTTTAACAATTCGTTATTTTATTTGATTTTGTAGGAAAACGTCACAGCGAAAATCTTGCTCGTCATCAGTCCAGCTTTGAGAATTTCACAGGGCCACCGCTTCATTTTCACAGCACGAGATACTTCACGCAAATCGATGCAACTCGTGTCTCACCAAATCTCTGGAACAACACCTACACCCTGTTTTTGTTCGACCACCAACTGATATACTGCAAGAAGGATATCCTGAAGCGGAACCACTTTATCTACAAAGGCCGAATATTTCTTGACAACTGCCGCATTCTTAACCTGCCGGATGGCAAGATTTTTGGTGCCACTGTTAAGAATGCGCTCCGAATCTATTGTGAATCTCGAAACAAGTGGTTTGACTTTAGCTTCCGTAGTGCAAATCGCAAGAAACGTTTTCTTAGCACACTAGCGCTGGAACGTCAGTTCTGCGGCAAGAATTTATTTATTTCTGAACTGGCTGGCGATGAAGAAGATAATTTATCTGACAGAGAATATCATAGTGATTATGAGGCCATGACGGGGACAACGACAGTTATGACACCAAATGGAGAGAATCACTACAGCAGTGTGCAACTGAATTGGAAGGAGAACATTTACGATGAAAAGTCACTCGAATCTCCAGCAAAGCTACAAAAATATAGCGATACTCTACCCAAGAAATCGCGACAGGTTAACTCAAAGGATGGCTACGAATATAACACTGGCTCGTTGGGTCGTCGACGAATTGGTAACTGGTTCCGCAAATCGAAAAGTACGAATTCAACACCAAACCAATCGCCAACACATAACCCGAGTGTGATAATCTTCAATTCGGACAGCTCATCACAGAGTAGCCCAGCACTGGGCAAGGGCAAATCAAAGGACTCTTCAGGTTCTTCATCGTGAACTGTATCAAACTTGAAGGGGAAGAGAATCGAGCTTAATTTCAAATCCAAAACTGAATATTAAACTGTGTCAATTGAGCAAACATCCACAAATAATACTGTACATTATACAATTTATGTAATTCACATAACCATGTTATATATATTATCATTAGTCTAAGCACAAGTGAAGCAAGCAAGCCGGAGCGGTAGAGTTTTTTTTTATCATCAATTGAATAAGTTTACTTTGATTTTTAGTCAAGAACTATTTCTCTAATTTCAACGTTCATCGTGTATTTGTGTATATTACTGTTCAAATTTAATTTAATACTTAAAGAAGGCGACAAAGTGTGCCGTCAAAGTCTGCTCTGCAAATCAATGTCGTTGGGTTAACAAATGTTTGTTCTTAAGAAGAAACTATATATTTTTTTAATACGTTTGTTAATAGTTTTAATTTAATCTGAAATAACAATTATTTTTATTTTTCATTATTTAATATTTACTTCTATTTAAACCACAAATAAACCTAATTTAATTTTGTAAAATTTTGTTTTCTTCGTTAACATTTTGTATTTCGTTTTATAGGTTTTTTTAAGTATTTCATTATTTCCCAAAACTGCTTGCCTCTATTCATTGAAATTATTCTAAAAACTCTTAAGAGTAAACAACTTTTCAAGGTATAGTAAATAACGGAATAAGAAGATAACTTAAATGTTGCACCTCTTCCTTGGAATCTTACACTTTGTCGTAATGTCTCAGTGTTACGAAAGTCTTTTATTTCAATGTGTCTAGTTTTATGTAAAATTCAATTTAGTTTAGACTTCAGCTTCAAAAAAAAATTAACGACAGAAACATTTTGCATTTTTGGTCCACTTTGTCTGTAAGAAGCCACAAATAGTCCATTTAAGGCTATTTTTGGAATAATTATTGAGCTAATTGCCAAACATTCTTATAGGAGTTTTACAAATCACACTGATAATTGGATGCAGTAATTGTTAGGCTCAATAGTTTCACCCGAACAAACAGTTTCGTGCGCAGCGCCAACCACCAGTTCAGTTCGATTCGTATTGATTCATACGTCTAAACGAGAATCAATAGTTTACTTTATATCTGCGATGTCTTCAAATTGTTCATTGAATGCGTGTTCTAATGGTTAACATTTCTGAATACACGCATTGGGTTTTTCGAAATTCATCCTCACTGCCGTTTATGGTTTTTACTACTTACAAGTACACTTTGAAAAAATCGAAATTGATTTTACTGAAAAATTTTATTAATCACAAAATTTTGTGATTTTGTACGATTTAGTAAAATCGATGAAGAAAGCGAATAAAAAAGGTAATTCAAATTACCAATTTAATAATCTAATATGAACATGTATCAACTTTATCATGTGCTGGTGTACGATGTGTTATGGACGGACACATTGGAAAAATAGAACTTCGAACATTGGATCACTTCCAAGAACGAGTTCAAAAAAACAATTTCACTTCTTCAATAAATATGAAGAAAGGCAATTGGCTTACAATTGGCTTAGGTTTCAAACAAAAGCAACTAGAGTGTCGGCGATATTATTATCATATAAAATATCAAACCATGGAGAACTTTTATTTTAAAGACAGAACACATTACAAGACGCCTAATTACATTCATAAAAGAAATGAGAAGAAATTGTTGAGCTGGATGGAGACGGTATGTTAGATGTAGATGGTGAAAAACAACCTTTGTTTGTTTATAGATCTTTAAGCAAGTTTGCACTTGTCGATGGTAAAGGGCTGTCAAAATTTATAATAGGGACTTGCTCAGTTGAGTGTTGTGCAACGCCGCCGGTCAGATTTATTGTAGAACTGATTGCTGTTTCAGTTTCCTTTTCCAAAGTGCCATCTTTTCGTAGATAGTAAACTCCAACGGTTAAGTCATTTAAGCTTCCTTCTACCAATAGTGGATTAATAGTTATGTCGAGTTCATTTGTTGATGAAACTTTATCAGTTTGCGAAGCTTCTGCAGCAATAACCTCCAAAACGGACTCATCAGTCTTCAAAGAAAAACCCATATCTGCACATATCGATGCACCAATCAGTAATTGGTGTTTCTTCTTCAGGTGTTAAGTAAGGATCAGCACCCTTTATTGTTGCCTCTTCACCAATAAGTCTCTTGCCTTTTAGTCAATCATGAAGAGTTGATCGACACACGCCATATTTATTAGCTGCTTTTCTTATGCTTAAATTATTTGTCCGAATATCTTCTAAAGCCCGTTTTAAACTACTTTCCGCCATTCTTAAGTAATTGAATCTAAAACAATAATGATATTTAGATATCTTAATGCGTAAAAAACAACTGTCCGGATTCTAAGCCTATTTTTTTAGTACTCGGACAGCCGATTTTTAGCTAGAAAGCACTGTCCGCATACTGAAACTATTCCAAGAATCATACAATATTGTTCATTTCAATTAAGTAAAATACATATAGGTATCGTTTAAAAGTATTTAAACCTAAATTTAAAATAGGCATTTAAATTTCAATAGCCGGACACTCCGTCCGGAAACTAAAATCAGTATGAAATTTGGGGTCCAGAGTCCGGACACCAATTTATTTGCGTAAAATTAATTTTTTTTTTTGATTTGACACAGAAATTATTTATATTTTATTAAAATTGAACCTACTTTGATGTTCAAATGCAGAAATAATGCTTAAAATACTAATACTATTGGAAGCAACATATGTCTATAAAACAAACACAGATGTTCATTTTTGTGTTTACTTTTCACACTACAAATGAAATATTATCTTGTTTTTTGATAAAAAAAAAAGTGTCCGGATACTGGCACTGTCCGGCTACTAGTGCCTCTACCCTATAAAATCAAAAGAAGTTTTAAGAACTTAAGTTAATTTCATATAAAAATAAATCATATTGTAATTAATTAATTTACTCGAGTTATCACAGTTCGACTGTATTACTTTCCCCCTAGCCGCAGGTACAGAAAGCCCTAAGTAGCACGTGCCACACAAGCTTGACGATTACAACCTGGATAACAATTCTTCTTATTTTTAAATTATTTCATTAGCCTTTAAACTTTCTTATCAAATTCAAATGATTTCACTTGCGGCAAATAATTGCCAAAAATATTTCTTTGAAACAAATGTTATTTCAATTTTGAGTTGTAAAATTTGGTTCTAGTGCATAACTTTATTTTATGAAAAAAAGTAAAATTTTGTCTTGTACTATCAATTTTTTCTCCCATTTCTACTAGCAGTTAACCCTTTTATTTGTTAGAAAACAACGGTTCAACTAGTAGTTGCTTAATACGGCAGCTACTTTTTTTTTGTTCTTGATGCGGGACTAATCTGATATGGCAAAGGCTGAGGCGGTTCGCATGGTCTCATGAAATTGTTTTACTTTCTTAAGATACTGTCACCAACACTTTAAATTTTTTTTGGTTTGCCGTGCTATAACCATATGCTACACAATCTTCTTATATTCTTAATTTGATTTGTTTTAGAATACTGGATGGCACAACTGGAAACCAGGGCCCAGCTTCTTCTGGTATCGAGCGTGCTTTACGTGTGATTACAAACTTAAACAAATGTTAATACCGTAAACTTTGCTTTCTGTGTTTAATGCCTGTTGGGATTAAATTGTTATCTAACGAATTTTTAATGCTTCGATGTCGGACTCTATGTAAACAAAAAACACTTACACTGATAAAATGAATGTAGATAAAATTGAGATATATAAGTGCATGTTTTTATGTGGAACTTTAAATATGCCCACTGAGAGCCAAAGTGAAAAGAACAATCAGAAACTTAACTAAATTGTGTCAAACAAAATGTGTCAAAGTAAGACAATTTCTTTGTGATTTCGTGGCAAACATTTACAATAACTTAAAAAAATATTAATATACACTGCTTGCTGCAACCGTAAAAAGAAATCACATACGAGACTGGTTTTATAAATTTTCTTAGCACATACCTTTCGAGCCCCAAAACTACACATATGAACGCACTCTTTCGCTTCATCTCACACAAACAAAATTGGTTCGAAACTTATTAAAGGAAATCAAAAGCAAAAGCTATTTTTCTAAGCTTCTCAACCAAACAATAAATGTTATAATTATCTTGAATGTCTTATAAGTAAGATACCAATGAAAAACAAAAACTACTGTCATTTTCTTAAAACAAGAAATTTGAAACAAAATGAAAAACCAAATAATCTAGAATAAACAACTGCCTACAATAAAGCGCAACACTTTACCATTTCTGTATACATATAAGAAAAGAATAAAAAGAAGTATTGTAGTTATCACTAAAAATTATACAACACACATACCTATACATTTAGAGAGATGAAAAATTCCGTATACTAGCATAAAGAGGAAAACTGCAAACATTTTTAATCGGAAAAGATAAAAAACTGAAAATAAATACACACTTTGTGCAAAAAGCAAATAATTAGTTTAGAAAACTATTGTACTAGCGTTAGTCGTTAGGAGGTCTACAATTTAGATGTAATCATAGACAAGGCGATGCTTCAAAAGCGTCCTCCCACTCCCAAGTAAAACATGTGTAAATATTTTTATGTCAGTCAGAAACTATACTGATTTACACCAAGCTATGAGTTAAGCATATAAGTACTCATTTGTTGAGAAAAAGCATCACAAACGCAAAGAGCATACAGCTCAAGCCAAATGTTAAAAAAAAAACACACAATATTGGTTTCTAGTCAATTTAAAGATGAGTCCACTTGTTTCATTGTAAGTCAAAATATCTAAGAATTTAAAATTAAAGGTGATTTCCTAACACCAAACAAAGACAGGACGAAGTAATTTTTAATGATTATTGTAGAGTTTCAAAATGTGATCCTGTAGAGAGTGCTTTGTTTGTCGTCTACATGCGTATGCTATCGAATTTAATTGATTAACATTAATAAACACCCACCATTTATAATTACAAATAATTTATTTTCAAATTATTTTATTTAGAACGACACTCAATCAAATTGCAGGGTTTTTTTTATGTTTTTTTTTGTGTGTTTTCCTATTCAATACGTTGCAAGTAAAATAGTGAAAACAATACAAATATAGAAAACACTTTAAATAGTAGGATGATTGAAAAATTTGAAACAAAAAAAAAACAAAAAACTTACCGTAAAGTAAACTGTGTATGTAATAGCCAACATAAATATTATATACGACTGAAATTGAGTAACAAGAAATATAATGAATTTAAATGAACAATATAAGAACTGCTTTTGATGTACCTACTTCTTCTCCGGGTAACTTCTTTGGATGGCAGTTAAATAATTCATAGAGTGAAATAGGCATTTTTTGATTTTTCTGACGTATTAGAAATGTCAAACGCAGTGATCAAACCGGTTTATAAGGGAGGTACGAAAAACGAACAAAAAAATTATCGCCCAATGTCAATATTGCCGGTAATTGAAAAGTGTATGAAAGAGGTTATAACAATGAGATTCTTTAAGTAAACTTCTCTTATAAACACAAGCCAGTATGGTTTCCAGACGCATAAAAGTACGGGTAACCTGTTAGGGGAATTCGCGAATTGTGTTAATGAAAGCCTTAATAAAAGTCACCATATCCTGGTGTTATTTGTCGACTTCAGCAAAACTTTTCCATACCCTGAACCATGGGAAACTAATTGAAGTTTTGGAACACATCTGCTAATGGCAGACTGGTTGCTTGAGTACCTACACCACCGTCCATTCTGCGTGAACATTGACAACACCTACAGCCAAAATGAGGACGTGCAATACGGAGTTCCGCAAGGTTCAAAATTGGGTCCAATCATGTTCCTACTTTATACCAATGAGCTACTACGAGTTTTCAAGAAGGCTATTCCATTCGCATATGCAGATAACACGGCAGTAGTGATGCGTCACAGATCTTTGCAGATTGCAGTTAAAACTATGTAGGATGAATTCGACAGCGCGGTGAAATGGTGTCATGAGCAAGGCCTTTCAATCAATGCATCTAAAACGAAGATGATGCCTATTCGAAGTCCTCAATTTAAGGCTACACAGTCACAAATATACTTCAGAAATGAACAATGTCCTAAGTCCACGTGTAGTGTTATCGAAACGGAAGAAAATTATAGATATTTGGGAGTGACCATTGACAGTAACTTCCTGTGGGATATCCACATAGATGAACTTAGTGGAAGCCTAAGATGATCTTTATACGAACTAAATTATCTACAGTACCATGCCACTAAGGATGTCCTAAAACAAGTATAACTGAGGTATGGTATACTTGCGTGGGGCAATGCATCAGTGACACATATCCAGAAGCTTCTAAAACTCCAGAAGTCAGTCCTAAAAAAGATCGAAGCTCGCGCCCAGCACAACCTTTAGGAGCAGTGGCGTTTCAAAGTACTTTCAGTAGAAGATATCTACAAGATGACCCTTATACTGGAGTACTATGATGACAACCGATTTGTAACGCCAATTCAACATGAAGTAAACACCAGAAGGCGGGCTAAAGGCATGCTTCATGAGCCTCGTTTTAATAACAATTATGGAAGACGATAGCTGAAATGCGGTGTACCTCAAACCGCGGTATTCCGCAAGAACTCAGAAGTATCCAAAACTTGAGTATTGGAAAAAATTTGAAAAAAAAAAAAAACTTAAATTGATCCTAAACAACACTTTCGTTCATTCATTAATCACAATGCTTGCAGTAAACACAATCTTCTGCAGAAAAGCCTCTAATCTAAATAAAATTAATTAAATGAATGAAAAAAGGATAGTTGTTACTATAAAAAAGTAAAAAAAACTTCTTGATCGGTTGTATAGTTTTTGTTTGGCGCCTGTTGAAAAATGAAAAATGAAAACGAACATTTTCGTAATATTTTGCTTTTTTATTTCCGGAAAGAAAACACGCATTGCAAGCTGACAAGAAGTTATGTGCTGCTGGTAATGGTGACGAAGCTTTAAAAGAACGGTCAGTCAAAATTGCCTTGAGAAATTTTATTCCAGTTTTTCACTCAAAGATGAAAAATGCTCTAGTCGTCCAGTTGATGTTGGTGACGATTGTGATGTTGATTCGAATCGTCACAGTACTACACTAAGATTGCAGAGAAGCTTCATGTATTACATACAGTAGCGAGCAAAACTGGTCGGATGTTTGTCAAAACCTAAGTTCATACTGCTGTTAAGCTTGTAAAAATTACTCAATTCTCGTCAAAAAGAAACTGATTTACGAAACGACTACATAAAGCTGGTTAACACTAATGACTTATTTCTTGTAGGCGGTGATTTTAACGCCAGACATAGAAATTGGGGTTAGCTTAGAGGAAATCGGTGGAGCAGCATTCTTGCTGACCTTCATTCAAGGTATCCATTCGAAATTCCCTTTCCACCTTATCCTACTCACATTCCATCAGCCATAAATAAGAACCCATCAACGTTAGATATATTTCTCACGAA
This sequence comes from Eristalinus aeneus, assembly GCA_955652365.1. Lineage (NCBI taxonomy): Eukaryota > Metazoa > Arthropoda > Insecta > Diptera > Syrphidae > Eristalinus > Eristalinus aeneus. The sequence goes on along the minus strand of OY019134.1, from coordinate 39,550,876 downwards.
CATTCCCGAACTTTTTACGCCACCAATAACATTTAATGAATTAAGTTCCGACCATTCCGCCTGTTAAGTGTAGTGTAATAATGTCTCCAGCTAAGTGTTCTAATCAAATATATAATTTCAAAAATGCAAACTAGAATCTATTCAGAAGGCTTACTAATGCAAAACTAGAAAATGTAATCGTTCCTAATACGAACCCATCTCATATCGATCAGAATATTAACTCATTTACAATTGCTATTTTAGAAAGCATAGAGCAGTCAGTACCAAAAAAACAGTAGTTAGGCATTCGGGCAAGATACTTCCACCTTTCATTCTCGATATGATAACTCTGAGAAATACTTGTAGGTCCAGATGGAGACGGACGAGAAATGTATTCTATCAAGACGAATTAAAGAAAATGAATGCTCTTGTTAAATTTACTATTACTAACTTCAGAAATCAATCTTAGAATGAAAGGTTGCAGGGACAAGATAAAGGTAGTAAACCCTTTTGGAATATAATAAAGGTTATAAAGATAAAGAAAACATTTATTCCTTCCATTAAAACAAGCAACTCTGTACTGTTATCTTGTTCTGAAAAAGCAAATCCTTTTTGGACTTCCTTCTTTAATAACCATTCGACTGCCAGCACTGGAATCACCGACACTAATATTGAATCTTCTTTTCGACAATCAATAAGCCTAATAGATTCACACTCCTTGTTTGAAAATGTTCATTCAACTTCCCTTGACGAACTGAAGGACATTATTTGCAGGTTGGAAACAAGGAAATCAACTGGACTTGACAGGATAAAAAATATATACCTTAAAAATCTGTCCGACTTTGTCCTAAAGAAACTGGCGGAAATATTCAACAACTGCTTTAGACTGGGATACTTCCCTAAGGAATGGAAAGTTGCCACGATTATACCTATTCCGAAACCTGGGAAAACTTCCAATTTGCCCTCTAGCTATAGACCGATTAGCCTACTAAGTTTTCTTAGCAAGTGCTTCGAAAAAAATTATTAAGATGAGGCTTGTCTCTTTTATTGATAGTAATGCGATCTTACCAACTCAACAATTTGGATTCCAATCATTTCATAGCACAACACATCCATCGTATCACAAACGATATAAAAAAGATTTCGCAGTGGGCAAAAGTACTGGAATGGTAATCGTAGACATTGAAAAAGCATTGATACTGTTTGGCATGAAGGTCTAATACACAAGTTATTAAAAAAATTATACAATCATTCCTCAAGTCCCGAAGCTTTAATAATAAATAATAATTGTTGGCTATACTGTTCTCTCACGAGTAGAAGGGACCTACAGTTTTTTGCCGACTCCGAACGGCGAAATTTGAGAAGCTTTCTTAGACAGTTATTACTCTTTGAGTGTTGTCAGCAGCTCGAAAGAGGTTATGCCGTGAAAAATTCGAAAAATTGGTGTTGAGCTGGGAATCGAACCTAGACCCTTCGGCGTGTGAGCGTCGCACTTAACCCACTATGCCACGGCGGCCACGTCCCGAAGCTTTATATATTATATTTATTAATAAAAGCTTCTCTATAAGTCAGCAGATTAAAGCCGGTGTTCCACAAGGATCCGTTACTGCACCAATCTTATTTAATATAATATAGTACACTCCAGAATCAATTCGGCATTCAGTGGAGTGGACAGCACTCGGTGAACCACGCCCAAGGCGTCCAAAAGAACAAAGGTCGGCAGCAAGGTTATGGCACCCGTATTTTGGGATGCGCACGGAATTTAACTCATCGACAATCTTGAAAAAGGCAACAGTGTCAACAGCGAATACTTTATGGCATTATTGGTGCATTTGAAGGAAGAAATTGCACAAAAAACGGTCCCATATGTAGAAGAAACAAATTATCTTCCACCAAGACCATGTGCTGTGTCACAAGTCGTTGGCTACCATAGCCAATATCACACGAATTGGGCTTCACACAAAAGTAGGATACCGCTAGTTCTCTGTTTATGTTCAATCCCTTGATCTATACGTATGCATGTCTGTTGATTGTTCGCCCACTTATCTTCTTTTACTTCTTACTTTTACTTCATAGTTACAATTTTATAAAATGTTTCGGAACAGACGCAGCTTGTACAGAGATTTGATACATAATTTATATCTTACAACTGAAAAATTATATTTTACGATCTGGAAACAACATTTTGCAGAAACATTTTTTAACTAAAAAAAAACTATCCTTCATTTAATATGTTTTATATTCAAAATTGTGTAAAATTTCGTAAGCAAATCATTAAATGAATACAACTTCAAACATAAATAAACCAATAAATAAATAAATAAATAAATAATATAATAAACATATGTATAAATATATATATATATAATATGTAAGAATTATAATATATAAATAAATCTTTAAATAAACAGTTTGAGTACAAAATAAATAAATAAATAAATGAATGTAATGACATAAATAATAAATATCTTCATCGCTATGAAAAAGGCAGCGACTACAAATAGGGATGTTTAAAAGAAACGACCGTCGTGTGATGCTGTATTTTGTGTGTTCTTAGTTCCAATAGTACCTTTTCCTGACTTTTTGTGTCTCCAGAGCGTTTTCTATACTGTCAATATCCTTGAAGATATCTTTTTCTAGAACGGGTGCTTCTTTCTTAACACGTATGAAATTTATGAATTGCTGCCACATTTTCCTTGTTAGCAGGAACGAAAATTGCGACGAAGTTCGTTTTCCAACCTTGCTGACATATCGTGCAGTTCCCCTGCAAACTTAGGGTTCTTCTACCTTGTAATGGCATCTGCTTCGTTTCTTGGTCACTTATGATGTCTACACTCTTTTTCATGAGCATGTTGGAAGTCCATGTTTTGGTCTCTGGCATGGCCTGTGTCAACAATTATCTCAACAAATTGTTGTGTTAAAGAATGGTGAACTGGGATATAGAGATCGTTCCAACTGATCTCTGTTTGCAGAAACCGAATTCTTGCTTAGCCATGGGGTAGTATCGGTCCACTTGAAGACTGATTAACAGATGGTTAGACGATGGTGGTACGAGAAGTTTGTGCCAGGTTAGTACTGGCAATGGCTAATATCGATGATAATATTGTTACCTGCTACTGTTCCCTTCGGAAGTAGATCATTTTACAGATGTTCTAGAGATATTATCGCTTATTACCGCATTAGCTTGTTTCTTGTTTTTTTAGGGGTGGCTTTGCGGTAAAGTCAAAATGCGGTTGGTAACTATTTAATTAATGAGTTTATATGTACATCAACGAGCAGTAAGCAGCCCCGATGTACGCCAAAAGACTCCGTAAATCATATCCTTCACGAATGAGAAAGCTGTACGCATAATGTTTAACTCATTTGTTTAATACAGACAGCAAGGAGAATCATGAGACCATTCCAGAGCCTAAAACGCTGTTTAAGCCCCATTCCGAGGAGTTCCTGTGTCATTAAGTGTCCGTCGGGGGCACATTAATTCATTGGTAGGCAAAATGTTCACAATGATGATGACAAATGCTTCAAATGCAAATGAAAAGAAGTTGATCGAACGAAGTTCATTAATGGAACATAGATTATAAAATCCAAATTTGTTTAATTTACTGAATAAATAGAATATAAACATATCTTTAACAGATTACTCAATAAACCCCGGGTTAAATACGGGGAGCTAGCAAAAATTATTAATTTAATATTAATTTTTAAACTTCTCTCACGAGTAAAAAGAACTCACAGTTTATTGTCGATTCCAAACGGGGAAATTGAAAAAGCTTTTCATAGATTCTTTAAATGTTGTCAGCAGTTCGACAGAGGGGTGCCGTAAAAAGTACGTGTAAGTGCTTAGTTGACGAATTCGACCTGCGACAAAAGATTTTTCTTACAGTGGGGGAAAATACTTATGCGAGATGCGAGATATTTTTCGAAGCAAGTTAAGTAAACGAGTACATTAAAATACATACCGCAATAGCAAAATTAACTCAAAGAATAAAATATCAGTTCGGGCAAAGTTTTCGCATATTCCAGAGAATATCTGATATTCAATTAACAATAATATAAGCAATAACATTTACCAAAAAGGCGTTTACGCTGCCTTATATTTGTCGTTGTGATCGTTCAAATCTAATTATGGTGTAAAACAAAACTTACTAACGAAAAGGAAAGGAAACTACTCCTGAGGTGCAGAAAATGATTTAATATCGGTATATGAAGTAACGAATAAGTAAAATAACATTTAGTGTGTTTGAAATTCATCGAGGAATCAGATGTGAATTTTTGCAGAAAGAATCGAAGAACACTGCTCTAAAATTTAAATCGAAAACAGCTCTGAAACTTAAGTTCAAAATTCTCAAAAATGGCAATTGTAACCACAAAAAAGAGTGTGAATATTTAGGAAAACCATAATAGTTTCGGATGAAAGTCTCGTTCTTTGATGTTCAGATGTACATACTGTGTGCGTCAAAAGTGAGTAAACAAATATTTGACACAGATATTTTAAGGCCTTGAAAACGCAATAGTTAGTTACCAATATTTAAAAACGAGGGGCGATGGTGCCATGATATGGCAATGTGTGACAGCTTCTGGTGTGGGAAAGGCTAAAGTTACAAATGAAATTACGAAAAAGTTGATATACCTCAAGGTTACCTTATTACGTCTGGTTGACGTTTTCTAATTCTGAGAAGATAACGACTCAAAGCACACTTCCAAAACTGTAAAATCGCAATCTCAAGACCAGAAACCCATTAATCAGCTACTGGTTGTTTTTAATAAACATAGGATTACACAGAATCAGCAGTGAAGGCATAACTGCAGGAGATCAGAATACATACAGCTGGCTTAAATTAAACAACAAACCGATTCAATAGACCACCATTTTTAATTTGAGTAATTATATATTCTATTTCTAATTTGAGGTGAATTACTTATACTTTTTTTAGCAAACGTTCTTCTTCTTCTTCTTCTTCTTGTGGCGCTACAGTCCGGGGTGGACCTGGGCCTCAACCAACATGCCTCTCCAGCCAGCACGATCTTTCGCCAGCTTTCTCCAGTTGCGCACTCCAAGTTGGTTCAGGTCCTTCTCCACTTGTGTGCGCCACTTCAGTCTAGGCCGTCCTCTGTTGCGTTGTCCCAATGGCTCGGATTCAAAGACTTTTCGGGCCGGAGCAGTGGTGTCCATACGCTCTACATGGCCTAGCCACCTTAAGCGTTGTATCCGTAGACGCTTAACCAGGCGCATGTCGCTGTACAGCCTATAGAGTTCGTCATTAAATCTTCTCCTCCAGATGCCATCAACGCAAACAGGACCAAAAATCGCACGAAAAACTTTTCTCTCGAAAAGACTCAGGGCTTCCTCATCCGCCTTTGCTAACGTCCAAGATTCTGCGCCATATAGTAGGACGGGGATGATCAAGCTGTTATATAAAGCTAGTTTAGTCCTTCGAGAGAGGGCTTTATTACTCAATTGCCTCTTGAGCCCAAAGAAACAGCGGTTGGCAAGAGTGATTCTGCGTTTGATTTCGGTACTGATGTTGTTGTCCCTGTTTACCGCGGAGCCGAGGTAGACAAAGTCCTTGACTACCTCGAAGTTTCTGTTGCCTAGTGTGACGCTCCGTCCGAGACGTCGATGTTGTGTGTCCTTCCTTGATGACAGCATGTACTTCGTTTTGCCCTCATTTACCGCAAGACCCATTTTAGCCGCTTCCGCTTCAATGCCAGCAAACGCCTCATTGACGGCTCGCTGTGTTCGTCCAATCACGTCAATGTCATCAGCGTAAGCTAACAATTGAACTGACTTCTGGAAGATCGTGCCTCTGGTGTTGACTTGTGAGTTACGCACGATCTTCTCGAGGATGATGTTAAAGAAGTCACATGACAGTGCGTCGCCTTGTCTAAAACCTTTTTTGACATTGAAGGTCTCGGTGAGTTCGGTACCGACCTTGACGGAGCAGCGAGAGTTCTCCATCGTCATCCTACACAATCTGACGAGTTTGGTAGGAATGCCAAAACTAGACATGGCACTGTATAGCTCATCTCTATGCACACTGTCATATGCAGCCTTGAAATCGACGAATAGGTGGTGAGTGTCAATTTGAATTTCTTGGGTCTTTTCCAGGATCTGCCGTAATGTGAAGATCTGTGGACTTCCCTGGTCTGAAACCACACTAATAGGGACCTATCAGGTCATGGACAAATGGTTTCAGACGCTCACACAATACGGCAGAGAGGATCTTGTATGCGATGTTCAGGAGACTAATCCCTCTGTAGTTGGCGCAGTCAAAGGGGTCTCCTTTCTTGTGGACCGGGCAAACGACGCTGAGATTCCACTCATCGGGCATGCTTTCCTCCGACCATATCTTACAGATGAGCTGGTGCATGCGCCCAACCAGGTCATCTCCAGCTGCTTTAAATAGTTCTGCGGACAGTCCGTCCGCTCCAGCAGCTTTGTTCGACTTTAGCTTGGATATTGCTATCTTCACCTCGTCTAAGTCGGGGGGACGGAATGCTTGTCTATCATCGTCTAAATTGAGTGGAACATTCTGCCTAACAGCGGGATTTGGCTCGTCATCGCCGTTTAGGAGTCTGCAGAAATGATCCTTCCAGATTCTCAGCACAGACTGCGACTCTACTACTAGTTGTTCATTTTGGTCCCGGCAGGCCTTGGTCCGAACCTTGTATCCTCCGGATAGCTGTTTTACCTTTCGGTAAAACTTTCGGACTTCATTTCTGCCAAAGCACCTTTCCATTTCCTCGACCGCGCGCTTCTCATGCTCCTTCTTTTTCCTTCTGAGAAGCCGGTGCTTCTCCCTTCTTCTCTGTCCGAAGAGTTCACTAACAGCCCGCGTTGTTCGATGCAACGTCGCCTTATAGGCGTCTTGTTTAGCTGTGTGCGATTGCCTGCACTCGTCGTCAAACCATGAGTTCCTTCTGGGTGGTGACGTGAAACCCAGCACATCAGTGGCAGCACCTTTGATGGCTTCTTGAGAACGTTTCCATTCTTCTTCTATGCTTAGTGCAGGAAGCGTCGAACTCTGGGCACCGAGTTTCCGGGACACTCGGTCGGTAAAGTTCCCAGCAATCAGCTGCGGTTGTAGCTTTTCGACGTCAAACCGTTTTGGCCTTTGTCGACTCCGTTGCTCTCTCGATATCCGGGTTCTTACCTTGTCTACAACAAGATGATGATCCGAGTCAATGTTTGCACCTCGGAAGGTTCGGACATCGAGAATACTGGAGGAGTGTCTGACGTCGATCGCAACGTGATCAATCTGGTTGACGGTTGATTGATCAGGAGATCGCCAGGTTCCTTTGTGAATGTTCAGGTGTGGGAACCGCGTGCTAGCCACAGAGAGGTTTCGCCCCGAGGCGAAGTCCAACAGCCTGAGTCCGTTTCCGGATGTGTTGTCGTGCAGGCTGTGTTTACCGATGACTCCAGCAAAGATGTCCTCCTTTCCCAGCTGAGCGTTGAAATCTCCTAGAACGATCTTGGTGTCATAGCTGGGGCATCGATCGTATGTTCTTTCTAGGAGATCATAGAAGTCATCCTTGATGTTGTCGTCCTTCTCCTCTGTCGGGGCGTGAGCGCATATTAGGCTGATGTTCCCGAATTTAGCCTTGATGCGGATTGTCATGAGGCGCTCGCTGACTGGGTCGTAGCTCAAGACTTTTTGCCTAAGTCTGCCTCGAACAACAAATCCGCATCCGAATAAGCGCTGCCTTCACTCTCTATAGCAATTGCTGTAGTAGATATCGCAGTTCTTCATCGCTTTTATGCCAGGCCCATCCCATCGCACTTCCTGGATGGCGGTTATGTCAGCTTTGTAGCTGTCAAGGGCCTCCGCAAGTTGTTCGGCTGCACGTGGCCTGTTAAGGGACCTCACATTCCACGTGCAAAACCGAAAATCTTTGTCCTTAAAACGTTTGCTGGGGTCGTCAACAGTTAATCCGTCCTTATCCGAGGCATATCGGTTTTTCTGAACTATTTTATTTTTACGTGGTAAGGAAGTTACCCTCACGCAAAACCCACAGACTGGTAGGCCAGGCCCATTATTTAAATCCTCGGGCAGAGGGGGTCGCTGCATACATTAGTTTACCATACAACGGGTGTTGTGATGGCTATCCAGGGGGCGCCACGTGGAGGCTGTATGTCAACTTGACCTGTGCACTAACGAGGATTGCCTTGGCAGCTCGCCATGTTGAGCGCAATCAACGACGTTACCTCGCGTGCATAGGCCCATGCCCCCCATTAGCAAACGTTATTAGACTATTTTTGTTGCTGCTTTTTTATTCTTGCAATAATCTACTTTTTTAAGTACTTTACTATCTTTAACTGTGCACTGTGTTTGTTTTTCTTTTTTTTTGTATATCAACGTTGGTTACACACAATTGAACATGGGTTTCTGCAACTCTCAGATATGGGTAATCAATTTGCCAATCACTACTTTGTATGTAACATAGAAGCATTCAGTCATTTTCTAAAATTTTTAAAAATTTTAAGTCAAACAAAATACCTTTGCGGGCTGTTTATTTTTACAAGTAATCAACACGTTTTTTTCAATACGCTTTGTACAAACTTTAATTATTCCGGTTGAATAACTGTAATGTCAACCTAATTTTCTTTAATGTTATTTATTCGGTACGGAAATGTTTTTAACATATCTAAGTTCCTTAAATTAATAATGTAATGTAATGTCAAAACACAATTAAGGATATTTCAATGACAAATTTACAAATGAGCTATTTGCATTACGTCTTTCGAAATAGGAGTACACTTTAAAATTTAAATTAAATACGTTGCAAGGTCCCGCCATTTTACTAACTACTTACCTTATGTGATTGCACTGCACTACCACTTTTATCATATTCACCAACCAAGTAATCATAAACAAACCGCCATTGCAACGGGAAATGTCAAACAATTTCAAAGCAATCTGCTGGCAGAGTGAATTATCTTGTTGACAATCGTCTCAGACGGCATTTTACAAACAATTAAAGGTATGTAAATCAAATGGATTTTCTAATAAAATCCGGATTTAAAAATTTGGAAAACTCTTGGCTTCCGTGTAGTATTTAATTGCATTTGATTAATTGCTTCGCAAATTAAATATTATCAATTTTACTGACTTCCGTTTTGTGGGTAGCGGAACTGGAAAACACTTGCTTCCATTGTTGTTAATTTCTAGCGCAGGATTTTCCCCGCAAAAATTCGCACCGCCGAAATTTGAAATATTTCATTCTGCTTTTTATGTAAACATATTCCGGAAAGGAATTTGTATACTTAAGGCCGGCTATATTCTTACTTATAGCATGAAGTTGATCAATTACTGAAAGAAGGGAACAAGAGAAAAATGTTTGCCAGTTTGCTTGTCGAAATATTTCCGCTGAAATTTTGACATAAGCGCAACTGTCAAACGTGTTGACAGCAGTCGCAGGGACTCGAAATTGTTTTCATATCATTTTCGTATATATTTTTCATTATTTTGATGAATTTCTTTTATATTTTATGAAAAATACATTTTCTGTGTGAAGGAAATTAGTTTGAGTATGGTGGGAAACAAAATCATTGCAGCTATACGTTCGGACGGTAAAGTTTACCCACTAAACGACGACGAGGGCGGTAGCGCCTCCGGTGGAAGTGTCCTTAATTCTAACCATGGCCAAATTGCGAACATTTTCAATTTAAAACTGGTTTGTAAAGGAAAAGAAATATGATTTAGGAAATGCTTAAATGTTTTCTATAAATTTCAGAGAATGAACTCATCTGGAGGCCAAACCATGAGTGAATCTTCTGACATTGTAATGACCAATAATCGAATCCTGGACTTGGGAAAGAAATTACTACAATGCGCTCGGGATAATGATATAAACGGGGTAGAATCAATGATGCGAAAGGGTGCCCCATTTGCTTCAGACTGGGTATGTACTGATGTCCTGTCAAAGTTCACCACCTGTTTGATTCATTTCCTTTAAACACTGATTGCTTTAGCTTGGAATGACGGCCCTTCATTTCGCCGCAATGAACGACAGATATGATATTTGCAAGTTGCTTCTGACGTCCGGCGGAAACAAGGATGCTCGAACTAAAGTGGACCGAACACCGCTGCATTTGGCTGCCTTCTATGGTCATGAAAGGATAGCGCAACTGCTGATTGAATTTCAGTGCGCATTGAATCCTAGAGATATGGTTAATTTTCAAAATTATCGCTTATTCATAGCATAACATTGTGTTATATTTTACTTGCAGTTGCGGATGACGCCTCTACATTGGGCCGTGGAGAAACGACACAAAGCTATCGTGCGATTGCTACTTAAGCATAACGCCGATGTGACTGCGATATCGAAGTTTGGAAAAACTCCAATTGCTCTAGCTGTGCTTACGGAGCAGCCAGACATACTGCAAGAATTAGAAACTGCCAGGCAAATTCAAAAGAGCAAAAAGTACAACGAACAGCACGAGGTAAGGTTGCCTAGTGTGATCCATTCCAACCTTAAATGATTCATATATATACATATACATTTCTTCAAGTAGCTCATGAAATTTGCAATCCCTGAGCCAATATTTTTGCTGTTAGAATGTTCACTCCCTAAACTCCATTTATTGCACCAAAAAATTAAGGTGCACATTCCTCTAAGAAATTCTTTCACAAATTTTTAACGGCGAATGCAAAATTAACGTAGTTCGGTTGTAAAAAAAATCTAGTTAAAGACAGAGCAGTTATAAGACAATTACATTTGTCCTGGCAAACTTTTGTAGTATATACAAATTTGGACGACGCGCCAGTTCACGGAGGACCATGTCCTAGCTTTTTCATCAACTACTAAAGTTGGGTTAACTTTTGTTTGCTCAAGAGTGACATTCAGCACTTTACAACATTCACTGCGCCACCATATGTATTTATTACTTAATTTGTGAAAAGAGAACCTTCAATAACATATGAGACTTCCGATACGTTTTGGATGTAAAATGTTCCAAGTTCAATTCGTCATTACAACGACTCACAAACCACCAATGTGCGCAACATACGTCCTCTCACTTTTTACTGTTATTCCATCGACCTGTTTTGTGCCTTGATCCTGAGCATTATGTTGTCTTCGCACTGGCAACTACAAACTCTTACCAATTCTTTTTTGCCTATTTCACCCTTACGCGACATACAGAAAGAAACTAATGAAGCTGTAAATTCAATAATCGGAGGAGTCAAAGACGAGGACGAACCTGTAAGCAAGAAATTGAGGTTGTGCAGCGAATCCGAAAAACTGATGAAAAACGGACTAGGTCTCCCTGTTGAACACATTGAGGACATTGCAGGTAACCCCAATCTTATAGTATCCCTTTTCCCAGTAAAGCTCTAGTCAATTTACAGACTCTAAAGATCTAGATAGCTCAGCCATTAATTTACTTAAAAGTCATGGTATATCCATGATGAAAGACGACGAAGACACATCAAACAATCTTCTTACTACTGCACTGCAAAACGGTCGACAATTGATCCTTTCGGAGGGCGGAAAGCTTCTATTAAACGAAGCCAAGCGAATGGGCACAGTCAAAATGGCGAATAACATCAGAACTCACGTAAGCTCACACATGAATCAAGTGACGCAAGTGAAAACAAAGTCCGAACTCGAGCCATCATCTGCGCAATCTGTCACGAAATTCCGTCCAAATATCATTTCAAAGCAAAGAGAAATAACGAAGAAGGATCCTCTGCCGGGAAGCGATGGCACATCGAATAACAACAGCGACAAGCAATACAAGGTATGCAGTTCATTTTATTTGCTCATTTTATTTGCTCAAACTATTGTGAACGTCGTTGCAGAACATTCGAATAATATCGTTGAATGATTTCAAGAAGATGTACGGACCTGGAAACATGAAGTCTCTACAGAAAATCGATACAACCGCAAATAAGTAGGTGTCTCAAAAGCAGGTCATATTCATTTACTGATTATCCTTTATTTCAGATCTCACACAGTCAAAGTTAGAGGAGAAGAGAAGAAGGTTTATACACATAGAAAGTCTCCAGATCATGTATGGGTAAAAAGCAATTTTTGGTTGCGTCATACTTTATCTCCTCTTTCCAGAGTCATATAATTCACCCAGATGACTTGGGGAATATAGATGAGGATGATGACGGTGAGCTGCCTCCAAATATAGTGAAAGTTTCACCAGAAAGTGATCAAGAAGATTCCGATGCCGAAACTCATCAGCCGCCAATCATGCATCCACCTGCTCAGCAGCAAACCGTGGAACAGCGTCTTCTGCCAGTGAGACATCAAACAGTCCCATTAAATTCAAGAATAACATACTCTAGATCACCAAGCGTTGCTAGCACGGGTGACATTAAGTCGGAACGTACGCCTGTGATTCCGCTATTGACAATACCAGAAATTTGCCGGCAACTTCTCGAGTTGCGCAAACAAAACGATGAGTTGCGAAGAAAATACGAAATCGCACAAAAAGAGAAAGAGGACTTTCGAAATCGTCTAGAGAAGTTGGAAACTTTTCTACTCCTTGAGCATACAGAGGAGGACTACTCGGAAATGTAAATCTTCCTCGCTTCACAACGAAACGCTCGTTTTGTACATAGATTTGTTTCAATTTAATTCCTAACACCATCGCGAAATAACGGGGCTTACATTCATTCATCATTGAATTGAGGATAAGATAAATATATAGTAGTATATACATATATATATTTTCTTTCTTGATTTTGTCAGCTATTGTTAAATATTGGAGGTGAATACTTGTTACCACAGTTGAGAGTTTATAAAGTTCTTATTTTTCCTATTTTTTACTTTTCTAAGCAAATCATTGTATAATTGCTGTTTTTTTAGGTGAATACTGATTTAATTAAAAAAAAAGTTTTCCATTCCGTTGTTTGGTTTGATATTTTCTTTGGTTGACTGCTTTTTATGTTTTCAATATTTCACACTTCATACAAAAGTGATAATTGCACCTAAAACTTTTCGAGAGCGCTTAATGAAATATACGTAGAATCACAAAATACAATATAATTATTATAAAAAAATAAGGGAAACTATCAGACTACCTTATCGACTATTTCCATAACGTCAAAAAGTTGGTGCACATAAAAACCATCCCTGCAATCTAAACTGTCTCCTATATGAAGTTTATCAACACGTGCAACTTTTAGCCGCATATTTTTTTCAGTAATCAAGCACCAAGTCATTTGGGAATATATAAAAAACTAAGGAAAAAACAGAAATGGTAAGAAACTATGGACAGATTGTTTGTAATACAACTGCAAATGTTTTCATTATGCAGAAAAAGCCAAAGGAAATCGATTTACCGGGATTCCCTTCATTGGACGATGGAAAGGAAGATTCTGACATCAAGCCAGTCAAGGGTTCGAAATCAAATAAAAGTGGTGGTTTTCAGTCGATGGGATTGAGTTTCGACGTTGTCAAAGGCATTACCAAGCGTGGCTATAAAGTTCCAACACCAATTCAAAGAAAGGTACGTTGCAAAAAGGATATGTCAGAGCAACTAGTCACGTACATTTGGTTTACAGACAATTCCACTTATTCTGGAGGGTCGTGATGTAGTTGCAATGGCCAAAACAGGCTCTGGGAAGACGGCCTGTTTTTTGATTCCTATGTTTGAGAAATTGAAACACCGTGAACCAACCAAAGGTGCCCGCGCGCTGATTCTTTCTCCAACTCGTGAATTGGCCATTCAAACTTACAAGTTCATCAAGGAGATTGGTAAATTCATGGATTTGAAGACGATTCTCGTCCTTGGAGGTGACTCAATGGACTCACAGTTTTCGGCGATTCACACTTGTCCGGATATAATAGTTGCCACACCCGGTAGATTCTTGCATTTGTGTGTGGAAATGGACCTGAAATTGAGCTCAGTTCGTAAGTGATTATTCACATTTGTGGACAAATGACACTCAAATGTACTGCGCGTTTTCAGAGTATGTGGTGTTTGACGAAGCTGACAGACTGTTTGAAATGGGATTTGGGGAACAATTGAATGAGACCTTGAACCGTTTACCGGCCTCTAAGCAAATGGTGATGTTCAGTGCAACTCTGCCGAAGCTATTGGTGGAATTCGCAAAGGCTGGTCTTAGTGATCCTGTGCTTATTCGATTGGGTAACTTAAACCAACCACTCTACTTAGAAAATTTTAATATCTGCATTTTATTTCAGATGTTGAAACAAAGATCCCAGAAGCGCTTACACTTAAATTTCTATTCTGTCGTCCCAATGAACGGTATACGTCTTTGATTATTCTCTTTAAGTACATCATACCGAAGGACGCTCAAACAGTGGTGTTTGCTGGAACACAGCATCACGTGGAACTCATCTCATTTGTAAGGCTTTGTGTTAAGTGGGGCATGTCGCATGTGCTGAAAACTGTTTTCCCTTCGCATTTCCAGATTTTGACACAAGCCGGCGTCACAAATGCCCCGGTGTACTCAAGCCTAGATCCGTCCGCAAGAAAAATCAACACAGCGAAGTTTGCATACAAAAAAGTTTCTGCACTGGTGGTCACGGACGTAGCAGCACGTGGTATCGACATACCAAGCTTGGATTACGTCGTCAATGTGCATTTCCCAGGCACGCAAAAGCTGTTCGTCCATCGGGTTGGCCGGTGTGCTCGTGCTGGTCGGACTGGCACTGCATACACCATCTTCTCCACAGAGGACCAAGCACATCTGCTTGACTTGCACATGTTCTTAAACAGGCCCTTCAACATCAGTGACTCGAAGGCAATTGGTGTCGTTCCCCAGGATTTACTGGAAGAGGAGCACTTAACAGTAATGGAGTATAAGAACAGTCATCATATTGTAAGAGCGCCTGCCAGTTGTTTGGACTCGAAATAAGTAAAGTTTCTTTTCAGAGTGGTGTTTTAAGGACCAGCGAGAATGCGTACAAAAAATACATGGCATCAAGGCCGGTTGCATCTGTGGAAGCTAATAAACGCGTGAAGACGATCAAGTTCTTCAGTCTGAAGCCTCTGTCTGACTTTTCAAACTTATCAGAATCCACTGGGAAGGACAAGGAAGCGACTGAAAACTGCACGGTGAAACCTGAGGAAAAGCAGCGCCTGCAGGAGGAAAAAGAAGATTTCGTTATGAGAATGAGGAACTTCCGCCCGCCTGCTGTAAGCCTCTCCATGCCCTTAATCAATAACAGAAATATGAATTAGAACTTTCACAGACGATTTTTGAACTGGGACGCAACAGGAAGTCTGTCGAATTCACGGTAATGAAGGAGAAACGTGAGAAGCACACAAATGCAATCGGAAAGTTTCACACAAAAATGGAAGAGCTGGACAAAGAGGAAGAGGAGCGACTGGCAAAACTGAACGACGTGGAAGAGAAGGTAAGCCTCAAGCGCATTCTGAAAACCTTCATTGAAAATATTTTCATTTTAGGCCAAGGTAGAGCTCGATGACGAGGAGCTCACAAAGACATTCAACAAAGTTGTGGCACCGAGGAAAAGAGAAAACATGGATTCTCTCTACAAGCCAAAGGCGAAAAAGCGCAAGAAGCAGCACACAAAGGATACAGAGAACTTTATCCCCTACCAATCGGCAGACAAACACACCGAAGATGGCCTTGCCATCAACAGTACATTTGAGCGGCAAGCGATGAACGCCGAATTCAGTGTCGTTGAACGCACAACCGTTCCAGAGTTGAAGCACAGGCCGGGTATGAAGAGGTGGGATCGCGTTAAAAAGAAGATGGTCGCTGTGCAGGATCCGCGAATCGGTAAAATTCGAACAGAGTCTGGCGCTTGGATTCCCGCTAGCTTTAAGACAGGCCGCTACGCGGAATGGAAGCAGAAATCAAAGATCGAAGAACAACTGCAACGCGAAGCTGGCAGCGACGATGATGCGTCAAAACCGCTAACACACGAAAAACGGTATCCAGTGAGCAGACATGCACGACACAACGCCAAGGTGGAGGAAAAGAAACGTCTCGGAATGGACAAGGAGTTGAAGAATCCCGATCAGATTGTCAAGAGCCGAATGCGCTTGGAATTCATAAAGAAACGACAGCAAGAGAACATCATAAAAAAGGCAGAAAACCGGAAGAGGAGTATGCGCAAGTCCCAAAGAGGGGGAAACAGAAAGAAAAAGTAGATGTGTCGTTGAAATCTGTAAATCAAGGTTTTAAATTTTTTCACCACCACAATTTGTTATTTTTTGTCGCATTGTATTGTTCTAAGAATTTTCGATACTTAAGAATATATAACGGCTTTCCCAGAGTAAATTTGCTGTGGGAGTCGATTCATTTCAATCATAACAGGTTTTTAATGATTTTCGAAGAAAGGAAGTGAATAGGGTAAAAGACAAGGGTTTGAGATTTGTCGTCAGGCAAAATTAAATTTCAAAAAGAAAATTTGATCTTTAAACATTTGGACATGGAGTGCATATGCAAATGATGTAAGTGATATTGTAGTGAGGCCAACTGATAGCTTTTCGTTCTTGTAATATTCCCAGGCAGGCGTAAGGTTCTGGTCTCGCACTGAAGAATTGTTTAATGTTTCTTAAGCCAATAGCAATGACTTCTCTCTGTCCATGCACATTCACAAAACATATCATGTTTGCTATTTCTAAATTAACTCAGAAATCACAAAAACAAGAAAAACTCGAAATAACGTCCATGCAAAAAGCTAACGTTAAATTTTGCGAGGTGCTTTGTACATACAGTGGGCGAATAATATATAGCACAATCCGTTTTTTAACATTTTTTTATTTTTGTACACAAAACAAGCACAGTGAATTTATTTTTACACACAAATTGGAATACTTCTTATTAATGTATAGAGTTTTTTTGAGTAAAGTAATGCAATACGGAGGAAATAAAAAAAAATATCAAAATTTGGTGCGAAAAAAATAGCACATTTGCAGCATGTAGTTTAGAAAAAATATCATATGTATTACAATTTCATTTTCTTTTGACTTTTAATAATGAGTAGTTCCTCCACTTTTTTTTTATTATTTCTGCCATTCTGTTTGGTAAAGATTTAAACAATTTTTTAATGTTTTTTTGTTGTAATTTGCGTCAATTTGATACATTGATTTGTTTAAGCTCATTAACGCTTTCGTATTGCCTGCTTTCAGCATAAACAGCCCTGACAGGAAGACCTCAACAGTTTTCAATAATATTTATATCTGGCGATCATGCTGGCCAATGTAAAACATCAACGTTGCTATCTGAAAAATATCTTTTAACAATTTTCGCCGTATGCACCGCAGCATTGTCATGCTGAAAAATAAGCGGCATATCCGTAATTTCACCAGTTGATTCTGTTGTTTCATCGGCAATCAAATCCAGGCACTTTCTGTTGTCCATTCTTTGCGGTACGAACTTTATATCAATTTTACCATGGTATCCTATCCCAGCCCATATCATAACAGTTCCTCCACCATGTTGCCGACAGCTCAATATTGTTTCCTTTTTTCTTAAGTCGTGATAGTAATATGCCAGGCCATCGGGACCGTCGAGATTAAACTTCTTCTCTTCCGTGAATAACACCCGACGCCATCGTTTTTTCCAATGAATATGCTCCATGACGAATTTTACCCTGTTATCCTTGTGTTTTGCTGTAAGTGATGGTTTCTTAATATTTTTGCGCTGAATAACTGGAGACTCCTTCAATAGTATTTGGACGTTCCTTACATTGATCGTGACACCAGCTTGTTCAGCGATTTTGCGAATTTAAATTCGATACAACTCTTAGAATTACGCGCCTATCCTTGTCACTGATAGCCCTTGGACGCCCTGGGCTACTCTGTTTTCCGTAATTTTCAGGGTCTTTGTGGAAATTTGAAATCACTTTTCGGCTTCTTTCCAATTTTTCGGCAATATACACAATTTTGAAATTTTCTTTGTGCAGTTTTGTAATAATGTTTATTTCGGCACTAGTTAATTTTTTTCCTTTACCCATTTTACAACTTTTGACAGTCTCAAAAAAATAAATTCACAGAATGGGCCTTTTTCTTTGATTTCCTTCACAGTTGTTTACGCAAAGATAACGAAAACGTAACTAATTCTAACTAAATTCTTTTTTTGTGAAAATGTGCAATCTTTTTTTACGGGTGTTATCTACAGTTTTTTCTTATAATTAAGGATTTTCTAGAAACTTCTTCAGGCACCCAGTACAAAACCACTGTGGCTTCACTGGGGCGCAGAGAGGTATAAGAAAGAAAAGGATATAGGTCATTAACCATTATTCTATTAAAACTAATTGTGAAATTTCAGGTTGTGCTTTATTTTTTTTTCTCGGGCAGTATGTTCATATATGATATGCATAGATGTGTTCAAATTATTTGGGTATAGCGAAATGGATAAATCACACTCAGCTGATCAGCTAGACACTACAATGTCAAGACTTAGAAGTGGAGAAGGAATGTGTTTATTATAATATCAGAACTCTTAATACGGAATGAACTCTTTAATAAGAAGCGATCGAATAGTTGAGACTGCCCCTACTCGATGAGAAAGGGCATAATTTTAACTATTCAGTCTGTGAAGTTCTATTTGTTTAGCCTATAGTACGAAAGCTTTTCAGACGTTCAGCCTGAATAAAGTTTAAGACAAAGCGACGGACTCGAAAAACAAAGGCACAGACTTCTAAAAGCTTGTTCTGTATAGCAATACTACTGCTTTTGCGTTTGATTGAACGAACACAGCAAGCCATCAGTTTGACATTTGCAGGCATTGAAGCGGAAGCGGTAAAAATGAATCTGCTCTTAAATGAGGGCCAAACGAAGAATATATCGTCATCAAGGAAATTGACAGCGTCACACAGGGCATCAGAGACTTCAAGGTAATCAAGAGCCTCGTCTACCTCGTCTCCGCGGTAAATAGTGACGACAACATCAATAGTACTACTCTTGTTAATCACTGCTTCTTTGGGCTTAAGAGGAATTTGAGTAATAATGCTCTACCTCAACTTGGACTTAACGAGATGTCAGCTCAATCATCTTAGACCTGGTTTACTGCGATAACTCTTGGACGTTATTAAAAGTGCATGAGGAATCTCTTCGTCTATCCCAAAAAAGATTTTTAGCCCTTCTTGCATTGATGCGTTTGAAGAAGAAGATTTAACGATAAACTTTATGGGCTCCGCCGCGGTTTGCACCTGGTACAGAGTTTTCGGATACAACGCTTAAGCTGAAGATATTCAAGTCCACCCAGTACTGTAGAGTCATACAAAAAAGAATTCCAAATAAGCACAAAGTAGGATGTTGATGAGTTAGTTTGAACATAGGAAATTCACCGGAAACACCGTTTGTGTTGAACACTTTGGAAAGTGCATTTCTACTTGAAGTGACAGCAATCGAGACACTCTAAACGAATCAATCCACATTTTTTGTCGATGCATTTTTTATAAGCTTTTCTTACTTCTTTTTCTTATGTTCTAGACAAAAATACTTAAACTAGCTTATTAATCTAATCTACTGATCTTAATTCTTACTTACTGACTCTTAACAAGTGTTCTAAGCTAAAATCAATCCACATGGATGTGCGTAGATTCATATAAATTGTGTCCCAGTCAAATATGCAACAAAATTTCTCCATTTCTAATAGCAGCCGAGCAATTAAGAACTCGTTGACGAATTAAACTCCCCTCGCAGGCAATCCAAACATGCAAACATAATGCATATCAAAAACCTCAAGAAAAATATCTCCAAAGACATTTTCATACACTCCCCATATACACAACCATATCCATAGAAGTAAGGAAATTTTCATTTTACCCTTCATTCCCAACGTTGGATGAACGCAATGCAACAACAATTTATATAGGGCAATTTTTACTCGTCGTTACGATTCACAGTGTGTTTGATTAAAGTATACCTACTTGTAGTGGCAACATTGCAACCAAAAGTTATCGCTTCTCGGCCTTATGGCTAAGATCAAAGTGTAGTATCTGTTCTTATCAGCTTAACATCTGATAGATCCCCCATCGGGGGACAACAAATGTTAAACTGATTTTTGGAAATAGACGGAGTGCTAGGGGCTTGCTCCACCTCTGTCGCGGGTTGGCCCGGTATTGCAGTACCGCCGGGATCGGCCCAAATTAAATTAATTCACATTAATGAATTTTTTCCTCATCAGTGGAGAAGGGTAAAGGGTCCGTCAAATAGAATGCGTTACTTTGGTAGCGGCGAAATATCCGTTGTTAATGAAGTACGTGATGGAAGGGGGGACAGAATGAATAGTTCAATGCACAGCTGATTTCATTTGACAGTAGCTTTAAATTCAATTTGTTTCGGTTACAGCATTTTGATATTTTGTTTGCAAAACTGCTTCCAGATGAGTTGCAGGATTAACTAATGTGCTTAATGACACCATATTTGTAATTCAGTTTTATAATTTTATTATACATGCATACATGCTTTTTCAATAAATATAACGAAAACAAAACAAAATATAAAATGTGTACGATGATTTGTTCTACACAATCGACAAGTTTGTCCATTCGTGATGATGTCTCCGGTGTTTCTGTGCGTTTCGGTAATGACGTGTAGTAGGAACTGGGACTGCTTGTGATGGTGTTGTTTCCCTTTCCAAGTTGTATAAAGACACACGGTATAAAGGAGAAATTTCAGGTTCCGGGCATATCTCTCTGAAAGTGCTGCTGCCTTCAGCCTCCCACGATAAGTTTGAAAAACTAGTAAGAGAACAAAATAGGTTAATAGGAAATAAAATGTATGTTTTGAGATATCTAGAAAAGAACAGTACATACCTTCGGGGTGCCACGTATCTCTTTACAGTTTAAAAAACTTACCATCTATTACAACAACAGCCGCTACATGCTCTCAGTCCTTTCGTTTTAAAATTTTGTTACGATGAAATACATGTCTTTTATAGTAAAGAGAAACATGTGATTTAACGGCTTCAATTAATTTTGCTTTAGTCATCGACATAAAAACAGTCAAAATTTTATTTGTATTTTATTTCAATTGTGCAATTACAAACCTTAATTAAATATGTCCTGCAAAAAATTTTGTTCACACTCAATATAGGGTTTTCCTTCTATTTTTTCCTCCTTCCGAATGTTTTGCCAAAACTTCTACCACTCCGGAATGTCTCGACGCTCCTGCTCACAACGTCCTGTGTTAATGTCTTTAATAAGTTAATGTTATTGTTATTATTAAAACTTGCAAATACAAACCTTTGTTATTTTCCTGTGTGACTTCGACGAGAACTAACCTCAAACTCAACAAACGTAATTTGAAAATTCAAAAATATTCTCTTGAAATGTCACAATGTTCGATTGTCAACGCTGACGGAGAGAGAAAAGTTAAAAGTTGAGCTATTACTTCCGTCACGTGAGCGGCAGCGTTGGGCTATGGACCACTCCCCATAAGAATACATGTATTTCTATCTTTTTGTCAAAGTATAGGTGACGCTGACGCTAGTAACGTATTCTATGTGCCGGAGCCTTAAGGTTGGATTGGGTTGTTTGTTCATTTGCTGTACGCGGAATTCGTGTTTAATTAGTACCCCCACAGTGTACGATTTAATGAAATTACGCAAAAAAGTGAACGCAGAAATAACTGAGGGCACGACATACAGAATTCAAGGTGATGTACTTCTCTATTTGTTAAACTTCAGTGACATCATCTACCGACAAGTAACTTTCAATTTGGTACAGAATTCGGTTACTTACTCAACGCAACGTTTTTAGGTGTATTATTTTCTGCGTGAATTAAATTTAAGTCGTTTGTTATTTTATAACCATGATTTGTTTTATTCTTTTTAATGCATTAATTTTAACAAATGTGGCCGCCGTGGCGTAGTAGGTAGAGTGCGACATCCACACGCCGAAGGTCAAGGTTCGATTCCCGGCTGAACACCTCGAAATGCTCACCTCTTTCGAGCTGCTTACAACACACAAAGGGTAAGAACTGTCTAAGAAAAAGCTTCTCAAACTTCGCCGTTCGGACTCGGCAAAAAACTGTAGGTTCCTTCTACCCGTGAGAGAACAGTTGACCGTCGCGCCATCCAATGATTATTACTATTATTATTAATATTAACAAAATATGTTTAAACGTTTTTTTTTTTTCATTTGTATGAACCTTTTCGAATTAATTTTCTTTTCAAAATATTGGGGATGATATATATGATGTCAAGCGATATCGATATTTCTACTCATTTACACATCTTTTTCCTCCTTTTCGCATCTGTAGGCGGTACCGTGGCGTCGCCGTGGCGTAGTGGGTAGAGTGCGACGCTCACACGCCGAAGGGTCTAGGTTCGATTAACGGCTCAACACCAATTTTTCAAATTTCTGACAACACTCAAAGAGTAATAACTGTCTAAGAAAGCTTCTCAAATTTCGCCGTTCGGAGTCGGCAAAAAACTGTAGGTCCCTTCTACTCGTGAGAGAACAGTAGCGCGCACAACACGAGTAGTTGATGAGCAAGCTAGGCCCTGGTCCCCCTTTGGACTGTAGCGTCAACAATTATTATTATTATTAGGCGGTACCGTTATTGCATTGCCTTTAAAATGAATGCACATAATGTTAGCTAATCATTCATGCAAGTGGTGCAGTAGTCCAAAGTACGGAAAAGGTGTTTTCTTGATTACTAAACTAAAATAATAGGGAATTTTGTTTTCTCATTGATATCTTTATTCAAAAAGAGTTAAAAAATATTTGTTTGTGCTTGTTGTTTGTTTTGTATGTCAGAACTGTAGTTAATTTTGAGAATACCTCTAAGTTGGGAAGATTGGTTAATTTTGTTTTCAATGCACTTTTCAGAGCCCCTGTAAAAGGAAACACGATGTAGACCAAGAAAAACGACTTCAACTGATGACTCCCGTATAGTGTTACTAGCTGAAAAGAATCTCTTTATATCATCAAGGGCGATTGAAGCAGAAATAAACAACACAGTCAGTGCCCCAACAGTCCGGCGAAGATTGCTGAAAACTACAAGAAAGGACCGAGTAAAAGGAATTTAAAAGCAAGAAAAGCCTTCGTTTTAAGTTTCAGAATCCATTCCAAAGAGATGTTTCGTAACATTTTCTGGAGTGATGAAAAATAAAAAAATAAATTTAAAATAAATTTATTTGGTTGTGACAGTTGTAGAACCGTTCGACGGCTTCAGGAAAAAGACTTCCACTTCCGATTCACAAAAAAAAAAAAAATCAGTAAAGCATGGAGGTGGAATCTCCATGGTATGGGGCTGTTTTTTGGTTTTTATTTCAAATAAAAGACTAAAAGACTGACTAAAGAAG
This sequence comes from Eristalinus aeneus, assembly GCA_955652365.1. Classification (NCBI taxonomy): domain Eukaryota; kingdom Metazoa; phylum Arthropoda; class Insecta; order Diptera; family Syrphidae; genus Eristalinus; species Eristalinus aeneus. The sequence goes on along the minus strand of OY019134.1, from coordinate 39,527,675 downwards.
TTTATCATGATATCTTATGTGATGTGATGCTACCAACATGCCATTAAGATGGCATTTCCGACATGACAACGATCCCAAGCACTCATCGAAATTAATGAGTACTTGGTTAAGGGACCATCAGGTGTTAGTATGAAATCCCCAGATCTCAATCCTATCGAGAATTTGTGGGCGGAACGGAAAAAATCTTTGATTACACAGACGTTCTATAATAAAAACACCCTTGGACAGAAATTGAAAAACATTGGATTTATTGTCAGAAACTTATAGAGTCTATGCCAAGTCAAATAAGTGCTGTGCTAAAGAACAAGGGCGGTCATTTGGCACACTTACGAAGGTTGCGTTTTATATTTCGGAATCGGGCAACCCTAGTGTTCCAATCTGGCAACTGTCAGCTCTATCGTAAAGTTTGACATTTTTGAGGTTAAACGTACTCAGAACGTTTTGACATACGAGTGCTATTTGTGTTGTTTACAGTAACTTAAAAGATTCATCTCGCCCAAAAAAATGGAATGAAATCGTGAACATTTTCGTGCGATTATTTTTTACAACTTTCGACGTGGATTAACTCAAAAACAGCGCATCAATGGACTTAATTCAATTTTTGGCGATGAAGCTCCATCAAGGACCACTGTTTATCGATGGTATGGTGAATTCAACCGAGGTTGTAGTTCACTCCAAGACGAATTTCGTGAAGGTCGTCCAAAATCAGTTGTTGTTTTCGGAAACCATTGATGCTGTGCACCAACTAATATTGCAAGATCGTCATGTGACCTATCGTGAGATTGAGACAATCTTAGGCTTTAGTGGGACCAACATACATTCAACATTGCATGAACATTTGACCGTCAAAAAATTTGTTCGCGTTAGATCCCACACAATTTGTCAATCGCTCAAAAAAAGGCACGATCGCGGTGCTTCGAAACACGACTATGACATCTTGACAGGTGGTGAATATGGGTATACGCGTATGAGAACGAAAGTAAACAGCAGTCGACTGTATGGGTGTTCCGAATTGATCCAAATCCAACAAAACTTGCTCGCGCAAGAAGCACTTCCAAGCAAATGGTTGCCTGTTTTTTCGGAAAACTTGACACGTCGCAACCGTACCACTACAACAACGCAGGACAGTCAATTCTGAGTGGTACACAACCATTTGCTTGGCAGTTGCCTTTCAAGAAATCAGGCAAACCAACCGCCGAAGACGGATCACTCTTCACCACGACAATGCGAGCTCTCACACATCAGCTCCAACAACTGCATTTTTTAGTACTCGAAACATCGATTCGATGAGTCATCCGCCGTATAGTCCTGACTTGGCAGCGAATTACTTCTTTCCATTCCCGTACGTAAAAAATAAAATCAGAGGTCAATGTTTTTCGACACCTGAAGAAGCGGTTGATGCGTTCAGAATGCATGTTTTGGAGATACCTCAATCAAGGTGGCAAAAGTGCTTCGACAATTGGTTCAAACGCATGCAAAAATGTATAGATCTTATTTTTCTTATTTTTTCTTTTCTTATTTTGAAAAACAAAAAAGTTATTTTCGATGATTAATATTTGTTTTTGTTCTCTAATCCCGAAATATAAAAGGCAATCCTCGTATGTTTGCTGTTTATGGTCCATTGGGAGCAAACGCGGTACCCACTTCGAAAGCAACTTTCTCATGGACAAATGTTCATGGAAAATAGTGTACCTTTTGATATCTCGAAGGTGTCCGCTATGTGCTGTTTTAAAGTTTTCAGGTGTAACGACCTCAGTAGGCCTTCGAGAGCGTTCACATCACTGGCGTTTGTACGGCCACGTTCAAAATTTTTAATGGAGCAGAGTCTCTGTAACACTTTTCATGTCATTGCTTGCAAATGTTTGCAGCTTGCACCGTATTTTTTGTCATAAAAACGTAGTGTTTAATCAACACATGAAATTTTGTTTTTTCCATTGTTTTAAATATCGCAAAAGTAGCGTCACTTGAAGCACTGTAACTTGTAACCTAAAAATCAGATTGTCATGAAAATGCGGCAAGTATCATTTGAATGCTTGTGCTTTCTAAGAATGATATTAATTTTTTGTTAGTGGCGCCCTCTATATGTCCTTCCAATGACTTAGAACTAGCTTACTTTATCTTAAAAATAGTTTAATATTTTACGTACTGACCCTACACAGTTGCGCTTAGCTAATCTGTATCTAATCTAAACGAAATTGTCTTTGGGAATAAATAACGTGAAATTACTTATCATTTATTTTTTTATATGGTATATGTGTTAATTTTGTTTTAAGAAAAGTGAGAAAAAAAACTTGGTAGTCTGTTTATTTTATATAAACTTACCCTTTTCTTATGTAGAACTTTAGTTAAACTCAAAAAAATTAGATTAAAAGTTCTAAAAGCTACTTAACTACTTATATAAATGTCATATATGCCATGAGAGTAGCAGCCGTGGCGTGACAGCATTTTAAGAATATTAATTGTCTAAGAAAAAGCTTCTCAAACTTCGCCGTTCGGAGTCGACAAAAAACTGTAGGTCCCTTTTCCCCGTGAGAGTGGCGCGCACAACACGAGCAGTTGATGAGTAGGCTAGAGCCTGGTCCCCCTGTGGACTATAGCGTCATTCAGTTAATTATTAATTTTACGCTATTACGACTTAGATTGAACCACACCATGCAACCGGACACCATGATTGGCAGTATGAGGGCCATATGGCAGTCCACCCTTAGTCTGGTTTCAAGTTGGCTGCTGTAAAACAACCAACAACGCAGCAAAGGCTTTCTTAGCTTTTGTTAGAGCTGTATCTGCATGCTTATCGCAGTACAAATACTGGTTCAACAAATGCCAAGATATTTAACTACATTTTGCACAGCTAACGGTTGGCTCCGCGGGTTCAATATGCCAGAAATCGCGGCAGCTTCTCTTAGAGTTTCTTGAGGCCCTGGATAGCGGGGTTCTAAAGAGAATATTTCCAGCGGTCAAGCCGTCGCAATATCCAGCGGTCAAGCCGTCGCAATATCGGTAAATTTCGTCGAAGGCATGCTGCAACAAGTTATTTATTATTTCGATTTTCGGGCCTGAAACCGCGGCGTAAGCGATTAAGTGCGGCATGGAACCAATAAGATCGCTAGTAAATATAGAGAAAAGGATCGGTGAGCTTGCCGCTTGTTGAAAGCCATTTTTTATGTGAAATACTGTGGTGGATGTAAAGTTCCCATTTTTCATAACAAACTTCCTACCTGTAGCCATATCATAAATCATATACAGCAGTGTTTTATCCATACCTAGTCTGACTAACTTGAGGAAGAGGCCTTGTAATCAATCGGTGTCGAACGCCTTTTCTATGTCTATCGGGTAAGCACCTGTGCATTGGCTCTTATTCTTGTCCCATTGAATGTCGGAGATAAATTTCGATGCGGTATGTATGGTATCATGTTTGTCTGTTTATATGTCTGTTCATAAAAAATAATAATAATTTGATGTTCCTCGACCCATTCTTTCAGGGCTCTAATGACAATCTTTTCTAAAACCTTGCTTCTACACTGAAAAAGACTTAAAAAGCGGAGATTTGTCGGGATGGAGGGATCTGTGTCTCTTTTCGGAATGGGCTGTACCAGAGCAGTTTTCTAATGCACTGGATTATACACATCTACAATGAAACTTGTATTGCAATAAACGACACACGTGCATATTTAACCTTATCCGCATTTAAATTATTTCAATCGAGTAGCTCTTAATTTTCCGTTCACCGCAGAATTTAAAAAAGGAAAGACTGTTCTTTTGAAGACGTGACCAAAAGCTGCACAGCAGGGCAGCTTGTTTTTACGTAATTAAAGCAAAAATTGCTCAAGAATTGTAGGTGCAACTTACTGCGAAAGCGTAGCAATTGCTTTCGATTCCCAATCGACACACAACCAGATTCGACTGAAGGACCGCAGAAAGAAGTTGCGAAGCACAGTATCGAAACCGCAACCCAACTTTCGGTCGCACTGGGCTGTTTTCATTCAACTTTTTAATGATCCAATTGACTGTTTCATGACGGTTGTCAGGATAACAGTCTTCAGTTGGGCAAAGAGAATCCTGAAACGAGGGAACTCCGCAAGTGGAAAATGTAAATGAAAATTACTTTTCAAGCAGCCAACAGAAACAATATTTTTCGCGAAAGAGGAGCGAATCCATTACGTGCCGTTCCCGGTACTTGAAATTGAAAAATATTGAACTTCTCTTCACCTGCACCTGAAAAGAGGTATTCCAGGTCTGTTACAGCTGTGGATATTCACTTCTGCGAACGTTTCTCATTATTTGCCATGAATCCCACCGGTCAGGCCTCATGTTTTGAGGCTCTTATGACCGAATAAAAATGAGAGGGAGTCCACCCAAAGGGCACGATGTTATTCACAATAGAAAATTGAATATTCATCCATCCATACCTTCGCTTCGACCATATCCGCTGCGACAGAGAAGAATGCGTCCTTCGCCTGGCCACCGGATGCATGTGCTGTGCTTGGATTCGAGCGGGAAGCCAAGTATCCTTTTTGTTGTAAAATTTGCATTTGAATGGTCATGTAAACAAAGACCCCGCATGGGCAAAGGGGTAAGCCATCCGACAGTCTTTCATCCCCAGGCGGAGATTGCTGGGAATTTTCGAATTTTCGATTTGGCCCACTTCGCTTGCATAGGGGGATAAAATGTGAGTGCCCGCAGGCGAGGCGAGTGTTTTGAGAGGAAAGATCTGCATGTACGAGTATACTCATGGAGCCGCGAAAAATTGCTCAACCTATCGCAAGGGAAGTACCGAGGAAGACGGTAGAACCTGGGAAGGATATGCTGCTTGAGAACAGGAGCTTAGTTTAAGAAGCAGAACGGATATATGGTGAGACAGTATCACGTATCGTGTTAACTTGAACGCTTGCTATTGTCAATGTGCAGTCACATGAACTTCTCTGCCGGACATTTCGTGTGCGACCAATTTCGCGATAAGCATTAGTGACTGTGCTGGATAAGGGGATGGGTCTGTGATATCTAAATCGGTTTGGCTGGGGGAATGAAAAATCGGGAGTTTCGATTGCAACTTTTTTATAGTCAAAACAAACCGAGGAGCGTGGCAGGAACTATAAATCTTAAATCAAAACTTAAACGGGGCATTGAAGGTGTCGGGCTAGCTCTTGAGTGGCACGGAGAATTGTCCAGTGAGGAAGTGCTTTTGGTGATTGCTGCCGATGTGGATGATATCCGGGCAGAAATGCTTAAGGCAATGAATAAAGAGTGAGTTTTTTGTCTCTCTTGTGTCCCTTAGATGCGGTGAGGCACATGGTGACTTACAGACCGGGTGATTGTTCCTGATTCAAAAATGGTGGTATGTGAGAGTGTTGTGAAACTGGTGGGCTCTACGCCTCTGTGTGGGAGGCGTGCTCGGGACCTACAGTGAGCAAACTGCGTAAACTGTGTATCGCCGGAAGTTCAACCAACCATCTCTTCAGACTTCTTTGGAAAAACACGTTTAAAGGAAAACTTCCAAGGCGCTGTCTTCTTCTTCTTCTTGTGGGGCTACAGTCCGTGGTTGACCTGGGCCTCAACTAACATGCCTCTCCAGCCAGCACGATCTCAAAGTTGTTTGGGGCCCTTCTCCACTTATGTGCGCCGTCTTAGCCTAGGCCGTCCTCTGTTGCGTTATCCCAATGATTCAGACTCGAAGATTTATCACTTAGCAGTGGTGTCCATGGCCTAGCCTACATGGCCTAGCCATTTTAAGCATTGCATCCGAAGACGCTTAACCAGGCGCATGTTGCTGTACATACCATAGAGTTCGTCGTTAAATCTTCTCCTCCAGATGTCATCATCAACTTTTCGCTCGAAAAGGCTAAAGGCTTCCTCATCCGATTTTAGTAACGCCCATGTTACCGCGCCATAAAGAAAGTCTTGGATGATCAAGCTGTTATATAAAGCGAGCTTAGTCGTTCGAGAGAAGGCTTTCTTTGGGATCAATTGCCTCTTGAGCCAAAGAAACAGCGATTGTCAAGACTGATTCTGCGTTTGATTTCGGTACTGATGCTGTTGTCCCTATTTACCGCTGGGCCGAGGTAGACGAATTCCAACACTACCTCCAAGTGTTTGCTGCCTAGTGTGATGCTATGTCCTAGATATCAATGTTGTGTGTCCCGTTTGATGACAGAATGTACTTTGTTTTGCCCTTATTCACCACCAGACCCGCTACTGCTTCAATGCCGGCAAATGCCTCATTCACGGCTCGCTGTGTTCGTCCAATCATGTCAATGTCATCAGCGTAAGCTAGCAATTGAACTGACTTTTGGAAGATCGTGCCTCTGGTGTTGACTTGTGAGTTGCGCACGATCTTCTCGAGGATTATGTTGAAGAAGTCACATGACAGTGCGTCGCCTTGTCTAAAAAATTGTTTGATATTGAAGGTCTCGGTGAGTTCGTTACCGACCTCCATTGTAATCCTACACAATCTGACAAGTTTGGTAGGAAAGTCAAAACTACACATGGGACTGTATTACTCGTGTCTTTGCACACTGTCATATGCGTCCTTAAAATCGACGAATAGGTGGTGAGTGTCGATTTGTAGGCGCTGTCAGGCTTCGGTAAAACCTCGGACCTCTCTGGATCTCTTCTTTCCTATGCCTCAGTCGTTTGCTGAAATAAGTTTTCGCCCAAGTGACTGCTGCTTTTACAAAGTTTCAGAAAATGGTCTTTCTTGGCTGCGCGAGGGTTTTCCTTAACACGCCAAGCTCTGCTCTTGATGCACTGCTAAATCTCCCTTCCCTCGGCATGCACATTATGGAATTCACAATCCCGACTTAAAAGGAAGGGTCTTTGGTTCAACTCGCAGGATCTCGCGCACTGCACTCCTCGGACGCTGCTCTCATGGTAATACCGTCTGATGATTAGACACCAATAACCCAGTTGTGTCCTTCATACAAAGTCGACTTTCCTTGTGACCCGTACTGGCTCTGGTGAAAAACTGTTCCGGGAAGGGAATGTATTTTAATTTCACGGATGCCTCGAAGATGATGGAGGGATCTGGAGCTGGGGCATTCGTGGAAAATGATAACATTAAACTTCACAACTCTAGGCAATTTAGTGAAAGTCTTCGTCATCCAGGCGATAACCCATGCGCCATGAACTATTTTGTACAAAAAGGTGAAAGAGTGAAAATATCTGTGCCTGTGGCGAGAGTTAAGCTGTGCTTAAGGTTCTGTAACTACTTCCAACACACGAATACGGAATGCTCTTCCCAGCTCAACTTTTCCCCTCATTACAACCCACAAGCATTTAAAACCAATGTTCATCGGTACCTCAATTCCAACTCTTCCTCTATACTTCGGCCCGTGCTGTGACTTAATACCGGTCAGTTAATGGTTTAAAGAATCCTTTTAGTGCCCGCCAATTATACAAAAAAATGTAACTTCTACAGGAATGTAAGTCTTGGTGGACTAAATCCGCTAAAAATTGTCTAGGTCTCGGGATACCACGGGACATCGGAAACGAGATTAAAAGAGGTGTTCATTGGGCTCAAACCCACCTTGAGAATGCCAGCGTTTTGGTTGGGTATTCAGTGGATGGTTAGGTCTCCAGACAGTACAGCCCCATTCCAAGGGAGCACTTCACCTTCCTTAAGCACTTAGTTGTACTTGGTCTTTGTGATGGTAATCTATGCAACGCCTGTAGTGAAGGTGAAGACACTGCAGAGCGCATCCTTTGTCAATATCCCATATACAGAAGCGTTTGCTCGTTTTCCTCCGGAGACCAAGATATTCTTCTTCTTCTTCATTTTTTTCTTCTTCTTCTTCTTTTTCTTTTTCTTCTTCTTCTTCTTCTTCTACTTTTTCTTCTTCTTCTTATTCTTCTTCTTCTTATGGGGCTACAATCCAAGGTGAACCTGGGTCTCAACCAACATGCCTCTCCAGGCGGCACGCTCTTTCGGTAGCTGCCTTCAATTTCGCACTCCAAGTTGGTTGATGTCATTCTCCACTTGTGTGCGCCATCTTAGCCTGGGCCTTCCTCTGTTGCGTTGTCTCAATGGCTCCGATTCAAAGACAGAGCCAGTGGGACCAAGATATTACATTATGTTAAATGTAGGTTACGGCCTGGTAGTACAATGGACGAGTTTCCAGTCTGAGCATTCCAATGCAGCGTTTCCCAAAGTCCAACAAGAAAACACTCTTCACTCTAAGAAAGGAACTTGGAAGTGTGCTTAACCGATCTACAGTTTTGCAGATTTGGAAGAACTGTAGGTAAGTGTTTTTGAAGGCTGTGAAGAATTTCACGGACCACAATATTTTCCTGTTTTCTCACATGCAAAAGAATGACTTAAACCTAGGAACGTGTTTTCACTCTTCAAGCACTTAGTGCTGGTTATCCTTTTTATCTCAACTTCGCCATGTCGTCATTCGAACGTAGCCAATCCCTCCGGTTCATCTCTGAAATGATGCTAAATGAATTCACGACAACTTCAAGTAATTTACCCACGAACCGTATCCGCGTTAGAGGAGAAAGCTATAAAAGTTTTCAAAACGAAAACGTGTCCAGCGTACCCATGGCATCATACTCCACCAGAGACACGGTCGGTTGCATTTAGTTGATTAAATCCTCATGTAAGTCACGGAGTTGGAATCAATACGCGTTGTGTGCTCCATTTGCACGAGGGTCCTGGTTGGTCGAATTCAGATGCTCCATCAGACAGTGCATTTGCCAGCTGGCCATTCGAATGCGACTCGATTTCCATCAGAAGCACCGAAAGCACACAAGCGGAAGAGCTGTGAAAATAAGACGAGTAGAGCTGTGCAAGATGTTCGCCAAGAATTTCGTTGAGTTTGGCAGGAAAAAGAAGAAAACGATTGAACCAGTGAGCGCAATTTATGAGTAGATTTCCATCGCATTTACCGATTTGAGTTTAAATCCAATGTGTGCTGGGAATGTCAAGTGAAATAAAAATGTTCTGTAGGAAAATGCGTTCATTTGACTGAAAGTGTGATAAGATGAGTAGATGAGGGCATTTAAGAAACTTTGACGTTGTGTGTTGCTGGCAACATCTCCATGTGGTGGTTCCAAAACAGAAATATCTAAAAAAGGAAGATAAATTACGAGCTTTGTTCGTCAAACATTTCTGCACTGCAAAGGTAGTCCAAATGAATGAACTTCATTATTTATCAGTGGCAAGAAGTGGGATTTGGAAAATTGCACAGCTTAGAAAGGATCAAGCAACTGCGGCTCCATTCCAAGGACTGCCACTTAGTTTGGGTACAATCGCTCGTTAACGAACGGTCCAGACAAGTTGTGCCATGTTATCCTCGCCAACACGACATCTTTCATCATATTTCTTTGCACTAATTGCGAACCTTTGCCACTTACCTGACACCATCTATGCACAACCGTGGATGCGGTAATACTCTGGTGTATAGCTCTGTGTCGGTTTAATTTGGGAAATTGCATTCATCTTCCACCACTTGGGGTGAGTACAGAGTGCACAGACGACACACCGGAATCCCGAACAGGACGTTTCTCACTCTCGCACAGATGACATTTCACAAATGCAACGATACTAACGTAAACGTACAAGGCCACGCCAACACTTCGTTCCCCGCTCTAGTTCTGATCCTTTTCCCAGTCCTACAGCCAGTGCCACTTCCAGAGCGAAGGAGGAGAATAAATTTTCGGCATTTTGACACTAACGAACAACAACGCCATCGGGCGCCAATGCTACAAGGGCATGTAGTAAGTTTGCTCCTTCGTTGCAATGAAAAATTCTACGTTAGTCAGGTATGAGAGTATCGTGGCGTTGCAAAAATATCTCACGTAATGCCAACGTAGGACTTTGTATCCTGGTTCACATAGAGGACGTCTGATTGGGTGAGAAGATGGCGAGGTTGGCATGATGTGCTACGTGTTCTTGCTGGCGAATTGTGCACACTCACCTTTACCTTGAGAGCCGGGAAAGAAGGATAAGCGAAATTTGTATCTTTTCGCAGGACAATTGTCATCATTACTCTTCAGAATGAAACATGATACCAAAGGATATCGGCAATGAGTTGTGGATTTCGTTTCGTCTGGATAAATCGTGAATAGGTACTTTATCGAATTCTGTGTGAGTAGTATGAATTTGTTTGACAACTTTTAATACCTACTTGTTCTGATCTAGGGACTGTTTCCACTTTTTGGGTGGATACACAATTCCGTCTTGTGATGCTTAGTAACGATAAGCTTGAGAAAGCAATTATGGGCGACTCTTCGTTAAAGAAAATACTAAAGGTATAATTTTAGGCACGCGGCAGGGTGAACTTTTAAAATATAAAAAACAATGGTATACGTATATAATATTGAATAATATATACTATATTCTAACTTTTATTTATTTTTACAATTTAATCGACTATGTCCATAAGACTTTGTTACGATTGTTCTTAACCACTGCTCACAGTGGAATGAGTCTCTTCTCTTATTTCTGTCTCTTAAACATTTTCGCTAAAGCAGCTGGAGATGGCCTGGTTGGGTACATGCACCAGCTCATCTGAAAGATATGGTTGGAGGAAAGCCTGCCCGATGTGTGGAATCTCAGCGTCGTTTGCCCGATCCACAGGAAAGGAGACCCCTTTGACTGCGCCAAATATCGAGGGATCAGCCTTCTTAACATGGCCTACAAGATCCTCTCTGCCGTATTGTGTGAGCGTCTGAAACTGTTTGTCCATGGCTTGATAGCTCCCTTTCAGTGTGGTTTCAGACCAGAGAAATCCACAATAGACCAGATCTTCACATTACGGCAGATCCTGGAAAAGACACAAGAAGTGCAAATCAACACTGATTACCTATTCGTCGATTTTAAGGCCGCATAGGACAGTGTGCATAGAGACGAGCCATACAGTGCAATGTATTGTTTTGGCATTCCCACCAAACTCTTCAGATTGTGTAGGATGACGATGGGGAACTCTCGCTGCTCCGTCAAGGTCGGTAGCGAACTCACCGAGACCTTCAATGTCAAAAAAGGTTTTAGACAAGGCGACGCACTGTCATGTGACTTCTTTAACATCATCCTCGAGAAGATCGGGCGTAACTCACAAGTCAACAACAGAGGCACGATCTTCCAAAAATCAGTTCAATTGTTAGCTTACGCTGATGACATTGCGTTGATTGCACGAACACAGAGAGCTGTCAATGAGGCGTTTTCTGGCATTGAAGCGGAAGCGTTTAAAATGGGTCTGGTGGTTAATGAGACCAAACCGAAGTGCATGTTGTCATCAAGGAAGGCCACACAACATCGACGTCTCGGACAGATCGTCATACTAGGCTGGTAGTTAAGAACTTCGTCTACCTCGGCTTCGCGGTAAATAGGGACACCAACACCAGTACCGAAATCAAACGCTGAATCACTCTTGGCAATCACTGTTTTTTTAGGCTCAAGAAGCAGTTGAGTTATAACAGTCTCTCTCGAAGGATTAAGCTCGATTTATATAACAGCTTCAGCATCCCAGTCCTACTTTATGGTGCGGAAACCTTGACGTCACTAAAAGCGGATGGGGAAGCCTTTAGTCTTTCCGAGAGAAAAGTTCTGCGTGCGGTTATTGGTCCTGTTTGCGGTGACGGCATCTGGAGGAGAAAATTTGACGACGAACTCTATGTACAGCGACATGCGCCTGGTCAAGCGTATTTGGGTATAATAATAATCGTTGGCGCGACAGTCAACAGAAAGACCAGGTCCTAGCTTGCTTATCAACTACTTCTATTGTTCGCCCTACTGTTCTTTCACTAGTGGAAGGGACCTAGAGTTTTTTGCAGACTTTGAACGGCGAAGTTTGAGAAGCTTTCTGAGACAGTTATTACTCTTTGAGTTTTGTCAGCAGCTCGAAAGAGGTAGTTCAGTGAAAAATTCGAGGTGTTCAGCCGGGAATCGAACATAGACCCTTCGGCCTGTGAGCGTCGCAGTCTCACTACCCACTACGCCACGGCGTCTTCGGATACAAAGCTTAAAGTAGCTAGGCCGTTTAGATCGTATGGACCACCACTGCTCCTGCCCGAAAAGTCTTCGAATATGAGCCATTGGGACGGCCTAGGCTAAGGTGGCGCATACAAGTAAAGAAGGACCTCAACCAACTTGGAGTGTGCAACAAGAGGCAGCTGCCCATGTCCACCCCTGACTGTTGCGTCACAAGAAAAACAAACATTTATGCTTCTCTTTCCCAAGAAAAGTGTTTAAATTCAAAGCTTACTACGATTTGTACATACTATTTTAAATAGTGGTCTACTATATGTTATTTTAGCGGGCTATGTAGATGTAGATAAGAAGATAGAAGTCCGCTTCTGATTGGTTGACGAATGAGAAGAGGCTATCTACAAGCTATCGAACTTTTGAAGTAACTTGTCGAACCTTTCAAGTAACTTATTTTATTATTCAACGGCCAGCCAGCAAACAGAAAGGATCACCAAGAAAAGAATACACATTTTAACCATCGCCAGCGGATCGCCATCGTTGTTGTTCGCCATCGCAGTCGACAAAAAAACATCAACTAAGTTATTTGTTCCTGAATTAAATAAAGTAGTTTTGTAAAGTTTGTTTTAAAGGCATTTTTGACCGAACACTATAACAAGGTGGCAACACATCAGACCACATTATGACATTTTTTGCGAAAGGAACTTGGATCAAATTGACTGACTATTTGAAGCGACATACGTTCTCATATATAAGACTCAAACATATGGTAAGATGATAAATTCCACCGCAAAATCATCTTCAGTGACAAGGCTCAGTTTTGACTCAATAGGTAAGTCGGGTATCTAAAGAGTTCGAAAATATATTTGGGCGACATGTCGTCTCAACATGTTGGTGCCACAAGTCAGACATCATACACTGAGATCATTAATTGAAGACCAAGTATGGTGAGCGTGTTATTTTAAGAAATGCGCCAGTCGATCGGTGACCTCGTTCGTTCGCCTCTTGACTAATTGGAGATACGTAAAGATGTTGGAAGAGCTTAAAACCTACAGTGCTAAATAACAGCTGCTTCGGCTGAAATATGTGGCCAAGATGTGACCATGGGATCCAACAAATCGACTGCTACAAACGTTTTACTTTAAAAACAAAGTTTTGAAGTCTCTTCTGGACAACCCTTTGTTAGCGCTAAGATCTCAAGAAATTAATTTTTGAGCATAACTTGTCCGCACTCTGACTGGCATAAGTCCAAGGGCACATGCGGAAGAATTCCATAATCTAAAAAGCCTCAAGGCACCATAAGCCGGTTGTCTGTATGTAGTAGAAAATTGTCATAAAGAAAAATGATTTTTTGTTGTCTTTTTTGAAATTCGACCATCTTTTGTGGTGGTTAAAATCAAATGACGGCCGACGTAGTGGTAAGTGCAATCATGATAAGGGTTTGATTCGTTAACTGAAAACCCTGCATTTTTGCACGATAGCATCTCTTCGACTTCGAATTCTTATTCTTCTCGAATTGTATTCTTTAGAGTCAACTGGGAATAATGCCACGCACAGCCCGAGTAGTTGCTAGGCCCCTGTCCTCTTGTGGACTGTTGCGTCATCAAATAAATACGTAAGATGATTTATTTCTGTTGGTACCATTTAGTTGTCAACACTTCTCCAGATTGATAAATCTATGGCGAAAGCGAAAAAGGGTTAATTTGCTTCCAAGGTTCTTGAACTCTGCTGGCGAAATTCTCCCGCTTAATAAAATTTGAAGGAGCGACAGTCCACAGGGGGACCACGGCCTAGTTTGGTCATCAACTACTCGTGTTGTGCGCGCTATTGTTCTCTCACGAGTAGAAGGGACCTACAGTTTTTTGCCGACTCCCAACGGCGAAGTTTGATAAGCTTTCTTAGACAAGTATTACTCTTTGAGTGTTGTCAGCAGCTCGAAAGAGGTGGTGCCGTGAAAAATTTGAGGTGTTCAGCCGGGCATCGAACCTAGATCCTTCGGCGTGTGAGCGTCGCATTCTACCCACTACGCCACGGCGGCCGCTTTCTCCCGCTTACCCCACAATATTTAAGATCATGTAACATACATTGTTTTTGTCATGATTGATAACTGGTGTACTAGGAATGTACACAAGACGGGGGGATCTGACTGGTCTGGTACTGGATTGATAACTAGATCAATCCTAGATCAATTCCTAGATGTACTAGGAATGTACACAAGACAGAGGGATCAGACTCAACTGGTACTTAAAGGCGTCAATATTCCACTTTTCAATGAAGCTAAATATCTAGGTGTTATCCTGGACTCAAAATTTCTCTGGGAAAGACACATTAGATAAAAACCTCCAAGGTCTTGTCAGTCTTCTGGCAGAGGGAGGGAGTTTTTGGCAAAACCTGAGGTCTATCCCTCAAAAGATCCGTTTGGATCTACACGGCAATGATAAGACCACTTCTCTCAAATGCATCAGTCGTTTGTGGCAACAAGCTTTCACGCAAACACTGCTGCTTTCATCAAGCTTCAAAGATCAGTTTTTCTCGGCTGCACAGGGGCCTTCTCCAGCATGCCTGGTTCTGCTCTTGATGCACTGATTAATCTCCTCCCCTTGATCACCACATCATGGGATGTACACTCAAGGCCATCTCTCGATTAAAAAGGAATGGTCTTTGGTTCCACTCGCACGTGAAGAGTAGTATCATAAGAGAGTAGTAGAGTAGAGTAGAGAGTTGTATCATAAATGATACCTAGTGTCTCTTATGATACTACTCTCATGGACATGCCGTTTGATGCGAGGTCCCTAATAATACAGTTGTGTCACTAATACAAAGACGACTTTCCCCGTGTCCTGGACTGGCTCTGGCCAGAAACTGAACCAAGAAAGAAATGTAGTCAGATTTTTCACGGACAGCTACAAGACCACGGAGGGTTCTGGAGCTGGGGCGGTCTTTCAGGCGAAAGCCTTCGCGATCCTAATGGCCATCAACTATATTGTGGAGAATAAATGGAAGGGCAGAAGTATCTGCGTATGCAGCGACAGCCAAGCTGTGTTCAAGGCCTTACTCTTTAACCACTTCCAAGATAGTTCAAGAATGCAAGTCTTCCCTTAATTTGGTCGGCAGGCTGAATTCGCTTAGTCTTGTTTGAGTCCCGGTTCATCACGGGATTTTGTGAAACGAGACCGCCGATGAACTAGCTAGGCTAGTTTCAGAAGAGGCATTTGTAGGGCCCGAACTCACCTTGGGACTACCCGCGTCCTTGGTAAGGTCTTCCGTCACAGATGGCGTGACTCTCTAGGATGCAGGATGACCAAGACCAAGACCAAGACCAAGGGTATGTTCCCAAACGTTAGCAAGAAGTCCGCGTCTTTTCTGCTATCTCTAGACAAAAACGAGTACAGACTACTTGTAGGCCTACTAACGGGGCACTTTACCTTCGCTATACACCTAAGTCAGCTTGGGTTTAGTGATGTCACACTTTGTGACGCCTATGAAGAAGGAGCACTTTCTCTGTCAGTGTCCCGCTTTTGCTCGTATCAGGTGGTGGCTATTTGGCGCTGATGTGGTTGGAACGGAAAACCAAACCTTCAACCACAAGTTTCAGAGAAGCGTTATTGCCTGGTAGCACAACGGACCAGTACGAGGGCTGCCTTTTATATTTCGGGATTAGAGAACAAAAACAAATATTAATCATCGAAAATAGCTTTTTTGTTTTTCAAAATATTCCCCATTAAGATCTAAACACTTTTGCATGCGTTTGAACCAATTGTCGAAGCACTTTTGCCACTCTGATTGAGGTACCTCCAAAACATGCATTCTGAACGCATCAACCGCTTCTTCAGGTGTCGCAAAACGTTGACCTCTCATTTTGTTTTTAACGTACGTGAATAAAAAGAAATAATTCGGTGCCAAGTCAGGACTATATGGCGAATGACTCATCAAATTGATGTTTTGAGTGCTCAAAAATGCAGTTGTTTGAGCCGATGTGTGAGAGCTCGCATTGTCGTGGTGAAGAGTGATCCGTCTTCGGTGGTTGGTTTTTCTGATTTCTTGGAAGATAACTGGCAAACAAATGGCTGTGTACCACTCAGAATTGACTGTTCTGCGTTGTTCTAGTGGTACGGTTGCGACATGTCCAGATTTTCCTAAACAACAGGTGACCATTTGCTTGAGAGTGCTTCTTCCGCGAGCAACTTTTGTTGGATTTGGATCAATTCGAAACACCCATACAGTCGACTGCTGTTTACTTTTGTTCTCATACGCGTAAATCCACGATTCACCATTTGTCATGATGTCATAGATGTGTTTCGAAGTACCGCGATCGTATTTTTGGAGCATTTCCTTCAATCAATCGACACGAGCCTTTTTTTGAGCGACTGATAAATTGTGTGGCATCCAACGCGAACAAATTTTTTTGATGGTCAAATGTTCACGCAATGTTGAATGTATGCTAGTCTCACTAAAGCCTAAGGTTGTCTCAACCTCACGATAGATCACATGACGATCTTGCAATATCAGTTGGCGCACAGCATCAATGGTTTCCGGAACAGCAACTGATTTTGGACGACCTTCACGAAATTTGTCTTGGAGTGAACTTCGACCTCGGTGGAATCCACCATACCATCGATAAACACTGGTCCTTGATGGAGTTTCATCGCCAAAAATTGAATTAAGTTCATCCTTGCACTGTTGTTGAGTTAATCCACGTCAAAAGTTTTAAAAACTTATCGCACGAATATGTTCACGATTTAATTCCATTTTTTTGGGCGAGATGAATGTTTAAGTTTCTGCAAACAACACAAATATGTTCGTGCTGAGTACGTATAACTTCAAAAATGTCAAACTTTATAATAGAGCTGGCAGTTGACAGATTGCAACACTAGGGTTGCCCAATCCCGAAATATAAAAGGTAGCCTTCGTAAAATGGAGTTGCAAACGTCAAGTTAAACTGGGTGTTTCTTCTCACTTAAGAATTGGGTAATAGTGCCCGTGATTGATCCATAGCCAACTTTTAGTGCTCACGCAGTACAACATGAGCTCAGAAGATCGACTCACTTTGAGAAATCATGACTGAAACCTGTTAATGAAAGGTATTGATGTCAAATTTGATATTTTTGGCCTTGAAACCCTTTACTCAAACTCAAAATCTATGGCAATGCACTGGCAGGTAGTAAAGTATATCCATCACATCCAAGCTAGACAGATTCTGATCCGAGGGTTGCAGCGATTCTGCAGCCTATAGCCTTCCAAGGTGCTCAAGCGAAAACTGAGTCGTCTACAATCTTTCATCTTAAATAGTATCAGGAATGGCGCGGATTTTATGAACACCCGCGTAAGGTTTTCTCCTAGAGAGTTATGTCACTTACGACTATGCGTCGACGGGTCGTCGACTTTGATTACACGTCGATGGGTGTCCTAAAAAACACGCGGACAGCATCAACAAGGTTGCAGGTCCTCCTTGCCGTTCAAATTCAACGGCATTCTCCGTGTATCCAAACCAACTCTGGCATACCTCTACTTCAGTCGCCCAACAAGCTCCTCCCATGTTCAATTGGCTTACACCATTCACCAGAGATGTCATATCCCGACGTGGAATATGCTCGTTTATCATTGCTTCACCCCACTCATGGCTGTTACCATAAATCTTCATAACGTCCGACTTGCAGTTGCACCACAGCGCGCTAGGGAGAACTTTTAACGGCATGACGAGTTAATTTAGTTCGAGTGCCGCACACAGGAAGCCCTGCCATTCAACCCATTCAACGACACACCATGAAGAGTTATTCCTTTGTTATCCAGCCATATCCGGCAGGCCGCCACCCAGCCCTGGTTGCCTACAGCTAAATCTCTCAATAATGCAATTCAATTGACAGTTTTACTGGCCTTATTACAAGTTTTGAAAACGCTTTGCTTAACTCCGCACTAGTGTTGGCAGGCAAATATCCCGTCCTCCGTTCGACGTCCACCGTCCATCATCCATACGACATGCTCGCATCGCTCCAGAAAGGGCCACTGTTTGTGAGGAGCTTACACGGGTTTTATGTTGAATGACATTATTATGATGGTGATGTCATTAGGACATGGGAAACTTTTCCCAACCCTGCGCTATTTGGAGAGACTCCATTACGTCGTGTGTTAACCTGTGTGTGCAGTGCACGCTCCTGATAGATGTTAGGGCCAATTAGATTAGACCAAGGAAAATAAGATTAATTGGGGACATGAGAAAGCCGCAGTTTCCTGGTGGAGCTCATTAAAAGAGGATTTTGCTTCACGGCGCCGTCGGTCTGTCGTCGTCGTCGTTGTCTTCCTTGTTCTCGTTGAATGTTTTTAAGTTTAATCCATGACCGTTAAGTTTGGTAAAGTTGGGAAGTAGTTAATTTTTGTTAGCTCTGATAATGGTGGTGTTTGCTGTGGGCAGTTACTGCTTTTGTTATAACCTCCTGTGATGAAGATGGAGTGAGCAATGAAAGGAAAGAGGTCATGCTGCGTCTTTGATCGTTAAATTAATTTCATTAAAGTGGTGACACGCTTTATGACCAGTTTCTTACCGGAAATTTTTTTGGAAACTGGACTAGGAGTCTGTCTAACAGGGATATAATTTTCAACACAATAAACGAAGAAAACAGATTGGGGGTTGAATCGGATCTTATTTGCGATAGTAGTTCTGTTATTCATGAGTTTAATATAAGTATCGTCCCCATTGTGCAGGACAAGGTGAAGTCCTGAATTTGCTCTCAATTAATTTAACAGTTCAGTCACTATTTGGTGCAGGCTAGGAAAGTTGACAATTCTGGAGAAAAGTTCAGAATCGCACCCAATGAAAGTTGAATTCATGGAAAATATAAATAATTCGCTCTCCTCAAAGCGGAAAAATATTGACGCGGCGGATCACAATGAGCAGCAAAAGTTCTGATCCAGAGAAGGACTTAATAATAATTGTTGGCGCGACAGTCCACAGGGGGAAAAGGGCCTAGCTTGCTCATCAACTACTCGTGTTGTGCTCGCTACTGTTCTCTTACGAGTAGAAGAAACCTAAAGTTTTTTGCCGACTCCGAACGGGAAAATTTGAGAAGCTTTCTGAGACAGTTATTACTCTTTGAGTGTTGTCAGCAGCTCGAAAGAGGTTGTGCCGTGAAAAATTCGAGGTGTTCAGCCTGGAATCCAACCTAGACCCTTCGGTGTGTGAGTGGAGCACTCTACCCACTACGCCACGGCGGCCACAGGGAAGAACTTAGACCACATTAATATGTGAGGGAGACCATTACAATTCTGAAATTTGGCGCGTCGTTGCTTTCATAGTCGCTGAAGGCAGTAACAGGTCTCTCAAAAAATACCAAACTGACTCGATACTCTGTTCTGCCGGGAAAAATTTTTGGAGGCGCTTGCACAATGCGTTTGTTTTTTCGAAAGTATATTTTTGGGTGTGGTTTTTTTGTGGTGTTTAAATTTATGACTGCTAGGGATGAGGATACATGGATGTGGTTCCTCATTGACTCATTGGCTGGCATGTGAATAGTCTGAGTCTAAGTCTACTGGGCTTGGGGGCATGAGGAGAATAAAAACAACAGACCTCCAGTTGAGAAGAGACTTTAAGCAACTTGACAAAAGTGAAATAAGAGCCAGCTGACTTGGGAACATGCCAGATGGAAAGACATTTTGGTTGAAGCTCAGAACCATTCCAAGCCTTAGGATAATAAATAATTTGCTGAGGGCATCGAATATAACACATCATTCATTAAGGCATATAGGGGGCGCCACCAAAAAAAATCCATATTATTTCTAGGAAGTACAATCATTTAAATGATACCTACCAAATTTTCATGACAGTCTAACATTTCGATACCTTTTTTATAGAACGGGTTGTCTTTGGCCTCAAAATAGGCTTCAGTTTCGGCGATCACCTCCTCATTCGAGCGATTTATTTCTCCGATGAGCATCTGTTTGATGTCTCAAAACAGAGAGAATTAGCTGGAGGCCCGATCTAGAGAAAACAGTGGATGCGGAAGCAATTCAAAGCCCATTTCGCGCAATTTGGCGATGATAACCAACGACTTGTGACACGGTGCATTGTCTTGGTGGACGAGAATTTGATCTTCTTCATAGGGGACCGTGTTTTTTTGCAATTTATTCCTTCAACTGCACCAATTACGCCAGGTAGTATTCGCTGTTGATACTTTCGCATTTCTCAAGATTGTGGATAAATTAAATTTCGTGCGCATCCCAAAATACGGATGCCATAACTTTGCCAGCCGGCCTTTGTGGTTTTGGACAGTTTAGGCGAGGTTCACCGGCTGCCGTCTACTCCGCTGACTGCCGATTTGACTCTGGAGTGCAGTGGTGGATCCATGTTTCATCCATTGTGACATTCTGTCAAAACAGCTCCAAACAGCTCTCGGAATCATCGATACGTTGCGGCATCCATTTCGAAAACAGCTTTCTCACGGATAAATGTTCGTGCAAAATAGTGTCTTTTGATATCTTCAAGGTGTCAGCTACCTCAGGCAAAACGAGGTAGCCGCGGTTTTCCAAAACGATTTTTTGACTATTTTATACCTCAATTTATTTTTTACTACCTCAATTTTACTTCCAGAGCGTCCAGCATCGTTGGTGTCTGTACAGACACGTTTAAAGTCAGCAGAGTAATAATAATAATAATTGTTGCCGCGACAGTAAACAGAAGGACCAGGGTCTAGCTTGCTCATCCACTACTTGTGTTGTGCGCGCTACTGTTCTCTCACGAGTAGAAGGGTCTTACAGTTTTTCGCCGACTCAAAACGGCGAAGTTTGAGAAGCTTTTTCTTAGACAGTAAAAACTCTTAGAGTGTTGTCAGCAGCTCGAAAAAGGTGGTGCCGTGAAAAATTCGAGGTGTTGAGCCGGGAATCGAAACTAGACTTTCGGCGTGTGAGCGTCGCACTCTACCCTCTACGCCACGCCCTCAAAGTCAGCATACCACCGATAAATAGTTGCTTTAATGGAATAGAGTGCCTATAACAATGTTCAAGCCATTGCTGAGCTCGGACGATTTTTTTTTCCATCAAAAATCAGTGTTTAATAAACACACGAAATTCTGTTTCTTTAATTTTTTAAAAATCGCGAAAGCATCACTTTAAGCGCTGTAACTTCTAAATTAATAATCACTTTCTCATTAAAATTTGACAGTTATCATTTAAATATTTGTACTTCCCAAAAGTAATACGGATTTTTGTAAGTGGAGCCTCTATATGTCACTCCTGTGACGTATTGTGTGATGTGTTATTTTAATTTTTGGAGCACAAAAAACGCGGACCGTACTCAAAAAAGCAATGTGGCCCATGTAGTTCAAACATTAATGTCTCTCTTAAGCAATAACTGGACACCTGTCTCAGCAGTATCATTGGAAAGTATATTTTTTGAGATGTGAAAAGAAACATCCCTGTCATCCACATGACCTAATGGTCTCCTTACGTACAAATACATCTCAAACTCATGCATCGTTTGGCTCATTCATGACAAGCGTTCATCAACTAGGCACTCGACAGAGGAAATGCTTCCACTTCGAGGTCGTACTACCTCGCAATGGCTGCTTTAGAAATCCCCAAAGTAACTATCGTGTATCTTCAGTTATTTGACTCCTATTCTAGCTGTCATTCTAGTTAAATTGAAATTAATTCAAATGCCACCCATTCGCCCAGACGGCGGCGGTGTTGTGCTCTTGCTGACACTCGACGAGTGTCATTTAATCCTGTTCTCAGGATTATTGACCATTTGGAATTCTCATTCCTACTGCAAAGCAAAGCACTCTGCGGTTGAATTGTTCAGCAGTCTGGAATTCATTTAAAGCATTACCCGATTACATTCGAATGGCGCGAAAATGCAGCACAACACCGGCGAGTGACTCGTTTTCATGAAATCATCTGAACAATTAAGCAGCTCGACGACAGAGCAATAACGTGGCGCTGAAAGCAGGTACCCTTCCTTAGTCCTTCACCAGGAGCTTAACCGAAAGTAAGAAGGGGAAATAGACAACAACAAAAACGTTACTCGAAACTATTCAAATGAGGGACAAAGCCCTTGGCGGTTGTCCCGGGGAAGAGAATGCATTAGAACATGTGACATTTGCACGTCCTTTTTGCTTCCGAAGAGGTAATGCGACATTGTCTTTCGCTACATGGCGTGTTCCGTTCTGTTTTCCACCTTTTGAACACAACGTGGTGAGAGAGGAAAATTCAAAAACCGGTTATGGTGTTGGTATCTGTTGAATTTTCCGGCCAGAGAATGCTTTTCAAATTATCTGCGAGTCAGCTGCTTATGCATTCTATGGCTTTCTTTCTTTTCATGGCATAGTGTGCAGGGCGCAACAAACTAAGTTCATGCCATTCAAATGGTAATTTTTTTTCGTATAATTTTCTTTGTAACATAGGAAACTGGATTTTATCAAGGTTATAGGGTGAAAGTTGTCATGAACAGAAATGACGTCTCTCCTAGTATGCTGGCGTCAGTCCTGAACGCTGGTGTTCTTTTGTTTAGAACTCTGCTAACCATTGCATCTGCATCAGGACTCGAAGGGTCACTAGATCCAATGGACAGAAGTCGCGTGTGCAATTAACGTCACCGCTGGGGTTTTTTTAAGTGCTACCCAGCTAACAGTCTGTAAGGGATCCAGGGCATAGGTTTCTTACGATAAGGAGTCAACTGCAGTGAAATTGGAGAAGGTTTTTGTAAAGAGCCATTTCTCTTTGAGTGCCGTTATCAGCTCAAAATAGGTGGTGCCGTGAAAAACACTCGGTCTTCAGCCCAGGAATCGAACCTAGGATCTTCGGCGTGTAATTTTTGTACTTCAGTTCTGGAATCAAACCTAGGAACTTCGGCGAGTTACTGTCGCACTTCACCCACTAACCCACGGCGTCTGTAATACTTTCAATTTGACGGTGACTTAATGAATTTTCGGTTCTTCATACCATTTCGTTGAGCTTTCAATTTTGAAGAATTTTGTTCTATCCCACCATGTCTTAACCAATCATACAAAGAGGGTATACATTTTTTTCCCAACAAAGTTGTGTGTATTAGCTGTGTGACTAAAGTAACTTTTCCGACTTCATCTCAAAATGTATTCGTCTTTCCACCTTTTTATTTTCTCTTATTCCGGTAACAGGAGTTGATTTCCCTTTTCCTGAAGCAGTTACTTCAGACATAGGCTGCTCTAATTCGGTTTGTCTCACCAGCACGTAAGCAAAACTAAAGAGCTCACTTTTCTTCAAAAAAGTCATATATAACCTCAAAAAAATTGTGACAACCTGTTTTCCGCAACTGCCAACAAGGCAGATAATAGACCTGTGACGTCTTATTATTCCTAGGCAAGCTAATCATTAGATGCCCAAAGATCTGGATTGCTTACCTAAGGACTATGAGTTTTAGGACCCAGTACACCACTCGATTTCTGTCTGAATTGAAGTCACAAATCCCTCAGTAAGTCCCAGGACTGACATTTAGGCGGCGCCACTTACAGAAAATCCATTTAATTTTATTTAATTTTTAGGAGGTACCAACATTCAAATGATACCTGTAAAATTTACAGGACAATATGATTATTAGGTTACAAGTTACAGTTCTTCAAGTTACGCTACTTTTGCGATTTTTAAAACAGTGGAAAAAACAGAATTTCGTATGTTGAGTAAACACTGATTTTGATGGGAAAAAAATTGTGGAGGCTCAGCAATGGCTTGAAAATTGTTATAGGGACTCTATTCCATCAAAGCAACTATTTGTCGGTGGTATGCTGACTTTGAAGCCGTGGCATAGGGGGTAGAGTGCGACGCTCACACGCCGAAAGTCTAGATTCGATGCCCGGCTCAACACCTAGAATTTTTAACGGCACCACCTTTTTCGAGCTGCTGACAACACTCTAAGAGTGTTAACTGTCTAAGAAAAAGCTTCTCAAACTTCGCCGTTCTGAGTCGGTGAAAAACTGTAAGACCCTTCTACTCGTGAGAGAACAGTAGCGCGCACAACACAAGTAGTGGATGAGCAAGCTAGACCCTGGTCCTTCTGTTTACTGTCGCGGCAACAATTATTATTATTATTACTCTGCTGACTTTAAACGTGTCCGTACAGACACCAACGATGCTGGACGCTTTGGAAGAAAAATTGAGGTAGTAAAAAATAAATTGAGGTATAAAATAGTCAAAAAATCGTTTTGGAAAACCCCAAAGTAAAATTGCCTGAGGTAGCTGACACCTCAAAGATATCAAAAGACACTATTTTGCACTAACATTTGTCCGTGAGAAAGCTGTTTTCGAAATGGATGCCGCAACGTATCGATGATTCCGAGAGCTGTTTGGAGCTGTTTTGACAGAATAAACAGGACTTTTTGCATCGGCATGTCACAATGGATGAAACATAGATCCACTACTGCACTCCAGAGTCAAATCGGCAGTCAGCGGAATGGACAGCAGTCGGTGAACCGCGCCTAAACCGTCCAAAACCACAAAGGCCGGCTGGCAAGGTTATGGCATCCGTATTTTGGGATGCGCACGAAATTTAATTTATCCACTGCGAAAGGATCAACAGCGAATACTACATGGCGTGCAGTTGAAGGAATAAATTGCAAAAAAACACGGTCCCCTATGAAGAAGATCAAATTCTCGTCCACCAAGACAATGTACCGTGTCACAAGTCGTTGGCTACCATCACCAAATTGCGGGAAATGGGCTTTGAATTGCTTCCGCATCCACTGTTTTCTCTAGATCGGGCCTCCAGCGACTTCTACCTCTTTTCAGACTTCAAAAATATGCTCGTCGGAAAAATAGTATGACTCGAATGAGGAGGCGATAGCAGAAACTGAAGCCTTTTTTATGGCCAAAGACAACCCGTTCTATAAAAAAGGTCTCGAAATGTTAGATTGTCATGAAAATTTAACAGTTATTATTTAAATGCTTGTACTTTCCAAAAATATTATGGAAATTTTGTTGTATATCAGTCCCGGAACCTATTGAGTGATGTGTTGCATTACTCAAAACATTGCCTTTTTGAAAAAAAAAATTTTTTCGTCTCCCTGGTAATGGTTGAATGAGATCCCTAACAAAAAATCCTCTAAGCTCGGGCCATTCTGCGATCTCTTTGAAGATCCGATACGGTGAGACCCCAAATCATCCGCTCTGGAAAATACTGTGTTCTGGATAGACATCCATTTGAGTGTTTAAAGGCAGTTTTTAAGCGCTACAATTACTCGAGGCCGAACATTATCATGTTGCACAGTCACCTTGTTATGCCTTTCGGTCGTTTCTGGCCGTTTTTCATGCAGCGCAGGGCTCAAACGCATTAGTTGTAGTCGATAGTATTTCCCACCAATTCTGTCACCTGGTTTAAGCAATTCATGGTGCACTACACCCGTCTGGTCCCGCCATATACAGAGCACGACCTTTGAACCGTGAATCTGTTTTCTATGGCGTCGATGTAGACAATGATGGAAAGGGTTAACCAGGCTCTTTATTTTGTTTTTTTTCTTCCTGGGGTTATTGTAGGATTCCCACTTTTCATCTCCAGACACGATTTGGTACATAAATCCCTACCTATGAAGTCTTTCAAGACGCAGTTTCGAAGTGAAAGATTTTCGGTGCTAAAATCATTACTTTTGAGGCATCGAAACAACTTCCTGCTTCATTTATCGATCAAATCAAATTTATCATAAGCTTATGCAAGAATTTGATCGGCTATGTCTGCACTTTTCTTTCAATTAAAAATATAACATCGAAACTTCCCACAAATGCTGTTGATTGAAGACATATCCAGGCATTTTGGAAGATGCAAGAACCAATATTGAAGCTGGTGCACAGCAATTTTCGCTGACAAATGTCACATTTTTTCAGTGAAGTGGGTATCGCTTCCAAGATCAGCCACAACATGCAGCTGGTGCCATTTTTTGTAAGTCCCACTGACAAGAGGCCTCGTCTGAAATCATGAGTTAGAAATTTGAAAATATTAATTAATGACGTTGATATTCTCGAAAGGTACAAAATTACTACATAATTACTACTAAATTACTACTAAATAATTTAGAACAACAACGGTGCAGAAAAAACACGGCTCCAATCTCTACCTTTGGAGTTACTTCTTCTTCTAGTTCACAACTCAAGCAATTTAGATCAAAGTCATCAATTTTGGAATGTCATCTATTTCTCTCTCGAATTCGCTCCCAAGCGCCTTCTTATTGCTACAAACGTGTCTCTGTTCGCACACTTCAACCACGGACGTTTAATTTCAAAAGTCCTAATTGCACTGTACATACCCACATGTGTTGCTCACTCGTCGTGGTCAGGGGTCACACTCGGTCATACTTGCGTCCGAACTGTTCAATGAGCATTGCAAGCAATTTACAGTTTTCTCTTTATCTCGCATTTGTCTGAATTGTCTATGATTCCTATGGCACATCCCTCTGCTTTGGTGTGGATGTGTTACCTCAACAAACGGAATGTTAGGAAAGAAACTTTTTCCATTTCAGTTCCTCCCTCAATCAGCTACACATGCGGAGTTGGTGGCAATCTATTGTTTATCCGATGGTATGTCCTTCCTTGTGTGGACCCGTTCCTGACTTATCCAGAAGTACAATGCATTTAATGAGTTCTTGACAGTATTTCCCCACACGTAAACATTTTTCGTGGACTGTGGCGCCCTTCGTTCAAAAACTTTCAACAGTCAACTCTCGTCCGCCACCTCTGCGGACCAAAGTCCTTGTTTACGTAGTTGTCTTTCAGTTGGCGGATTTATGAGCTTCAGGCGAAGAATTCATTTTCCGATAATTAACTTTAAATGGCGGTTTATCGTGTGAGATTGGCTTTACCAATGTCCTTGTAGCCGGTTGTGTTGCAAGTACTTCGCCGCGGCGGCCCGCGCTGGCGAGAACATTAATTGGAGAGCTTGGTGACATTAATCCGAGTTAGTGAAAATTTATGATTAAGTAATGGTATCACGATCTCAAGTGGTACTAATGAGGCTTCTGCATAGAAGATGTGATGTGGTGGGATGGTTATTGGTTTTATAAATTAGACGTCATTAGGGACATTAGTGCAACTCAAGTTGGACAGGATTTTGTTGGTTCTGATGGTAATCCGGCATTGCAGGACTATCTATGGAGCGATATGTCGTGTAATCTGTCCAGCAGACGAAAATTAGGAGGAGGAGGACAAAGTCGTGGTCGGCACTATGGACCAACCTGACGAAAGCACATTGCCTACAGTAGACGGTATTTACGACTTTAAGTGGGAGCAGTGGAAAGAAAGGTCCATTCTATGTGTTGTCTAAACCAAATTTTTGTTCAAGGAGTTACAGTCGTGTGCAAATTAATTGGTGCAAGCGAAATTTTCAATATATTTTATTTTATTTTCAATTAAAATTAGAAAAAAATAGCACAGGTCACTTTTAATACTTTATATGACCTCAATTGGCTTTTATGAGTGCGTTTACTATTTTTGGCATTTACGAAATAAGTCGTTCGCATATATTTTTAATTTCTTTGTCTTCTTCTTCTTCTTGTGGCGCTACAGTCCGGTGTTGACCTGGGCCTCAACCAACATGCCTCTCCAGCCAGCACGATCTTTCGCCAGCTGCCTCCAGTTGCGCAGTCCGAGTTGTCTGAGGTCCTTCTCCACTTATGTGCGCTACCTTAGTCTTGGCCGTCCTCTGTTGTGTTGTCCCAATGGCTTGGATTCAAATACTTTCGAGCCGGAGCAGTAATGTGCATACGCTCTACATGGCCCAGCCATCTTAAGCATTGTATCCGTAGACGCTTGACCATGCGCATGTCGCTCTACAGCCCATAGAGTTCGTCATTAAATCTTCTCCTCCAGATGCCATCAACGCACACAGGACCAAAAATCGCACGCAGAACTTTTCTCTCGAAAAGACTAAGGGCTTCCTCATCTGCTTTTGCTAACGTCCAGGTTTCCGCGCCATAAAGTAGGACTGGGATAATCAAGCTGTTACATAAAGCGAGCTTAGTCCTTCGAGAGAGGGCTTTATTACTAAATTGCCTCTTGAGACCAAAGAAACAGCGGTAGGCAAGAGTGATTCTGCGTTTGATTTCGGTACTGATGATGTGTCCCTGTTTATTGCTGAGCCGAGGTAGACGAAGTCCTTGACTAAGTCGAAGTTTCTGCTGCCTAGTGTAACACTCTGTCCGAGACGTTGATGTTGTGTGTCCTTCCTTGATGACAGCATGTACTTAGTCTTGCCTTCTCTTGATCTTCTCGAGGATAATGTTGAAAAAGTCACATGACAGTGCGTTGCCTTGTCTCAAATCTTTGTTGACATTGAAGGTCGCGGTGAATTCGGTACCGACCTCCACGGAGCAACGAGAATTCTCCATCGTCGTCCTACACAATCTGACGAGTTTGGTAGGAATGCCAAACCTAGACATGACATTTTATAGCTCGTCTCTATACACGCTGTCATATGCGGCCTTAACTTCGACGAATAGTTGATGAGTGTTGATTTGTACTTCTTGGGTCCTTTCCATGATGTGCCGTAATGTGAAGATCTGGTCTATTACGGACTTCCCTGGTCTGAAACCACACTGAAAGTGACCTACCAGGTCCTGAACAAACGGTTTCAGTCGCTCGCACAATACGGCAGAGAGGATCTTTTCTTTATCATGAAAACAAATATCAATAATAGACTTCCGGGATGTTCAAATGTGCAACAGCTACAAAACATGTCTTAGGGAGGGTGCATTGGGCGGGTCGGAGCTTTTCTTTCGGACTTTTCTTCACGACACTGGTATAAAAGAGGAACAGACCCTCCGAAGAAGTTCAAAGTCACTCCGTCTGCCGGGAAGTTCATGGACACATTTTTTTGGGACTCAAAGGAAATCTTGCTCATTGAGTACAAAAAAGGTGAAACCATCAACGCCACATCCTACGCTTCTACTTTTGTAGGAATTAAAATGAAAAGACGGGGTAAGCTCGCAGCGAGTGTGTTGCTTCTTCATGCCAGCGCTCCTTTTCACACGGCGCGAGTTCCCACGGATTCTGCGCGAGATTGTGGTTTCGAAGAAATCCAACACCGACCCTATAGTCCACTCTTTGCCCCTAGTGATTATTTCCTGTTTCCTTCCGGATTTGAAAAAATGTTTTCGTTTAAGAAGATTTTCGGATGATGAAGAACTCAAGTCGGTAATAAATGGGTATTTTGCAGAGAAAGAGGAAATATATTTTTTTGAGGGTTTAAAAAATGTATCTCAAGATGTAACAAATGCATTGATGTTAGAGGAGTTTACCAATTTAAATTGAATTCGCATTTTCCTTCATATCGATACCGAGATTATATTGAACGCACCTCGTAAGTACATTTTCTTGTGCATGTTTAGGTTAACTTAGAGCCCCCGCATAGGGTCAGGTTGAATATAACAAAATTAATCATTAAGCTACTGTTGAGTAAATTTGCTTAGCGTGTAAGAATAACAACATATTTAAAAAAAAAACAAATTTGAATTCAATAAGAAAAAAAAGAGGTCTAAATTTCAAGTTTACAATATAAGCTTTAAAACTTCAGCTATCAATGATGGATGGGTATGACTGTCCAGGCCCAAATCCTGGCAAAAATTCGCTGACTTGATAAATTTGTACGCAAGCTAATAACCAGGCTTAAAAGGCATTAAACCTCCAATCCGTGAAACCTGTGGTTCTCAGAAATTGCTCATTTGTATGCATTGTATGGTCAAAGATTCGTTGGCTACGAACTGTAATTGTAACTGTACGAACTCAGAATCTCTGCCTTCCTCGGTTTGCTGTTTCTTCTTACTCCTCATCTGTAGGGGCAGCAGAACAAGTGTTAGGGAGCTTATTTTTGAGGTGCTTCACCTACATAGTAAAATCGTTCTTGGGCTATGTTCAACTGTGGCTTAAAATTTTATCAAATTGTTTCTGCGCTTAATTCGTAGCGAGTTTGCAAGACTTGCTGTCCCACCCTAGTCGGTCGAATACAATTCTTATCTATCGGGTTAATTCTTTTCGATTGGAGTTGAGTGAGTTATTCTTCCTAAAGGCGGTATTCCCGACTTCACAAATTTTTTGCATACAGTCCGTTTTCCACAATCGGAGGCTACGGTCAGGGGTAAAAAACGGCCAAAAATGTATGTCACCTATTTGTGGAACATCCAGACATCTTTACAGATGTAGTACTTCTGTATCTTCCCGCGCAAGACGTCTCATAGTCCCTTGTTTTCCCTCTGTTAGTTTTTAGAACACTCAAGGAGCTCTTTGGCATTACTTTGAAGACATACTATTTGGTTCCGTGGGGTGTTCTTTTGTTTTCGTTGCACTCTTCGTTGAACCATGGAATTTAGTTTGTGATGTCGAACTACTCAGCTCTTACAATTGCTTCCAATATTGAAAATTTGCACGTTTTTCAAATATCTCCATATGAAAAATGCATAGTCATCTGTTGCGATTGTCGTATGCATAGTCATCGTTTTGTCATGTCTTCTCGTGTCTGGATAATGTTCATTGCTTCAAAAAGATAAAAACTGAAATTGAATTATATTTAACCATGGCGTACTTCTGCGATGCTGGAAGAGTGTAAAACATAGATCGTTCTGCGGTCAGTCTAGCTTGCCGCTTATTGACCAGTAGAACGCCAATGAATGTTTCGGTGCTCCCGAGATCCAAAAGACCGCCATGCAAAATGAGGGTATGACTGCCACTTTGGATTTAATTGTATGCATTTTCAAAATTCCCTTATCGGAAAGGACAAGTTTCCCTTTCTACTTCTTCTTCTTTCCCTTCTTCTTCTTTTTTTTTTCTTAGTTGCCATCTTTTTTTTTTTTTTTCTTCTGCCTTTTCTTATTCTTCTTCTACTTCTCTTTCTTTTCCTCTTTTTTTATGTTTTCTTCTTCCTTCTTTTTCTTTCCTTCTTCTTCTTTTTTTTTCTTCTTCTCTTTATTCTTTTTCTTTTTTTCTTTCTTCTTCTTTGCCATCTTTTTTCTGTTTTGCTTCTGCTCCGTCTTCTTCTTCGTCCACTTTTCTTTCCTTTTCTCTTTCTTTTATTTTTCCTTCTTCTTATTCTTCGTCTTCTTCTTTTCCTTCTTCTCTTCTTTTTTTCTTTTTTTTCTTCTTTTCTTTCTTTTTCTTCTTCTCTTTATTCTTCTTCCTCTGCTCTTTCTTCTTCTTCTTCTTAGCCATCTGTTTTCAATTTGCTTCTTCTCCTTCCTGTTCTTCGTCCTCTTTTTTTTCTTCTCCTCTTCCTTTTATTTCTTCTTCTTTTTCGCCATCTTCTTTTTCTTATTCTCTTCTTTCTTATCTTCTTCTCTTTATTCTTCTTCTTCTCCTCTTTCTTCATCTTTTTCTTCTTCTTCTCTTCACTCTTTTTCTTTTTATTTTCTTCTTAATCTTCTTCTTTTATTTTTTCTTCTTAGTCTTCTTCGTCTTTTCTTCTTTTTTCTTCATCTTCCTGTTTTTTCTGTTTCTTCTGTTCTTTCTGTTTCTTCTCCATCTCATCTTTCTTTTTCCTTCTTTTGTTCTTTTTCTTCTTCAATTAACATGCATGGTCAGTAATTAGCAATTGTGCACGTCAAATTGTTTGAAGTCCATCTCCACTTATTTCCGCCATCGGGTCCAAGGTCCCCTATCGCGTTCTTTCACTGGTTCGGAGTTAAAGACTTTTCAGGTTTCAGCAGTATTTGCCACGCTTTGTATCATCTCAGGCGCTGCATGCGTAGACGCCAATGTACAACCAACAGCGTTCTTGGCTGAACGAATAGCCATATTGCCTTCATATATTACTAACAAGACGATATGGAGATTCGGTTCCCAATTTCGTTCCGTCACCCCCTACCACATTGAGGCGACTATTTTTCGATCAACTTCAACGGCATCTAACGTGAAAAAACTGAAGCTACCAGCTGTCACTGTCCCCAGTCGTTACGAGTCATTCGGCGAGTCCGTAGGATGCGCCGCGCTGTGCTCCAACTTCAGATAGATGGTATGCAAATGAATTACCACATCATCCATCAAACGTCTGTCCGTCGTTGTCGCAACGAAATCCGACAACATAACTCCCTCGCTGCATTTGCGCTACATGGACGTCCATGTTCTCAGCTTCTCTATCCCTTCTCAGCCAGTAGAATGGGTTTTATTTCATTTTACTTTTATTTCATCGCGTCCTCCCAGATGATGTGCTCTAGATTGAAAGTGATGATGACATTGAAATGGTAATTCCATGCATGTTTGTGGCTGCAAAGAATTCCGACAGAGCGTGTGTGTGTGTGTCCCTAGTGGCGTAACTTTTCATTTTGCGGAGCATGCATGGGAACGAGGTACAACGAGTATCGTCGTCCTGAAAATTGCCCGGGGACCGTGTAGAACAAGCCCGAGGAATGCATTCGATGCGGAAGACACTGCCAGGAGACTGTCTGTCTGCTTCCACCCAACGGGGCAGCTAAGTTTAAATGAAGATTTATTTCCGCCGTGGTCCTTCTGTGGATTATATCTTTCCACCTCAGTCTCCGGGGGCGTGTACCTTCCTGGCTACACGAAGTGGGGTGGTTAGAGTAAGCCACCCTCAACCCGCCATTCAGTTCGAAGTCGTTCAAGAGTCAAATCATGTCTGTTGTTATGCAAATACGAGATCAATAATGACCAAGCAACATCTGCATTTGACCTGAAATCCGATGGCTACTGAAAAGCATTCAACGTTGTCTAAGACATAGCTGAAGAGCAGGGGATAAGGATTTGCGGCAAGGTGATGCATTTGGAATGGGATGCCCGCAGAGTGATTTTCGGGTTTCGGTTGTTTGCATTTATGGTTCTGTGGCTTTGTTTGCTGGCCGGCTTACTTCGAACGCCATAAATAAATGGAATCTAGTGCATGGGGACTTAATGCACACAAGGATCTTCCAAGTCAATTGAAATTTTAGTTGATTGAATGCAATTCGGAATGGTAAATTCCTGATTTGCAATGCAAACGTTAAACTTCCTGTTTCAATGATAAGCCGCAACAAATGTTGAAGCGAAGTCAGTGACAAGTGGTTCCATCTGAACTCTGCTACAACGGACCACAAGAGGGTCCTTTTTAATCTCCTTGATCCTAACCAGAAATTAGTCGGAATACTCACACACACATACAAAAACCAAACATACGGAAAGTTCTTCCAACCCGAGTAATCGTAAATTTCGAAGTTCAAAGGTTTGCAAACCACTGCTGTGGACTAGAAACTATGACCAGGATACATGTCTTCAATCTTCCTCTTTAACCGGTTATTAGACCCCGCACGCGCTCAGAATAATGCACAAATCATTACACTTCGGTTCTTTAATAAAACGTCGGAACCACTTTCGATCCTGGATAAATCAAAGCGGCATAATGGACATGAGATACGTATCGGTTCCGATGGTATTCATAGTTTGCTTGTATTATTTCCCTGCGGCACACACGCCCTTTCCTCTTACGTAGACGATCGAACGCAGGAAGCCAATTGCCAGTGAAGTACTATTATTGATACTTTCGTATTCATAATTTATTTAAGGGTTTCTCCCGACCTGGTGTTGTCCCACCATCGACATGGCACCAGCTGAGCGCCCCGACGCACAGCTATTTATTTTGTCGATTACGGGATGGGGAGGGGGGAAGCTGAGCGTAATGGGACGCCAAACTCTGTGTGTGATTGTCTCCGATATCCCATTGGAGCTGCTATTGATTTGCGGATGGACGTTGGGTTCCGTTACATCTGCAGGCGATTGGTTTTGGCAAGTTATTTACGAACGACCACCGCCCCATGTACACACCTCAACCCCCCTTGGTTGGCTGTCAGACAGTGCGGTCGCTGTCTAACTCGAAGCTGTGTGACTGGCATCGTCATTGCTGAAACTAGCTGCACACCCCCGCTCGAGTCTTGTGAACTGAAATTCAGGGGGAATGGATGGCAGCAAACTATTTTCCTGTGGTTACTTGAGTTCTTTCCCGAACACACCCACCGACGACAGAGGCCGCAGGCGATTGTGAACGAGGGTGGTCCCTCCCGACATGCGGTGAGGCACCCATCGAACTTCAAATGCTAGAGTATGAGGTGAATAAAGAGACAAAAGGGGCAAATGCGAGTAAAGCTCGAACATAAAGGGTTTCGTTTTGTTGTTTTGATATTTAACTTCGTAGAAAATATGAATGAGCATGAGCAAAACCCACAGCAGTTTGTGAGTGAGATAAAATTAGCAATTTTGCTTTAAACTCAAGAATAAGGCCAACCCCCATCAGAATCCTCTGAAATTTCGAAAAATCAATCAGACGATTCGAAGAGTGCAATTCCTGATAAATTATATAGCTTTTGTACTTTTCCTAAAAACCAGTAAAAAAAAAATATCTTCCAAGCCTTGCCAGGAACTCGTGGAAAGCTTCAAGCCTTAGTCCCTTTTCTTGGGCAACTTCGATCAGAGTGCCAAGTAAAAAGAAAACGATTTTTCCAGTTCTTGTGAAACATGCAAAGGTCTACCAAAGGTCTATCGCAGGTCGCAAAGAAGAACCATGTCCATGTAACAATAAGTCCCGGGGTTAATCAATAATATTAGACAAAATTCGACTTTATTCAACAACAAGAGCTGTCGATACCGTTTTGATAGAACCACTTAGGCCTCAAAATAAGCTTCAGTTTCGGCGATCACCTCCTCATTCGAGCCATATTTTTTTTCTTGCGACCTCTTTTTGAGCTCTGAAAAGAGGCAGAAGTCGAAAGTAGTGTTGGGTGCGGAAGCCCAATTCGTGCAATTTGGCAATTATAGCCAACAACTTGTGATACTGTGCATTGCCTTGGTGGAAAAGAATTGTTTCTTTTTCATAGGGGACCGTTTTTTTGCAATTTCTTCCTTCAAATGCACCAATAATGCCATGTAGTATTCGCTTTTGATCATTTTGGCTAAAAATAGTGGCTAAAAATAGTCGACGAATAAAACTTCGTGCGCATCTCAAAATATGGATGCCATAACCTTACCAGCCGACCTTTGTGGTTTTGGACGCTTTGGGCGTGGTTCACCGGCTGCTGTCCACTCCGCTCACTGCCGATTTGACTCTGGAGTGTAGTGGTGGATTCATGTTTCATGACATACCGATGCGAAAAATCCTGTTTATTCTGGGGAAACGGCTCTCAACAGCTCTCAGAATCGTCGATACGTTGTTGCTTTTGGTCCATTGTGAACAAACGCGGCACCCATCGTTCATGCAAAATAGTGTACACACTGCCTTCTGATATCTTTAAGGTTTCAGCTATCTCACGCAATTTCACTTTGCGGTTATTCCTAACGATTTTGTGAACTGTTTGACGTTTTCAGGTGTACGAAGGGCGCTTGATATATTATCGGTATTGGGGTGAAGCCCTGGTTATATACCATATATAAATTGACTTATTTATCAAACAATACTAATTTTACGGCATGCATGTAAAATTTCATATAAATGTGATTATTAATTCGTGTTTACTCTCTAGTTAAACAGAATTATAATGGGAACTGAGACGATGACGATAAAAATTAAGCATCGCGCCGTAAATAAATTTCTCACTAAGCAAGGAAAACGTCAAAAAACTATTCATGAAGAGATGGTGGCTGTTTACCAGGGTTCCGCACCTTCATTATCAACTATCCAAAAGTGGTCAAGTGAGTTCAAGAGAAGCGGAGAGAGCATTGAAGCCGACCGTCGTTCCGGCGCCCCGGCTACTGCTTGTACGGGAAAAAGCATCAAATAAGTCCTAAAACTTATTCTTAAGGATGCCCGAATAAAGGTAAAAATGATGGCAGAGATTACCAAGCTTACAACTGGTAGCATTCGCACCATTCTTCATGACCATCTTAACCTTTCAAAGGTTAGTGCAAAGTGGGTGCCACGAATGCTCACAGCGCCTCAGAAAAAAAGTGGGAATCGCATGCTGTAGAGAGCTTTTGGAGATGTTTAGTGAGAACGCGGACAATATGGATCGAATTGATTCTGGGGACGAAATATGGGTTCACCACTATGACCCTGAAAGCAAGTAAGAGTCCATGCATCCAAAAAAGGAACAGACCACCCGAAGACTCAAAGGGAATCTTGCTCATTGAGTACAAAAAAAAAGGTGAAACCATCAACGCCACATTATACGCTTCCACTTTGTATAATTTACGGGAGGAAATTAAAAAGAAAAGACGGGGTACACTCGCAGCTTCTTCATGCTTCTCTTCACATGGCGTGAGTTATCAAGGCTGCTGCGTGAGATTGTGGTTTCAAAGAAATCCAACACCCACCCTACAGTACAGGCATTGCCCATAGTGATTATTTCTTGTTTCTGCATTTGAAGAAATGTCTTCGTGGAAAAAGACTTTCGGATGATGAAGAACTCAATTTGGCAATAAATGGGTATTTTGCAGAGAAAGAGGAAATCTATTTTTTGACGGTTTAAAAAAGCTTATCTCAATATGTAACGAATGCATTGATGTTAGGGGAGATTATATTGAAAAATAAAAACAATTTAAATTGAATTTGCATTTGCCTTCATATCGATACCGAGAATATATTGAACCCCCTTAGTGTATTTCAAGCTGTTCTGCTTTATGGTTGTTCAGTTTGGGGAAACTCCGCCCATTGCAACATAAAAAAATTACATGTAGCTGAAAATAAAGTTCTAAAGTTAATATTTTACCTATCGTGGGATTATCCTACTTTACACCTTCATAAAAGAGCTAGTGTTGAATTTGTGTCAAAGAGAATATCCAAAATCACTGAATTCTTGCGTTTTTCCTGACAATCTCCTAGTTAATTATCTGTTTGCAACTACTAGTCAAAATGTTTATTAACTTGGTTGCCTGTTTATTTATTTATTTTTGTACTTTAATTTTAATTATTAATTTAATTTAATTGTTTTTTATATTAATTTATGTGCTTATTAATTTATTACTTTATTTATTTGAATGTATTAATTTATTTGCAGTT
Organism: Eristalinus aeneus; assembly: GCA_955652365.1. NCBI lineage: Eukaryota > Metazoa > Arthropoda > Insecta > Diptera > Syrphidae > Eristalinus > Eristalinus aeneus. The sequence goes on along the minus strand of OY019134.1, from coordinate 39,490,848 downwards.
AATTAATTATTTATTTTTTTTATTTATTTTTTTTAAACTTGTATTGAAGGTGTTGTCGTGTTTCCTTCTAAATTCTAATTCGTGTCTAGTTTCCTTTTTACAATTTTTGTAATAACTTCTCAGAAGAAAGATATGCAATGAAAATATCAAATGTATGTAATTAATATCAACTGAAAAGAGATTTTTTACAAATGTGCGACTTTTGAGCATGCGTTACTCTCTTGTTTTTCTATATAGTCAGTTAGTTAGTTAGTTAGTTGACTTTTATTTTCAATTAATGTTTTACAATGTAAAGTTTAACCTAAGTCATTTATGGTTTGGCCTATGGCCGTCTACCAGGTTGACAAAATACATACAAAAGTTTTAGATTAAAAATCTCCATATATGATACGTTTTCTATAACAAAGTGCTGCTACTGAATAATCGTATAAGGCCTTCCATCCCTTTACTCCATTTAAGATGCACGTTACTTCATATTCGTCTAAAACAAGTTTTTCGAAAATTGCTAGTCGAAATTCTTTTAGAATCGGACACACACCAATAAAATGCAAGATGTCTTCTCTCTTCCTCATGTTGCATAGGTTACAAAGAATTGGTAAATCTGGTCTGTGGGGGATAAAGTTTAACTGAACGAGTTCTCCTCTCAGTTTAAAAATTGTGCTTATTTTTTCGATTGAGTGACTGTCAAGGAAGTATGTTTTTTCATTTAAAAAATGGTTTAGTTTGCTGTAGTAGTTCCTAAACGGTGAAGATTCAGCTTCTTCGACATATTTGTCATATGTGTGTCTACCAAAATTCTCCAAAACAGAGTTAAATTTTTTTCTTAAAAGATGACGAGGCTCGTCCGCCTCAATAGACAGATTTAGACCGCATTCAGAAGCTGTTTTTTTCCATTCCTCGCAAATGTATCCGTTTGTTCTAATTATACTTCTTAAAACTACGTTTGGTAATCTGCATTCGCTCATCTGTAGTATTTTTAAAACATAGTTGAAGTGCATTTTGATGGTATACAAGAGCAACGGAGGAGTTCCTGTTTCAATATGTAGCATATAGTTGGGGGTATTTTTTGGTAACCGAAAGATCTTCTTCAAAAAGTAGCGAAGGAATTTTTCCACACCATCATAGCCTTTGTAATCCCATACCTGAGCTCCGTAGAGCATTATTGAAGCTGCAGTTGAGTGGAATAAAGTTTGCTTTGCACTTTTCGATACGTATTTATTTTTGAAGCAAAGTTCCCAAATCGAACAGATAGCTCTTTTAGCAACAGCTAGTTTTTCCTCAAAGTGTGGTTTCAAATTTAAAGAGGACGATATTAGGATACCTAGGTATTTGTATCTGGATACTATCTCAATCTCTTCCCCGTCCAACTTCCACTTTTCCAGAGATGAGACGCGTCCCCCTGCGTTTCTGAATATCATCATTTTCGATTTACCAAGGTTTATAGTCAGATTCCAATTTTTACAGAAATCGTTAATCCTGTCTATCATTAATTGCATACCTTGGATATTGTCACACAGAAAGACGATATCATCAGCATACATCAGCGCGGGAATGGATACATCGTTGAATCTTATTCCACCTTTGACATCATCTGTTATATCATTGATGTATAGAATAAAGAGTAGTACACTTAGAGTACAGCCTTGTTTAACCCCCATTGAAGTTTCAAACTCGTCGGAAATTAAGTCTCCATCCCATACATGTGCAGTATTGTTCTCATACAAGGCTCTCAGAATTCTTATAACTTTGCTTGATACGCCGATTTTCGAAAGCTTGAAAAAGAGTGCTTCACGTGGTATTGAATCAAACGCTGCTTGAAAATCTACGAAAAAGGCGTACAACTTTTTTTTCTTTCTCTTTTATGTTTCGGCAATGTTTGTTAAGCAGAATATCTGGTCGATTGTAAAATAACTTTTTTCTAAATCCAGCTTGAAATTCTTTAAGGATGTTATGTTCTTGAACCCAATCATGCAATCTTTTGTAAATTAATGAGGCAACCAGCTTGGCAGAGGTGTTTAAAAATGTGATTCCTCTGTAGTTCTTCGGGTCCCTGTTATCACCTTTTTTGTGTAGAGGAAAAATTATTGCTTTTCTGAATATATCGGGGATATTAGCAGAGTCAAATATTCGGTTAAATTCAATTGTGAGAAAATTCATAAATTCATAAGTGCAATTTTTATAGAACTCAAACGGGATGCGATCAATACCAGGTGCTTTACTTGTTTTTGAGTTGCTTATTACTTCTTTGACTTCTTCTAGGGTAAATGCAGAATCTAACTTTTCGTCTAAGAGCATAGGGGCTGCATATTGAAATAGCGGAGAGGTTAATGGAGCATTAAAAAGTTTATTAAAATAATTCCTGAGTTGCGTGGCTTTAAGAGTTACAGAGATGTTAGACGTGTAACCATTAAGGTATTTGACAGCTTTCCAGAACTGAGCAGGAGATTTAGAGGTGTTTATGAGCGCAATGTTTTGTTGCTCAAAGGCTACTTTTTTTAAGTAACAGTTTTTCTATATACATCATAAGTTTTTATAAATATAAATGCTATCAAAATATCCATTTATTGGAATTTCTATTTAAAGTTTCGATTACATTAACTTTCGCAAACAATTTGGAGTAGATTTTTCGAACGCATTGTGTTGAGTATACATAAAATGGCTGACGAATTCATGAACTGTGTACAGTTTACGAGTTTTTGACACTATTGAGGGCAAAAATTAACGAATTAGCCGCCAAATTGCCTTTTTGGAGGGGAAAATGAGTAAAATGAGACAATTTTCGATGTCACGTAAATAACTTTCAGAAATAGGGCCTTTATCTACCAGAAGACGTAAGTAATAGTCGAACGGTCGATGGACGAAGGGGAAATCAGCTGTTTGATCAGCTGTTCAGCTGACCATCTCCTTCCTAAATGGTTTTTGCTACAAATAATACGAATTTTTGTTTGCGCCCACTATATGGTGTCAGTCCCAGGAACTATCGAATGATGTGTTATGGAGCAATGATTTCACCAGTCTACAAACTACATAATACTGTTGGCAAATGGATGTGATATAAGCTCCTAGTACACTTCAGTCGCAGTTCCTCTCTGTACTCATGAGCCATAAGTTGACTTCATGACATAAGATTTTAATTGGGTTTTCCAGATGTTGCTTTTACAAGTTGCCTGGTCTTACATGAGTTACATTTCAGGTGGAGTTCCCCAAATAAAATGCGTCAGATTGTCAATAACGGCATTCAAGCAGCTGGGAATGACGACGAATGGATTTGTCGTGGTCATGGTGTACACTCCCAACTACAATTGCTTCAGTTTCATCATTTTCATCATTTTCATCATTCATCAACTTCAGATTACGAATGGTGTTAGTGCAAACTAGAAGTTTCTCGAATACTTAACAAAAACGATCAAAACCAAAGTTGAGAGCGTATCTTCAGTAACATCGGATTTCTATCTGAAGTCGGGGACTTTTTGCGCAGAATAATAGAAAATCTAAGTCTCCTCATAATTTATGCGGCCAATTGATGACGTCAAAACGTGAAATAACGCGGTTAAGGAATGTACAGATATTTTACGGCAGAGAGACGCACATCATTATGCTTCGTGGTTATATTGAAGTATTGGGGGTAAAATAGGGAGATATACAACACTCAAAGTTTTGTCCATGGGAACCACTACTTTTTCCCATCTCTCTCATCTCTAAAAAGCTAGTCCTCTCCGGCATCAAGGCAAAGATTGAGGCAATCGATTTCTTCAAAAGTCCCGAAACTGTTATCGAAAATGTCGGTAAAAGGAAGGTATGGAGCATACGCCGAGTAGGATAAGACCTCACATTCCAGCGTTTTCATGTAGATTTGAACCACCTCAGCTGGGCCGAGTGTTAGCATGTCGCAAAATCACATTGTCATGGCTTTCGGTCGTTTATGGCCGTTTTCTTATGAAATGCCCAGCACAAACGCATTAGTTGTAGTCGGTAGCAACGATTTTTGCTGCTCATAGTAGACCACACCTATTTCGTCCCTCAATGTGCAGAGCATGACCCCTGAATCGCGGAAGTTTTTCTTTGGCGTCAATTTACACAATGAGGGCAATACATAGTCCTTTTTTTGTTTCTTTGCGTTAACGTGGTATATCTACCTTTCATTTCCAATCACGATCGAGTCCGAAAAGACTCTCAGTTTCGTAAACTAGTAAGCCGCCCAATTTCATATCTTTCGAATAAATCCAAATCGTACTTTAACTATAATAATTAATAATTGTTGGCGCTACAGTCCAATGGGGGACCAGGACCTAGCTTGCTCATCAATTACTGGTGTTGTGCGCGCTACTGTTCTCTCACGAGTAGAAGGGACCTAGACTTTTTTGGCGGCTCCGAACGGCGAAATTTTAGAGCTTTCTTAAACAGTTATTACTCTTTGAGTGCTGTCAGCACCTCGAAGGAGGTGGTGCCGTAAAAACTTCGAAAAATTGGTGTTGACCTGGGAATCGAATCTAGACCCTTCGGCGCGTGAGCATCGCACTCTACCCACTACGCCACAGAGACCACATAAACATACGGAAATTATTAACTCAATCACTCCCAACGTTTCTACGAGTTCTACGATCCAGCAAAGATCCAATTTTTCGTCGTCTAACTTTTTACCACTTTTGAATCGTCGAAACCACTCTCTGGATGGTTTGTCGATTGGAGCAGATGCACCAGCGCTCGACGGGCATCAGCTGCACTTCTCTTTTAATTAAAAAATAAAGTCAAACAACATACAATGTTGCTGTCTTAAGCAGACACTGATACACACATAGTATTACTGACAAATGTCAAACCTTTCCAATGAAGGAGATTATCGTTTCTAAGTTCAGCCACAGCTTGCATGCGGTGCCATCTTTTGAAAACAATTTGTGCCCCCAAAAAGTTATTCAAATACTTCATCTGAAAAGTTCTAATGAGATAATAAAATTAAATTAAATAGTTATCATTGCCATAAACAAATCTAAAAAAATGTAATTGCTCGTCTTAAAGGTCCTACGACAGCACATCTTTAAACAATTAATGGCGTCGTTCCGAATCATGACTTGGTATGCTAGTGCACATGTCAAAATCATATTGAATGAGTTTCTGCATCACTGCACAAGCTCAAAGAAGCGGCACGGCTTTGACAGTCTCTCCTACCCATCAACATCAACCCATCAGCCAAAACCCGATGTGTGGGGAACCTACTTCATGCACTCACTCCCTTCTGTGAATTTGCTATTTTTAACCTTTATTGTTTTTTAAGAACCATTCGAAAAGTTTCTCCTCTGAACACGTTTGCGCTGTACGATGACAGTAAGGATACATAAATAAACGCCGTCAGTTCATAAATTTAAAGTGAATTAACATTTTGCTATTATGAGGGTGAAGTTGTGACAGTTAGAAGTCTGGCGAATTATATGATTATGTAGGGAGAAGTAATTGAATTAACGGGTTGGAGAGGGGGAGATAAGTTGTCAGTATCGGACCCTGGAAGGCATATTCAAGAACATTGTTGTGGCAATAATTTCGCCTTGAAATTTAGGTAAAACAATTAATGATAATGCAAATCTATTTTCATTAGCATTGATTCATTGCTGTTGCGAATAATATTTCTTACGACTAACTTACTAGCTTAGCAGCGTAGAGTGTCTTAAAATAGAAGCCTTTTGGTTCGAGCAGAGGGACACAAAATTTCAAATTTTAGAAAAAAAAAGTTAGAATAATGCCAAAGTATGACTGTTTGACTCATATAACATTAAGAAGCGCTACTAATTCTAAGGCAAATTCGTGACCCGTCTACTTGCTGTTGTTGTAACACTACAGTCCGGGGTGGCCTTGGGCTTTAACCAGCATGCCTCTCCAGCCAGAAAGATCTTTCGCTAGCTGCCTCCAATTGTGCACTCCAAGTTGGTTGAGATCCTTCTCCACTTGTGTGCGCCATCTTAGCATGGGCCGTCCTCTGATGCGTTGTCCCAATGGCTCTGATTCGAAGACTTTTCGGGCCGGAGCAGTGGTGTCCATACGATCTACATGGCTTAGCCATCGTAAGCTTTGTATCCGTAGACGCACCCCATAGAGTTCGTCGTTAAATCTTCTCCACAAGATGCCATTAACGCAAACAGGACCAAAAATCGCACGCAAAACTTTTCTCTCGAAAAGACTAAGACTAAACGTCCAGGTTTCCGCGCCATATAGTAGGACTGGGATGTTCAAGCTGTTTTATAAAGCGAGCTTAGCCCTTCCAGAGAGGCCTTTACTATTCAATTGCCTCTTGAGACCAAAGAAACAGCGATTGGCAAGAGTGATTCTGCGTTTGATTTCGATACTGATGTTGTTGTCCCTGTTTACCGCGGAGCCGAGGTAGACGAAGTCCTTGACTACCTCGAAGTTTCTGCTGCCTAGTGTAACACTCTGTCCGAGACTTCAATGTTGTGTGTCCTTCCTTGATGACAGCATGCACTTCGTTTTGCCCTCGTTTACCGCCAGATCCATTTTATACGCTTCCGTTTCAATGCCTTCATACGCCTCATTGACGACCCGCTGTGCTCGTCCAGTCACGTCAATGTCATCAGCGTAAGCTAGCAATTGAACTGTGTAACAACTCATATAATTTGCTTTTCTAAATTAATATTCATTTATTGCCAACTTGGGTTCTGCATCATCCGAAGTCTTTTTCCACGACGACATTTTTTCAAATCCATAAACAGGAAATAATCACTAGGGGGAGGCCTGGACTATAGGGTGGGTGTTGGATTTCTTTGAAACCACAATCTCACGCAGCAGCCTTGATAACTCACGCCGTGTGAAGAAGAGCATGAAGAAGCTGCGAGTGTACCCCGTCTTTTCTTTTTAATTTCCTCCCGTAAATTATACAAAGTGGAAGCGTCTAATGTGGCGTTGATGGTTTCACCTTTTTTTTTGTACTCAATGAGCAAGATTCCCTTTAAGTCTTCGGGTGGTCTGTTCCTTTTTGTGCCACTGCATGGATTCTTGTTTGCTTTCAGGGTCATAGAGGTGAGCCCATATTTCGTCCCCAGAATCAATTCAATCCATAACTCTGCCCGCGTTCTCACTACACATCTCCAAAAGCTCTCTACAGCATGCGATTCTCACTTTTTTTCTGAGACGCTGTGAGCATTCGTGGCACCCACCTTGCACTGACCTTTGAAAGATTAAGATGGTCATAAAGAATGGTGTGAATGGTATCAGCTGAAAGCTTGGTGATTTCTGCCATCATTTTCACCTCTATTCGGGCATCCTTAAGAATAAGTTTTAGGACTTATTTGATGCTTTCCCCGTACAAGCATTAGCCGGGGCACCGGAGCGGGGTTCGTCTTCAATGCTCTCTCTGCCTGTCTTGAATTCACTAGACCACTTTTGCACAGTTGATAATGAAGGTTCGGAACCCTGGTAAACAGCCACCATCTCTTCATGAATAGCTTTTTGACGTTTTTCTTGCTTAGTGAGAAATTTAATTACAGCGCGATGCTCAATTTTCACCATCATCGTCTCAGTTGTCATTATGAATCTGTTTAATTAGAGATAAAATTCGAATTAATCACATTTATATGAAATTTTACATGAATGCACTAAAACAACAGTTTTACTTTATAAATAAGCCAATTTATGTCTGTAACCACAGCTTCGCCCCGATACCGAGAATAGATCTTATCTGCTTACGTTCTTCTTCGCGAGAAAGTTTGAAATAAGGAACATCACAGCATTTATTTCTTTTATTTCACCTATAGTGGTGTATCCGTCGTCGTCCCGTATAAATCGCACGTCCCGCCGCTCTACCGACCCAATAATTGCCACCTCGACATCGAGACCACTCTTATAACTGACTTTTGAAAGATCGTGCCTCTGGTGTTGACTTGTGATTTACGCACGATCTTCTCGAGGATGATATTAAAGAAATCACAACACAGTTCCGTCCACTTGGTTAGTTTCAATTATTAAAATATCTGGAAAAATTTTGAACGCGGCTGAAATGCAAGTCATTCAAAGTCAGACAATGGTTACCAATAACTTAAGGAATTCAAGTCTGACTCCAAGAGGACGACGATTGCTTCTTAGAGCTGCATCAAATCGCGGCCCGAGTCCCGCTGTAGGGCAGAATGTTCCACTCAATTTGGACGATGATGGACAAGAATTCCGTCTCCTAGACTTAGACGAAGTCAAAACAGCAATATCGAAACCGAAGTCAAACAAAGCTGCTGGAGAAGACGGACTGTCCGCAGAACTGTTTAAAGCAGCTGGAAATGTCCTGGTTGGTCGCATTCACCAGCTCATCTGTACGATATGGACGGAGGAAAGCACGCGCGATGGGCGTAGTTTGCCCGGTCCACAAGAAAGGAGGCTCCTTTGACCAACTATCGAGGGATCAGCCTGGGCTGTAATCACGTAAATTCTCAAGCGACTATCGTCCGGACGATCCACCTAACCGATATCGTCAATAATTTGCATCACGTAACCCAAGCACTATCATCTCTTTTATCGCCTATTTTATACACTGTTGGAGCGATACTGAACGTTACATATCTGTGATAATTTTACACACACAATAAAACAATGAATAAGAACTGCCCTCATAGTTATTCATTGTTTTTATGTGAACGAACGAACCAACGATTGCGCGAGTGGAGTGAAGGAAAATAAATTTGGATGTTCATACTCGTACGAGGGTTGCCTTTTATATTTCGGGATTAGAGAACAAAAACAAATATTAATCATCGAAAATAGCTTTATTGTTTTTCAAAATGTTCCTTATTCAGATCTATACACTTTTGCATGCGTTTGAACCAATTGTCGAAGCACTTTTGCCACTCCGATTGAGGTACACTCAATTCTCTTTTTATGCGAATCTTTTTTATGCGGTTTTGAAGTTATGCGATTTTTCCTGAGAATCTGATTCTGATTTTTTTGTACAAGATTTTGAAGTTATACGTTGTTTTTCTATAGAATTTTGTATAAGATTCCCCGTTTTAAATATTTCTTCTATACAGAGCAAGCAAACAATAGTTACATATGCTCAATGCTATTTGTGTAAGAATGAATTATCACTTGTGCATTTCTGGGTATCAAGAACTTCATAAAGAATTACGGAAAGATTCGCAAAGCTTAATAACTGATTTTCTTATCAAATCAGGAGAATCTTCAGCAGGCGAAACTTACGTTGAATCTATTGATGCAGTAGCAATCTCGTCACAAAATGAACTGACTGTCTATTCCAGTGATGAAAATGATTTTGCGCCAGTTCACAAAAGGTTGCGGGTGTTATCAGAAAGCAAAGAAAATGACTAAATATACAATTTTTATAAAACTACTAATTAAAGTAATAATGTGAAATAAATATATTTAATTAAAGATAAAGTAATGTTATGTATTTGATTTGAATTTACCAAAACTTTATACTCTGCTCAAAAATTCTCAGGTATCCTCATTTTTTATTAGTTGATATCGACTTTTCTTTGCGATTTTTGGTCCTATGAACTTTTAAAAAATTTTGGAACGTAACCCTAATTATATAATGTAATTAATGTCTTTTTTTTATATGATTTTTTGGTTGTATGCGTTTTTGAAAATAATGGAACACATTCCTTCTTTAACAGTACATTAGTGTATTTTTTTATGCGATTTTTTTTGTGCGGTTAGTTTTGGAACGTATCTACCGCCGAAAAAGAGAATTGAGTGTATATCCAAAACATGCATTCTGAACGCATCAACTGGTTCTTCAGGTGTCGCAAAACGTTGACCTCTCATTTTGTTTTTTACGTACGTGAATAAAAAGAAATAATTCGGTGCCAAGTCAGGACTATATGGCGGATGACTCATCAAATTGATGTTTTGGGTGCTCAAAAATGCATTTGTTTGAGCCGATGTGTGAGAGCTCGCATTGTCGTGGTGAAGAGTGATCCGTCTTCGGTGGTTGGTTTGCCTGATTTCTTGGAAGACAACTGGCAAACAAATTATTATGTACCACTCATAATGGACTGTTCTACGTTGTTCTAGTGGTACGGTTGCGACATGTCCAAACAGGCGACCATATGCTTGGAAGTGCTTCGTGCGCGAGCAACTTTTGTTGGATTTGCCTCAACTTGAAACACCCATACAGTCGACTGCTGTTTACTTTCGGGAGCATACGCATAAATCCATTATTCATCACCTGTCACGATGTCATAGACGTGTTCCGAAGCACCTCGATCGTATTTTTGGAGCATTACTTTCGACCAATCGACACGAGCCTTTTTTTGAGCGATTGACAAATTGTGTGGGATCCAACGTGAACAAATTTTCTTGACGGTCAAATGATCATTCAATATTGCATATATGCTGGTCCCACTAATGCCTAAGGTTGTCTCAATCCCACGATAGGTCACATGACGATCTTGCAATATCAGTTGGCGCACAGCGTCAATGGTTTCCGGAACAACAACTGATTTTGGGCGACCTTCATGAAATTCGTCTTAGAGTGAACCACAACCTCGGTTGAATTCACCATACCATCAATAAACACTGGTCATTGATGGAGCTTCATCGCCAACAATTGAATTAAGTTCATCGATGCACTGTTGTTGAGTTAATCCACGCCGAAAGTTGTAAAAAATAGTCGAACAAAAATGTTTACGAGATTTTTCGGGCGAGATGAATCTTTTAAGCTTCTGTAAACAACACAAATAGCTCTAGTATGTCAAAACGTACGTATAACCTCAAAAATGTCAAACATTACGATAGAGCTGGCAGTTGCCAGACTGCAACACAAGGGTTGCGAAATCCCTAAACATGTACATACTTGCGTAAGCTGTGAATTCTATCCAAACAAAGCATTTTCTTACTTTTTCTTCAAATTTTCATTACTTGCATGTTTAGGCCAGGAAAGTCCACAATAGACCAAATCTTCGTTTTACGGCAGACCCTGGAAAATACTTAAGAAGTACAGATGGACACTCACCACAAGGCTGCAAATGATAGCGTGCTTAGGAAGAAGCTATGCACTGTCGTGTCTAGTTTTGGCATTGCTACCAAACTTGTCAGATTGTGTAGGATGACGATGGAGAACTCTCGCTGCTCCGCCAAGGTTGGTAACAAACATTCCAGCTCACCAAGATTTTCAATGTCAACAAACGTTTTAGACAAGACGACGCGTTGTCCTGCTACTTCTCCGACGTCATTCTTGAGAAGACTAAGCTGGCTTTGTATAGCAGCTTGATCATCCTAGTAATGCATTACGCGCGGTACCCTGAACGTTATTAAAAGCAGATGAGGAAGCTCTTAGTCTTTTCGAGAGAATAGTTGTGTTCGCGATTTTTGACACTATTCGCGTTGATGGTATATGGAGGACAAGGTTTAACGACAAGCTTTAGGAGCTCTACGACGGCTTACGCTTGGTCATAAGTGTTCGGACGGTACACTTAAGATAGCTAGGTAATGTAAAGAGTATGAACAGGACTGCTGCGGCCCAAAAAATTTTCGAATTCGATTCATTGGGGACGGTGTAGACGGAGGTGGCTCAACCAGCTTGGAGTGGGCAACTGGAGACAGCTGGCAACAGATTGTGTGTGCGAATTCACATAAGAATTATTATTACTTATCTAAGAATAATATTAATTTTAGAAGTTGGCCAAAATATTGAGAAACAGCGAAATTGAAGGGAAATCTTAGCCAGTTGTCACTGAGGATATCATACCATTGAAAATACTTTTTATGTCCAAGCTAAATTAGCGACCGTACCACCACCATGATCAAAGGGTTTGGGATGAAAGTCTCAAATCAAAAGTTTACCATCATCGCCATCACAATTGCCTACGGCAGAGCATACATCGCATACATTGCGTGCTCCATGACGTCGTCGTTGTTTTGAAGCAGGTTCAATATACGGAAGCCCGTTCGTTCCATATCCTTGAGCCCTTTCTGTGGACAGTCCGCAAATGCAATTAATCGCCAACGGCTTACCTCACTGAATCAGGCAGTCGAGACTTCACTCAATTGGTGGAAGCAGCAGAAAAACAGACAAGGACAACGTGGGACAATTACGTCAGATAAGAAATTCCCTTAAATTCAATTTCTGGTCTGCATATGTACAACGGAAATCGATGATGGACACTTCGTAACCCAAGCCAGCCACCCAATGAATTAATGCTAATCTCTGGGGAATCATTTATCTGGCCTGCGGCCGACGGGTAGTGCTCCGGGGAAATTTCATTCTCCGGTTGAGTTTATTTAAATGCTCCCCACCGATGCGACCGCCAGCCAGCCACTGCCGAGGCCACGATTCAAACGGTTTAAGCTGCCCACCCAGCAGATGGGAATTTGAGGATTTGATGGCCAAGTGGAGATAGGAACAACTGTTTGCACAACGAGTTTGGAAATCTGCAAGAGTTACGTGTTCCGAAATTCCTTCCGTGTCCGCCCGACGGCGGCGGTTGCCGGAGGGTGGTCGGGAGGCAAGATGAAGCGGAGGCTGGAGGTAGAGACCGGATGGAAATAGTTTTAAGTTGTGTTGGTTTAGGCAAATGCCCGTTGAAAGATGAACAGTCGGAGTCGGAGGCAGATGGGCTTCGGGGTTGATTCCTGGGCTGTGTGCAGGCGGATTCTGAGTGTTCTTTTTTCGGGGTCTGAAAAGCGGATTAGTGCAAATCAATGAAATGTGGTTGGTTTGCATCTGAACAGATGAACTTTGGCGAAGGTATTTCCATGGGAAGAGTTCATTGTTTTCACCAGCGAAGACCAAGGCTTAGCTGCGGGCGGAAATTTCACGAAAGATCAAGGGTCCTCCAGAAGAAGGAACTCTCTGAAATGGATATGAGAAGGATTACGTTGGTGTTCCCGCACGGATATGTGACCCAGCAGGAGGAGTTCTGTGCAAACTTCGTCTACGGCGAGAGACACTAGTCAGAGGAATTAACAACTGCGCTTGGAAAGGAGGATGGTTTACATTGGCATGTCGATGAAATCCCGATCTGATACCGAAGGAGCTTAGGGGCTGCCACGGATTTATTTTCAAAATTGCTGCTGTTGATGTTGGGAAATGTGCTCGCGTGTTGGCTCTGCAGGACATACTTTGCTGGGTGAAGTTAAAGCGAAAACAGATCTTAAGCTGGACTCTTGCAACCGCCATAAATTGCAACTTGCAACCGCCATAAATTCTTTTTCATTGGACATTAATCCAATCACTAACGCTCAAATCGACAGAGTGATAAAACGAAAGGAGAGTGAGTCAAGTTGCACTACAGGTCGATTCCAGGGGGTGTCGAGAACAAGACGTGAGCGTATCGGAAGCGAGTTGGAAGAGTGTCAGAAGCGAGTCGAAAACTTATCAAAAGCATGTCGAAATCGAGTCGATATCATATCGAGGGTTCCGGGGAGTCTAGTCCAGAGAGAGTTGAGGGCCAGTTGTTGGCGAGTTGCAGGAGATTAGTGTTCAATCTGTCGACAAGTTGTAGGCGAGTTGTGGGCGAATTGTGGGCCCGTCGAGGACAACTTAACTGTGCGACAGGAGCCAGTGGTTTCGAGCAAGTCAATACATATCTATTCGAATGCGTGGCGAGAACAAGGCATGACAATAGCTAGTCGTAAGGGTGTTAAGAAGGAATCGAGGTCGAGGCGGGATCAAATCTAGTGTTAGTCGAGGTCAAGACGAAAGCTAGCCAAAAAGTAGGCCGAGATCTACATTAGAGTGTGTCTTGGAAAAGCCAAGCCGGGTTGAGAGCGGATCAAATGGGAAATCGAGTGGGAATCTCTGGAAAACGATTCAAAAGGAAGTCGGAAGGGTATTAACATCGAGTGGAAAACGAGCCAGAAGCTCTTCAAGAGCTCGTCAAAAGCTAATCGAAGGCCAGTCCTGAGTAGTGCATAAGTTGAAGCCTTGTCCTTTCTCTCAGATAATTGTAGACGAGGGAGCATGATTTGCGTGAGAGACAAAACTGCCACTCACAGACAACAGTTATCTATGGCTTTTGAAAAACAAAGAAAGCGGAGCATCGTTTTCAGCAAACAAGTTTAGCCACTTTCTTGCTTCTTCACCGCAGACACCGATTCCGGTTGTTAGTGCTTAAACCCAACGTTTTGCGTTGAAGTCGTTAATTTATATGGCACTAGAAAATAGAAGAAGTCTTGCAGCAGCGTCTTGTTATACCACTGCAGACAATGGTAAAAACTTATTGTTTTAAGCCAAGGTCCCAAGGCAAAGGAGAATAAATGCAATTTGCTCCTTTTTTAGCAACAAATCACACTGGTGCACTAATCCTCATTGTCCTTTCGATAAGCAGTCTATGTAGGTTCGTTTTATGTAGATGACGCCACCGGCAAGTTGTGGCTGATCTTGGAAGCAATTATCTACTTCACTGGAAAGGTGTAACATTTGCAGCAACGCTTGTTTTAGACAACTGCATTGCTTTTTGTCTCTCCAAATCAGTCTTAAACAAGCAGGAGTTGAGGGAAGTTTTGATTTTCTTTTTTAACTAAAAGAAAAGCGCAGCTGAGGGCCGCCGAATGCTTGCAGAAGCATATGGTGAATCTCTTCCGACCAATTAGACATGCAGAGAGAAGATTCGATGCTTTAAAAGTGGTGATTTCAGTGTCCACGAAAAAGAGTGTCTAGGCAAGCACAGAAACTTGGAAGATGAGAAATTGGAGGCAGTTTTGGATCAAGATGCGTTTCAGATGCAAACTGAACGAGCAGAATCGTTTAGAGTGATTCAGCAAACAATTTCCGTTCGGTTAGAGGAATTTGGGTTTATTCAAAAGCAAGGAAATTGTATGCAGTACTAGTAGAAATCGAGAGATGTCTAAAGGCGAGTATTTACCTCGAAATTTCTCCTCGACAGACATTAAAGGAAGAGATTTTTGCATCATATTAGGAAATGAAAAGTAGATATACCACAATAACCCCAAGAAGAAAAAGATATGAAGCGGAGCCTGGTTTCATCATCGTACAACTTGATGTCGAAGAATACCATCCACGGTTCAGAGGTCATGATTTCGAAACGATGGGACCAGAGAAGTTGGGTGTACTGTTTCCATTGATGGAAAACGTTATAAAGTACAAATAATGCCTCCGTTGCATGGACTACGGACAGACTGTACCGATGATAACACTAAGCTCCATGTGACTGTTGTGGTCAAAAACCACCTGATAATGCCAAAATGTGAGGTCTAATCTCACGAATCATATTCTTCAGACGACTACTGAATTGCTGACTTTGATGAATTCAAAACGATTTGCAGGGTCACCGGTACGGGTCTTAATTTCAATTTTTTTTTAATTTTTTTTTTTTAAATTCGAATAGTGGCTCAACGATTGGATCGATGAGGAGGACTTATTAAGTAAGTAAGTAAGTAATTAAGTAAGTAAGTAAGTAAATAAGTAATTTATTTATTCATAATCCATAAGAAAAAGGATGATTATGTAATATTAATTTAGTATTAATATACTAAAGATATACCGGTATGAAATGATTTGATTTTTTTGAAAATAAATTATTAATTATTAATGGGAAAGTAAAAACATTTTATTGAAAGTATTGGCC
This sequence comes from Eristalinus aeneus, assembly GCA_955652365.1. Taxonomy (NCBI): domain Eukaryota; kingdom Metazoa; phylum Arthropoda; class Insecta; order Diptera; family Syrphidae; genus Eristalinus; species Eristalinus aeneus. Next base: position 39,475,312 of record OY019134.1, on the reverse strand, counting down.
ATTGTTTTCTACACATTTCGACCACCTTTCTGGCAATTTGTGAATACCACGCCAATAAAATTGTTCTTCTTTTAAAGTAAACCAATCAGACACCCAATTTTCGACCTCCTCGTAGGAATCAAACTGCTGCACAGCCAATGCGTGTCCCATCGATGAAAACAAATGGTAGTCGGAAGAACCCAAGTCTGGTGAATACGGCGGGTGGGGTAGCTGCTCCCAGCCAAGTGTTTTGATTGTATCCTGAACCGGTTTTGCTTTGTGGGCAGGTGCATTGTCATTTAACAAAATTACCTTGCCGTGTCTTCTGGCCCATTCTGGTTGTTTCTCGATCAATGCATTGTTCAAATTGGTCATTTGTTGTCGGTAGCGATCAGTATTAACGGTTTCACCAGGTTTTAGAGGCTCGTGGTACAGCACACCTTTCAGGTCCCACCAAACACACAGTATTGTCTTCTTGCCGAATCGATCTGGATTTGCAGTCGATGTTGACGGTTGTCCCAGATTCCGTTTAGTATTCTTAAAATAAATCCATTTTTCATCACCAGTAATAATCTGATGCAAAACTGATTTTCTTTCGTGTCTTTGAAGCAAAATTTCACAAGTGTTTTTTCGGTTTTCCATCTGTTTTTCATTCAATTCATGTGGCACCCATTTTCCACACTTTTGGATCATTCCCATAGCTTTTAAACGGTCAGAAATTGTTTGCTGTGCAACATATAACATTCCTGCCATTTGCTTTTGACTCAAAGTGTCATCTCAATCCAATATCGTTTGCAATTCGGAGTCTTCAAACTTTTTTGGTGGTCTTCCACGTTCTTCATTTCTCACATCAAAATCATTATTTCTGAACTGTTGAAACCATCTTTTGTATGTGGCTTCTGATAGAGCATGATTACCATATGCCTCGACAAGCATTCGATGCGACTCTCTTCAAATGAAAACAAAACATTAATGCTTTCCGCAAATCATCACTTTCTGGTACAAAATTCGACATTTTTAACACGATGAAAAAATATGATGTTGTCTGTTCAATGACTTTATGCATACTTAATATTTTTCGCAGATGTCATAGCAAATAAACAACAAAAAAAAAAAATAAGGGTTCGTTCACACCAAATGTTCCCTATCGAGAGATTCGTATCTTGGCGCTCATACCGGTACACCGGTATACCGCACAAAGTACAAACTATTATTTATAGTATTTTATGTCCTTAAGTAATAATAATAATAATAATAATAATAATAATAATAATAATAATAATAATAATAATAATAATAACAATAACAATAATAATAATAATTATAACAATAATAATAAAAATAATTGTTGGCGCTACAGTCCAAAGGGGGACCAGGGCCTAGCTTGCTCATCAACTTCCCGTGTTGTGCGCGCTACTATTCTCTCACGAGTATCCTTAACTACAAACTAAAAATAGCAATTCAAGGATATTCGGCCATTAACAGCATTTTATATTTACAAATTGGTTTTAAAAAACTGATAAGAATTTTTCAGTCGCATTCGTTTGAAAATTGTGAGGGTTCTAGCATTGTCAGTGTCTGTTTTCCAAAGAATATTGGGCATATTCTTACAACATGAAAACAGTCTTTCTTCGATTTCAGATAACAAAGCGTACAAAATCAGTTGAACATCCCCTTATAGGGGAAGTGAAAGTGTGAAAGTGAAAGAACTTCACATCTTGCTTTGAATATCAGAAATATTTTTAATCTCCATCACTTACAGTGACATGACAGGCGGTTGGTCATTAGTTGCATATATTCCAGGGATTATGCAAATATAACGAGTTTATCTGCATATAGCAGCACATTCATTGGGAAATTAGCAACTCTAACACCTCCTGGCAGAGCATCTACTATGTCGTTTATATACAGAGAGAATAGAAATGGACTGAGTAGGAATCCTCGTTTTACACCTGTATGCTTTTCAAGCCGCTCTGAAAAAGTAGTACCATCCCAAACTGCTGTATTGCTATGCGTGTACATTTCTTTGGTAACTTTTATAAATTTTTAAGACATGCCGAGTTGGGATAGCTTGTAGATAAAGCATTTATGTTAACAAGGTCAAAGGCCGCTTTAAATTCCAAAAAAGCCATCCTGTAGAACTTGTTCTTCTTATTATGGTGCTACTATCCGGGGTGGACCTGGGCCTCAACCAATATGCCTCCCCAGCCAGCACGGTCTTTCGCCAACTGCCTAACAATAGTGCACTCCAAGTTGGTTGAGGCCGTGCTTTGTTGCGTTGCCATAATGATCGCCACTCGCCTAGCCATCTTAAGGGTTGTAAGCGTAGGCGCTTGACCACGCACATGTCGCTGTACAACCCATAGAGCTTGTCATTATATCTTCTCCCCTAGACGCCATCAACTCAACCTGGATCAAAAAAAAGCAAGCACGAGTTTTTGAAAAGACTAAGGGCTTCCTCATAGAGTTGGTCTGGGATGATCAAGCAGTTATATAACGCGAGCTTAGTCTTTCGAGAGAGGGCTTTATTACTCAATTGCTTCTTGAGACCAAAGAAACAGCGATTGGCAAGAGTGATTCTGCGTTTGATTTCGGTACTGATGTTGTTGTCCCTGTTTACCGTGGAGCCGAGGTAGACGAAGTCCTTGACTACCAGCCTAGTGTGACGCTCTGTCCGAGATGTCGATGCTGTGTGTCCTTCCTTGATGACAGCACGTATTTCGTTTTGCCTTCATTTATCGCCAGACCCATATTAGCCGCCTCCGGTTCAATGGCAACAAACGCCTCGTTGATGGCTAGCTGTGTTCGTCCAATCACGTCAATGTCTACAGCGTAAGCTAGCAATTGAACTGACTTTCAGAGGATCGTGCCTCTGGTGTTGAGTTGTGTGTTACGCACGATTCTCTCGACGATGATGTTTAGGAAGCCACATGACAGTGCGTCGCCTTGTTAAAAACTTTTTTTTGACATTGAAGGACTCGGTGAGTTCGTTACCGACCTTGACGGAGCAGCGAGAGTTCTCCATCGTCATCCTACACAATCTGAAGAGTTTGGTAGGAATGCCAAAACTAGACATGGCACTGTATAGCTCGTCTCTATGCACATTGTTATATGCGGCCTTAACTTCGACGAATAGTTGATGAGTGTCGATTTGTACTTCTTGGGTCCTTTCCATGATGTGCCGTAATGTGAAGATCTGGTCTATTACGGACTTCCCTGGTCTGAAATCACACTGATAGTGATCTATCAGGTTATGGATAAACGGTTTCAGACGCCTGCCTGTAGAAAGCTAAGAATATTTTCATCTTTTATCTTTGTAACCTTTTTTCCAAAATGTAGCAGAATATTTTGGCAATCACAGAATATTTTGGTAATGACCTATTAAAGGACTTATTATAAGACAATGTTTGTTGAACAACATTTAAAAAAAATCTAGGAAGTGGTCTGTACACCATTTGATCACTTCTGACTTAAAATGTTCAAAAACTTTGTATAGTAGTCCGTATGTATGCCAAAAGACGTCTGCTATCCTGTTTTTTACGTCGGGGAGGATGTCCATGATTTTTCTGAAAAATCAAGCCACCCACAACTTTAATGTAGAAAGACCCAACCGTCTCCAACATTTGATCGTTTTTAGAGATTCCATTGCTCCTCATTCCATGTTATCTTTTTATTCACACCAGCTAAAGCGATTTCAAAGTACTGTGAAATTAAGAACGGTCTTGTATCCCTGAATTATCGTGGATATGGTCAAGACTTAAGCTTGCCTGTCGCTATAGACACAAAAACTCCGTCACTGTCACCTGTTCTTCAAAATGTAGTTCGAGTTTTCGGCTTGGCCAATTTTGTCGTCACCTACAAAAGCACTGTCACAAGGGCATGACAACTACCCTTATGAGGAACCTTCTACTGGCTCCTTTTCAATCTTTTCTTTTAAAAGCCAGGTGCCACTGCCATTTCTGAATCGGAGGAGGTTATGCTTCTTCCATTTAAACACCAACATTACACTCACATTTGCATTATTGATATTAGGAATTCCAACTATGTCAATTGAGTAATGTTTCTCTTTCTGCTCAAAGAAATGAACCTTCATCTCAAGTGCATTAATACTCTTATTGAGAGTAGCAATGCACTATTGAAGAACTTTGATTTGAGTTAGTGCTGCAGTATAATAATAATCTGAATAATCTCACTGAACAGAATTTGCAAGGTTATTGTACGCTGGCCCGAATTGTTGGCATCATGGGAAGTAAGCGTTGGACTTGATGCTGCGGTGCTAGAAGTGTTTATGCTTGTTGAGCATTTTTTTTTGCCGAGATTCAAATTAGTGAGAGCATTGGAAGTAGAACTCTTCGAAGAGACTTGGTTTACCGTAAAACTTATGTGAGCACCTATCAGTGTTTTTCACGGCACCACCTCTTTCGAGCTGCTGACAACTTCTTCTTCTTCTTCGGATGGGGCTACAGTCCGGGGTGGACCTGGGCCTCAACCAACATGCCTCTCCAGCCGGAACGATCTTTCGCTAGCTGCCTCCAATTGCGCACTCCAAGTTGGTTGAGGTCCTTTTCCGCTTGTGTGCGCCATCTCAGTGTAGGACGTCCTCTGTTGCGTTGTCCATGTGGTTCGGAAACGAAAACTCTTCGGGCCAGAGCAGTGCTGTCCATGCGCTCTACATGGCCTAGCCATCTTAAGCGTTGTATCCGTAGACGCTTGACCAGACGCATGTCGCTGTACAACCCATAGAGTTCGTCATTAAATCTTCTCCCCCAGATGCCATCAACGCAAACAGGACCAAAAATCGCACGCAGAACTTTTCTCTCGAAGAGCCTTCGAAAAGCCTTTGCTAACGTCCAAGATTCCGCGCCATAAAGAAGAACGGAGATGATCAAGCTGTTATATAAAGTGAGCTTAGTCTTTCGAGAGAGGGCTTTATTACTCAATTGCCTCTTGAGCCCAAAGAAACAGCGATTGGCAAGAGTGACTTGCGCTTGATTTCGGTACTGATGTCGTCCGATCACGTTAATCTCATCAGCTTAAACTAGCAATTGAGCTGACTTCTGAAAGATCATTCCTCTGGTGTGGACTCGTGAGCTACTCACTATCTTCTCGAGGATGATGTTAAAGGAGTCACATGACAGTGCGTCGACTTGTATAAAACCTTTTTTGACATTGAAGGTCTCGGTGAGTTCGTTACCGACCTTGACGGAGCAGCGAGAGTTCTCCATCGTCGTCCTACACAATCTGACGAGTTTGGTAGGAGTGCCAAAACTAGACATGGCACTGTATAGCTCATCTCTATGCACACTGTCATATGCGGCCTTAAAATCGATCAGTGTCCATATGTACTTCTTGGGTCTTTTCGAGTATTTGCCGTAATGTGCATATCTGGTCTATCGTGGCCCTGGTCTGAAATCACATTGATAGGGACCCAGCAGGTCGAAGACAATAAACATCAGGCACTCATAAAATACGGCAGTGTGTATTTTGTGGGCGATGTTAAGCAGGCTGGTCCCTCGATAACTTGCATAATCAAAGGAGTCTCCTTTCTTGTGGACTAGGCAGACGTCGCTGAAATTCTACTCATCGGATATGCTTTCCTACGACTATATTTTACAGATGAGCTGGTGCTTGCGCCCAACCAACTCATCTCCAGCTGCTTTAAATAGTTCTGCCGGCAGTCCATCCGCTCCAACAGCTTTGTTCGACTTCAGCTTGGATATTGCTATCTTCACCTCGTCCAAGTCGGGGGATCTAATTCTTGTCTGTCATCATCCAAATCGAATGAAACATTCTGCCTAACAGCGGGAGTTGGGCCGTCATCGCTTTTAAGGAGTCGACAGAAATGATCCTTTCAGATTCTCAGCACAGGCTGCGACTCTACTACGAGTTGTCCGTTTTGGTCCCGGCAAACTTCGATCCGAACCTAGTATCCTCCGGATAGCTGTTTTACCTTTCTGTAAAACTTTCGGACCTCATTCCTGCCATAACACATTTCCATTTCCTCAACCGCGCGTTTCTTGTGCTCCTTTTTTTTCCTTCTGAGAAGCGGTGCTCTTCCCTTCTTCTCTGTTCGTAGAGCTCACGAACAGCCCACTGCCTTCGTTGTTCGATGCAGCGTCGCCTTATAGGCGTCTAGTTTGCATGCGCTTGCCTGCACTCGTCGTCAAACCATGGGTTCCTTCTTGGTGGTGCCGTGAAACCCATCACATCGGTGGCAGCTTCTTTGATGGCTTCTTGACAACGTTTCCATTCTTCTTCTATGTTCAGTGCAGGCAGCGTCGAACTCTGAGCGAGTTTCAGGGAGACTCGGTCGGCAAAGTTCCCAGTAATCGGCTGCGATTGTAGCTTTCCGACATCAAACCGTCTTGGCTTGTTGCTCTCTCGATATCCGGGTTCTTACCTTGGCTACAGCAAGGTGATGATCCGAGTCGATGTTTAGCTGCTGACAACACTCAAAGAGCAATAACTGTCTAAAAAATCTTCTCAAATTTCGCCGTTTGGAGTCGGCAAAAAACGGTAGGTCCCTTCTACTCGTGAGAGAACAGTAGCACGCACCACACGAGTAGTTGATGAGCAAGCTAGGCCCTGGGCCCCCTTTGGACTGTAGTGCCAACAATTATTATCCAACAGTGTTGATTTTCTGCGCTGAGTAACACATCTACCACATTTGAAGCCTTGGCCATTCTTCTAATAGAACTCGATTTCTCGTTTTTCAATTTTCGCGCACTTTGCATGGTAATGTACTCTGTACTTAGCACACTGAATTTTTAGATCGGCTGTGTCGATTTTTAAATAACAGAACCCGCACTTCATTTATCTTAGTGTATAGTAACAATTACTTCAAAGTCTAGATTAGTTACTTATTTAAACTTAATTTATTTTAATTTTTAACGAACAATCAAAGAAAACTTGAATTATATTGGATGCGATTTCTCTACGTGTGCTTCCCCGTTAACACGCTATCATTCTGGTGTTAAGACGCCATTGTACTTTTTGGTTAACAAAAGTTCTTCAGCGTCATCATACGCAATCTAATGAGTTGCATAGGAGTGCCCACGAGCTGCATAGGAGTGCCAAAATTAGAAATGTCACTGTTTATCTTGATTCTTCTCCCGCTGTCATCCTCGCACGTAGGAAAACGGTCAATGGCTGGTGGATCTCAGTCTGTACTTCTTGAGCATTCTCCAATACCTGCTTCGGTCTAATAGTCCACTCTGCTGAGGACTTCCACGACCAAAAACAGTACAGAAAACCACCAGTCAGGCGTTCACATAAATCGACATCAAACCACAACTCGACATTTCCAAGCCAAGCGAAGCTCTCATTAAAATTTGCGTTCAATTTTGCTCACTATGCACATCCAATGCGTGTAGAAGGCATTCCGCAAATTCACACACAAACGTTGCAATAATCAAATAGGATTTCAACGCACTCGTTTTCGCTTGGACAGAGCTAATAAACTTCACGTGCATTTCAGCGTATAAATCAATTTCCCCCCTAGCACACAGAAGCACAAATTTACTGCACGCAACTATAACGGACGGTTAGCTAAGCACAGTGGCCAAAGAGTTCGATTGCAGACAGCGTACTGAATTGAAGTTGTTAAAGCGCGACTGAATATTCCGCCTCACGCTGAACTAACAAAACCAGATTAATTCCATTATTTAATATTTATAGTGTCCAGAAGCGGGATCTGTTATGCAATTTTCAGTGCAAACACATGTGTATCCGATGTATCTGAAATATCCACTGCTCCAGGAGAGGATATAAGTCATCAGGGCTCGGTCCTCCATTCATTGGAGTTTGTAGCTCCGAGTAAATTAAAGCTTTTCCAAAACAGTTACCGTCGGGGCACAATGCTTTCGCTGCTGAACAACGTCAGATGCGGATGGATGGCAGTTTAGGGACTGGCCAATGCACTCATAATTCATTAAATTGGGTTCGGCGCACCGCTAACGATGCCGGTCGAAATAATTATGATGAATTATTAAATTTTATTCCTCTCCATGCATGCATGCAGGAAATGAGAATGTGTCCGTTCCAGAGGATATTCCAGCGGAAGATCATAATCATGGCGCTCCACTGTGAATGCATTAACCCCGATAAGTGACATCGGCCCGGCTCAGGTGTATAGAAGCGTTCCCCTAATGGGATATTCGGCCGAATTGATTTGGTAAATTCCGTGCCTAATCGAGTGGATGGCCACGCAGTGGTATTCCATTCACAGTTGAGTTGACTTCAATCGCATTGATATCTATCCTTGATTCGCATTTAACTCTTCAGCCAGTTTTTCTTCATGGTTCTGTGTGAACGGGTTTAGTTCCACGGCGTCAAGGAGGTTAAGTTTGCACATTGACCTAGAGAGGAAAGCAGAAAAAAAAACCGAGACTTACGTTCCTACCTGAAGACAACTGCACTCTTTGAAGGTAAAAATTTAGTTCCCTATCCAAAACAAAAAATAATAGCAAAGTCTCAGCTTGTGCAATTCCTTTCCATTCAGCAACTTTGGTGTGCGAAGAGCTAAATGGCTTTTGCCGCTTGTGGGAAAACCATCCCGACTGTACTTCAAACAGCGATGAATGTCATCTTTTTATTACACCTACGAGTGAGGTTGATTCTGGATTATTCAGCGAAACAATAACTTCAATTTCTTGGGCTTAAAGAGAGTGCTCTTCGAAAGACACGTTGTTCGAACATATAAGGTTGCCAAATATCCCCCTTCCGCCTTTTTGTCCTTTGAATTTTTCGGCTATGTACAAAGCGCTACAGAGCTCGTATCTGGCAATACTATACATCATTTGAAAGGTCTTGACAAAACCGACAAAACGACGTTATGCATGTTTATTTTGGATATGCGTTCAACAGTTATAGACGTGTAAACATGGAGTTCTTCTTTTTCGGATGGCGCTACAGTCCGGGGTAGACCTGAGCCTCAACCAACATGCCTCTCCAGCCAGAACGATCTTTCGCTAGCTGCCTCCAATTGCGCACTCCAAGTTGGTTGAGGTCCTCTTCCACTTGTGTGCGCTATCTCAGTCTAGGACGTCCTCTGTTGCGTTGTCCCCGTGGTTCGGATTGGAAGACTGTTCGGGCCGGAGCAGTGCTGTCCATGGCCTCTACATGGCCTAGCCACCTTAGGCGTTGTATCCGTAGACGCTTGACCAGACTCATGCCGCCGTATAGCCCATACCGTTCATCAACGCAAACAGGACCAAAAATCGTACGCAGAACTTTTCGCTCGAAGAGACCAAGTTCTTCATTATTCGCTTTTAGTAGCGTCCAGGTTTCTGCGCCGTAAAGCAGGACTGGGATGATCAAGGTGTTGTAAAAAGTCACTTTGGTCGTTCGGGAGAGGAATTTATTACTCAATTGCCTCTTAAGCCCAATGAAACAGCGATTTGCAAGAGTGATTCTGTGCTTGATTTCGGTACTGATGTTGTTGTCTTTATTCAACGCGGAGGCGAGATAGACGAAGTCCTTGACTACATCGAAGTGTCTGCTGCCCATAGTGACGCTCTGTCCGAGACGTCGATGTTCTGCGTCCTTCTTCGATGACAGCATATACTTCGTTTTGCCCTCGTTTACCACCAGTCCCACTTTAGCCGCTTCAGCTTCGATGCTAGCGAACGCCTCATCGACGGCTCGCTGAGTTCGGCCGATCACGTCAATGTCATCCGCATAAGCTAGCAGTTGAACGGACTTGTGGAAGATCGTGCCTCTGATGTCGAGTCGCCTTGTCTAAATCCTTTTTAACATCGAAGGTCTCGGTGAGTTCGCTACCGACCTTGACGGAGCAGCGAGAGTTCTCCATCTGACGAGTTTGGTAGGGATGCCAAAACTAGACATGGCACTGTATAGCTCGTCTCTATGCACACTGTCATATGCGGCCTTGAAATCGACAAATAGATGATGGGTGTCAATTTGTACTTCTTGGGACTTCTCCAGGATCTGCCGCAGTGTGAAGATCTGGTCGATTGTGGACTTCTTCGGCCTGAAACCACACTGATAAGGACCTATCAGGTTGTTGACGAACGGTTTCAGGCGCTCACACAATACGGCAGAGAAAATCTTATATGCGATGTTAAGAAGACTGATCCCTCGGTAGTTGGCGCAGTCGAAGTGGTCTCCTTACTTGTGGACCGGACAAACGATGGTGAGATTCCACTCATCGGGCATGCTTTCCTCCGACCATATCTTAGAGATGAGCTAGTGCTCATCCCCAGCCGCTTTGAACAGCTCTGCGGTTAGTCCTGCAGTCCGCAGCAGCTTTGTTCGACTTCAGACTCGATATTGCTATCTTGACCTCGTCGAAGTCGGGGGGACGGAATTCTTGTCCATCGTCGTCCAAATTGAGTGGGACATTCTGCCTAACAGCGGTATTTGCGTCGTCATCGCCGTTAAGGAGTCTGCAGAATTGATACCTCCAGATTCTCAGCACCGACTGAGACTCTGCCACCAGTTGTCCATTTTGGTCCTGGCAGGCTTCTGTATGAGGTTTGTAACCGCCGGAGAACTGTTTTATCTTGCGGTAAAAATTTCGGACTTCATTCTCCATTTCCTCGACCGCGCGCTTCTCGTGCTCTTTCCTTTTTTCTTCTGAGAAGCCGGTTCCCTTCACTTCTTCTCTGTTGGTAGAATTCACAAACAGCTCTCGTCGTTCGATGCAGCGTTGCTTTGTACCCTTCTTATTTGGCTGCATGCGCCTGCCTACACTCGTCGTCAAACCATGGGTTCCTCTTAGGTGGTGGTGTGAAACCCAGCACATCAGTGGCGGCCTCTTTGATGTCCAATCAGTCCCTACCCTGTTCCCACATCACCCAACCACCAGGTGCTTACACCAGAAAACGTCAAAAATCGTTTTGAATAACCGCAAATTGAAATTGAGATAGCTGACACCTTTAAGATATCAGAAGGTAATGTGTACTTTATTTGACATGAACATTTGTCCATGAGAAAGCTGTTGCTCACAATGGACCAAAACAACAACGTATCGATGATTTTGAGAGCTGTTCGGAGCTGTTTCGCAGGAATATAGGTCTTTTTGCGTCGGCATGTCACAATGGATGACATATGGATCCACCACTGCACTCCAGAGCCAAATCAGCAGCCAGCGCAATAGACAGCAGCCGGTAAACCACGCCCAAAGCGTCCAAAAACTGGCTAGGCTCGGCGGCTGGCTCGTCGGCTGGCAAGGTTATGGCATCCCTACTTTGCGATGGGCACGAAATTTTGTTAGTAAACTACTACTAACTGGCATTATTGGTGCATTTGAAGCCACACCGTGCGAGAAACAAAGCGCTCGGCTGAGAAATCATTTTGTTGGACACCTAATTTCACATTTGGAGGTTAGCATTACTTGTGTTATCCTTTCGAATAGACGAATTCAGTCGTGACCATGGCAAGAATTGATATGACTTCATTTTCAAAAAGTAAATGGAATGAATTCGGTCCTTCAATGTTAAAGTTTAATTTTCAATTTGAAATCAAGCTCAACAATGATTCACTCTTTATGGTCAATAAGGATGTTGAAAACCTTGTAAGGCGGAGGTGACAGCATAAAACATTCTGTTCATCAAAATGTTGGTGCATTAGTGCGGACGAAATTTAAATCTTTTGACAATGGCTTACACCTAGCCGTATAAAACGTGTATTGATGGGTCTTGAAACGTGGCCCTTTAAAACTGCTTTGAAAAGACTGAACATTTAAATTGTTGCATGTTCTTCAGGACTTGTGGTATGACTTGTATTGGGCCCACCACCTATAACTCCAGTTCCTCTGGAATCTCTCCAGACTCTACAACCCACACGAAGCCAAGATCTAAAGTACAGTGCTGGCTATAACCCGCAGAATAAGAGAAGTTTTCTAAAGAGAGTTAGTTCTTTGGTCTGAAAATCAGACCTTCTCCATAATTTTTGAGGCTCACTACAGATATTCGCACTCATTGGCTCCACATAATCAAATCACACGCAACTGGAACCACTGCGTATCGAGAAAGCGATAAAGTGACTGTTTGATGCTTCACATCGTACTCATGTGCACTCATACACCTACGTGTCCCGGCTTCTATTTCACCGATGACACGTTGCCGTCGTAGCCGCCGTCGTTGCCTTGCCGCCGTTAAGGGGAATTAAATTTAAATAAAAAGCATATTAAACTTCGTCTGCAGACAGTGGCGTGCGTTGTCTCTGGAAAGGATAACAGGCCCGTCCCCGTCACATCATTAAGATAATTGTTTTTTAATTTACTCCTCACGTAGATCCTTAAATGTGAATCCTAGCGAATGATCATTAAACGCGTGGCGCGGAGTAATTACTTTTAACTGTTATATTTATTTATGTGGGGCTTTCGTTTATTTATCTCCCCTCGACGTGCATGGCGCCGCCCTCCTGGCGACGCAGCCTCTAAGTGTGACATGTAAAATAAAATTCGGCGAGTAACGATGACGACGCGAGGTGGTGGGCCTCCGCGATAATTCCTTTTCAAGGGTACGCAAATGATAAATGTATCTTTGATGAGCTGTTTGTCGTGTGTTTTATCTGCGGTGGGGCGCGTGACGATGATTGAGCGACGAAGCAAGATTGCTTTGCTAAGACAACGACGAACAAAAAGACAAACACAGCTCCCGGAGGAGTATTTGTTCAAGAAATGTGGTTTGCACGGAATGATAAGTGTGATTCTGTTTGTTTTCCCACGCCCTTTACGCAATTGGAATTGAATAAATTGAGGTGGTACATTTTCTTGGATGGGATACGCACATGCCAGCGTTACATATGAATTGATTGGTGGATTATTTTCGTTGTCCTTCGCCAGTACCGTTGTTCCAGGAAAGCTTATTGATTGAAGTTACAGACTGCAGGGCCAACTCGTGGCATACAGTTGCGTCCCATCTGCCGTAGATGCCATTTGTCTTCTAACCTGCGACTTAAAAATTTTGCGTGAAAAATTATCTAGGAGAATGATGAGCAAGCATTGCGTGCTGGTGATACTTGTATAAGGCTTTGTTGTACATTTTCATTTGCGGATTGCAGACCATTTTCTAGGTACAAGCATTCTTAAGAACTGTCAATTTCTAACACCCTCTTACTGCTTTATACGAAATTTGTTACAGTTTCGGTCAATTTTGAGAGCAGGAATAGGTTGAAAACTAAAGACTGAACACTGCAGATTAAAAACTGAAGACTGAAGTTAGGAAATTGAAGGTTGACAATTGAAGATTGAAGATTGACAATTGAAGATTGAAGATTGAAGATTGAAGATTGAAGATTGAAGATTGAAGATTGAAGATTGAAGATTGAAGATTGAAGATTGAAGATTGAAGATTGAAGATTGAAGATTGAAGATTGAAGATTGAAGATTGAAGATTGAAGATTGAAGATTGAAGATTGAAGATTGAAGATTGAAGATTGAAGATTGAAGATTGAAGATTGAAGATTGAAGATTGAAGATTGAAGATTGAAGATTGAAGATTGAAGATTGAAGATTGAAGTTTGAAGGTTGAAGATTGAAGATTGAAGATTGAAGATTGAAGATTGAAGATTGAAGATTGAAGATTGAAGATTGAAGATTGAAGATTGAAGATTGAAGATTGAAGATTGAAGATTGAAAATTGAAGATTGAAGATTGAAGATTGAAGATTGAAGATTGAAGATTGAAGATTGAAGATTGAAGATTGAAGATTGAAGATTGAAGATTGAAGATTGAAGATTGAAGATTGAAGATTGAAGATTGAAGATTGAAGATTGAAGATTGAAGATTGAAGATTGAAGATTGAAGATTGAAGATTGAAGATTGAAGATTGAAGATTGAAGATTGAAGATTGAAGATTGAATATTGAAGATTGAAGATTGAAGATTGAAGATTGAAGATTGAAGATTGAAGATTGAAGATTGAAGATTGAAGATTGAAGATTGAAGATTGAAGATTGAAGATTGAAGATTGAAGATTGAAGATTGAAGATTGAAGATTGAAGATTGAAGATTGAAGATTGAAGATTGAAGATTGAAGATTGAAGATTGAAGATTGAAGATTGAAGATTGAAGATTGAAGATTGAAGATTGAAGATTGAAGATTGAAGATTGAAGATTGAAGATTGAAGATTGAAGATTGAAGATTGAAGATTGAAGATTGAAGATTGAAGATTGAAGATTGAAGGTTGAAGATTGAAGATTGAAGATTGAAGATTGAAGATTGAAGATTGAAGATTGAAGATTGAAGATTGAAGATTGAAGATTGAAGATTGAAGATTGAAGATTGAAGATTGAAGATTGAAAATTGAAGATTGAAGATTGAAGATTGAAGATTGAAGATTGAAGATTGAAGATTGAAGATTGAAGATTGAAGATTGAAGATTGAAGATTGAAGATTGAAGATTGAAGATTGAAGATTGAAGATTGAAGATTGAAGATTGAAGATTGAAGATTGAAGATTGAAGATTGAAGATTGAAGATTGAAGATTGAAGATTGAAGATTGAAGATTGAAGATTGAAGATTGAAGACTGAAGATTGAAAATTTAAGATTGAAAATTAAGGATTGATGACTGAAGATTGAGTAGTCACATGTGGTCTATGCATGCCAACAGCCTGTCACCGTTTCGTTTTTTACCCTCTTTGGATGCAGTTCAGGGCAAAGTAGGATGACTCCTTCAAATGCTTTGTCAAAGTCCAACTTACTTCCACGTGTTGTTTAATTAAATAAGCAGATTCTCCACTGCCTCTCACCTCTCTTTCAGCACCACTCAATATCTCGAATTCCCGCGCACAGGCTGGGCCACAGACCGCACTCATAGTTCTGCGAGTGGTCATAAATTTATTAACCACGGCATGGAAAACGTAACAAAGTCGTAACTCAAACATACAATTCGCCTCTGCAGAACACATACCCACGTCCTGCACTACAACACAATCCCTCCCAAAGGAAGGCAGGGGCAAATGTCCTGGAAAATAGACGAAATTTAATTCAGTACTGCGATGGCGAATTCGTCAGTCCTTGGTTGGTTTGGGCAGTAAAGTGATTTTCACTTGATATCCTTCCCTCACTCCAATCGCTCTATTCAACGTCCTCTTTGCGGTTTCCTTGGTTCGTTTGGTCTTGCTTATGTCGAAGTTTCACGTGATTTTCCGAGTAGTGAATGCTGAACGCCCAGCGGGCGAGATGGCGGTGAATTGTGTGACAGAATTTGGTCCTCTTTTTTGTGCAGTTAACCGCAAAGTAGTTGTGTGGAGGTCGAATGAAGCGAAACGAAATGGCAACTGCTTGGCATACGGGTCACGTATGAAACGAAATGAACTTACAATGGACCCTTAGTTGGGAATTGTTTCTTTCTTTTTGGACGGCGTACAATCGAGCGGGCAAATAAAATTTATGAGGTGCGTAAATTGGCAAGAAATGTAACTTGAATCGCTTTGCTAGTTGGTGCTGTTGCTTCGCTTCCCAGAGGGACTTCCATTCGGGATGGGGATAGAATGAGAATGTGCGGCAACGACAGCGTGCTTCATCCTGCATATGAAAGGGAATCGATTTTAATTGGCGCTCGAATGCCAAATTTGAGCAATTCCAACCGTTACAATTTTGATGTTGCCTGTGTGGGGAGAACTTTTCCGACTTTGATTTTAAGTTTTTTTGAAACATTATTTCTTTGAACTGGTATGACTCAATCGATAAATTATGTAGGTTGTCATATGACTCAAAGTAAAAGTACACAAACCGCATTGTTGATTGTT
The DNA here is from genome assembly GCA_955652365.1 of Eristalinus aeneus. NCBI lineage: Eukaryota > Metazoa > Arthropoda > Insecta > Diptera > Syrphidae > Eristalinus > Eristalinus aeneus. The sequence goes on along the minus strand of OY019134.1, from coordinate 39,459,612 downwards.
TGTGAATTCGGTGGAGGTACGAGAATATTTACAGAAAGCGTCAGAGGTAGTCAAAAGTCTTTCTGAAGTCTCATGTATAGAACTCGAAGGTCAGCCATTAAGGTTACTCTTATATCATTTAAAAGCTTGGATTTTTGATTTTTGAGTCGAGATCGCCTTCTGTTAAACCATAGGACCATAAGGAACATTTCGATTGCTAAGAGATCTGTAATTCTCTTTTAAGTTGGGAAATTTTAGTATATTTGCCCAATCCAGTCTATTTAGATAATTGTTTATATGAGAGTAATCCGCATTCTTATAATGGAATATAATTTAAGACTTAATGCTTAGTTCGTACGATCTAGAATAACATAATAATAATAAATAAATAATGATGACTGATGATGGAAATAATGATGTAACTCAGACTTCTTCTTCTTATTTTAATGGCGCTACAGTCCGGGGTGGACCTTGGCCTCAACCAACATGTCTCTCCAGCCAGGACGGCAATTCGCTAGCTGCCTAAAAATAGCGCACTCTAAATTGGTTGTGGTCCTTCTCCACTTGTGTGAGCCACCTTAGCCTAGGCCCTCCTCTGTTGCGTTGTCCCAATGGCTCTGATTCGAAGACTTTTCAGGCCGCTCTCACTCGCCTAGCCATCTTAAGGGTTGTATCCGTAGCCGTTTGACCAGGCGCATGTCGCTGTACACCCCAAAGAGCTCGTCAAGAAATCTTCTCCTTCAGATGCCATCAACTCAAACTGAATCAAAAAAAAGTAAGCACGACTTTTCTCTCGAAAAGCTTAAGAGCTCATAGAGTTGGTCTGGGATGATCAAGCAGTTATATAAAGCGAGCTTAATCTGTCGAGAGAGGGCTTCAATACTCAATTGCCTCTTAAGCCTAAAGAAACAGCGATTGAGAAGAGTGATTCTGCGTTTAATTTCGGTACTGATGTTGTTGTCCCTATTTACCGCGGACCCGAGGTAGACGAAGCCCTTGAATACCTCGAACTTTCTGCTGCCTAGTGTGACGCTTTGTCCGAGACGTCGATGTTGTGTGTCCCTCCTTGATGACAGCATGTATTTCGTTTTGCCCTCATTTTATCCGCTTCGGCTTCAATGCCAGTAAACGCCTCATTGATGTCTCGCTGCGTTTGTCCAATCACGACAATGTCGTCAGCGTAAGCTAGCAATTGAACTGACTTTTGGAAGACCGTGCCTCTGGTGTTGACTTGTGAGTTACGCACGATCTTCTCGAGGATGATGTTGAACAAGTCACATGACAGTGTGTCGCCCTGTCTAAAACCTTTTTTGACATTGCAGGGCTCGGTGAGTTTGTTACCGACCTTGACGGAGCAGCGAGAGTGCTCCATCGTCATCCTACACAATCTGATGAGTTTGGTAGGTATGCCAAAACTATACATGGCACTGTATAGCTCGTCTCTATGCACACTGTCGACGAATAGGTGGTGAGAGTCAATTTGCATTTCTTGGGTCTTTTCCAGGATCTGCCGTAATGTGAAGATCTGGTCTATTGTGGACTTCCCTGGCCTGAAACCACATTGATAGGGACCTATCAGGTCATTGACAAACGGTTTTAGACGCTCACATAATACGGCAGAGAAGATCTTGTATGCGATGTTCAGGAGACTAATCCCTCGGTAGTTGGCGCAGTCAAAGAGGTCTCCTTTTTTGTGAACCGGGCAAACGACGCTGAGGTTCTACTCATCGGGCATGCTTTCCTCCGACCATATCTTACAGATGAGCTGGTGCATGTACCCAACCAGGTCATCTCGAGCTGCTTTAAATAGTTCTGTGGACAGTTCGTTCGCTACAGCAGCTTTGTTCGACTTCAGCTTGGATATTGCTATCATCACCTCGTCTAAGTCGGGGGGACGGAATGCTTGGGTATCATCGTCCAAATTGAGTGGAACATTCTGCCTAACAGCGGGATTTGGGCCGTCATCGCCGTTAAAGAATTTGCAGAAATGAGCCTTCCAGATTCTCAGCACAGACTGTGACTCTACTATGAGTTGTCCGTTTTGGTCCCGGCGGGCCTTGGTCCGAACCTTGCATTCTCCGGATAGCTGTTCTACCTTTAAGTAAAACTTCCGGACTTCATTCCTTTCCTCGACTGCGTGCCTCTCATGCTCCTTTTTACTTCTGTGAATCCGGTTCATAGAACAACAAGGTGGTGATCCGAGTCGATGTTTGCACCTCGGAAGGTTCGGACATCGAGAATATTGGAGGAGTGTCTGACGTCGATCGCAACACGATCAATCTGGTTGACGGTGGATTGATCAGGAGATCGCCAGGTCCCTTTGTGAATGTCCAGGTGTGGGAACCGCGTGCTAGCCACAGAAAGGCTTCGCCTCGAGGCGAAGTCCAACAGTCTGAATCCGTTTCCGGATGTGTTGTCGTGCAGGCTGTGTTTTCCGATGACTCCAGCAACGATGTCCTCCTTTCCCAGGTGAGCGTTGAAGTCTCCTAGAACGATCTTGGTGTCGTAGCTGGGGCATCGATCGTATGTTCTTTCTAGGAGATCATAGAAGTCATCCTTGGTGTTGTCTTTTTAATGCTAGGCCCATTCCATTGCACTTCCTGGATTTCGGTAATATCTGCTTGGAGCAATCAAGGGCCTCCGTAAGTTGTTCGGCTGCACGGGGCCTGTTAAGGGACCTCATATTCCACGTTCTAAACCGTTGTCCTTAAAACGTTTGCTGGGGTCGTCAACAGTTAATCCGTCCTTATCCGAGGCATATCGGCTTGTCTGAACTACATGATTTTTACGTGGCGAGGAAGTTACCCTCACGCACAACCCACAGACTGGTAGGGCAGGCCCATTATTTAAACCCTCTGGCAGAGGGGCTCGCTGCATACATTGGTTCACCATACAACGGGTGTTGTGATGGCTATTCAGCGGGCGCCACGTGGAGGCTGTATGTCAACTTGACCTGTGCACTAACGAGGATAGCCTTGCCAGCTCGCCATGTTGAGCGCAATCAACGACGTTACCTCGCTTGCACAGGCCCATGCCCCCCAGCAGAGTGTGTGTGTGTGTGCGCATTTATTTCTAATATTTAGACAGCGTGATACGATATTTTAAACAAATGTGCTTCTTAGGCGATTAGCACATTTTAATAACATTATTGTAATTGTTATACAATTCATAATCTCTTACAGACAATCAATTCTTTTTGAATTTTTTGATAGTAGAATATGGTTAATATGTTTTTTGCTTCAAATATTTTTTTAAGTTTAAGTAGGCTATGGACTATATGCTCTAATTTGAATATTTTTTTTTAACATTTAAATTATTTTGTCTGTTTTATGAGGTAAGTTGCTGTTTTTTAAGGAAAAAAAATGAAATAATACAATTTCAAACTTTATTTGTTAAGACTTCATTATGATGGATATTCGAAAAGAAAAGAGCGCACAAGTCATTGCGCTACCATCCGAGAGATTTCAGCTAATATTGGAGTTTCAAAATCCAGTGTTTCATCGATTATTGCACAACACAAGGTCACTGGATCATTTGAATCCAATCGGAAGGGTTATTGCTGGTGGAAATGCAAAACAACAAAACAAGACGATAAGGCTTTGATAAGACAAGTTTTGACCTGAAATGGGAAAGTCCGTAGGCGTCTTCTGGAAGTTGATCGAAAGACAACAAAGCCTTTGAAAAAACAGCTGTTGACCGAAAAAATGAGGCAGAAGCGACTAAATTGGGCTAAGAAACGTAAGAAATGGATAGTGGACAATTGGAAGAAAGCCATCAGATTGGAAAACGTTGAATTTACTCTCATCAGAGAAGAGTACGTCATCCCAGAAGTCAGTTGATTTGCCTATAAACTGCAGTGCATAATCCAAACGTTGCTTTTGACTGACTGGAGAAATCATTGGCTTACGTCTGGCAACACGTGCACTGTAGTTGGCTTCGTGCAGTACTCTTCTGACCGTCATAGAGTGGACTGTCTTTCCAAACTCTTTGCTGCAATTTCTGTAGATTTAATTTTTGGTTTAACCTTTACTTTTTGCAGAATCTGCTTGAATTCACGAGAATCAAAACCTCTAGGACGACCAGTATGCTTGGCACTTTTAAAGTTTGATTCGGCTTTAAAACGCTGTACGATGCTGCATATTGTGTAACAGCTTCTGTCCATAATTTGTTCGATTTCTGCATACAATTTACCCTCATTATGCATGTGCACAATGATTTTTCGCTCCGATTCCGAGGTTTCTTTTTGTTTTGAACTCCTTTTGAGTTAATTGTTTTTACTTTTACCACAAATCAAACTTTTCCAAAAAAAATCTCACTGTGACTAGCAACCAAAATTGGTTTTGAATAAGTGTTTGTGAAAGCATTCTCTTTTGCTAAAAAAAGGAGTTTTGAGAACTTGGCAAAGTTGCAAAAAATTAAAGAATTTTACTGCAATGTAAGCGTGCCAATAATTATGTACGAAAAATTAAGGTGTTTTTTTATAACTATTTTTTTTCTTTGATTTTTCCGAAACGGTTTTTTGAGAATTGAATTGCACTTAAAAGTAAATACATGCAGCTAATAGAAATAAATATTAATTAATGAATCCAGGTTTTTACAAGGCCTTACACTAGGAGTAAACTTCAAAAAGCATGGTGTGCCAATAATTAAGTGCGGCACTGTAGATGCGTCTACAGTCCGTAGGCGTCTTCTGGTAGTTGATCGAAAGGCAACAAAGCCTTTGAAACAACAGCTGTCGACCGATGTAGATGCGTCTACAGTCCATAGGCGTCTTCTGGTAGTTGATCGAAAGGCAACAAAGCCTTTGAAAAAACAGCTGTCGACCGACATAAAAAATTAACAGTGGAAAATTGGAAGAAAGTTGTATTCTCGGACGAGAGTCACATTGAGGCCCAATGATACCAGGTAAGTGTCGTGAGAAAAAGTCCGAAAGAAAAGTTTCGACCCAGCCAAAACACCCTCCCAAAGTCATGTTTTGGGGCTGTTTCACATTTGAATGTCCTGGAAGTCTTAAGCCAATAGAAGGTACGAAGAACAGCACCATATACGCAGAAGTTGCTCAGATGCTGCTTCTAACCATTCAGGGGAGACGTTCCGTAGCGAATTCAATTTTCCAACAGGAACTTGGCCACGTCACACATCAAAAAAATGAAACAGTATTTTGCAAACCACAAAACGTATGTTCTGGATTGGCCTGGTAACTTCCCTGACCTCAATCCAGTTGAGAATCTGTTTGCAATTACCAAAGGAAGACTTAGGAAGCGAGTCTGCACCACAAAACCTAAGCTGATTTCGTCTATTATTGATATTTGGTTTCATGACGAAAAAATTAAAAATATATGCGAACGACTTGTTTCATAAATGCCAAAAGGAGTCAACGCACTCATAAAAGCAAAGAGAGGCGACATAAAGTATTAAAATTGACCTGTGTTATATTTTTCTAATTTTAATTGCAAATAAATTAAAAAATATTTAAAATGTTGTTTATCCCTATTAATTTGCACACGACTGTAAGTATCAAGAACATAACGTATTCGAAAATAATCTTTAGCATCCTTCCTAACGGTGGCCGCCGTGGCATAGTTGGTAGAGTGCGACGCTCATACCCCGAAGGGTCTAGGTTCGATTCCCGGCTGAACCCCTCTAATTTTTAACGGCACCACCTCTTTCGAGCTGCTGACAACACTCAAAGAGTAATAACTGTCTAAGAAATCTTCTCAAACTTCGACGTTCGGAGTCGGTAAAAATCTGTAGGTCTCTTCTACTCGTGAGAGAACAGTAGCGCGCACAACACGAGTAGTTAATGAGCAAGCTGGGCCCTAGTCCCCCAGTGGACTGTCGCGCCAACAATTATTATTTTCCTTCCTAACGAAGCTTAAATCAGCTTAAGTCAGACAAAGGCAACATCATCTAGACACAATGTTTATGTCAAACGCACATGAAGCACTATTTACGGATCCATGTGAAAAACATTTTGTTTCATGTTAACTCTGCAACTCAGCTACGAACGAGACGGTGTAAAGCTGAATGCCATTTCATCGCTTTTGACTAAACATCGCTTTCAACCACCACCATCATCAGTCGCAGCACAAACAATGAACAAATTTTAACCCATCAAGCTCCATTTTCTCAGAAGCGTAAAACTCATAATTATTTTCGTGCCCTGAAAGGCGACCCTAAGTACGACGAAAGCACTTAGTTGTAAAGCTAAGGACTCGGCCAACACCTTTGAGAGATTACAATTGAAAATCACTTAAGCCCACCCACACAATTTTGACGCTCGCACTGTCTTTCGATGACGGCGTCGTCGCCGATTGTTATAATGACATAGATAAATATTTGTCTTAGAGTCTTCTTCGGGACAGTTTGAAAATGAGATTAAAGGACTCTCGGCACAAATAAGACACAGGCAACGGCTGGAGAAGACTGAACTGCGAATCATCTTATCGCATTAAACGTCGAGGACAGGTCTCATTCTTCGCATTCGCCGGTGACAGTTGCATCTCTCAGATCCGAAGTAGAAAAGGGGGATACCGAAAGCACACACATACATGAGCATATCTGAGTGCGCAGAAGAGGGGAGTTCAGGAAATCTCTGTTGGATAATAGGCTTTCAGGATGCAAATCCTAGAGCACCTCCAGGAGACTTATCATAATGAGTGCTAAAGAATGGAAAAGGGCAGAAGGCTGAAGCAGATTCGCATACCGTTTGGTGGCGTCCTCTTCGCCCCTACCATCACCGGTGTGAAAGTGTTGCGTCCTGGAATCTATGCGGCCTCATTTCTTTCGCTTGGATTGCGATGTTGAAAAGGTGTGCTCTGCTGTCGTCTTGCACTCTTGACGTGCGTTCCACACCGCCCACCCAAAAGGCTCCCCCGTGTGATGACAACGATTTGCGGCAGAGAAGCAGAGTGCTGGCCACATTAAAATGAATGAAAGGATCAAGTCTTCCGGGGTTAACCACTACCAAGTGTACCCAGCACAGTGCAGAGGTGGCGGTAAAAAGCGGTCGGGCAAGGATGATACCTACACCGCCAGCAACTGACACATAAATAAAAGAGATTTCCTGCTGTACATATCCACACCACCGTGGCAGGATATTCGGTGGATGACTCAGGCGTCCCATCCCACGTTCCTCCATTTGTTCCCATGGCCAGAGGTTAGATGGAAGTTCCAAAGCTTAATCTTTTTTTTCCGTTTTAGTGTTTTCCTTGTAAACTAAACCCGGCGTGTACGCCTTGATAAGGATTAATTCCTGTATCCTTGCAGTCGTTGTTCACCACTTCGAGTGCCGGAGGACAACGGGGCAGCACTGGAGTTCATGCCCAACCGCGAAAACGGTACCAAAACTATTTGTTTTGCCTGAGTTCATTCATCCGCACGTCCTATATCCTTCCTCCTGCGATGCGCTGCCGAGGGAGCGGCAAAAAAGTGTTTTTCTTGTGTTTAGTGTTTATGAATTCCAACAGCCGAAGGATGTACATAAGTTCAACAGAACTGCCACGAGCTCGACACGAGTGCCTGTGCTTGTGCTGCACTCCGCGGTGGTGCAAGGGTGAGTAGAAGCAAACGAAGGCGAAGCCGTGTCTGAAATGTAAAAAAAAACGAACGGAACATAAAACGCTTTTAGATTAAAATATTTACCTAGTCCTTTTGCTCTTCGTCTGCTCTATTCGGACGCACATGTGTCACCATTTTTTTTTTTGCCCCATTTACGGCTGACCATACAAGCAGCAGATGTTGGGCTGATTTTTTGGGATACGCCCGGAAGGGTTAGACGGTCTTTGTCTCCTTCTCGTGCGGAGCGTGCTGTGTGTGAGTTACTCTTGATGTGGCTCAAACGGGCATTAACAGGAAAATTGAAAATTGCGGCTAGACGTAGCAGCTGGTGCTTGAGCCAACAAAGAATGTGCCAGGGTGGTTGGAATATGATTTTACGATTTGACCGTAGTAACATTATGATGTCAAAGTGCCTCTAAAGAGGGTGGACCTTAGGTCGTGCTTTGTTTGTCATGAGGTTGAGTATGGGAGTGATTTTGTGTGTTGCTCTCCCCACACAAAATTTTTCATTTATGGGATATTTCCCAATTTTGGAATGAATGAAAATTTTCCCGAAGAAAGAAAATCGATGAGCGGCACACCTTGGATTGTTCCTCGATTCAGTTGCTTTGTCGTAGAAGGAACACAATTACACAACAATGTTGCACATTGGTTCCAACCATAAACAGAAAACTTTTCAAATGTTTATTACTTACGTTGGCCCTCAAGGTTTCCATAAGCAAACGAGTTGTACGGCGGATGTCTATTTCTGTGTCTGGATGTGAAGAATGGAGAAACTTACAGAATTGGAAAACCAATGATTCCTTTTGGACAAAACGGAAGTCTCGACCACGGGTGACTGGTTGGCTGTCGGAAGCAGGTTCCCTCCCCTAAGAGAAGTCGGCAGTCTCTTGTTTTATGCGGAGAAGGTTGCCTTCAGCAGGTGGTCACATGCGGCTTGGCTGTAAAGTTTTAATGGAAAACAGTTTATCTCGCCCAAGGCGATTTCTGGCAGTACAACTGGTCAGGAATGGGAAAATATTCCTTTTGGATACGGAGTCCCTTGAATTCTTAAAATAAGATTGAGTGAATTAGAGTCCATAAGAGACTCGGACGTAGCTTCTTCAGCGTCTTTTTGCGTTGTACTTGATTCTATGTGTAACCGAGTGGAGAGAACCTACAGTTTAATGCAGTGATTTAAGAACTTCGGTGCAGTTACAGAATTTTCAACTACTCCAAAAATATGGTGAAATGAGAAATGTTAGTAGCTGTCGTGGCGTTACGCGTAAAGTGCGACACTTGCACGGTTCAATTCTTGAACTGAACTCCTCGCATGTTTGCATTACTTTTGACAACACTCAATAAATTTTGCGTTCGGAGTTGGCAAAACCCCTCTACATTTTAAAAAACAACATCGTGCGCAGTGTAAGTAGTTGCTGAAGAAGCTAGCGCTTTAAAAACTGTTCAATAATAATAATTGTTGGCGCGACAGTTCACAGGGGGACTAGGGCATAGCTTGCTCATCAACTACTCGCGTTGTGCGCGCTACTGTTCTCTCACGAGTTAAAGAGACCTACAGTTTTTTGGCGACTCCGAACGGCGAAGTTTGAGAAGCTTTTTCTTAGGCAGTTATCACTCTTTGAGTGTTGTCAGTAGCTCGAAAGAGGTGGTGCAGTGAAAAATTGGAGGGGTTCAGCCGGGAATCGAAAATGGACCCTTCGGCGTGTGAGCGACGCACTCTACCCACTACGCCACGGCGGCCACAAAACTGTTTGCTAATTCAAAACTAAATAAATCGAAGAAAAGTCAAAGCACTTCCTAAGCTCGTTCCAGCTTGGGCCCCGAAGTGATGCCTTCTTCTTCTTCTTGTGGCGCTACAGTCCAGGTGGACTTAGGGCTCAACCAACATGCCTCTCCAGACAGCACGATCTCTCGCTAGCTGCCCCCAATTGCACACTCCAAGTTGGTTGAGGTCGTTCACTTTCCTAGGCAGACCTCTGTTGCTTTGTTCCAATGACTCAGATTCGAAGACTTTTCGGGTCGCAGCAGTGGTGTCCTTACGCTCTTCACACCTCTCTACACAGGTGTTTTTATCGGGTGTAAATTGCTGATGCAAGAAAAGGCTGAGTAATCTTCATCGAGGGTTATCGATAGCATTGCAGCAGACCGACAGTTGCCTTACTAGTGTGATTGCTTGATTAATGCCTAATCGTTTGAAGTATTGTTATAAAACATTATTTTACCACACTTGTATAAATAATTTTAATCTCTTCCCTTTCTACTTCTTCTTCGTGTGGCACTCCAGTCCGGGGTGAACCTGGGCCTAAACAAATGTACCTCTTCAGCCAGCTGCTTCCAATAACAGACTTCAAGTTGGTTGAGGTCTTTCTCCACTCGTGTGTGCAATCTCAATGTCGGCCGTCTGCTATGGCATTATCCCAATGGCTCGGATTCGAAGACGTTTCGGACGGGACAGCGGTGGCGTCTATACGCTCTACATGGCGTAGACACCTTAAACGTAATGTTTGAAGACGCCTTACCAGTCGCGTTCCCATGTACAGCCCATACAGTTCGTCATTCAATCTTGTCTTCCAAACGCCATGAACGCAAACAGGAACAAAAAACGAACGCAAAACTTTTATACTAAAGCGGGACACTTCTAGAAGAACCCAAATTTTCGCGAAAAGAATAAGGCTTCCTTATCCGCTAAAAGTAATGTTCCGGTTTCTGCGCCATTAAGTAGGACTGGGATGCTCAAGCTGTTATAAAAAGCGAGCCCTTAGTCCTTCCAGAGAGGGCTTTATTACTCAAATGCCAATTGAGCCAAAAAAAAGCGAATGGCAAGAGAGATTCTGCGTTTGATTTCGGAACTGGTGTTGTTGTCCCTATTTGCCGCGGAGCCGGGGCAGACGAAGTTCTTGACTACCAGCCTAGTGTGACGCTCTATCCGAGACGTCGAGGTTGTGTGTCTTTCCTTCACGACAGCATGGACTTCGTCTTGCCAGACCCATTTTAGCCGCTTTCGCTTCCATGCTAGCAAACGCCTCATTGACAGCTCTCTCAATTCGACGAATCCTTTCAATGTCATCTGCGTAAGCTAGGATTTGGGCTGAGTTTTGGAAGATCATATATCTGGTATTGATCTGTGAGTTACGATCTTCTCTATAATGACGTTAAAGAGGCTGCATGACAGTGCGTTGCCTGGTCTTAGAACGTTTTTGACATTGAAGGCCTATGTGAGTTCGTTATCGACTTTGACGGAGCAGCGAGAGTTTGGGAGGAATGCCAAAACTACACATGGCACTAGCCCGTCCCCATTCACTGTGTCTGTGCATTTTGACATTCTGGCCAGCAGTGGTCCAAGATGGATTTCAGGCTAAAACGGATAATTATCCTTATGTCGGCATCATGTGCCGCAAACCTCGAAAAAAAGATAAAGTTTTCAATTTCATTCAAAAGGGGCTGGATGCAGTCGGTGGCATCCGAAAACATGCGAAACAGTGTTTAAAGCTTATTCTGACGTCCAGGAGGCCACCAGTGGTCGCGATTGGTGGTGACCTTAAAATCCACGATTCGGTGGTGGGAGTCGATGTGTACTTCTGGAACCTTTTTCAGGATCCGCTGTAAAGTGAAGATCTGGTCTATTGTGGACTTTCCTCGTCCGAAACCACTTTGATAAGAATCTGACTTTTATTCTCTTTACAGTTTAATTTTAAGGAATTGTGTCTTATTTGACTGTTTTCATAACTATTTGACTAAAGGGAGGTAAAAACACGTGTTTGTGAATTAATTCCTTTTAAAGGTTTAACAATCTGAAAACACTCTATATTCTACCAGCTATCTTTCTATCTTCTTTCTTCATCATTTTCCTTTAACCGCATTTTCATGGGGGCAATGTAAGGAGAGCACTCCAGGCCGCTCGGTCCTCTGCCATGGACTCTAACTCATCAGGAGCTTTTCCCAAGCGCAAACAGGCAAGTTTATGGGTTTGATGCAACTATCTCGTCCTGGGTCGGCCGAGAAGTTTCCTACCTGATGGTATTGCATCTTAGGCACGCCGTGGAAGTCGTGTTGAAGGTGACATCCGTACGACGTGACGAAACCAACGAAAGTTCTCTCAGTCGAAAGAACGAGCTGCTCAACATTGAGTTCTCCCGCACTGTAGCCTTGCCCAGCCTATCACGGTGAGTATCTACCGCAGCAGCACAGAGAACTTTCATCTTGGCAGCTTGATCTTGTTCTTTCATAAGTGAGAGTCGAAAGAAACACTGAATTAAAAAGCGATAACTTGGCCTTGGTGGCCACCGTGGAGTAGTGGGTAGAGTGCGACACTCACACGTAGAAAGTCTGGGTTCGATTCCCGGCTGAACACCTCGAATTTTTCGCGGCATCACCTCTTTCGAGCTGCTGACAACACTTAAAGTAACTTAAAAGATTCATCTCGCTCAAAAAATGGAATTAAATCGTGAAAATTTTCGTGCGATTATTTTTCACAACTTTCGACGTGAATTAACTCAACAACAGTGCATCGATGAACTTAATTCAATTGCTTGTTTTAATTATCATACAAATCTATCCTTACTTATGCTAAATGTAGATTGGCCGTAGGACCAACAATCTGCTTTTTAAGCAAGCCGCAGCTGGGGCACTTGATGTGGCTCTTTCCACCAATAAAAATGCCTATCCCTCTACCCCTCATATCAGTCGCGAATGTGGATGGATATGCTGAACCGAATATCACCCGGACTTTCGGTTATCTCTTATAGCAGCCGTTTGACCACTGTCCGTCTTACGCCGTGGTAGAGAAGTGAACATCAATCTGCATTCTGGGTCAAGCCAAGTCGGTCCAGATACAAGAATGCTTCCGGCGGAATGAATCCGCTTGGCGAGCTCTCTCATGATATGTGTCGTTTGGGTAGTAAGCACGTTCTCCGAGGTCATTGCTCGTGCAACATGTCTTCGAATCAGCTTAACAAAAAAATTATCCAGCCTATTCACGTTTGCTGAAATGTACAAAATTTCAACTTCTTGTACTCAGATTCTGGGGCTCGGTTCATCCTAAGACAAGCCCGAAAACATTGCCTCTCGAAGACCCTCATCCCTTCCATCTGGAAAGGACTCAAGTTTAACCACACCGAACAGCCATACACTATGATTGGCCGGACTGCCGCCTTGTAGTAGATAACGTTCACCCTGGCTGCTCTAAAATAACCTGCTTGCCATAGCGAAAGCTTTTCTGACTTTTGCCAGACCCGTTGCTGCTTGGATATTACCATACAGAATCTGATCCAACATAGTGCCCAAATATCTTACTGCTAATGGCCGCCCATGTGGGTCCAAGATACCGAACTTACGCCAGTTTTATTCGTATCCCTTGAAGCCTTATACAACGGAGTTCGGAACAGGATAATTTGACACTTTCGATAGCTGATTTTCAACTTCCAGACGTCGCGAAATTACTGGATTTCCTCGATGTCACGCTGCAGGAGGATATGATTGACCTCAATCCTCGGCGCTGTCCTGTACGCAATCTAATCGTCAGCGTACGCGATCAGGTATTGCGTGAAGCAAATTAATTCACTGGTGAAGACAGTGAAAAAAATTGGTATGTTCACTGCGCCCTACTGGAACCCATTTTTAATGGAAAAGACACTCTTAACAACAAACTTTCTAACTGCAATCATATTGAAGATCATGTGAAGCAGTTCTTTACTTATACCCAACCTCGTCAACTTAAGGAAGGGCCGAATGCCTTTTCCAAGTCAAGAAGACAGGCCCCGAGGCACTGGGTTTTAGCCTGGTTCCATTGTATGTCCGAAACCAAATTTGTCAGCAATTTTGGGCAACAAATTGATTTTTTTTTTCATATTAATAAATGAAATAGAACTAACCTGAATAGTTACAATTTTTCCCATTTCACTCTTCAGCTTGTCCAATGCCATCTGCTTTAATGCAGGATGGTTTTAAAGAGCTAAAATTAAATTTCACTCCACAACAGTGTGGCCGGCGACTATTATTTTACCTGATTTTTTTTATTTTTTTGCGGTGTTCATCATTTTGCGGCTTTGTCGCTTGGCGCTCATTCGCCTTGCGAAATCCGCCCAAATAGGCTAGTTTTGTGTAGAGACACCACCGGATGGATTTCCATTGTCCTGAAGTTTTACATTTTTTTTGCAATTTAATTATTTGAATAATGTTGGAGACTGACAGAAGGAAAACGAAGACTTCGCCTGCAATGTATGTCTTTTTTAGAGGTTGGGATATACTGCACTGGAGCGCTCAAACTCAAATACGAAGGTTGCCTATTATATTTCGGGATTGGGCAACCCTAGTGTTCCAATCTGGCAACTGCTAGCTCAGTCGTAAGGTTTGACATTTTTGAGGTTATACGTACTCAGAACGTTTTGATATACGAGCGCTATTTGTGTTGTTTACAGAAACTTAAAAGATTCATCTTGCCCAAAAAATGGAATTAAATCGTGAAAATTTTCGTGTGATTATTTTTTTTACAACTTTCGACGTGGATTAACTCAACAACAGTGCATCGATGAACTTAATTCAATTTTTGGCGATGAAGCCCCATCAAGGACCAGTGTTTATCGATGGTATGGTGAATTCAACCGAGGCCGTAGTTCACTCCAAGACGAATTTCGTGAACGTCGTCCAAAAACAGTTGTTGTTCCGGAAACCATTGATGCTGTGCGCCAACTGATATTACAAGATCGTCATGTGACCTATCGTGAGATTGAGACTACCTTAGGCTTTAGTGGGACCAGCATACGCTCAATATTGCATGAACATTTGACCGTCAAATAAATTTGCTCGCATTGGATCCCACACAAGTTGTCAATCGCTCAAAAAAAGGCTCGTGTCGATTGGTCGAAAAAAATGCTCCAAAAATACGATCGCGGTGCGTCGAAACACGTCTATGACATCGTGACAGGTGATGAATAATGATTTATGCGTGTGCGCCCGAAAGTAAACAGCAGTCGACTGTATGGGTGTTTCAAATTGAGCCAAATCCAACAAAAGTTGCTCGCGTACGAAGCACTTCCAAGCAAATGGTCACCTGTTTTTTCAGAAAAACTGGACACGTCGCAACTGCACCACAAGAACAACGCAGAACAGTCAATTCTGAGTGGTACACAATCATTTGATTGCCAGTTGTCTTTCAAGAAATCAGGAAAACCAACCGCGGAAGACGGATCACTCTTTATCACGACAATGCGAGCTCTCACACATCGGCTCAAACAACTGCATTTTTGAGCACTCAGAACATCAATTTGATGAGTCATCCGCCGTATAGTCCTGACTTGGCACCGAATGACTTCTTTTTGTTCCCGTTCGTAAAAATTGAAATGAGAGGTCGACGTGTTTCGACACCTGAAAAAGCGGTTGATGCGTTCAGAATGCATGTTTTGGAGATACCTCAATCAGAATGGCAAAAGTGCTTCGACAATTGGTTCAAACGCATGCAAAAGTGTATAGATCTTAATTTTCTTATTTTTTCTTTTCTTATTTTGAAAAACAAAAAAGCTATTTTCGATGATTAATATTTGTGTTTGTTCTCTAATCTCGAAATATAAAAGACATCCCTCGTACGCTTTTTTTAATTAGCAAGAGTCCTAACCTCTCCATTTCCGATGGCTTGGAATACCGAAGAGTCCACATCCTTCACGCATCCTTCTCACTCTTGGCATACTTTCCGGATATCAAATTTGACCCACAATTTGGCCAGAAGCGATTAGAGACAAGCGATTAAAAGGATATTAATGACACCAACGAGGATGCCACCCCGTAAACGAAGTTGAATCACAGGGTGCGGTACAGAGACAAAATTTCCATATGAATTTACACATAAGTCCTCTTAAGCCCTGTTCACACATAACAAATCCACATAGAGTTTGCTCGTTCTGTGCAGAATTCCATGTGCCACCGCAAGAGCCCTTGGCAAAGGTCACCCCAACACATGTAATCTCAGTCCAGTCCCGGCAGAAGGTCCGCAATAATTTTAAAGTAACAGTCATACCCGCATTGGGAGTACAAGTGATTTGTGTAAATTTTTCAACTCTTCAGCCCTTAACCTTAATTAGCAGCAGGACGCATGAGGTGTCAAACGCTAGCCACAGCAAAGGTGTGTCAGCAGGATTCGAACTGAGTGTGATGCGGTTTATTAATGCGCTCAGAAAGGACGTAATGTTGATTAAATTTTCCAAAAATAAACCCACCCCAACCGAACTTGTCAATAACACCTTTTTGGAAGGAGCAAGCGACACTTTGGATTCATTCGTCCCTAGTCGCCACTGAAATCTGTCACAAATTCCATGCATAACAAATCCCAAATCCGGGAATTCAAATAACCGCAAGAATAGGGTCATTTAACGGTAAGCGATGGGAAGGCTAAAACAAAACAAAAAAAAAAATGAACATTTCTAAGCACTAAGCAGCACGATGAAAAACGAAAAATGAATCGTTTACCTTGACGACCCTCCTTCCACCTTCCACGCCAACAGTCTTTCGTGCACAGGGACACAGGATCAATTGCCACTGACGGTCGCAAACTTTGCGACCGCCCCAAAGGGGAGAAAAAATGAAACAGACGAAAAAATCTGTGAGGTCTGTGTTGAGTTGAAATATGTACAATACATTATTCCGCCCCAGGACGCCCGTACGCATCGTAAGCGAAGACACTCGCATATCAAAGCCACCGCCAAAGTCCTTGTGGGAGTTGTGCTGTCGCCAAGTCATAGTGGGGGACTGATGAGCTGTTGAGTCCCTTCGCACAGTCAGCGTACGAAAGAAGCCGAATTGAAAAGCGCCCCCATGGAGAGACGGTTTTCGTGAATTTACTTAAGGGCTAAGAAGGGATATTTATCCCTTTTTGATGAATTCAGAATTCAGAGCTCAGTGATAAATATTCCATGAGATGAAGTTTGCCACATCGTTCCTTGCGCGAGAACACATGAATCCCAGCACAGAAAAATCGACAAACAAAAAATGCTAATTAAAGGATCGCATTCAGTGTGTTTGATTGACCTCACCTCAGAGGGATATCGGTAGTGTGTTTGGTGTACAGCATCATATATCTATCAAACCGCTGTGGCAATACTGAAGAAAGCCGTCTAATTGGTTGTTATGCGGATGAACCCGTTTCTCTGTTGGCATTCAAGCAAAGTACTCAACTTTACAGTCCCTTTGATGGGGCGCTACCTGCAGTAGGAATCGGTGGGGATTCTGCGAATGGAGAATAATTGAAAGCATGCCTTTGCTTTGGTAGTGAAAGAAGTGACTATAAGCTTCTTCAGTTCACTGCTCACAAGAAATGCGACAATGCAAGAAATTGTGGAAGAAAGCGGCGGAAGTGATTTATAAAGAAAATGGAGATATGTATCAGCTTGGTCAACTTGGAAATGTGGAGATCTAGCAACAGATGCGGTACAAGGCAAACGTTTTTTAGGTTCACAAGTTTACAGTACAGCACGCCATATCCGCTTTGGATAAAAATAAGTAAAGTCCAATTTCTCTCCATATAATGAACTCATTTTAATAAAACAACATTCTTCTTCTATGTCAAGTTTATTTAATTTTTTTTTTCTGAATTTTTATAAAAAGTTTGACTTTCATATGTTTTTTGTCTGTGCACAGTGGTGCCCTTTATGGGGAATGGAAAAATAACTCTGTATCTCTTGAACCCGTTGCCCGATCTTGATGAAATCTGGAATATAGCATCAGTGCTATAAGATTCTCCTGTCAAAATATGGTTGATATACCAGGTATAAAGGTAAGAAATGAGCGTTTTTTTGAAAATAAAACAATAATTATTAATGGGAAAGTAAAAACATTTTATTCAAAGTATTGGCCATTGTTTTTACACATTTTGACCACCTTTCTGCCAATTTGTGAATACCACGCCAATAAAATTGTTCTTTTTTTAAAGCAAACCAATAACACACCCGTGGTCGCCGTGGCGTAGTGCGTAGAGTGCGACGCTCACACGCCGAAGGGTATAGGTTCGACTCGCAGTTCAACACCAATTTTTCTAATATTTCACGGCACCACCTCTTTCGAGCTGCTGACAACACTCAAAGAGTAATAACTGTCTAAGAAAGCTTCTCAAATTTCGCCGTTCGGAGTCGGCAAAAAACTGTAGGTCCCTTCTACCCGTGAGAGAACAGTAGCGCGCACAACACGAGTAGTTGATGACCAAGCTAGGCCCTGGTCCCTCTTTGGACTGTAGCGCCAACAATTATTATTAATAACACACCCAATTTTCGACCTCCTCGAAGGAATCAAAGTGCTGCTCAGCCAATGCGTGTCCCATCGATGAAAACAAATGGTAGTCGGAAGGAGCCAAGTCTGGTGAATACGGCGGGTGGGGTAGCTGTTCCCAGCCAAGTGTTTTGATTGTATCCTGAACCGGTTTTGCTTTGTGGGCAGGTGCATTGTCATGGAACAAAATTACCTTGCCGTGTCTTCTGGCCCATTCTGGTCGTTTCTCGATCAATGCATGGTTTAAATTGATCATTTCTTGTCGGTAGCGATCAGTATTAACCGTTTATCAGGTTTTAGGAGCTCGTGGTACAGCACAACTTTCTGGTCCCACCAAACACACAGTATTGCCTTCTAGTCGAATCGATCTGGTTTTGTAGTCGATGTTGATGGTTGTCTCAGATTCCGTTTAGTATTCCTAAAATAAATCCAGTTTTCATCGCCAGTAACAAACCGATGCAAAACCGATTTTCTTTCGTGTCTTTGAAGCAAAATTTCACAAGTGTTTTTTCGGTTTTCCATCTATCTCTCATTCAATTCATGTGGCACACATTTTCCACACTTTTGGATCTGTCCGTTTAAGTTTTAGCTTTTAAACGGTCAGAAATTGTTTGTTGTGCACCATTTAACATTGCTGTCATTTGCTTTTGATTCAAAGTGTCATCTCCATCCAATATCGTTTGCAATTCGGTATCTTCAAACTTTTTTGGTGGTCTTCCGCGTTCTTCATTTCTCACATCAAAATCATTATTTCTGAACCGTTTAAACCATCTTTTGCATGTTGCTTCTGATAGAGCATGATCACCATATGCCTCGACAAGCATTCGATGCGACTCTGCAGCACTTTTCTTTAAATGAAAACTAAAACTGAATGCTTTCTGCAAATCATCACTTTCTGGTACAAACTTCGACATTTTTAACACGATAAAAAAATATGATGTTGTCTGTTCAATGACTTGATGTATACTTAATATTTTTCACAGATGTCATAGCAAGCAAACCAAAAAAAAATAAGAGCACGTTCACAACAAATGTTCCCTATAGAGACATTTGTATCTTGGCGCTCACTTCATACCGGTATAGCTGGTACACATAACAGAAAAAGTCTGCGTTCACCTACTCAAACAAAAGTTTGCTGGGTTAATACAAACAAATTATTAAATGTTTTGGAATTACAATTACGAAGGTTGCCTTTTATATTTCGGGATTGGGCAACCCTAATGTTGCAATCTGACAACTGCCGGCTCTACTGTAAGGTTTGACATTTTTTAAGTTATACGTACTCAGAACGTTTTGACATACGAGCGCTATTTGTGTTGTTTACAGTAACTTAAAAGATTCATCGCGCCCAAAAAATGCAATTAAATCGTGAATCGCCGTATTCACCAGACTTGGCTCCTTCCGACTACCATTTGTTTTCATCGATGGGACACTCATTGGCTGAGCAGAAGTTTAATTCCTGCGAGGAGGTCGAAAATTGGGTGTGTGATTGGTTTGCTTTAAAAGACGAACAATTTCATTGGCGTGGTATTCACAGATTGCCAGAAAGGTGGTCAAAATGTGTAGAAAACAATGGCCAATACTTTGAATAAAATGTTTACTTTCCCATTAATAAATTCATTCAATTCATTCAATTTCAAAAAAATGCATTCAATTCATTTTATACCGGTATACCTGATATATGGAATAAGGTAAATTAATAAAAAAAATTTCAAGTAATGCATATTTTTACGTTCTTTCGAATTATATCGAATTAATTTTTACTTCCAAAAGAAAGCTCTGTTTGGGAAGAACCACTTCATTGGTGAAATCCAAACCAAAGGACACAATTATGTTAAAATCGACTGTATCTGGTGGGGGCAGTCAAAGACAGAAGACAGGTACAGATTAACGAGTTCCACTGGGAAAAATACAGCCATCTATCAATCTCACTCAAAACTGCAATCTGTCACTGCCTCGCTCTAATTAACCGTTTACTTCTGCCCCCAAGCTATGACTCCCAGCTGAAAAATCATTTCGTAAACGGAAATAACTTTGTTTTCAAAGTCACTTCGAGTCGATGTTCAATCTGCATGACGCCGAGGATGTACGCGACATTCGCGCACACCGTCACCTCTCGGCAGTAGCTCGTCGTTTCTTGTGCCCATTAAACTTTCACTTGACTTTTGCTGGAGAAACCACAAAACTTCCGAAGAGCGGTAAACTCAGAGATTCCTCCACTCTACCTCGCCTCATCTCCTCCGGCAAATGGCGAAGGACACAACTTTAACTCAGTTTTCTCGTTTTATCCGATTGTGCTCCGTGAAGAATTTCACATCAAATCAAAGTAATTATGATGACTTCCATTAGCATTCAGGCAGCAGATGCCGCCAGGCCCGGTGTTCTTGTGCTTCTGCTGGTCGCATTCCTTGGCATAGCTTCGTCATTATCTCTATCTGTGATTGAAGTTTTCCCTAACGATGACAGGGGTGTTCGCTAAGCTGCGGTGAGTGGTGAAACATTTCGCGGATTTTTCTCCTTATTCCGTGTCGTTAGTTGCTCTGGCATTGTTATCGGGTTCCACGGCAAAGCATTCACAAATGAATTCTGTTTGCTTTTCAGCGGGCGGAAGGTGATTGTGATCGCCCGTCATTTGCGTGGACGAATCCTTCGTTCATCTTTTGTTCAGCATCCATTCAGGTTGATTGTGGTCTTGTTCAGCTTTCAGCTGCTTTTTATTGATTACTTTTTCACGGTAATTCCACCTCGTCAGGAGTTGCACCCGCTGACTGCAATTAGTTTCCTCTCCGAAGGCGTATTTGGTTCCGGCAGTCACTGATGGGATGTGATATTTTTTGCTGCACTTCCCTGGACGTGGAATGCACTTTGCACGAATGAGAGTGCAACATTTCAAACAGTCAGAGGCCATACTCCAAGAGCAGAGAAACTAAATTAAAACCACGTCCTACACTCGCCCACCTATTAGAGAAACGGAATTGATTAAGCAGAAGTGTACTGGGATGAAAGCGACTCCTGTGCGTAAAAGCATCAAGCGACTGTGTGAAAGGATTGTATGGGATGGCAAATGATCGTAGGAAAGGGCAGATTAAACTCTCCTCTGCCTTCGCTACTGAAAAGTCTCGCCGAGACCTTCTGACTCATGTCTCAAAGTGGAAATCTTTTACAGCACATTACACATAATTTCGAAAATAGGTGAAAGCTTCCGCTAAGAGGACCTGACAAGTGCTTCATTCAATTATTTTCACGGATGTTGTTTGCCCTGGTTGCTCTTCCCCACTGTGTGACAGTGGTGAAGAAGCTTGCGCAAAGCACGCGGGCGTCTTTTACCCTCTGAGCAGCCTTCACGCAGCGATCAAACACATGATACACAAAGTGCGGAAGAAGTATGTCGTAACGAAATGCAAACATCTGCCATCCCGCTGGGGGGGACAAAGAATTTGCCAGAAGAGAAACCAACTTCAACTTCAGCCACAGGTGCACTTCGGATAAACTCACCCGCATATCATTTCGGATTCCCCCGGCCGAAGTGAACCCGGATAACTGTTCGCTTTTCAGGGAACACATGCATATATGCAAAATTACACATCCACCCCATCTCTTGCGGTCGGGGCAAAGACGCGTCACCCCAGACTTGTTCATGACTCGGCACAAGCAACTCATGGAACTTATTCGCCGGGCCAGCACTCAACGACGACACAACGCCATGGTGGTGGTGTTTGAATTGGGAGAATTTTAAGCCACCCCGGATGGCATGGCAGCTCCGCAGCCATTTAGGGACTACTCTAGGTGCCTGCGTGCGCTCGTTGGAGAATGTTCTCTCATCATCGTCGTGATCCTTTGATTGCAGCAGCATTTTACAGACACTGCTGGCAGCGGGTGGTGGCAGCGGCTCGACATGAACTTCTTGGCGTCATTATGCCGAGAGCTGTTGTAGGCGGGAGTGCGAGGAGCAACCAAAGAAAATGATTTGTTGATGTTTTACATGCACTTGTCGGCAGGTGACTCGAAAGAGTCACGAGCCACCCCCCTCTTCTGGATGCATCGTCACCATTGTTTGCAAATCTGCAATGGAGATTCGAGGACGAAATAATGTCTACTAGAAGCTCATACTTCGAAGCAGCACGATGCGGGCGGTTTGTGGGATAGTTTCATCCACTTTTGCTAAACAATACGCGGGTCTCCATGAATTCTCCTTTGCCGAGCCCCCACTTGCCGACGAATCTCTCCGGTGGGTTGGAGATGGAAAAATTTGTTTAACGAATCCTTGAAGTTCTCGCATTTGATTTGCAAATGAAGTGTACACTGAGGATGCCGGAAGGCTTGCGCTATCGTTGTTTTGCTGTGGGTGGAATTGATGAATGTCTGAAAGGATTGTAGAATTTGTCAAGTGGACGGATAACTGAATATGAGAGTTCAGCAACATTCTGATATATGAGTGCGGTAGACTGGGAGGAATTTAAATGAATTCTTATGCGTAACTCAGGCATGATATGCCTTGTAGGGTAATATTGTTTCGGCAGTCGAAGGGCAGGCGATGACGTGCTCTGGAGCTGAAGGGTTATAGTTGTCAGGAGGCAATTAACTACAGCTGCTACATGAGGGATGTAAAGGATGGGTATGCGACTATGCTCCGTTTGGTAGATAAACATAGGGGCCTCTTGGAATTCTTAGAACAATTCTGTGATTTGTGTCTTAATCCTTTTGAGTTGGAGTAGGAAGGGGCAGCAGGAGGGGGAAGGGATAGTAAAAATAGTCCTAAAAATGAGATGCTTTCCGTATGCTACTTCGTAGCTTCAGAGCTCCTCAACATGAATGGCGTTCACTAAAACGACAGATGTTAGTCTGATTGAAGCACACCAGATGTGCTTCTTCTCTCGTGTTTCAATGACTTAAGGACCAGCATTTTTGCTTAAATTTGGGCTTCTTAATGGATCGCATTCTATACAATTCGGTTTTTAGAAAACATCTAAAGAGGTCTTGGACATTTTTTTTAATAAACTGTGCCATATTTTCAATTTGTGTACAGAGAGTGATTTCAAAGTTTTTCAAATGATCAAAAGTTAAAAGAGTTCAGACGACATTCGTCATTTGGGTTATAAGCTCTGAATATCAGCTTTATCCCTGGGTAATATGTCTTCAAGGCAGCTTAATCAAAAGGGAAGAGTGACCCACTGAATTCACGTTTGCTCTTTTTTACAAAGTGTGTACTCAGATTCGTGGTCGCCGTGACGCTCACACGCCGAAGGGTCTAGGTTCGACTCCCAGCTCAACACCAATTTTTCGAATTTTTCACGGCACCACCTCTTTCGAGCTACTGACAACACTCAAAGAGTAATAACTGGCTAAGAAAGCTTCTCAAATTTCGCCGTTCGGAGTCGGCAAAAAACTGTAGGTCCCTTCTGCTTGTGAGAGAACAGTAGCGCGCACAACACGAGTAGTTGATGAGCAAGCTAGGCCCTGGTCCCCCCTTGGACTGTAGCGCCAACAATTATTAATCATTATTACTCAGATTCCGGGTAACTCTAAGGCAAGGCCAAAGAAAGTTCGAATACCTTCACCCTTTTCATCTAGAAACAACTCAATTTGAACAAAACTAGGTAGTCAAACACACAATTGGGTGGTCTCTTGTAATATAAATCATTTTTGAGATCTGGAAACTTCCAAAGGGTAACGACAAGCCAAATCCCGCTGTTTGGCCGAAGATTCTGCTCGATTTGGACGATCGTAGACAGGAATTCCGTCAAGATAGCAATATCAAGACTTAAATCGCATAAAGTTGCTTTAGCAGAGAGATTGCCCGCGGAACTTTTTAAAGCAGCTGGAGATGTCCTGGTTGGGCGCAAGCATTAGCTCATCTGTGAGATGTGGTCGGAGGAAAGTATTCCCGATAAGTGGAGTCAAAGTGTCGTTTGTCCGGTCCACACGAAAGGTAACCCCTCTGACTGCGCGAACTATCGAGGGATCAGAGCCCTAAACATCGCCCACAAAATCCGCTCTCCCGTATTGTGTGAGCATCTGAGATCACTTGTCCATAACCTGATAGGTCCCTATCAGTGTATTTTCAGACCAGGGAAGTCCCCAATAGACCAGATCTTCACATTACGGCAGATCCTGGAAAAGGCCCAAGAAGTATGGTATAAATCGACACACTCAGATTGTGTAAGATGACGATGGAGAACTCTTACTGCTTCGTAACGAACTCAGCGAGACCTTAATTGTCAAAAAAGTTCTTAGATAAGGCGACGCGCTGTCGGGGGTCATTCTGGAGAAGAGCGTGCGTAAGTCACAGGTCAGGCACGATCCTTCAAAAGTCAGTTTAATCGCTAGGTTACGCTGATGACATTGAGGTGATTCAACGAACACAGCCGTCAATGAGGCGTTTGCTGGCATTGAAGTGGAAGCGGCTAAACTGGGTTTAGCGTAAAATGAAGGCAAAACGAAGAAGGACACAACATCGAGGACTCAGACAGAACGTGACACTAGGCAGAAGAAACTTCGAGATAGTCAGGGACTTCGTCTACCTCAGATCCACGGTAAATAGGGACAACAACGCCAGTACCAAAACCAAGCGCATATCACTCTTGGTCCTCTTCGCGTTGATATCATTTGGAGGATAAGATTCAATGACGATTCTTACGGGCAGTTTGGCGCCCGCTGGCTGGTTAAGCGTTTTTGGGTAGAACTCTCAAAATGGCTAGGCCACGTAAAGCGTATGGACACCAATGCTGCGTTCCGAAAAGTTTTCGAATTCGAGCCATTGGGGACGCCTGGGCGAAGTTGGTGAAGACATGTCAAGAAGGACCTCACAAAATTTGGAGTGGGCAACTAGAGGCAGCTGGCAACAGATCGTGCTTGCTGAAGAGGCATGTTTGTTGAGGACCAGGTCCACCCCGGAAGAAGAAGATCGCGCTTGCTGAAGAGGCATATTGGTTGAGGCTTAGATCCACCCCAGACTGTACCGCCAATCAGAGAAGAGGAGTTGCAGTCTAGCGCTATAGAATTAAGTGGCCGGCTATAAAACTGCATGATTACAATAGCGGCAGTTTCCCTACCTTTCGTCACTCCCATAGCTGTACGCATATTGTGTGTGGCCACGAGCCACGGCATTCCGTTTGGATAACTCAAACTTGCCACACGTCGTTCATTCCCATCTGATGACTGGTTTGGGCAACCAAAGGATAATTTTTTTTTTTGTTGGAGCTTGGGATAAACTGAACTGGAGCGCTCAGACTCAAATACTGGTCCATTGTACTACCAGGCAGTAATCTCCATTTAATGTAATTTCTTGGTTTTCCGAAGAAAAAACAAGATGCGCTTCTGTGATATATAACTTAGGTTTTTAGTTTCCACCACATCAGCACCAAATAACAGCCACCTGATACCAGCGACAGCAGGACAATGACAGAGAAAGTGCTCTGAAGTGTATTCACCTCCTCCACAGGCGTCGCAGAGTGTAAGCCCGAGTCGACTCAGGTGCATAGCGAAGATAAAGTGTCGCGTGAGTACGCAGACAAGCCGTCTGCATGTCTGCAGAAAAGACGCGGATTTTTTGCTGATTTCGTGGTCATCCTGCAACCTGGAGAGTCACGCCATCTCTGGTTGTGCTGCAGGACGCGGGTAGTCCCAAGGTGGGTTCGGGACTTACGACTGCCTCTGCTGAACTTAGCCTAGCTAGTTCATCGGCGGTCTCGTTTCCCAGGATTCCGTGATGACCTGGGACCCAGACAAGTCTTAGCAAATTCAACCTGCCGACCAAATTAGGGGAAAACTTACATTCTTGAACTATCTTGGAAACGGTTAAAGGCTTGAGTAAGGCCTTGAACACAGCTTGACTGTCGCTGCAGACGCAGATACTGCTTCCCACCTATTCTCACCTATTCTTCAAAATACCAATACCAGTATGAAGTGAGCGTCAAGATACAAATGTCTCGATAGGGAACATTTGTTGTGAACGAGCCTTTATTTTTTTTTTTTGTTTGTTTGCTATGACATCTGTGAAAAATATTTAGTATACATCAAGCAATTGAACAGACAGCATCATATTTTTTCATTGTGTTAAAGGTGTCGAATTTTGTACCAGAAAGTGATGATTTGCAGAAAGCATTCAGTTTTAGTTTTCATTTAAAGAAAAGTGCTGCAGAGTCGCATCGAATACTTGTCGAGGCATATGGTGGTCATGCTCTACCAGAAACAACATGCCAAAGATGGTTTCAACGGTTCAGAAACAATGATTTTGATGTGAGAAATGAAGAACGTGGAAGACCACCAAAAAAAGTTTGAAGACGCCGAATTGCAAACGATATTGGATGGGGATGACACTTTGAGTCAAAAGCAATGTTAAATGTTGCACAACAAACAATTTCTGATCGTTTAAAAGCTATGGAAAAGATCCAAAAGTGTGGAAAATGGGTGCCACATGAATTGAATGAAAGACAGATGGAAAACCAAAACTTGTGAAATTTTGCTTCAAAGACACGAAAGAAAATCGGTTTTGCATCGGCTTGTTACTGGCGATGAAAAATGTATTTATTTTAAGAATCTTAAACGGAAAAAATCATGGGTTGATCTGGGACAACCATCAACAATCGATTTGGCAAGAAGACAATGCTGTGTGTTTGGTTGGACCAGTAAGGTGTGCTTTACCACGAGCTCCTAAAGCCTGGTGAAATCGTTAATACTGATCGCTGCCGACAACAAGTGATCAATTTGAACCATGCATTGATCGAAAAACGACCAGACGGAGCCAGAAGACACGACAAGGTAATTTTGCTCCATGACAATGCACCTGCACACAAAGCAAAACCGGTTCAGGATACAATCAAAGCACTTGGCTGGGAGCAGCTACCCCACCCGCCGTATTCACCAGACTTGGCTCCTTCCGGCTACCATTTGTTTTCATCGATGGGACACGCATTGGGTGAGCACCACTTTGATTCCTACGAGGAGTTTGAAAATTGGGCGTCTGATTGGTTTGCTTTAAAAGGCGAACAATTTTATTGGCGTGGTATTTACAAATTGCCAGAAAGGTGGTCGAAATGTGTAGAAAATAATGGCCAATACTTTGAAAAAAATGTTTTTACTTTCCCATTAATAATTAGTGTGTTATTTTCAAAAAACGGTATACTCATTTCATACCGGTATAGTTGGTGGACCGACGCAAAATTACCTAAGGACGCGTGAAGTCTGATGTTGTCGATTTCCACGAACGCCCCAGATCCAGAACCCTCCGTTGTCTTGAAGCCGTCCGTGAAAATCCGACTACATTCCTTTCCCGGTTCAGTTTCTGGCCACAGCCAGTCCAGGACACGTGGAAAGTCGACGTTGTAAAAGCGTCGCAACTGTTTTATTGGCGACCTCGCATCAGACGGCATGTCCGCACAAACGACTGATGCATTTGAGAGGAGTGGTCTTATCATTGCCGTATAGATCCAAACGGATCTTTTGGGTGATAGACCCCAGGTTTTGCCGAAAACTCCCTTGCATTGCCAGAAGACTGACAGCGCCTCGCCTTCCAGAGAAGTTTACTGTCCAGGATAACACCTAGATATTTTGCTTCATTGGAAAGTGGGATATTGACGTCTTTAAGTAACAGTTGAGTCAAACCAGTCATATTCCTCCTTCTCGTAAAGAGAACAACCTCAGTTTTAAGAGGATTGACGGAAAGCCCATTCCTGGTACACCAGCTATCGATCGTGTCAAGAGCCGCCTGTCCGCGTGCGCTGACGGCCACAAGACATGGTCCGGTAACCAATACGGCTACATCGTCTGCATAAGCCTAGGCATAGGTGATAGAACTATTCAAAACGGAAAGCAGAGAATCAACCATCATGCACTATAGGAGGGGAGACAGGCCCCCGCCTTGGGGGCAGCCCTTGTTAACCTCCGACATTACAAACTTGTCATGCTCCGCCTCCGCGATTATAGTTCTGTTCATTAGCATTACTCGTATCCACAACACCAATGATTCCTCTACGCCGTGAATCCTGGCCGCGTTACACATGCCATCAAAAGTCGCATTGTCGAAAGCGCCCTCTATGTCGATGAAAATGCCCAGTGCGTAGTTTTTCCTGTCAAGTGCACTTTCAATTCTACCGACGAGATTTTGAAGTGCTGTCTCGCAAGATTTTCCGCGAGTAGTCTTCTTTTAACAGTTTTCGGTATAAAGGCTACCCTCACTGTACGCCAGGTACTTGGAACGTATGCCAGCGCGAGGCTGGCAGTGAAAATTCTTTTCAAAGCCGGCAGTATAGGGTCTATGCCCTTTTGCAGCAGTGCTGCGTATATGCCATCGGTGCCGGGTGACTTGAAACCATCAAAAGACGCTACAGCGTACTTGATGGCTTCATCAGTTATGACGAGCGATGAAGCTTCTGCGAGTAGAATTTATCTGCTCATCCCCAGTTTCGGAAATCGGCACTGGTTTTGAGCCAACTGTGATCCGGTTCCCAGGGAAATGAGTCTCAAGCATGAGTTAGAGTGTCTCAGCTTTAGACTCGGTGTAGGTACCGTCTGGTTTTCTTAGTGTGTCCAGTCTCACTGCTTTGTCCCTTTTGAGGACTTTCACTAGTCTGCTGGTTTCACTGAGTGTTTCGATTTTCCCACAAAAATCTTTATAAGAGGCACTTTTCGAAGCCCGAATTAGACTTTCATATTCTTTTTGTAATCGATCGATAAAAGTCCCAGTCCTCTTCCAGATTGGTCTTGAGTGACCTATGAAGAAGGATATAGTAACCAGTTCCCATCCCCATTTTGGTTAGCATAAGCAATGGCGTCCTTCAGAAAAATTCGATTTGCTACAATATAAAGGTAGCTGACCGAAATCAGTGTTCAAGAAGCATGAAAAAGGACAAAGAAGGGGCTCAGTTGCAACAAGAAAATCTCGCCCGGTACAAAGATCCGAATTTCGCGCAAAGCGATACAAAAATTTCAAAACAAATTGAAAATATACGTTCATAGTGCTAGTCATCAAATGGTTTCGTTGCTTGAATAATGGCGGAAATGCTGGAGAATTTCCAGCATGTTGTCGCTTTGAAGGATAGATTGTTTCCTCACTAATCAGTTTTACAAGCAAATAAATCCTTTTGATGCAAAACTCCCTGTTTAAGGGCAACTCCATCCAAGTTCTAGTGAAGGGACTTGCCAACTCAATGCCATCTTTTCATTTCCCACACTGGATGCCTTCCCAATTAACACCCTTTTCTGCTCGATTCGTCGTCTCTATTTGCGCGTCCTCATTGTTGGGCTGCTCCCGTTCTTTATTGTTTTGTCTGTGCATTTGCTCGCATAACCCCGTTGTAATTGGTATTCTTTCTGGGAAAACAAAGAAACGGAGAGCACACAAATGCACAGGGATAGACACCGTCATAAATTGTTCTGTGTAAGAAGTCAAAACGTGATTTTCTTCACAATTTCCCTAATCCGCTGACAACTGAGAGGAGCAGAATTGTGTAGCGACGATGACGACGGTGACTACGACGTCGATGGTGGTGGCAACGGTGGCGATGGTGTCGGCAGTCGACAAATGCCAAACGGAAAGAGATGGTGGAAAGCAGCTTCTGCCGAGCAAACAAACAAACATTCATGCACAAAGCACACTCCTGACAACTCTGACTAAACATTTGATTTTTCATATCACGCTTATGAGTGCACAACAATGGCGGGCCAGAACCCGCATGCACAGAAAGAAGTCACCCGAACAATGACGGTCGGGAGTAAGGGTCGGATGGTGTCGCCAACACTCGAGCAGATCAAACGAAGAACGGAGCTGGCAGCCTTGACAGGCGCGGAAGTACGACGAACAAAAGGTCGAGATGTGGGTGGTGTTTTTGTCCTTCCGACTGTCTTCCGGGCATCCACCCAAGCCAACGGCGCCTTTGATTAAGGCGCAAATCCCTTTAAAGTGATTGCTTATGTGAATTAAGTGGCGACTTATTGAGGTTATGAGCACGCGTTGCGACGCCAATGCACAGGCTCGCCGGATTTGGGGATCATCAATCAATTAAGATTGGGTGCAATTTCTACCGTAATGAGATGCCGTTCACGTTCCCGTTCCTGCGCATGGCTGCGAGCTAATTTTGAAAAGTGCTTTCGAGGGTATTCAGAGGACGCGACGTCGCCGCTTGCTTGATGAATGGCAGACGTCAGTTCGTGTTATCCATGTGTGACGGCTGATGACAGTGAGAGCGGCTCCGAATCGGAAACGGAAATGTAGATAAATTAACGGTTTATACACTTTTCCCCCCGGCTACTATTGCTGTCCCGAATGCCCTGAGTGCCGTCAATTAATCAGCGGCAATGAAAATCATTTATTTGATTTACTGAATCCCAGACAGCACAGCAGATGGCATCGCATCCCTCTCACTCCCACTGCTAAAGTATAACAAACGCCGCTGGTCTCGGTCGGGATGGGTGGTTAATGAGGCGTATACGGGACATTTATGGAATGGAAGTTGTCTAAATTTGATTGGATTTCGGTTTGGAGCTGGGTTGATGTGAGCATTAAGTGGTTGCGGACTCTGCGTAAGCAAATCGTCATTAGAAAGATCGCCTGCTTAGGTCTGTGGGTTTGATGGAGTTCTTTAGTGATTAACGACAAATCAATCATGTGGCACTCAAACCAGCGCCCGGGCGGGCGAAATTATTCACTTCACTCCTCTGGTTGAACGATGGACGGGGGTGGCTGATTGTGCGATGGTCCGAGTTAATCTGTTCTGTCGGTAGTGCATTTAATGCTGTGGTGGTTTCATTATCCCGCCTGCGGCTAACCCATGTTTATCCACTTTCCGGGGAAGTTATCTCTGTATCTTGACATTCACAGAGGAGGTGGAGGCTACTTTGGAGTAAGCAATGTAATCCAATTATGTTCAAATTGTCAAGACATTCGCGCAGTGTTGTCATTTCGACTGAGCGGCCGTTTACCAGTAAAGCGACTATGACAAAAGTGCGGTTCTGTACATTGTCACTAAGTTCCCTGTTGTCTCATAAAACAAATTTGAGCTAAGTTTGTAGCTTTCAAGACGCTATGCTAATGCCGCAGAGCTCACCTGAGTTCCTTTTTCTTGTTGCTAGAGTTACGCAGTCACAGAGGAGAGGTTTCTTAACCTGCTTGTGAAGCTCCAGAAGAAGTCAATGTGAGAGCTGCCGAGTTGGGAGGCGTGCACAATGTACAACAGCTCAATAGCCTGTTATGGCGCCAATTATGGACGTTGGTGAGGTTTTCTTAGCCCAACAAATCATAGAGAACTTTAAGATCCGTACTGCGGCCAAAGGTTTTGCTTGCTTATGGTGTGCTTCTTGAGCACAAGTTTAGTTGTAGCGAAGCGGCTAGACAGTGGCTGGTGGTTTGGTGAGTTACCAGGCAAACCCATCGGCTTCACAGTTTCCCTGGATATCACTGCGTCCGGTTTCCATATAAGTTCAATTCTTAAGAACTTGGTCATCTCGTTCTTCTTCTTCTTCTTCTTGTTGTGGCGCTACAGTCCAGGGTGGACCTGGGCCTCAACCAACATCCCTCTCCAGCCAGCAAGATCTTTCGCCAGCTGTCTCCAGTTGCGCACTCCAAGTTGGTTGGGGTCCTTCTCCACTTGTGTGCGCCACTTTAGTCTAGGTCGTCCTCTGTTGTATTGCCCCAATAGCACGGATTCAAAGACTTTTCGGGCCGGAGCAGTGGTGTCCACACGCTTCACATGGCCTAGCCATCTTAAGCGGTGTATCCGAAGATGCTTGACCAGGCGCATGTCGCTGTACAGCCCATAGAGGTCGTCATTAAATCTTCTCCTCCAGATGCCATCAACGCAAACAGGACCAAAACTCGTACGCAAAACTTTTCTCTCGAAGAGACTAAGGGATTTCTCATCCGCCTTTGCTAACGTCCAAGATTCCGAGCCATATAGTAGGACGGGGATGATCAAGCTGTTATATAAAGCGAGCTTAGTCCTTCGAGAGAGGGCTTTAATACTCAATTGCCTCTTGAGCCCAAAGAAACAGCGATTGGCAAGAGTGATTCTGCGTTTGATTTCGGCAGTGATGTTGTTGTCCCTGTTTACCGCGGAGCCGAGGTCCTTAACTACCTCGAAGTTTCTGCTGCCTAATGTGACGCTCCGTCCGAGACGTCGATGTTGTGTGTCCTTCCTTGATGACAGCATATACTTCGTTTTGCCCTCATTTACCGCCAGACCCATTTTAGCCGCTTCCGCTTCAATACCAGCAAACGCTTCATTGACGGCTCACTGTGTTCGTCAAATCACGTTAATGTCGTCAGCGTAAGCTAGCAATTGAACTGACTTTTGGAAGACCGTGCCTCTGGTGTTGACTTGTGAGTTACGCACGATCTTCTCGAGGATGACGTTAAAGAAGTCACATGACAGTGCGTCGCCTTGTCTAAAACCTTTTTTGACATTGAAGGTCTCGGTGAGTTCGTTACTGACCTTGACGGAGCACCGAGAGTTCTCCGTCGTCATCCTACATAATCTGACGAGTTTGGTAGGAATGCCAAAACTAGACATGGCACTATATAGCTCATCTCTATGCACACTGTCATATGCAGCCTTGAAACCGACGAATAGGTGGTGAGTGTCAATTTGCTTTAAATAGTTCTGCGGACAATGCGTCTGCTCCAGCAGCTTTGTTCGACTTCAGCTTGGATATTGCTATCTTCACCTCATCTCGTTAATAGACCAAAATGTTGTCTAAACGAGATGACCAAGTTCTTAATTGAATTTGTTGGCTTTTAAAAGATTTTATTCCAGTCTGCCTGGCAAAAGTGATTATTTCATTCCTTTAAGATAAGGCTCTGTTCCTAGGCCAGATTAGTTGCTCCTTAATTGTCATAATCTGCTGTAGTGTGTAGGTAGGTTGGGGGAGAGGCGAAAGTACGAGTATAGATCTCGAGAGATCATCTCACCCCCCTCACCAATCGTCTGACCACGACAGATGACACAGATTCCTAGTGCAACCTTACTGGAGTCCTGGCTCGAAATTCCTTCTCTGACATGACGGTATGTCAGTGTTTTATCGGCGTGAGCTAAGCCTCTCTAGAATGACAGAGCTCGGGGCATATACCAATGGACTTAAGTCAGATTGCTGCTTTTCTCTCCTAGAGGCTCCTTTGAAGAAAAAAAAGTGAGTTTATCGAAAAGAGTCCTTGTCAGAGTTCTGTTTTCAAAATCTTCGAATAAACTCTGCTATTGGTTGAGTAGCTTACGGTGTGTGCTTTGTTGAAGTGTTGTCCACCATATTGCGATGCCAAATGTCAATTAATAATAATTGTTGGCGCTACAGTCCAAAGGGGGACCAGGGCCTAGCTTGCTCATCAACTACTCGTGTTGTGCGCGCTACTGTTCTCTCACGAGTAGAAGGGACCTACAGTTTTTTGCCGACTCCGAACGGCGAAATTTGAGAAGCTTTCTTAGACAGTTATTACTCTTTGAGTGTTGTCAGCAGCTCGAAAGAGGTGGTGCCCTGAAATATTAGAAAAATTGGTGTTGAACTGGGAGTCGAACCTAGACCCTTCGGCGTATGAGCGTCGCACTCTACCCACTACCCCACGGCGATCACCAATTGTCTAGTAGTCCAGTAAATTATTCAGAACAGGAGTCCTCATTTACATCCATTCTTACAGTTGTTGTTGATTTTTGAATATATTCTGGAGTATAACATTTCAGTTGTTTCAGTCAAGGTTTTAATAAAGTTTTGTAGGGCTTGTGTGGGAGGCAAATGAAATGTTCTTTTTGCGAGCGCTTTATTACAACTGAAACTAAGCTAATACATTTTGACAAGCGGTAATGATTTCTTATTTCTTAACACCGGTAACATGGTAAGATCTTTCTATGTAGAAAGTTTATTGCGTCATTTCTAATGATGCATTATGTACTACCAGGTATATTGGTATGAAGTGAGCATCGATACGTCGCGATAGGGAACGTCTGTTGTGAACGAGCCCTTATTGTTTCTTTTGTTTGCTATGACATCTGTGAAAAATATTTAGTATACATTAAGTCATTGAACAGACATCATATTTGTTCATCGTGATAAAAATGTCGAATTTCGTCGACCAGAAAGTGATGACTTGCGGAAAGCATTAATTTTTTGTCTTCATTTGAAGAAAAGTGCTGCAGAGTTGAATCGAATGCTTGTCGAGGCATATGGTGATCATGCTCTATCAGAAGCAACATGCAAAAGATTGTTTCAACGGTTCGGAAATATTGATTTTGATGTGAGAAATGAAGAACGTGGAAGACCACCAAAAAAGTTTGAAGACGCCGAATTGCAAACGATATTGGATGGGGATGACACTTTGAGTCAAAAGCAATGTTAAATGTTGCACAACAAACAATTTCTGACCGTTTAAAAGCTATGGAAAAGATCCAAAAGTGTGGAAAATGGGTGTCACATGAATTGAATGAAAGACAGATGGAAAACCAAAAGAACACTTGTGAAATTTTGCTTCAAAGACACGAAAGAAAATCGGTTTAGCATCAGATTATTACTGGCGATGAAAACTGGATTTATTTTAAGAATACTAAACGGAATCTGGGACAACCGTCAACATCGACTGCAAAACCAGATCGATTCGGCAAGAAGACAATGCTGTGTGTTTGGTGGGACCAGAAAGGTGTGCTGTACCACGAGCTCCTAAAACCTGGTGAAACCGTTAGTACTGATCGCTACCGACAACAAATTATCAATTTGAACCATGCATCGAGAAACGACCAGAATGGGTCAGAAGACACGGCAAGGTAATTTTGTTCCATGACAATGCACCCGCACACAAAGCAAAACCGGTTCAGGATACAATCAAAACACTTGGCTGGGGGCAGTTACCCCACCCGCCGTATTCACCAGACTTGGCTCCTTCCGACTACCATTTGTTTTAATTGTTGGGACACGCATTGGCTGAGCAGCACTTTGATTCCTACGAGGAGTTTGAAAATTGGGCGTCTGATCGGTTTACTTTAAAAGACGAACAATTTTATTGGCGTGGTATTCACAAATTGCCAGAAAGGTGGTCAATATATGTAGAAAGCAATGGCCAAAATTTTGAATAAAATATGAAAAATGTATGAATGCAAATATATATGTATGCGGATCTAGGGGTAAACATTTTAAATTGGTTTATAAAATATATTTGTATGAATACTAGATCCCCTACAGTTTTAATGCGGAAAGCACAAGTCCTGTTTGTCCTAAGTGGTGGAAGGACAAATCCGACGGATGTTGTGATGACAATGTCATCTGAGTTCTCTATCACGTTGCAACTGCACGATTTCAGGAATCTTTTTATGTGGGACTTAGCGCAGTCATCCCATATTTAACAGACGAACAACAAAATTGCCTGCAAAATAACTTTATGCAAATGTATTTTATTGTCATTTGAAATTGAGGATTTTCTATATAAAAAAGGATATAGCATTTAAATTGCACTAACCGTCTTATGAAGAGTATTTGAAATGTGTTCATTAAAGGTAAGTTTTTTAGCCAGATAAACACCCAAGTACCTCATTAACGGCTCCCACTGTATGTGTTGCCTGTTCACTATTAACTGGTTTGGAGGAAGATAACACGACTTTTTTTTTCTTGCGAAAAAGATAGCTTTTATCTTATCCTCATTAACTTTAATTTTCCATTTGCTGAGGTATGAAATAACTATTTCCGCCGCATTTTTCAAATTAGTTTCAATGTTGAGTCACGTAAATATAGCAGAAGCATCAGCCTACAGGGCGAAATCACATTCCGGTAAATGAGGGATATCAGTTAAACAAAATCGGTGCAACAATTGACCACCTTCAAGGCATCTACATTACGCAGGCAAGAAGTACTACTATTGACATGAACTTTGTAACATCGATTTGACAAAAAACTTTGAATAACCTTGCAAATATAAATTAAAAATCTATTTTCAGATTTTTGTTAAAAAAATAAGCTTTATTCTTATGATGCCAAACGACAACTAAACTTAAAACTAACAAGGGAAAACTTATAATCTAATGCGGCATGGGAAAGGAATGTGGGATAGGAAGGTTTGGGTCTGGGAGTGTCATTTCGCGATGGAGGAATCCAGACTGCAGACGATATTTGATGCGGCTGCACATTCTTCGAGTGACCGGATGATCGGGTTTCGCGCGTCCACTACGATGTTGGATGACGGGCATGTACAAATATCTTTGAAATATTTGTTAACGTGTCGTCAACTTATACATTGGAAAATTGAAACAGATCATTTTATACAATAGGCCATTATGCCACACTGTATCAAATGCTTTTTCAATATCTAGTATTAGTAGCCCATTTGAAGGTAAAAAGAATAGAATGGAATTCAGTGCTGTCTACTCTCACTCAAGCAATCTCCAAATAACCAGCCATTATCTATTAATGGCTTCTTCGTTGTTGAAACTGAACGACTTCCCATTCTCGGTATGTGTATCAACTCAACACTAAGTTGGAACGAGCACATATTCGATATCGCCAAAAATGCCACGAAATGTCTAGGTTTCATAAAGCGATGCAAGTAATATTTCACCCCTATTGACCTGGCAACAATATATGGTATAAGGCGTACATCGGACAAAAGCTCTATCTCATCTGGTGCTCCTAAGACATTTCTACACCAACTAGATAGAATCCAACAGCGAGCAATTGGTGATAATAATGCTGCGAAATCAATTGACTCGCTAGAACATCGACGAAATGTGACGTCTCTATCACTATTTTATCCCTATTTCAGCAAAAAATAATTCTAACCAGTTACCCAGCTGCTTTTCTCCCCTTCAAGAATTCACCCACAACACCCGCCCCGCTAGGAATGCTCACTCGTTCATTCTTTAGCCCACCGTCGGACGTACAGTTACATTTAAAGACTCGTTCTTCAGCCGAACTACACAAATATGTAATGATCTTACCAGCCCAAGTTTTCGCCCTCATTACAATCCACATGCATTTAAAACTAATGTTTATCGATACCTTCTTCTCCCTCTCCTGATTTATACCTTCGGCCCGTGACTTAATTCTGGTTACTTAAGGGTATCAAGGGTGACTAAAGATGAGTGTGGCCTTTCATTTACGTGATGGAATACAAGACCTTTTCGATATGTCAATTCGGGCCGGTTTTCTTCAACTGAATTGTTCAATTTTGTAAGTTGTCCTACGTAGACATCTGATTTGATTGTTCTGTTGGGACAATTGCTTCGTAACTTCACCAAACTGATAACATAATTTTCTTTTGATGAATATCAGCTTTTGATGTTGTTTGAGAGGGTTTATCTGGCTTTCCCTATTGACGTTGTTGAAAACAACCCATTCTTTTTCACCAGCCAGTCATTTTAAAAATGCATCATTTTCATTGGTTTTCTTTAAAAAAAGGGATGATGTGCCTTGTGTTAAATAATTTTCTTTCAGGAATCCATATATCGAGTTTTCGTACAAAGCAAAGTTGTTTTAAGCGATTTTCATTGCATGTATGTGATGTATGAAGCTCCTATGTACTGTGACAATCATAATCGGTTATTGCTTTGATTTGTTCGTTATCAACTTTGAATTGGCCGTCATTGAATGGACGACCGGAGCGTTTTTCATCATTGAATGAAAAATCATTGGCAAACCAATTTTAACACTGACATGAGCTTGCTATGCCCTTTTTCGTTTCCGGAAATAAAAAAGCAACATATGACGAAAATGTTCGTTTCGATTTCCCATTTTCCAACAGACGCCAAACGAAAACTACACAACCAATCTAAAAATTTGTTTTACTAATTGACAGAAGGACCAACTACAAATAACAAAATGTGTTTGACATTTCGATTACGTCAGCAAGCCTTAAAATGAGTGAAGTTCGTAATAACTTAATTGCCAATTCCATACTTTATGGCCTTCTAAAGGTGTAACAGCCAGTACCTCTGTATTTGTCAGCCCTAATCACATCATGACCAAAATAACTGCCCCAGATTAAGAAGCCCTTAAGAAACAGTTATTCACAGGGCTCAAGTTGCACCACACAAAGACTGAGTAAGAAGATCGCCAAAGTTATCAAAAAAATAACCAAAATTGTCAGGAAAAAAATACGGCGGTCTTTTAAGATTCCAGGCTGCTAAAAAATCTATCCCGGCATATTTATATTTTGTCGTATACGCTATTGTTTTTTTTTCCTCAACAAATATTTTTTACGCACGAAAGTCATTGGATTCTATCTCATAACAAATCACACGAAGCTTTCTTCTTCTTCTTCTTGTGGCGCTACAGTCCGGGGTGGACCTGGGCCTCAACCAACATGCCTCTCCAGCCAGCACGATCTTTCGCCAGCTGTCTCCAGTTGCGCACTCCAAGTTGGTTGAGGTCTTTCTCCACTTGTGTACGCCACTTCAGTCTAGGTCGTCCTCTGTTGCGTTGTCCCAATGGCTCGGATTCAAAGACTTTTCGGGCCGGAGCAGTGGTGTCCATACGCTCTACATGGCCTAGCCATCTTAAGCGTTGTATCCGTAGACGCTTAACCAGGCGCATGTCGCTGTACAGCCTATAGAGTTCGTCATTAAATCTTCTCCTCCAGATGCCATCAACGCAAACAGGACCAAAACTCATACGCAAAACTTTTCTCTCGAAGAGACTAAGGGATTTCTCATCCGCCTTTGCTAACGTCCAAGATTCTGCGCCATATAGTAGGACGGGGATGATCAAGCTGTTATATAAAGCTAGTTTAGTCCTTCTAGAGAGGGCTTTATTACTCAATTGCCTCTTGAGCCCAAAGAAACAGCGGTTGGCAAGAGTGATTCTGCGTTTGATTTCGGTACTGATGTTGTTGTCCCTATTTACCGCGGAGCCGAGGTAGACGACGTCCTTAACTACCTCGAAGTTTCTGCTGCCTAGTGTGACGCTCCGTCCGAGACGTCGATGTTGTGTGTCCTTCCTTGATGACAGCATGTACTTCGTTTTGCCCTCATTTACCGCAAGACCCATTTTAGCCGCTTCCGCTTCAATG
The DNA here is from genome assembly GCA_955652365.1 of Eristalinus aeneus. Taxonomy (NCBI): domain Eukaryota; kingdom Metazoa; phylum Arthropoda; class Insecta; order Diptera; family Syrphidae; genus Eristalinus; species Eristalinus aeneus. The sequence goes on along the minus strand of OY019134.1, from coordinate 39,420,860 downwards.
CCAGCAAACGCCTCATTGACGGCTCGCTGTGTTCGTCCAATCACGTCAATGTCATCAGCGTAAGCTAACAGTTGAACTGACTTCTGGAAGATCGTGCCTCTGGTGTTGACTTGTGAGTTACGCACGATCTTCTCGAGGATGATGTTAAAGAAGTCACATGACAGTGCGTCGCCTTGTCTAAAACCTTTTTTGACATTGAAGGTCTCGGTGAGTTCGGTACCGACCTTGACGGAGCAGCGAGAGTTCTCCATCGTCATCCTACACAATCTGACGAGTTTGGTAGGAATGCTAAAACTAGACATGGCACTGTATAGCTCGTCTCTATGCACACTGTCATATGCAGCGTTGAAATCGACGAATAGGTGGTGAGTGTCAATTTCTTGGGTCTTTTCCAGGATCTGCCGTAATGTGAAGATCTGGTCTATTGTGGACTTCCCTGGCCTGAAACCACACTGATAGGGACCTATCAGGTCATGGACAAATGGTTTCAGACGCTCACACAATACGGCAGAGAGGATCTTGTATGCGATGTTCAGGAGACTAATCCCTCTGTAGTTGGCGCAGTCAAAGGGGTCTCCTTTCTTGTAAACCGGGCAAACGACGCTGAGATTCCACTCATCGGGCATGCTTTCCTCCGACCATATCTTACAGCTGAGCTGGTGCATGCGCCTAACCAGGTCATCTCCAGCTGCTTTAAATAGTTCTGCGGACAGTCCGTCCGCTCCAGCAGCTTTGTTCGACTTTAGCTTGGATATTGCTATCCTCACCTCGTCTAAGTCGGGCGGACGGAATACTTGTCTATCATCGTCCAAATTGAGTGGAACATTCTGCCTAACAGCGGGATTTGGGTCGTCATCGCCGTTTAGGAGTCTGCAGAAATGATCCTTCCAGATTTTCAGCACAGACTGCGACTCTACTACTAGTTGTTCATTTTGGTCCCGGCAGGCCTTGGTCCGAACCTTGTATCCTCCGGATAGCTGTTTTACCTTTCGGTAAAACTTTCAGACTTCATTCCTGCCAAAGCACACGAAGCTTTCCACACGCAAAAACTACATCTAAACTGTCCCTCTTCAATCTGAGGCTCTATGAACAGCCTCCACTCTATACAGCTGCTGTTGTGCTTCTGGAACCAAAGATATAATCTAGCTCTGTAAAGCCCAAAGACTCCTATGAAGGAAAAAACGCACATTTCTAATTTCACTCACCCTAAGTGCGTAGCATATCCTCTAATTTCAACCCAAAATATTTCGGTCTCATCATCGGCAAAACCAAAAGCATGGGTAAGTTCTAACGGAGTTGAAACTTTAACGGCTCGTTGTTTTGTCGATTGTATATAGTTGTAGTGCAAGTCTTCTTTATGGGAAACTACTCCTCTCACGGAAAACTGGCAAACGGTTCAAAATGAATTAAATCATCCTCTTCAATCAATTACCTCCAGAGGTTTTCTCCATATGTAGGAGGAAGAGGGTTTGCGGCAAGAACAGGATTTCGGCTGGAGTCACTTTCTTACATGTGGATGCGCCACTTCCATTTTAGGGAACATTTTATGGTAAGCCTTAACCCGAATACTAACCTCCTTACCTTTCTCTGTTAGATTCTTAAAAGAATTTTTGTTAATCCTTTAGGCCTGATTACAAGTTTGAGCCCCAGAGGGTCCTCAACGATTTGTTTTTCAATACTTCAAAAAGGGGTTTAAGAGAGGGTTAATGAACGCCTTTAGAACCTATTCCATTTCAAGCTGGAGACAGTCTCGTAGACAAAAAAAAACCAATGTGATATCGTCCTGTATACAGCCAAGTATCGTTAAAGTCAGCACAACACTCTTTCCCCAGGGACCAAGAGGGATAAATAAAAGGCCCGGAAGACTGCATTTTAACCTTTAAGCCAACTGAGGGAAAACTCGCTATCTGTCTTTTGTTTTTGTGGCAGACGGGCCATCTGAATGCAGCAGCTTCTTCCTGACAGTGATTGATGGAAGGACAACACTTGCCCGGATTGTAACCATTCCATGGTAGTCGACGAGATGAGGACTTTGAAAAGAAAACGCATTGAGAGGACAAACAAAAAGCTCGTCAGACATGGTTGCCATCGGATCCCACAGAACACTGAACACTGAACAGTCAAGTCAAAGATGTCACCGGCAGAAAGCGCCCCGAGTTGAGTCTCTTGTCAGAACTCGCGCCAGACCGTCAATTCATCTTAGTCGGACTCCCGCCCGAAAGTTGATTAAGCTTAAGCCCTTTACCGATTTCCTTGGCGGCCTGAGTTACTGAATCACATCAAACCACACGCCAACCCACCCACCGACGTCCCCAAAGAATTCATTCACCATTCAAATGGTAAACTGAGCACACTCCGACGACTCCTCAAAATGGCCAAAAGGGAGCGAAGCAAAAGGAAGCACAAAGTTTCTTTCATCTTGGCCGCTGCCTGCAAACAAAGTTTCACATTGGCATTGGCAGAAAGTTACCCTCGGTCTAATTCGTTTATGAATTTCGTCCTTTCTCCCCGTGGGTCGCGAGGATATACAATGCACGGGCATGTACTCGCTTGCGAAGTTTTCATCTCCCTCGTGGGCGTATTGTACGTGCGTATACTGTGCAGGTCCTTATTCCTATCCGCATGTCCTCGGGGGAGTGATGCGATGCATCTGCCACAGTGCCTCCCCCTTCGTTTTCTTCCACTCGACATATTCAAAGTGAAATGCACGAGTCCTGCAGTCATCCGTCCCAGGGGTGCTTGCAGTTTTCCAAGTAAACGCAAACGAACAGTAAAAAGGACACTTTTCGAGAGCAATGAAGTTGGAAACATACCTGCCAGCGAATGGCCGCTTCTCGTCCCCGTCTCGTTTGCTACTTTCCTGCCCACGGGGTTTTGTCAAAATCGTAATTAATCATACTTGCCGTTAAGTTTTGCTTAAATTCTGATATAGTTCTGCAAGTGAACTTGTGCTCGCTGGATGTTTCGCATTGCGCTCCCGGGCACTTGGGAGCAGTCAAACTTGGGGGGTATTTCAACGAATCGATGCTGCTGCTCTTCCTGCCACTCCCCGCTAAATTGATTGAAAAACTTTCCCCTACACTTTTTCATTGGATTCAACCCTGTATTGTGTTACATGGGAAACGTCGCGGGTGGAGGCAGGCTTCAAAAGAAAATTAATCATCGGCGTGGTGCGGTAGGGGCGGCGGAAGGAAACGACGGCCAGAAGTTTGTTCTCCTGCTGCTGTAGCTTCGACTGGGCCGTGAAACGAATGTGCATACATAATTTCGGTTTGGTTTGGGCGGGCGGATGGAAATTGGTTTTAATTAGCTTAATACAACAGCCTACAGAGGGTAATCTCAATTAGCGAGGTGTCATAATGAGGTTCCCTCTGATGAGGTTAATCCAGGCCTCGCATGAAGGTAATTTGTCTTTGAGAGAATAGAAATTTGTCTTTTACTTAGTCAATGCTATTATCGGAGAGAATTTCTTTGGAAATATTCTGACTGCAGGGTACGTGATTAAGGCACGTGTCATGCCCATCCGCACGCAACGTGTATGATTAGAAATGAAAGAAGTGATTTTGTAATCGTGCACTTGTGTGAATGTAGAGTCGATGCAAAATCACTTAAGCGACTCTGGCGGGGAAGACCAGACCAGACCATTCTTAACCCAGATGCGGTCTTTCCTAAGATTAGTTACAATATTGCGTTCTGCGTAAGCTTACAGGTAGATCAAAACACAAAAACAAAAAACGAAATATGTGTAACTTGGCAAGACTCGCCGTCTTAAAGAGTTTAGTTCTTTTGAAACGTGGGCGGCAGCGGAAGGTGGTTTTTTGGGTGACCTCCAGAAACAAAATCCCTTTCTTTAGCAGACTGTGCCCTTTTCCTTGGCATACTGAATCGAAGAAGATTCTCGTGCCTACAAACGAGGTTGTGTTCATATTGAAGTCACGCCTGTTCACGGCTCGGCGTCCTGAAAAGAAGAAGGAAGGATGAATAGGAAACCTTTCATACGTAAATACAGCAAAGCTTCGGGATGGGTTAAGGCGGTAAGGAACACCTTCCTATGGTCCCAAAGATCAAAATATTTGTGAAAGTCACTGATCGCGCAATGTGACCTTCCTTTTTAAGCTTGCTTTGTTGTACAAGAGCTCGTTTGGAAAGTAGTCTTATTCGTGTCTAATGCACTGTCTCTCGAACAGCCCCACACTCACGTTGGACCACACTGGGGAACCAGGTATACAAGTATGAAGTGGGCGTCAAGATAAAAATGTCTCGATAGGGAACTTTTGTTCTGAACGAGCCCTTATTTTTTTTTTGTTTGTTTGCTATGACATCTGTAAAAAATATTTAGAATACATCAAGTTATTGAACAGACAACATCATATATTTTCATCGTGTTAAAAATGTCGAATTTTTTACCAGAAAGTGCTGATTTGCGGAAAGCATTAATGGTTTGTTTTCATTTGAAGAAAAGTGCTGCAGAATCGCATCGAATGCTTGTCGATGCATATGGTGATCATGCTCTATCAGAAGCAACAAAAGATGGTTTCAACGGTTCAGAAATAATGATTTTGATGTGAGAAATGAAGAACGTGGAAGACCACCAAAAAAGTTTGAAGACGCCGAATTGCAAACGATATTGGATGGAGATGACACTTTGAGTGAAAAGAAAATGGCAGCAATGTTAAAAGTTGCACAACAAACAATTTCTGACCGTTTAAAAGCTATGGGAAAGATTCAAAAGTGTGGAAAATGGGTGCCACATGAATTGAATGAAAGACAGATGGAAAACCGAAAAAACACTTGTGAAAATTTGCTTCAAAGACACAAAATCGGTTTTGCATTGGATTGTTACTGGCCATGAAAACTGGATTTATTTTAAGAATCCTAAACGGAAAAAATCATGGGTTAATCTGGGACAACCATCAACATCGACTGCAAAACCAGATCGATTCGGCAAGAAGACAATGATGTGTGTTTGGTGGGACCAGAAAGGTGTGCTGTACCACGAGCTCCTAAAACCTGATGAAACCGTTAATACTGATCGCTACCGACAAGAAATGATCAATTTGAACCATGCATTGATCGAGAAACGACCAGAATGGGTCAGAAGACACGGCAAGGTAATTTTGCTCCATGACACTGCACCTGCACACAAAGCAAAACCGGTTCAGGATACAATCAAAACACTTGGCTGGGAGCAGCTACCCCACCCGCCGTATTCACCAGACTTGGCTCCTTCCGACTACCATTTGTTTTCATCGATGGGACACGCATTGGCTGAGCAGCACTTTGATTCCTACGAGGAGGTCGAAAATTGGGTGTCTGATTGGTTTGCTTTAAAAGACGAACAATTTTATTGGCGTGGTATTCACAAATTGCCAGAAAGTTGGTCAAAATGTGTAGAAAACAATGACCAATATTTTGAATAAAATGTTTTTACTTTCCCATTAATAATTAGTGTTAAAACGCTCATTTTATATCGGTATACCTGGTAAGTAAGTGATTGCGGATTTCACTCATACCATAAATGGTTTTAATGGTCAGAGAAAGGTAAGGTGGCCAGTATTTGGGTTGATATTTAAATTCTTGACTAAAATAGAAGTGGCGCATCCACATGTAAAAAAGTGACTATAGCCGAAATCCTGTTCTTGCCGCTAACCCTCTTCCTACTACATATGGAGAAAGCCTCTGGAGGTAATTGATTGAAGAGGATGATTTAATTCTTTTTGAACCGTTTGCCAGTTTTCCGTGAGAGGAGTAGTCTCCCATAAAGAAGACTTGCACTACAACTATATACAATCTACAAAACAACGAGCGGTTAAAGTTTCAACTCCGTTAGAACTTACCCATGCTTTTGGTTTTGCCGATGATGAGACCGAAATATTTTGGGTTGAAATTAGAGGCTATGCTACGCACTTAGGGTGAGTGCAATTAGAAATGTGAGTTTTTTCCTTCATAGGAGTCTTTGGGCTATACAGAGTTAGATTATGTCTTTGGTTCCAGAAGCGCAACAGCAGCTGTTTAGAGTGGAGGCTGTTCATAGAGCGTCAGATTGAAGAGGGACAGTGGAGAGGTAGTTTTTGCGTGTGGAAAGCTTAGTGTGATTTGTTATGAGATAGAATCTAATGCCTTCGTGCGTAAAGTGTATTTGTTTAGGGAAAAAAACAATGGTGTAAAATATAAATAAATTATAAATATGCCAGGATAGATTTCTTAGCAGCCAGGAAACTTAAAAGACCGCCGTATTTGTTTTCTGACAATTTTGGTTATTTTTTGATAAGTTTGGTGTTTCTGACCCAGTCTCTGTGTGGTGTAACTGGAGCCCTGTGAATAAATGTTGCCTAAGGGCTTCTTTTTTTCTTTTCGGAAACATCAGCCTAATTTGCGCTCACGCTCCGACAGAGGAGAAGGATGACAACATCAAGAATGACTTCTATGATCTCCTTGAATGAACGTACGACCGATGCCCCAGCTACGACACCAAGATCGTTCTAGGAGATTTCAACGCTCAGCTGGGAAAGGGGGACATCTTTGCTGGAGTCATCGGTAAACACAGCCTGCACGACAGCATATCCGGAAACGGACTCCGGCTGTTGGAACTTCGCCTCGGGGCGAAACCTCTCTGTGGCCAGCACGCGGTTCCCAGACCTGGACATTCACAAAGGAACCTGGCGATCTCCTGATCAATGAACCGTCAACCAGATTGATCAGGTTGCGATCGACGTCATATACTCCTCTAGTATTCTCGATGTCCGAACCTTCCGAGGTGCAAACATTGACTCGGATCATCACCTTGTTGTAGCGAAGGAAAGAACCCGGACATCGAGAAAGCAACGGAGTCGAGAAAGGCCAAAACGGTTTGACGTCGAAAAGCTACAATCGCAGCTGATTGCTGGGAACTTTGCCGACCGAGTCTCCCTAAAACTCGCTCAGAGTTCGACGCTTCCTGCACTAAGCATAGAAGAAGAATGGAAACGTTGTCAAGAAGCCATCAAAGAAGCTGCCACTGATGTGCTGGGTTTCAAGTCACCACCCAGAAGGAACCCATGGTTTGACGACGAGTGCAGGCAAGCGCACGCAGCTAAACAAGACGCCTAAAAGCGACGGTGCATCGAACGACGAGGGCTGTTCGTGAGCTCTACGAACAGAGAAGAAGGGAAGAGCACCAGCTTCTAAGAAGGAAAAAAAGGAGCATGAGAAGCGCGCGGTCGAGGAAATGAAAAAGTTCTATGACAGAAATGAAGTCCAAAAGTTTTACCGAGAGGTAAAACAGCTATTCGGAGGATACCAGGTTCGGACCAAAGCCTGCCGGAACCGAAACGGACAACTCGTAGTAAAGTCGCAGTCTGTGCTGAGAATCTGGAAGGATTATCTCTGCAGACTCCTTAACGGCGATGACGGCCCAAATCCCGCTGTTAGGCAGAATGTTCCACTCAATTTGGACGATGATACCCAAGCATTCCGTCCCCCCGACTTAGACGAGGTGATGATAGCAATATCCAAGCTGAAGTCGAACAAAGCTGCTGGAGCGGACGGACTGTCCGCAGAACTATTTAAAGCAGCTGGAGATGACCTGGTTGGGCGCATGCACCAGCTCAGCTGTAAGATATGGTCGGAGGAAAGCATGCCCGATGAGTAGAATCTCAGCGTCGTTTGCCCGGTTCACAAGAAAGGAGACACCTTTGACTGCGCCAACTACCGAGGGATAAATCTCCTGAACATCGCATACAAGATCCTCTCTGCCGCATTGTGTGAGCGTCTGAAACCGTTTGTCCATGACCTGATAGGTTCCTTTCCCAGATCCTGGAAAAGACCCAAGAAACGCAAATTGACACTGACCACCTATTCGTCGATTTCAAGGCTGCATATGACAGTGTGCATAGAGACGAGTTATACAGTGCCATGTCTGTTTTGGGATCCCTACCAAACTCGTCAGATTGTGTAGGATGACGATGGAGAACTCTCGCTGCTCCGTTAAGGTCGGTAACGAACTCACCGAGACCTTCAATGTCAAAAAAGGTTTTAGACAAATCGACGCACTGTCATGTGACTCCTTTAACATCATCCTCGAGAAGATAGTGAGTAGCTCACAAGTCAACACCAGAGGAATGATCTTCCAGAAGTCAGTTCAATTGCTAGTTTAAGCGGATGAGATTGACGTGATCGGACGAACACAGCGAGAAGTCCATGAGGCGTTTGCTGGTATTGAAGCGGAAGCGGCTAAACTGGGTCTCAATTCAATTCACACTAGGCAGCAGAAACTTTGAGGTAGTCAAGGACTTCGTCTATCTCTTCTCCGCGGTAAACAGGGACAACAACATCAGTACCGAAATCAAACGCAGAAACACTCTTGCCAATCGCTGTTTCTTTGGGCTCAATAGGCAATTGAGTAAAAGAGCCCTCTCTCGAAAGACTAAGCTCGCTTTCTCGGACGTTAGCAAAGGCTTTTCGAAGGCTCTTCGAGAGAAAAGTTCTGCGTGCGATTTTTGGTCCTGTTTGCGTTGATGGCATCTGGGGGAGAATATTTAATGACGATCTCTATGGGCTGTACAGCGACATGCGCCTGGTCAAGCGTCTACGGATACAACGCTTAAGATGGCTAGGCCATGTAGAGCGTATGGACACCACTGCTCCGGCCCGAAAAGTCTTTGCAGCCGTGCCATTGGGACAACGCAACAGAGGACGACATAGACTAAAGTGGCGCACACAAGTGGACCTCAACCAACTTGGAGTGCGCAAATGGAGACAGCTGGCGAAAGATCGTGCTGGCTGGAGAGGCATGTTGGTTGAGGCCCACGTCCACCCCGGACTGTAGCGCCACAACAAGAAAAAGAAGGCCTTCTTAATCTGGGGCAGTTATTTTGGTCATGATGTGATGAGGGCTGAAAAATACAGAGGTACTGACTGTCATACCTTTAGAAGACCATACACTATGGAATTGGCAATTGAGTTATTACGAACTTCACTCACTTTAAGGTTTGCTGACGCAATCGAAATGTCAAACACATTTTGTTATTTGTAGTTGGTCGTTCTGTCAATCAGTAAAACGCACTTTTAGATCGGTTGTGTAGTTTTCGTTTGGCGTTTGTTGAAAAATGGAAAATCGAAACGAACATTTTCGTCATATGCTTTTTTATTTCCGGAAACGAAAAAGGGCATAGCAAGCTCATGTCAGTGTTAAAATTGGTTTGCCAATGAGTTTTCATTCAATGATGAAAAACGCTCCGGTCGTCCATTCAATGACGGCCAATTCAAAGTTGATAACCAACAAATCAAAGCAATAATCGATTAGGATTGTTACAGTACAACACGTGAGTTTGCAGAGGAGCTTCATGCATCACATACATGCATTGAAAATCGCTTAAAACAACTGCGCTTTGATCGAAAACTCGATATATGGATTCCTGAAAGAAAATCGTTTAACACAAGGTATTAACATCTGCGATTTGTTGAAGAAAACCAATGAAAATAATTCATTTTAAAAACGACTGACAGGTGATAAAGAATGGGTTGTTTTCAACAACGTCAGTAGGGATAGCCAGATAAACCCTCTCAAACAACACCAAAAGCTGATATTCATCAAAAGAACATTATGTTATCAGTTTGGTGAAGTTACGAAGCAATTGTCTACTTTGAGATTTGACGAGAACCTCCCAACCGAGCAATCAAATCAGATGTCTACGTAGGACAACTTACAAAATTGAACAATTCGGTTGAAGAAAACCGGCCCGAATTGACAAGTCGAAAAACTGTCGTATTCAATCCATCATTCCATCATGTCAATGGAAGGCCACACACATCTTCGGTCACCCGGCAAAAATCATTGAATCTTGGTTGGGATGTTTTGCCATATCCACCATATAGTCCTGACCGTGCACCATCTGATGACATTTTATTACGACCTTTGCAAAACTCCTTGAATAGTAAAACTTTCAAAAATTATGATGATGTCAGATCGTACCTGGTTCAGTTTTTTGACGATAAAAACCAGAAATGTTATGAAGGTGGAATTATGATGCTGCCTGAACGGTGGCAAAAGGTCATTGGGAATTCATTATAGAATGAAGTTATTTCATTCCATGAAAAATTCTCTTCTAATGTATAAACAAAAGCAATTGCTTAACACATCAGTTTATACGGCCACGTTTAAAGTCAGCATACCACCAAGAGAGAGTTGTTTTTGATGGAGTATAGCCCCTGCAACACTTTTCAAGCCAACACACGAAATTCTGCTCTTTCCATTGTTTTCAAAATCGCAAGAGTAGTGTCACTTGAAGCACTGTAACTTGTAACCTAATAATCAGATTGTCATGAAGATTGTCACATGTGTCATTTGAATGTTTGTACTTCCTAAAAATATTATGGATTTTTTTTTCAGTGGCGCCCCCTTTATATCAGTCCCGGTACCCTTTGAGTGATGTGTTAGTTGCTTACCCTACCAGGTATACAAACCCAGGCCCTTCGGTATGTGAGCGTCGCACTCTACCCTCTACTCCATGGCAGCCACATCATACTGTTTAACTAGAGATAAAACACGAATTAGTAATCACATTTATGGTATACATTTTAAATTACTGACTGATAGTGCAATGGTGTTGTGTGTGCTTGAGTCTGCGAGCTCTAGTGTAGCGCTTTAAACGCTCCAACAAGATATCAAATTATTTCTACAACTCGAGAGAAATATTAATGCATTTGGCGTTCAGGGATTATTCATAGAAATACGATATTTCCCCTGGGAGTCAATTGATGTCACAAAGCGTTAGAATGCGGATTCAGGAAACTTCTAATGAGTGGCTTGTTCCATATGGTTTAAGCAGTTTTAAATCGTGGGTCAAATGGGTTGTGTTTTAATTATGTGCTCTGAATTGAGAGTTAACGTCCGTCAATCGACAGAATGGGAACCAATTACCCTTTAACTCATCACTTCATCATTTGGGAACTTGGATCTACTCTTACCCGCCGAGTGAAAAATATGAGCTATCACTGGAGAACATCATGAGTGTTCTGACGACTATAGTCGGGCATCCATTGTTCCAAGTTTATAAGAATGGAGATACAATGTGCCACAGGGAGGAACACGAAACGCACATTTATTGCTAACGTTCCCGGCGTTTGCAATAAATGTGCGTTTCGTGTTCCTCCCTGTAAACTCAGATAATCAACAATACTAATGCCTGAGGATGTTATACTTTCCACTCGCAGTGAGATTAAGATTCATTTGTTTGACATTTTGTTTGACTGAACCAATAAACAGGACAGATTTACCAACAGGACAAGAAATGCAATTTTGTTTATCTTGCATAAACTTTTATTACCACCTCGTGTACTGCCTATCTCTAGAACAGGGGAATAGTGTGACATCGAATGAATGTGATGCTCTTCCATCACTGTAAATCCTTTCAGAATGACATCTTGCCAGTTAAGGAGTTGACTCCCGAAATGTACTTTCCTGGTCTCCTCCTACTAAAGAATTCATGTCAAGCATATCATGTCAACTGGTTCGAGCTATGAAAACTATATGCAGAATTTCCAGAGACCTATAACGTTACGAATTCTCAGAAATGGACAACTTCCGGTCCTATTCAATCAATAAATACACACCCAGGCTAGAAAGCAATTTCAAGACGTCTTCAGTTCTAATTTCGGATTGTTTTCGGACTTGGTTGTATCAGCCAGCGGTGTCGACACACACAAAATCACTTGTACTTTGGGTTGCACAAAATGAAAGCAATCCACTCCGCCCATGACGATTTCCCAGGATATAAGCGATATGATTAAATTTCCATAAAACATCCTGCACCCGCTGGGCTTAGGCTTCCTTGCTACAGCCAAGAACTACAAGTTAGGGCAGGTGGCAGAACCTAGAATTGCACAGATCCAACATTTGTGTATGCACATGTGCTGAATGCAAGCACAAAATTCGGAAATCGGTATCGGATGCTGCCTTGCGAGCATCTGCACGTCGGGCGATGTGAATTTTCCATGAGATTGTTATGCAGCCAATATCACTCATCTTGCTCCGCTCCCAATGGTTGTAGGGCGAGGATGATTTCAATATTTATCACTTTCACATCGCTGTGGCTTCCCTTTGATCCTGCAAAGAAATACAATTACGCCTCGTCTCCCTGTGCATGCAGTTCGGTTTCCTTCCCGCCGTCAGATACCGGGGTCGTATACGTAACAAAACTGACGATATTTCGAATGTTCGCCACACAGTCACTCAGATAGTGGCTGCGATGAGCAATCAAGTGTGACGTCTCATGCAACGTCGTGTGACATGTGACATGAGTACGTTTGCCTGCAGAGTGAGTGAATTATCACATTTCCCTGAAGCAATTGCCTTCTCCCGACGATAATCACTATCATGTCGGATCTCGATTTCATAATCATAATCGATTGGATGATGCATGCATGTATCACGTGTCTGTGTTTCGGCTGCAACGGCGGTGACTGCAAGACGAACCATCCTCCAGCCAGATATCGATCGTTGGGAGGGATGACACTTAGAGAATGTGCAGCGTGAAGATGTGGCAACATTTGGGGTGTTTCTTAAAGATGTGTAGCAACGTTTGTCGTTTCCCCTGAGCGCCATAGTAGTCTCCAGCAAACACGGGCCAAGAGTTGTGTGCTTGCTCTGAAACGACAAAAGAAAAATTTGTCAGAGCGTAACACATGCCTCTCATGTCAACTCTAAACGGTCCCTATGCCAACTCGGACAAAGTACGTCTAAGGACGATGGTAGGTGTTCTAACCCCTGACGTCTTCCACAGTGACTTCTGCACAAATAGAAAGAGAACAATTTAAATTCTTTTCTTATCTCTCCCATTGCTATCTAAGACTTGCAAAAGGTAACACAAATGGCAAGAAGCAATAACTCAGACGGTCTCAGCACACCTTCGCAGAAACATATGCGTGCAGCGTTTAAATTCTTAGTGAATTGAAGGTAAGTACCCGCACGGTGCCACAATGGTCCGTAGCGCGGTTGCCGGTTGACAGTTTTCTTTTTTTGGAAGTCGGGAAACAGTTAGACTCGAAAACTGATCAATAAAAGGCCAATAACAAAAATAACTGGGTGGCGCTACAGTCCACAGGGGGACCAAGGCCTAGCTTGCTCATCAACTACTCGTATTGTGCGCGCTACTGTTCTCTCACGAGTGGAAGAGACCTACAGTTTTTTACCGACTCCGAACAGCGAAATTTGAGAAGCTTATTTTTAGACAGTTGTTACTCTTTGAGTTTGAGACTCTTTGAGTTTGTCAGCAGCTCGAAAGAGGTTGCGCCGTGAAATATTCGAGGTGTTCAGCCGGGATCGAACCTAGACCCTTCGGCGTGTGAGCGTCGCACTTTACCCACTACACCACGGCGGCCACGAATTGTTTCTTCTAAAGAAGTTTGTATTTTAGCATTACTTCCAGGTTTAACAAATAATGACAGCTTTTAGTATCAGTGAAATCAGACCAGTCCGATTCCTGCTCCTCGTGACGGGAACAGACTCGGTTTTATGAAAGCACATTTTCCACTCCATCATGTCTAGAGGCGGCTGCGGTCTTGAACATACGGCCGTAAGATATTTTCCGGTTACAAGTGCATTCTCTACTTAAGTCTGGGAGTAGGGACTACATGTTTTTGGACGACAAGCAAAGTGACGGACAAAATTTACGAAAGAAGAGAAGACACAGCGCAGCTTTGCCGGAAGCCCCTGTTTACCGCCGATATCATATTTTTGTTGCAGTGCGCTTCCGCGTTTATAGTTCTGCACATTCACTTTGCTTTTGTCTACAACGCTTATGATTTCTCTAGACCATGTTCTCCAGCCTCGCTTGACATGGCATCAACAGTCGTGTTGTGAGAAGCACCCCCCATATCGCTTCTCGTCCCGTTCGCATATTCAATTATCGCGGTCTCGTTATCCAGTTAGCTGTTACCTTACCATACAAAAGACAGACAAGAACTTAGCATACCCTAGCGTTCCATCATACATTTCGAGTCTTGACTGCAACTCCCAGAGTCCCAGACCTCCACCTGAACAGTGCATTTTCACAATTGGCAGCCAATAAAACTCGCACGAAATTATATTCAAATATGGAAACGACTTAATCATACACGCAATCAACTCTCGTGACCTTTTATGCCGGCTTCACTTCATCGCATCATTCCGTGATCTGCAGCAGCAATCACGTATTCCTTGGGAAATTAGCACTTGAAAGAGAGAATAAAATCAACCGCCCTTAATTTGCGTCACTTTTCGCAGGGCTTTCGTAATTTATTCTCATCTCTTTGCCACTTTCCACGAGCGTCTTGCCCTCACCTGGTGTGTCGGCGGAATTTTAAGAGGAACTTCATAGCGGATTGGGTGGTGGTGGCGTGTCTCCTTCAAAATGGAAATTCCTCAACTTTTTGAGGTGGATAAGAGCCTTTAACCTCTCAAGACAGCTGACATGGTTCAATAAGTAGATGGAACAGGCTGTCTGACGCGATTCCATTTGAATAACAGATTTAGCAGCCATTTGGTGGTATTTGATATAATGTGATTATGGGAGAGGGTGGCAGAAGTTATCTAATCCTTCTGATCGAAACGGTATCGGCAGTTCTTTAAATTAGTGTCTGTATCCCTGGAAGTTTCCAGTTTATAAATATTTCGATAGATTTTCCAGGCGGCGCTCATCCCATGGCAACGGCTTACGAAATTACACGATAAAATTTTTTCCCCTATGTCTTCGAATCTAAGCCGTTGGGAAAACGCAACAGAGGACGGCTCCTATATTTCAACCAACTTGGAGTGCGCAACTGGAGGCTGCTAGTGAAAAATCATGCTGGCTGGAGAGGCAAGTTGATTGAGGCCCAAGTCCATTCCGGACTGTAGCGCTACTAGAAGAAGAAGAAGAAGAAGAGGAAGAAGAAGAACAGAAGAATTAGTCGAAGAAGAAGAAGAAGAAGAAGAAGAAAAGAAGAAGAAGAAAATAAGAAGAAGAAGAAGAAGACGAAGAAGAAGAAGAAGACGAAGAAGAGGAAGAAGAGGAAGCAGAAGAAGAAGAAGAAGAAGAAGAAGAAGAAGAAGAAGAAGAAGAAGACGAAGAAGAAGAAGAGAAAAAGCACAAACAAAAACCTTTGTTATAAGTCTTACAGCTTTAGATTCTAATTGCTAAGTTGCACCTAAGCCAATTTTATAATAAGGCTAGTAATTCAGACAGAAATTACACTTACTTAGAAAGTTTAGTTTTAATTTATAAATGAGACATAAAATAGTGTTAACATAAGCTCTTCCATGCAGTTTTGCAGTTGAAAAACGCCAAGGTTAGCTCATAATTAGCCTTAGCACCTTATTTTGACAAGGTTGTAACTTTCTAATGTGAGTATCGTCACAATCTGGCCACATAGGTGAAGAATAAGCTCCAACTGGTTGGAAGATGGGTTTAAAAATTAATAATTTGTTTGCAATACTAAGCATCGAGTTTCGATTGATAAATGGGTAGAGTAACTTAACCATCAGGCTTACTTACTGTACTGTGTTCGATATATGTTTTTCAAGGTTTTTTTTTTATCAAACGTTACTTCTAAGTACTTGCAGTTTTCAGACCATTCAATATTGATGGAGTTCAACTGCAGGTTTGTAGTAAAAACACGTCCGCCTGCTTTGCTTGTCACCAAGAGAATGATCCTTTATTTTCACTATTATGTACATGTATCATATTATGAGAGGCCGACAACAACGTATAAGAGAGTTTGTTGCTGTCGTTCTCTATTACATCGATTAACTTAGAGCTAAGGGAGGGTAGTAACGTCATACTACTCGACACTACTACAGGTTTGATTGGGGTAGAAGCTGATGTTTTCTGTGACAAGTAAACCTTATAGCCTGAGACTTGTCAGCATTAAACTTTATTTTTCTTTAAATACAGAATTTTGAAAAATGTAAATGTGAATTCTGTAACGTAGCTTTTGATGAGTCCTGTGCTATAATGTTGGATGAGAAAAGGGCTGTATCATCAGCAAACAAAGCAAGAAAAGTGTTTCCAGTAAGTATTGGTATATCGGACATAAAGGTATTGTACAGGATGGGACCAAGAACGGAACCTTGAGGTACTCCAAATTCATTCATATATAATGACGATTAAGGCTAAATTCGGGAACATCAGCCTGATTTGCGCTCACGCTCCGACAGAGGAGAAGGATAACAACACCAAGGATGACTTCTACGATTTCCTAGAAAGAACATACGATCGATGCCCCAGCTACGACACCAAGATGGTTCTAGAAGATTTCAACGCTCAGCTGAGAAAGGAGGACATCCTTGCTGGAGTTATCGGTAAACACAGCCTGCACGACAACACATCCGGAAACGGACCCAGGCTGTTGGACTTCGCCTCGGAGCAAAACCTCTTTGTGGCTAGCACGCGGTTCGCACACCTGGATATTCACAAAGGGACCTGGCGATCTTCTGATCAATCAACCGTCAACCAGATTGATCACGTTGCGATCAACGTCAGACACTCCTCTAGTATTCTCGATGTCCGAACCTTCCGAGGTGCAAACATTGACTCGGATCATCACCTTGTTGTAGCCAAAGTAAGAACCCGGATATCGAGAGAGCAACGGAGTCGAGACAGGCCAATATAATTTGACGTCGGAAAGCTACGAGCGCAACTGATCGCAGGGAACTTTGCGGGAGGATTCTCCCTGAAACCCGCTCAAAGTTCAACGCTGCCTGCACTAACCATAGAAGAGGACTAGAAACGTTGTCAAGAAGCCATCAAAGAAGCTGCCACTGATGTGCTGGGTTTCACGTCACCACCCAGAAGGAACCCATGGTTTGATGACGAGTACAGGCCAGCGCACACAGCTAAGCAAGATGCCTAGGCGACGCTGCATCGAATAACGAGGGCTGTTCGTGAGCTCCATGGGAAGACCATGACCAGAAATGACGTCCGAAAGTTTTACCGAAAGATAAAACAGCTATTCGGAGGATACAAGGTTCGGACCAAGGCCTGCCGGGACCGAAACGGACAACTCGTAGTAGAGTCGCAGTCTGTGCTGGGAATCTGGAAGGATCATTTCTGCTACGACGGCCCAAATCCCTCTCTTAGGCAGAATGTTCCACTCGATTTGGACGATGATAGGCAAGAATTTCGTCCCCCCTACTTAGACGAGGTGAAGATAGCAATATCCAAGCTGAAGTCGAAGAAAGCTGCAAGAGCAGACGGACTGTCTGCAGAACTATGTAAAACAGCTGGAGATGAGTTGGTTGAGAAAATGCACTAGCTCAGCTGTAAGATATGGTCGGAGTAAGGCATGCCCGATTAGTCGAATCACAGCGACGTCTGCCCGGTCCACAAGAAAGGAGACCCCTTTGACTGCGCCAAATACTGAGTGATTAGTCTCCTCAACATCGCATACAAGATCCTCTCTGCCGTATTGTGTGAGCGTCTGAAACCGTTTGTCCATGACCTGATAAGTTCCTATCAGTGTGGTTTCACACCAGGGAAGTTCACGATAGATCAGATCTGCACATTACGGCAAATACTTGAAAAGACCCAAGATGTACAGATGGACACTCTAGGTGATCGATTTTAAGGCCGCATATGACAGTGTGCATAGAGACGAGCTATACAGTCTTTTGTCTAGTTTTGGCACCCCTACCAAATTTGTCAGATTATGTAGGATGACGATGGAGAAATCTCGCTGCTCCGTCAAGGTCGGTAACGAACTCACTGAGACCTTCAATGTCGAAAAAGATTTTAGACAAAGCGGAGCGTTGTCATGCGACTTATTTAACATAACCATCCAGGTTAACACCAGATGCACGATATTCCCAACTGCTAGCTTGCGCAGATGACATTGATGGAATGGACAGCGAGCCGTCAATGAGGCGTTTGCTGGCATTGAAGCGGAAGCGGCTAAACTGGGTCTGGCGGTAGATGAGGGCAAAACTAAGTACATGCTGTCATCAAGGACACACAATATCAACGTCTCCGACAGAATGTTACACTATGCACCAGAAACTTCGAGGTAGTCAAGGACTTCGTCTACCTCGGCTCCGCGGTAAATAGGGACAACAACATCAGTACCGTAATCAAACGCAGAATCACTGAAGCCAATCGCTGTTTCTTTGGGCTCAAGAGGCAATTGAGTAATAAAGCCCTCTCTCGAGGGACTAAGCTCGCTTTATGTAACTGCTTGATCTTCCCAGTTCTAATTCTTGGGGCGGAAACTTGGACGTTATCAAAGCCGGATGAGGAAGGCCTAAGTCTTTTTGAGAGAAAAGTTTTGCGCGCGATTTTTGTTCCTGTTTGCGTTGATGGCATCTGGAGGAGAAGATTTAACGACGAACTCTATGGAGTGTACAGCGACATGCGCCTGGTCAAGCGTCTACGGATATAACGCTGAAGATGGCTAGGCCATGTAGAGCCTATAGACACCACTGCTCCGGCCCGAAAAGTCTTTGAATCCGAGCCATTGGGACAACACAACAGAGGACGACATAGACTAAAGTGGCGCACACAGGTGGAGGAGGACCTCAACCAAATTTGAGTGCGCAACTGGAGACAGCTGGCGAAAGATCGAGCTGGCTGGAGAGGCATGTTGGTTGAGGCCCAGGTCCACCCCGGACTGTAGCGCCAGAAGAAGAAGTAGAAGAAGAAGAAGGTTTCATTTCTCACTCATTCAACCAATCAATTGGCAACTTGACAGTCACTTTTTTTCCCGTTCTTTTGACAAAGTGTTGGCAAGGGAAAACTCCCACTCAACTGGTTGCTGCGACCGAAAGAGTGGCAGATATGTAGAAAAGGCCTTGCTCCTAAGTAGAGGGATTGCTTAGAAATAATATGATTTAAGAATTCAAACTTGTAATTCGAATTTACTAATTTATGATTTTTAACTTAATCTATGAATTCTATTAATCTACGAGTATATATATAGTACAAGTATAAATCTATATATAAATCATTATTGTTACCGGCTGAACTTAGTACTCTATTACTATGCTAATCTTGTAACACTGATCTATTACTTATTCGCTATATAACGCTTTGTATAACACTTGCATCCATGCTAAACTGTGCTTAACCTACGTTGGGTCTAAGAATTGTTTCTCCGCTCTCTTTCGATTTAAACCAGGCAGCAAGCAACAGCAAATAAATTATCTGTACAGTGATCCAATGAGTTTTCATTTCAATTATTTTTTCGCTTCATCGTTTCGTTTTGGTATTTAATTCATTAAAAGCGATGATAGGGTGAAGTGGAGCATGACCTTGGTTTGAAAATCGGGCATGAAAGGCGACTTGCTTGCAATATGAGTCTTGGGATAGTAAACATTGTGGTATAGGGCCGTAATTCAATTCAAACCACACATCGGTTAACTTTTGCACACATCGACAGCTAAACAGTGACTTTTTATCAGCTTACAATCCTGTCCAGTACTCCACGGGCATTCTTAATGGCGTCCATCTATCATGTGAAAATGACATGAATGTGAATGTTTTTAAATTCTCAATTCATTCGTCCAGAGACCACCAACTAGAGGCCTTTACATCCTAATTCATCTCACGTGTTGGTGTGAGAGTATCACTGTCCTTTGGCTTAAACATTCTTCACTCGTATTAAACCAGTTCAGGTGAGGCTTCAATTCCGTTTGTCCTTCGTCAAACGGCAGAAAAGAAAAACCTCCAAATTCCCTTCTTACGCCTCTTCTTTCAACGGAGAACTCTGTCAATCATCATTGTATTGCCTTCGGCAGGAGAAATTCAATCTTCAGAAGCACAAGGATCCGACAGTCAATCAATCACAAAACTTCCTCTACCCCACTGATAATTGTGCTCTTTCAGATCCCCTTCAGCATGTTGACACAGACTGTGAGGACCATGTGCCTGAGAGGTGCGTACATTGTCTTTGTGAAGAATTCATGAGCTCGCCTGCACGAGTGAGAATATTCGTCCTTGCTGCCGCGACCTTGTATGAGGCGATGAAGGTGGTTCTCACTGCGCACCCAAATGGCTGTTGTGGGAGAATTGTAAAGGAAGGTATTGCTTTCGGGCGCAATCGATAAAACTTGAAAAAGCCTTGTTTTAGTCGGCTCGCCGCCGTCTTCATGCGAACTCGACGTGTACTGGCAATTTTTGGATGAAAGCATCATAAGTCCACCTCGTGCGAAAAGGCTCTCACGTTCCTCCCCTTCACCAAAACTCCCTTTCGTTTGAACTCTCTGGTCACGAAATAATAAAGCTAAAAAAAATATAAAATAAAATGTGCACACAATTCACGAACATTGCGGGACTTCGCAAATCAATTTGTCCATCGGTGTACGCGAGAAGTCAAGGGACTCCCCGTTGCACAGGTCGAACTACAAGCGACAATGCATTTCGCAAATTTCCACAGAGAATCGAGGCATTGACTCAGAGCCCACGCCCAGGCAGCCACCCAATTCGGATGCAAAACAATTCTGCAGTCCCCGGACTTAGCATGGATACAACTCCCACTGGGTGCAGCCCGAACGATGATTTCAATTTATGGCTGCATCACCGCTTGTTCGTGCAACGTCCCAGTCCCTCAACTACGTGCTGGAACGGGCGCACATCCCCGACTGCCTTTCTAATCAAATTTCCACGAAAACGCAAAAATTGCTCAGTTATAAGTCGTCATCCCATCCTTGGGACGAAAGCCCACGAAAACGACTCAGGCTTGAATGATCGTCCTAGGACTCAGTTGCAATGGTTACAATGTAGGACACGAGTTCCGATGATGGACTACAAGCGAGAAAACCGGCTCCGGAACACCATGCGATATGAGAATCCTTTTTATGCAAAATCATAAATCACTTTATTAAGTTTTCCTGTCCGCTCCGTCAGGCGAAACAAGGATGCGGATAGTGTATGGTTGCTCTGTGTGGCTGTGCACTCTTATGCAGCACAGAAGCTCATTTGTGCGATTCTTGTGAACACAATGGATGCGGGACAAGTGGAGTGGGGGCGGATGAGGAAACAACAACAATCCGAGCTCAAGTGTGATGCGTCTCGTTGGATGCCATTGTTCCTGTGTCGTCTGCAACGGATGGACTGTGGTGAAGGGGTAAGCGGCCAGTGTGGCACTGCAATGTTAGGATGTCTGAGCGGAGAATGTCTCCCATCAAATAAATTTGTGGCAATTTGTTTTGCAATGCAGCTGCAGGATGGACGACACAGTTGTTAAATGGGAGAGCAGAGCCTTGCACCAGATGCCGTGTGGCTTCCGCGCTCTATGTACCATGGAACATTTTTTGTTTTGTTGTTAGACTCACCAAAACCGAGAAAATTGCCTGCCATTTGGGATAACCAATGGGTGGCACTGGTTGGAGAGTTCTTAACAAGTGAACAAAATGCGTGTGTGTGTGTGGTTGGCTAGCGTGCCGAATAAATGTCTGCATTCCCAACCGAGGCCTCATATCCAACCGCGGCTTTTATTGAGCCACATATGGGCTTTCATGGATTATGAGGGTCGTCTCTGACTCACATCGGGAATGTTTTTGATGAATTTCCACCGCGGCGGCCTACGGGGTTAGCACAAATTTTGGAAACTTCACTGGCCTTGCATTTTGCAACAATTCAACTTAATCCTTTCATTCCCCTATTGGATCCAGTGCAATTAGGGTTATTCACAGGTCGCCACTTCGCAACCACTTCCACATCCCGATTAGCCCGCCTAACAAACCGACAAGCAAGTCAATGGAAGTGCCATGGCCGGAGAGCATTGTCCCTGTCGGACAAGCGAATGGTCGGAACATCGCTGGACAAGGAAATCTTCTTAATTAGTTCCAATCGATTAAAATGAAAAACAATGAAAAGCCAGTTCCGAAAGCCCGAGACGAATCTTGTGCATCCCTGAGGCGTACCAGCTAAATTGAATTAGCTCCAACTGCGCTCGGCAGATCTGTGAATTCACCGGAATGGCACTCGAAACAAAAGGCTGCCGCTTAGTTGTGGTGGTCGGTGCAGTTCTCATGATTGCCTGCAGTTCTTCCTCCTCCCACAGTGCGGAAGATGTAATCAACGCAATGAAAACTACATTTCTTGAAATTATTTGGTAGCTACAGCTCTAATCTGTAATCACTTCTGCTCCCGCAGGCGCAGGGCGTTGGTGGGAAGCAAGTTCCTTAACTTCAGGAGATTTATTTGGATTACGAGTATACTGGTGGGCTTTAGTTATGACAGCAACTATGAGGAAGGAAAAGCGTTGTCCTTGCGAGAGACAGAGAGATACATGCACTCACACACACACACACACACACCTTCATTGAGTGGGAGTGTGTAACACTTTTGGACTCCGTCATCATCTCCGGCAAATATCCTTCTTTCGACTTAGCCCTCTTATCCTTCGAAAGCTGAAAATGTCAACACATTCAAACTAATTAAAAATCCAATTTAAATGGTAAACATCAACAAAGAGGCAACGTGGTGGGCGCAACCAACGAACGAATGAACGAACGCAACCAGGATTTGACGGCACAACAACAGCCAAAGCCGACGACTGAAAGGAAAGCTGAAGATGACTTCTGTGGGAAAACAGTGCTTAGACGAGAGTGCACTGTTCTTGCGGTGGGGCAACTATCCTCGGTGGAGATGTTGCACTTTGGGTTAGAGGAGGACCGAGAATTCCCTCTATTTGCGGGTGGTGATGACGCAGGGAGGATTCAGGTTGAGATGAGTGGGTTGCGACCGTAGATCCTGGCAATCGAGAGATCGTGCAATGTAAACGAATGAATTGCCCTACCACTCAGTGACACAGGCGGCGGGCTCTGGCCTAAAGTGCAGTTAATATACCTGCGAGCCGGTTCAGTCGAGGGTGAATTTTTGAGCAGAGCGCCACCAATTGTGAAGAAAAGTGTGTTTTACTATTGAAATGAGACACTTGTTGGGGGACAGTTGTGGACACTCGTGATTTTATCTCCATTCTTTGCTGCAGGGGGCAACGCTGTTCATTCTACTGAAAGGACCTCCGGACAGCTTTTGCGTGACTTACGTAAACCGGGAAGATTGAAACAACAGAGAAGGATGATAGAAATGAATAAACAACGGCGAGGGACGTAGAATGGGCTTTCAGTCTATGTTAACTCCTCGACAGGTGGATTATTCAATTGGTGACCTCGGCTCCGCTGGGAGGTATTCATCTTGATGATTTAGTCGAACATGCGTGACGTTGCTTCTTTGAGATTGCAGGTCTTAGTGAGTTTGATGCACTACATGATAGAGCAGAGCATACCATCATGCACAACGTAAGCAATGCATCACTTCTGTAAACGTCATTTCTTACACAGAATTGAGATCGAAAAATTTCCATTCAGTGCAGGGTGCGGACACAGTGATGATTTATGCGTGCCCCCCAAAACGACAGAGTGTCCAGAAAGACGAATTAGAGGAGCAGGCTTTAAGGGGCTTTAGAATGACTCAATCCAAGGCGCTCCTATACTTTACAGAACAAACTCAACTAGGCCCGCATACGTGTGCCCAGAATCTTGAACAAACAAGCAACAAAGAAATGCGTATGCCTTTCATGTTTGCTTTCACAATCGAAAATTCCAATCCAGTTGGGCTCTTTAATTAACTCGATCCCTCCAAGACATGCATTCCTGAGACTGGCAACTTCATTTCATGGCACACACTCAGTGTTGTGTACGCTCTTGCGAGATTTACACAAGGTAAGGCGCACCTGATTGGATTTTCGGTTAAGAAACCTTCGATGTCTGTTCCAGCAGAAACGAAAAACAAATTACCACATCAATCCATTCGCACACATGCCTGCTGTAAAAATTGAATTCTTATCGTATTTGCATTCGGCCATCCTGCCAACTGCCTGGGCGGAAAACCATGTGCGCCTGTAAAGGGCTCTGGAATAGACGAATCAAAGTATCACTTTATCACAATCTTGTATCCTTGCTAACTTTCACCGAGGAGCACCATTCGATGGATGCGTAGCAAGGCAGCCAACATACTGTCAGCCTGTGTGTGGATGGCATTCGTTTGGATGCTCCCCTGACTCACCAAGCATCCCTTCGTCAATCGATAGCATCTTTTTCGAACCGAATGAAATCATGTGTGTAGGGTGTAGGAGGGAAGAGAGCAGGCGGAGTAGGGGGCGACTCAAGGAGGGAAAGAGCGGAAAGTTTTTGATTAAATTTGGAAAATTGCAAAATATGCAACTTTTCTCCGCTTCAATGAGAAATTCCACCACAGTTATGGCTTGTAGTGCAATTGAAGCATTTTTTTACGGAGCTTTTTCGGGGAAGACTTCTTTTAACGCTCTTTTTTACCCGTGGCTTCCAAACGTTCGTGTGAGCTGGCGGCGCAACTCAATACGGGAAATGCATTCGAAGCAAATATGGGCTATTTAAACGCGTGAAAGGTGGTTTCCGCTATTGAGGGATTTCCCATTAGTTTTATTCTTGTAGATTTTATTACAAATATGTACTTGTAACATGTAAGACGTAATTCAAACTCTTTCGGTCTTCATTGGTTAGACTTTCACAAGTGCCGCATGTAGAAAGTGGCGAAGTCTCAGCTGAGGAAAGAGCTATCGACCAAAGCAAGGAGCAGCCAAGGAGCCTTCAGCGGAACAGAGTGTTATGAAAAAAGCCATTGGGTTCAGTGACCAAGAAGTTTTAAACTTGGATGCGATAATTTTTCCCTTCAAATTGGCTCAAATAACACGTAAAAATATGTAACAGATCTCTCAAAAAGTCCCGGAACATAGAATGTCGTTAGATCCGAGAGAATGACAGCTAAGCGCCATGTTCTCTCCATGCTCCCTTCCGCCTTTTTTGTCTTTTGAATTTTCCGGCTATGTACAAAGCGCTACAAAGCTCGTATCTGGCAATTCTATACATCATTTAAAAGGTCTTGGCATAACCTACAAAACGACGCTATGCACGATTAGTTTGGATATTGCGTTCAACAGTTATAGACGGGTAAACATGGAGTTCACCAACGCCGACATTCGCGCTATTTTAAAGTTGTCCTTGGTTAAAGGCAAATCTGCTAGAGAAACGTTCCATGAGATTAATGCTGTTTTGGGGGGATGGTACTCTATCACTTCGAACCGCGGAGGAATGGTTTCGACGATTCAGAGCCGGTGAAAACGACACCATGGATAAGCCAGCCGGCGGAAGACCTCTGACGACGAATACCGATCGAATCATGAAAATCATCGAGTTAGACCGACATGTGGCATCTCGTGGCAGCGCACAGAAATTGAGAGTTAGTCACCAAACCATTTTAAACCATCTGCAGGAGGCTGGATACAAAAAAAGGCTTGATGATTGAGTGCCGCATGATTTGATACGGTGACGCGTCCCAAACAGTGGCCAAGCCGGGATTGACGACCAGGAAGGTTTTGCTGTGTGTTTGGTGGGATTGGAAGGGAATCATCCACTATGAGCTGCTCCCATTTGGCCAGACGCTTAATTCTACCATCTACTGCAAACAACTGGACCGCTTGAAGAAGGCGATCGACCAGAAGCGTCCAGAAGCGTCCAAAATTGGCCAACAGTGGTTTTCTACCAGGACAACGCCAGACCACACATTTCGTTGATGACTTGTAAGCTACGGGAGCTCGGATGGGAGTTTTGTCGCATTCACCATATAGCCCGGTAATAGCGCCAAGTGATTACCACCTGTTCCTGTCCATGGCGAACGCCCTTGGTGGTGTGAAGTTAAACTCAAAAGAGGCTTGTGAAAAGTGTCTATCCGAGTTCTTCGCAAATAAGGATGAGGGCTTCTACAAGGGGGGTATTATGAAGTTGCCGTCTAGATGGAAACAGATTATTGAACAAAACGGCGCATATTTGGACTTAATCTGATCACTGTAACACTTTTTATGAAGCATTGTATGAAGAGCAAAAGAGTGGACTATTTGACAACCTGCAATAACCATGCATGCATCGACAACTTCTGTCCTGTGTCAACCGTCCAACATGCCTTCACTTGTGCTCCGCCTTAGCCTAGGCCGTCCTCTGTTTTGTTGTCCCAATGTCTCAGCTTCTATGACTTTTCGGGCCGGAGCATATGCTCTACATGGTCTAGCCATCGTAAGCGTTGTATCCGTAGACGCTTGACCAGGCGCATGTCGCTGTGCAGCCCATAGAGCTCGTCATTATACGAGTATCTTCTCCTCCAGGTGAAGTGGTGCCGTGAAAAATTGAAGGTGTTCAGCTTGGAATCGAACCTAGACCTTCTGCATGTGAGCATCGCACTCTACCCACTGCGCATTGGCGATTACAGAATAAAAAAAACAGCTCTCTTGAATTGCTGAGACTTTAGAAAATAAAAACAAATATTTCCGGTAAATGTTTAGCACTGTAGCTTTCACATTTATGTTAAGAATATTTATCATAAATATGGCCAATTAATAGACGTGCTAAACTTTTGCCTGGTCGCCGTGGCGTAGTGGGTAGAGTGCGACGCTCACACGCCAAAGGGTCTAGGTTCGATTCCCAGTTCAACACCAATTTTTCGAATTTTTCACGGCACCACCTCTTTCGAGCTGCTGACAACACTCAAAGAGTAATAACTGTCCAAGAAAGCTTCTTAAATTTCGCCGTTCGGAGTCGGCAAAAAACTGTAGGTCCCTTCTACTCGTGAGAGAACAGTAGCGCGCACAACACAAGTAGTTGATGAGCAAGCTAGGCCCTGGTCCCCCTTTGGACTGTAGCGCCAACAATAATAATAATAAACTTTTGCCGGAACAGAGGATGTTATGTAAAAACTGAAACATAGAAAGGAAGTTGGAGTGCGCAACTGGACGCAGCTGGTGAGAGATCGTGCTGGCTGGAGGGGCATATTGGTTGAGGTTCATCCCGGATTGTAGCGCCACACGAAAAAAAAAGAAGAAGAAGTATACTACTCGTATACATTTGCTTTTTTTTTTTTCATTTTTAAAGTAAACAAATAAAATCAACACATTCTTAACTTTTCCGGGCATGTTTTATATTTCCAAACGAAGAATTAAGAACAAATATTTAAAAAAATCAAAAGTAACAACCTTTTTTATTAATTGTAAACTTGCTAACTTAAATGGCTTTACTAACTCAGTGCAAAATATGAAAACAAAGGAAAGTGCATCTTTTTTATTACGAGGGTTGCCTTTTATATTTTGGTATTAGAGAATAAAAACAAATATTAATCATCGAAAATAGCTTTATTGTTTTTCAAAATATTCCCCATTAAGATACACTTTTGCTTGCGTTTGAACCAATTTTCGAAGCACTTTTGCCACTCTTATTGAGATATCTTCAAAACATGCATTCTGAACGAATCAACCGCTTCTTCAGGGCCAAAAAACGTTGATCTCTCAATTTATTTTTTACATACGGGAATAAAAATAAGTCACTCGGTGCCAAATCAGGACTTTACGGCGAATGACTCATCAAATCGATGTTTTGAGTGCTCAAAAATGCAGTTGTTTGAGCCGATGTGTGAGAGCTCGCATTGTCGTGGTGAAGAGTGATCCGTCTTCGGCGGTTGTTTTTCCTGATTTCTTGAAAGACTGGCAAACAAATGGTTTTGTACCACGCAGAATTGACTGCTCTGCGTTGTTCTAGAGGTACGGTTGCGACATGTCCTGTTTTTCCGAAAAAACAGGAAGTGCTTCGTGCGTGAGCAACTTTTGTTGGATTTGGCTCAATTTGAAACACCCACACAGTCGACTACTGTTTACTTTCGGGCTCATACGCGTAAATCCACGGTTCACAACCTGTCACGATGTCATAGACGTGTTTGTATTTTTGGTGTATTTCTTTCGACCAATCGACACGAGCCTTTTTTTGAGCGTTTGACAAATTGTGTGGGATCCAACGCGAACAAATTTTCTTGCCGGTCAAATGTTCATGAAATATTGAATGTATGCTGGTCCCACTAATGCCTAAGGTTGTCACAATCTCACGATAGGTCACATGACGATCTTGTAATATCAGTTGGCGCACAGCATCAGCGGTTTCCGGAACAACAAGTGATTTTGGGCAACCTTCACGAAATTCGTCTTGGAGTGAACTACGACTGAATTGAATTCTGGTCCTTGATGGAACTTCATCGCCAAAAATTGAATTAAGTTCATCGATGCACTGTTGTTGAGTTAATCCACGTCAAAAGTTGTAAAAAAATAGTCGCACGAAAATTTTCACGATTTAATTGCATTTTTTGGGCGAGATGAATCTTTTAAGTTTCTGTAAACAACACAAATAGCGCTCGTATGTCAAAACGTTCTGAGTACGTTTAATATAAAAAATGTCAAACTTTGCGATAGAGCTAGCAGTTGCCAGATTGCAACACTAGGGTTGCCCAATCCCGAAATATAAAAGGCAACCTTCGTACCGTAGACTTAATGAAAAGAAACATTCTCTTGTTTACCTAAGATTTGAAAGTGACCTTTCACGCACTGATCTCTATGGAGCTGGCCCACTTTGCGACTGTGTGCTTACTGGAACAAACAAAAACCTTCTTGTTGCTGCATTTTTTCTAAAACAAATCCCCGTTTGGAGATAATACCCAGTAGCTGAGGAAATTCTGTTTGAAGCTTGTTTTCATAGAATGTGTGATACTGTTTGTTATTTTCACTTATTTCATTTTACTCAGTTTTGTGGACAAAATTTAATCATGTACCTCTTATTTTAGATCCGGGCCAATTTTTTTTATGATTATTTTCTATGTCACATTTCTATGTTAGCGAATATTAATTGGAGTTACTGTATAGCTAAATAGGCCACTTAAAGTACTGCCAGTTGTTTCAGGAAGAAATATTTGAAAGATAGAAGACGCTTAATGAAGTGATACGCGAATTAAGGGGAAGAAGTTTTAAGGACACCTTGTACAGCAGGCTGTTACACATGAGGAAGATGCTGGTGGTATTTTATTTAGTGCTTTAAGAAGGCACGGGCACAATGGGCCAACATTAAACAGGTTCCACAAGTGAAACGGACCTACAGTTTTATATCGATCCCGAACAGCGAGGACTGAAACCTCCTTTTTTAATAAGAACAAGAATAACTGAGGAAGGAAGAAGCACTCCACTCCACTCCACTCACTTTTTTATGACTATCTCACAGCGTCTTCTTATTACTTCCCACCACCAATCGACTGATTAATCTGCAAAATAACAGTACCATAAGCGAAGGGGAAAGTAACTCACACCTCGTTCTGCACTGACGGACACACGTTACAGATCGTTCGACACCTCTACGAGGATAAATCAAATCAAAACCCGCATCACAACTGCTAGTGAAACTGCATGTCTGTCATCCCTCCAGCTGCACTTCGACCATGAAACACAATCCTACTAGAACCAGCACCAATTCCGCACCTAATTGACCAGACTCCACTTATCCAATCGACTAGCAGTCTCCCACAACGAGAACGACTATGCGATTATGATTGAAATGCGGAAATCGGCGAAATGCTGCAGAGCTTGCCTTGCGGGCAGCATTCCGGCAGCCAAGGCCGGCAGCATTACTAGACGATGACGACAGGGATTACAAGGGTCTGCAATTACTCACCGGACGGATGGAGCCAGGGGGTGAGCAGTGCACTGCGACCGTAATCAACTCAAACCTAACAACCCGGCAAGCAGTCCCTAATGCAATCCCTACACATGTCCCATCAGACATGCAGACCCGGCCCTCGGCAGTACACCGCAAGGACACCGGCTCCGATGGGACGTAAGGAGGAGTCATTTCAGCTTCCCATTGCTAGATTTTTTTCTTTTCTGCGTTCGCTTCTTGTGAGTGAATTCGAAGCTGGGAAATTGATTTTGAGCATCGTTGAAAGGAGTTACATGTCATGTTGGAGACGAACGGACGAAGAGAGAGAACCCGTGCCGGTGCAACCGAGTCGACTCGGCGACTGGGAGACGTCTCACGAATGATGTTTGGACTAGGATTAACCTAATTAGTTGCGGAAGGAAATGGAAATAGCTATCGGAGCTTGAAATTACTCAAGTTGTTTAATCCGGATGATGGCGGGGACTTTTCTGGGTTGAATGCACTCGGCGTGCAGGCGGACGTAGTTAATGAGCGATATTCCCGTCACTTATCTAATTGGAAGGGAATATTTCATTTTTATGTCCTCGGCTTTTGTTTGTTGAAGTGGGCGCAGCCGTCATTAAGCCTCGGTATTGACTTTGAGTGCAGGCAGTCTCTGTGTTGCGCATAAGTCGCTGACGAGTGACGGCCGAGAGGTGCTTGGTTTTTTTAATCTCAACAGTGCCTTGTCCTCGAGATGGCACTGTGGGACTGTGACTCCATGGAATTACTGTGACTTCTGGGGAGCAATCAATGGGGGGTTGCTTGCACCCGCCCGCAATCAGAGAGACACTTAATCGGATCAAGAATACCCGGAGACAGATACGGTTATGCATGGGAGACGAAGGGCGACGGGACGGTGTCGGATTAATTGCTGCAGTTATACCGGAAGTCGGGGAATTATGACACAATCGCGGATTCAGACAAAGTGGAGGAGGGCATAAGTCACGGCTTGCTGGTTCAGGGATCTCACCTTGATGAGTTCGCCGACATTCTGCTTAGGAGGAGGGCGTGCAATGGCTTACTGCATTTCCATAATCTATGTTATTGCATCGGGGAACGGAAAGTGGGTGTGGAAAAGCTCTGCACAGATGTAACAATCCATGACTAGGGAATATTAAGTCTTAAGGCAAAGGGATTTCTGGTATTTGCATTCAACCTGACACTTAGGTGGATGCAGCATGGAGAGGGCTGACAAGCCGAACAGTATCTGTTTTGGGACTTCAAAGGCGTATCGTTCTCCAGTCACCTTTGTTTACAAATCGCCTTGGACAGACTCGTCACAAAGGAAGTTCTACAGTGTTCTTAAAACTGTAGAGGACAATCAAAGGAAGCAGCTGCAAACGTGGATAACGAGACCAAAGGGGTTCAAGAACAGATGAAGTATTCTTTTGTCGGAAATGTCAGATGGCAATGGATGAGTTTGTAGGTGGACGGAAGGAATTCTTGGGAGTGCATT
The DNA here is from genome assembly GCA_955652365.1 of Eristalinus aeneus. Lineage (NCBI taxonomy): Eukaryota > Metazoa > Arthropoda > Insecta > Diptera > Syrphidae > Eristalinus > Eristalinus aeneus. Next base: position 39,389,880 of record OY019134.1, on the reverse strand, counting down.
AGGAAAACATTAGCTACTGTGTGTCATTCTTGGTTTGCATTTGGACGCATTCAGCCGGGCCAACTCTAAGGCAAACCGTGGACTATGAAGCAGTCCTTAGCGTATTTTGCTCAATTTGTCCATAGCGACGGTGTAAATTACGCCGGTCCATTGTGGTCGTGGAAGTTCACTTATAAATCTATTTGTTATAATTGGTGAGTGCTTAAGAGAATACTTGGTACCATAAAGTGACCAATATTATGTCGCAGCATGGACCAAAGATAAAGAGGAAAGAGGGAGAGTGCACATTGATTTAAGATGCCTATAAATTGAATAGAAATATTATTTTCTCGTGTTATTCGACTAAAGAACGAAACCTTAAACTATACAGTATGTCGAAGGAGGGCTTAAGGACTGATTCTTGAAGAAACAACAGTTTAAGGAACGTGTTGAAGGTTGTCAGTAGATTTCGCAATAATTATAGGTTGCGCAAACTTATTCGGTCTGTTTTCAAAAGATGGCGCCACCTACTAGTTGTGGCTGATCTTGGAAGCGATTACCTACTTCATTGGAAAGGTGAAACATTTGTCAGTAATAAGTATGCTTCTACGTCCGTTTCAGACAATAACATTGTTTTCTGCCTCCTCGAAAATGCCACAATTTGTCAATAATAAGCAGCATTTTCGGAATGTTTTGATTTTCTTTTTTAATTGGAAGATCATTTCTGCTGAAGCCTATCGAATGCTTGTAAAATTTAATCTGCACCATCTGACAAATCATGAGGAGAGTGATTCCAACGCTTTAAGTAGCGTCAAAGACAAAGAGCACCATGGCCAATCCAAAAGCTTTGAAGATGAGCAATTGGAAGCTGTACTAGATCAAGATCCGTGCCAAATGGAAAATGAACTCTCCAAATCGTTGGAAATGACTCAGCAAACAATTTCTGGTTGGTTAAAGGAATTTGAATTTTTTCAAGGTGCCGTACGAATTGATATCGAAATGCGATTCTTCACCTCGAAATTGTCTTGGATGACATCATAGGAACGGAGTTTTGCATTGGAGAAGCAAAATGAACATATAACGATAACTCTAGGAAGAACAACTGGTGAAACCGTTCCATCATCGTCGATTCAGACGAAGGCAAAGAAACATATCCACGGTTCAGAGGCCACGCTCTGCAAATTATGGATGTGGTGGTTTTGGATTGCTAAAATGAAGCAAAACCATTAACCAGAAATGTTATCGACGAAAAATAATGCGTTTCAGCCCTGCATTGCGTTTAAGCCGTGCAAGCGGTCAGAAACATTCGAAAGCTATGACAAGTCGATTAAGCAACATGATACGCTCTTCCCAATGTGACTGTATTGGTTAAAACTGGAAACGGTGAAGTGGAATATCTTATCCCGTTCGCGGTATCCTCCAGTTGCATCCAGCTACTGGCTTTTTCGATGGATGCAATTTGTGGGGTCACCGGCTCGAGTCTTCTAAAGAAATTTACCAGGTATGAAATGAGCATTTTTTTGAAAATAAAGCACTAATTATTAATGGGAAAGTAAAAACATTTTTTTCAAAGTATTGGCAATTGTTTTCTATACATTTTGACCACCTTTCTGGCAATTTGTGAATACCACGCCAATAAAATTGTTCGTCTTTTAAAGCAAACCAATCAGATACCCAAATTTCGACCTCCTCGTAGTTCAGCCAATTCGTTTTCCAGTCTGGTGAAAACGGCGAGTGGGGTAGCTGCTCCCAGCTAAGTGTTTTGATTATATCCTGAACCGGTTGTGCTTTGTGTGCAGGTGCATTGTCATGGAGCAAAATTACTTTGCCGTGTCTTCTGGCCCATTCTGGTCGTTTCTCGATCAATGCATGGTTCGAATTGATCATTTGTTGTCGGTAGCGGTCAGTATTAACGGTTTCACCAGGTTTTAGGACCTCGTGGTACAGCACACCTTTCTGGTCCCACTAAACACACAGCATTGTCTTCTTGCCGAATCGATCTGGTTTTGCAGTCGATGTTGACGGTTGTCCCAGATTAACCCATGATTTTTTCCGTTTAGGATTCTTAAAATAAATCCATTTTTCATGGCCAGTAACAATCCGATGCAAAACCGATTTTCTTTCGTGTCTTTGAAGCAAAATTTCACAGTGTTTTTTCGGTTTTCCATCTGTCTTTCATTCAATTCATGTGGCACCCATTCTCCACACTTTTGAATCTTTCCCATAGCTTTTAAACGGTCAGAAATTGTTTGTTGTGCAACATTTAGCATTGCTGCAATTTGCTTTTGGCTCAAAGTGTCATCTCCTCCCAATATCGTTTGCAATTCGGCGTCTTCAAACTTTTTTGGTGGTCTTCCTCGCTCTTAATTTCTCACATCAAAATCATTATTTCTGAACCCTTGAAACCATCTTTTGCATGTTGCTTCTGATAGAGCATGATCACCATACGCCTCCACAAGTATTCGATGCGACTCTGCAGCACTTTTCTTCAAATGAAAACAAAAAATTAATGCTTTCCGCAAATCATCACTTTCAGGTACAAAATTCGACAAAAATATGATGTTGTCTGTTCAATGACTAGATGTATACTAAATTTTTTTCACAGATGTCATAGCAAAAAAACAAAAAAAAAAAAAATAAGGTCTCATTCACAACAAATGTTCCCTATCGAGACATTTGCATCATGACGCTCACTTCATACCGGTCTACCTGGTAAGAATGAATTTTTTAAAGACGGTACTCAAAACCAGGTAGCCGCCGTGGCGTAGTAGTTAGAGTGCGACGCTCACACTCTTAAGGGTCTAGGTTCCATTCCCATCTAAACACCTCGAATTTTTCACGGCACCACCTCTTTCGAGCTGTTCACAACACTCAAAGAGTAATAACTGTCTAAGAAAGCATCTCAAACTTCACCGTTGGGAGTCGGCAAAAAACTATACGTTCCTTCTACTCGAGAGACAACAGTAGCGCGAACTGCACGAGCAGTTGATGAGCAAACTAGGCCCTGGCCCCCTGTAGGCTGTCGCGCCAACAATTATTATTAGTCAAAACCAGGAGATGGGAAAAAGGAATCGCTTCCAACGGATTATACCTTAAGTGATGTATTTCTTTGACGTTTTCTTACGCAAACAAAAACAAGGGGTGAATTGATTTGTACTCCAAAAATATTACCTTTTATTATTATCGCTCGTGGTTGAATGCAATTCTGTAGATTTAGGGAGGACTTGGGAGCTTCCGACCAAACGGGAGCCTTACACATAAGCTTTGGGCAAGTATGCGCCTTGTCTATTGTTGCCAGCAGGGGTGACATATTTCCTGCAACGTTTTAAGCAACCTAGACATTTCGCTGCATTACTGCGATCTTATATATATGGTCGTTCCAAAACAGGTGTTGAGTTGATAGACATACCGAGAATGGAAAGTCGTTCGTTTTCGATAATGCTGGAGATATTGGTTGTTCACGCTTAAGTGACAGTGTTGAAAGCATTTAATTTCACTCTGTTCTTCTTAACCCAATCGACAGTGTTGTGCTGCTTGCAAGGGAACAGTAGCGTATGTGCCTAACATACGCAGCAGTTCTATGCTTACGCCCGATGTGTCACTCCCCATCGGGCCAAGAAACAAGTATAAAAAACAACGAATATGTCATCAGCATCATCAGGAATGGACTGGCTTAGAGGTGTCAGACAGCAGATCTTCAATGAAAATGAGGAAGAGTGCCACAGAGGAAACACACCATCGACGTCTCGGACAGGGAGTCATACTAGGCTTCGACGCAGTAAAGTACTTCATCTACCTCGGCACCGCGGTAAATAGGATTGAAGAAACATTCTTTCTAATCGCTCTTTCTTTCGACTAAAGATTTAATTGAATTAGGCCCTTTCACAAATGATTAAGTTTGGCCATCTCAGTCATGTTTTATGGCGCGGAAACTTGGATGTTACTAAATCTGATGAGGAAGCTCTAAGTCTTTTGGAGAGAAAAGTTCTACGTGCGATTTCTGGTCGCGTTTACGTTGACAGCATATGGGAAGAAGAACTTTATGGTGGCATGCGACGGGTCAAGTGTCTTCGAATACAACGCTAAAGAAGACTAGGCCATTGCTCCTGCCCAAAGAGTCTTCGAATCTAAGCCATTTCGGCCATAGGACGGTTGGGCACAAGTGGAAAAGGACCTCAAGTAACTTGTTGTGCGCAAATGGAGGCAGTTTTCAAGAGATCGTTCAGGCAAGAGGGGCATCTTGGTTTGGGCCCAGTTTCACCCCGGACTGTAACACCGCACGAAAAAGAAGAAGATGAAGAGTACCTGAGGAAGACAAGTGGCCTTAACCCGTCTAACACAACGTTTATAGAACAGCTCGAAAGACCGTTTCTAATCCACTAAACATAAGTTAGAAAAGATTGTGATGTCGAAATCCGACAAAAGTATTTGATATACTCGTATATTGATTTCTCCTAAATTTTGTAAAAAATTGTTTCACTTTTACGTGCGATTTTGGGTTTTAAATGAATCATATCTGCACGATTTGATTCAAAGCCGTCCTCTGTTCAGCAGTGGCTGTCTCAGTGGCTGTCTCAGTGGCTGTCTCAGTGGCTGTCTCATTGCCTGTCTCATTGCCTGTCTCAGTGGCTGTCTCAGTGGATGTCTCAGTGGCTGTCTCAGTAGCCTCCTCAGCGTCCTCAGAAACATCAAGTTTCTGTGCATGACATGTTTATAATCGCAACCGAACGAATTCTGGGTGATGTTGGTGGCAGCAATTGACTCTGAAATTGTCCTCATTCTCCACTGCAGTCAACTGCCATGTGTCATGTCGCCGTGCAACTTATTTAATTCTACCAACTGCCACAGAACCAAAGTAAGCACTCAAACCTTGAGACAATAACTGACTTCTATAACTGCGCCTAAAACTATGCAAAAAGTGAAATTTTCCGATGTTTCTTAAGTATGCTACGGCAGTTACCACCACTAACCAATTTCTTACAGCAGCAACCACGTTTGTCGATTAATAATAATAATTACATGATGCGACAGTCCACAGGGGGCCAGGGCCTAGCTTGCTCATCAACTACTCGTGTGGTGCGCTCTACTTTTCTCTCACGAGAAGAAGAGACCTACAGATTTTTCCCGATTCCGAAGGGCGAAGTTTGAGAAGCTGTTTCTTAGAGTTTCTTGAGTGTTGTTAGCAGCTCAAAAGAGGCGGTGCCGTGAAAGGTACTTGCTGTTCAGCCAGGAATTAAACCTGAACCTGCGGCGTGTGAGTGTCGGACTCAACCCCCTACGCCACGGCGGCCACACGTTTGTCGATTGCTCCATTTAAGTGAATACAGGTCTTGGCCCACTATATGTCACTGAACGCCTCTGCCGGCCGCTAATAGCTACATAAGTGTCTGTAGTTCCCGATCCTCTTTCGTCAAACATAAATGTCTTCCAAAACTGTTTAACTTGTGCTACTTTTGTCTTCCCATAGGTAGCTAATATTAGTAAAGCGACCGGAGCACTTTCATCCTGCCATTTAACAAATTTCAGTCTGCTTATTTCCTAAAGTTGGGATGTTCGGTGAACTAAAGTTAGAACCCCAATCCGCTTCTCTGCGGAAAGTAGTTCGCCTAACCTCGCGGGACCATAGTCTCGAACTCGCGAGTCCAACAAATTGCACAGGGGATGCTTCGTAAACACCCCCCGCTATGATATCACAAAACACACGGAAATGGCCGTTAGCGCTTACCTACGAATATGACAGTCATTCATTTCGCTCGGGACTCAGGTGTCGAGGCGCAAACATTCTCATCATAACCGTCAACGCTATTCCTGCCTCACCAGGCGATATGGGATAATATTTTGGAATTGCTCTTCAGATGGGGTGGACGAGGGGCGGCCGCATACATGTGTGCGGACTCGGGATGGCAGAACTTGTATTATTCACACGCCATTGAGCGGTTATCTGGCATTATAGGCGGGCGCACGGAGAAAGTGATTTTGATAGCTACAACTACTACCGAGCCAGACCATTGAGCGATGAACAACAACGCTTTCCTGACAAATCATAATTCGTGTGGCCCCGCATTTACGAGGACGGCAAACGTATTCTATTTGACGCACACATTGAAGGAGGAGGGAACGCGTACACAGTGAAATCGAATACTGATCCCAACTGTAACCTAGACGGCACACAAATGCTACTTCCTTTCTCTCTGAGGTGAATGCGTCGCATTGAAATGGCAAGTCATTGGAGTTGACAAAAGTGTGCCGTTCAAGATGAGGAGGATGATGATGATGAGGATGAGGATGAGGATGAGGATGAGGATGAGGATGAGGATGAGGATGAGGATGAGGATGAGGATGAGGATGAGGATGAGGATGAGGATGAGGATGAGGATGAGGAGGATGAGGATGAGATGAGGATGAGGAGATGAGGATGAGGATGAGGATGAGGATGAGGATGAGGATGAGGATGAGAGGATGAGGATGAGGATGAGGATGAGGATGAGGATGAGGATGAGGATGAGGATGAGGATGAGGATGAGGATGAGGATGAGGATGAGGATGAGGATGAGGATGAGGATGAGGATGAGGATGAGGATGAGGATGAGGATGAGGATGAGGATGAGGATGAGGATGAGGATGAGGATGAGGATGAGGGATGAGGATGAGGATGAGGATGAGGATGAGGATGAGGATGAGGATGAGGATGAGGATGAGGATGAGGATGAGGATGATGGATGATGAGGATGAGGATGATGATGAGGATGAGGATGAGGATGAGGATGAGGATGAGGATGAGGATGAGGATGAGGATGAGGATGAGGATGAGGATGAGGATGAGGATGAGGATGAGGATGAGGATGAGGATGAGGATGAGGATGAGGATGAGGATGAGGATGAGGATGAGGATGAGGATGAGGATGAGGATGAGGATGAGGGTGAGGATGAGGGTGAGGATGAGGGTGAGGATGAGGATGAGGATGAGGATGAGGATGAGGATGAGGATGAGGATGAGGATGAGGATGAGGATGAGGATGAGGATGAGGATGAGGATGAGGATGAGGATGAGGAGAGGATGAGGATGAGTTGAGGATGAGGATGAGGATGAGGATGAGGATGAGGATGAGGATGAGGATGAGGATGAGGATGAGGATGAGGATGAGGATGAGGATGAGGATGAGGATGAGGATGAGATGAGGATGAGGATGGGATGAGGATGAGAATGAGGGTGAGGGTGAGGATGAGGATGAGGGTGAGGATGAGATGAGGATGAGGATGAGGATGAGGATGAGGATGAGGATGAGGATGAGGATGAGGATGAGGATGAGGATGAGGAGAGGATGAGGAGAGGATGAGGATGAGGATGAGGGATGAGATGAGGATGAGGATGAGATGAGGATGAGGATGAGGATGAGATGAGGATGAGGATGAGGATGAGGATGAGGATGAGGATGAGGATGAGGATGAGGATGAGGATGAGGATGAGGATGAGGATGAGGATGAGGATGAGGATGAGGATGAGGATGAGATGAGGATGAGGATGAGGATGAGGATGAGGATGAGGATGAGGATGAGGATGAGGATGAGGATGAGGATGAGGATGAGGATGAGGATGAGGATGAGGATGAGGATGAGGATGAGGATGAGATGAGGATGAGGATGAGGATGAGGATGAGGATGAGGATGAGGATGAGTATGAGGATGAGGATGAGATGAGGATGAGGATGAGGATGAGGATGAGGATGAGGATGAGGATGAGGATGAGGATGAGGATGAGGATGAGGATGAGGATGAGGATGAGGATGAGGATGAGGATGAGGATGAGGATGAGGATGAGGATGAGGATGAGGATGAGGATGAGGATGAGGATGGATGAGGATGAGATGAGGATGAGGATGAGGATGAGGATGAGGATGAGGATGAGGATGAGGATGAGGATGAGGATGAGGATGAGGATGAGGATGAGGATGAGGATGAGGATGAGGATGAGGATGAGGATGAGGAGAGGATGAGGATGAGGATGAGGATGAGGATGAGGATGAGGATGAGGATGAGGATGAGGATGAGGATGAGGATGAGGATGAGATGAGGATGGATGAGGATGAGGATGAGGATGAGGATGAGGATGAGGAAGAGGATGAGGATGAGGATGAGGATGAGGATGAGGATGAGGATGAGGATGAGGATGAGGATGAGGATGAGGATGAGGATGAGGATGAGGATGAGGATGAGGCAGAGGATGAGGTTGAGGATGAGGATGAGGATGAGGGTGAGGATGAAGATGAGGATGAGGATCAGCATGAGGATGAGGATGAGGGTGAGGGATGAGGGTGAGGGTGAGGATGAGATGAGGATGAGGATGAGGATGAGGGTGAGGATGAGGGTGAGGATGAGGATGAGGATGAGGATGAGGATGAGGATGAGGATGAGGATGAGGATGAGGATGAGGATGAGGATGAGGATGAGGATGAGGATGAGGATGAGGATGAGGATGAGGATGAGGATAAGGATGAGGATGAGGATGAGGTTGAGGATGAGGATGAGGATGAGGATGAGGATGAGGATGAGGATGAGGATGAGGATGAGGATGAGGATGAGGATGAGGATGAGGATGAGGATGAGGATGAGGATGAGATGAGGATGAGGATGAGGATGAGGATGAGATGAGGATGAGGATGAGGATGAGGATGAGGATGAGGATGAGGGATGAGGGTGTGGATGAGGATGAGGATGAGGATGAGGATGAGGATGAGGATGAGGATGAGGATGAGGATGAGGATGAGGATGGATGAGGATGAGGATGAGGATGAGGATGAGGATGAGGATGAGGATGAGGATGAGGATGAGGATGAGGGATGAGGATGAGGGTGAGGATGAGGTGAGGATGAGGGTGAGGATGAGGATGAGGATGAGGATGAGGATGGAGGATGAGGTGAGATGAGGATGAGGATGAGGATGAGGATGAGGATGAGGATGAGGATGAGGATGAGGATGAGGTTGAGGATGAGTATGAGGATGAGATGAGGATGAGATGAGGATGAGGATGAGGATGAGGATGAGGATGAGAAGAGGATGAGGATGAGGATGAGGATGAGGATGAGGATGAGGATGAGGATGAGGATGAGGATGAGGATGAGGATGAGGATGAGGATGAGGATGAGGATGAGGATGAGGATGAGGATGAGGATGAGAATGAGGGTGAGGGTGAGGATGAGGATGAGGATGAGGGTGAGGGTGCGGATGAAGATGAGGATGAGGATGAGGATGAGGATGAGGATGAGGATGAGGATGAGGATCAGCATGAGGATGAGGATGAGGATGAGGA